>OY288108.1:33734968-34934968 GCA_958431115.1 Syrphus vitripennis
GGCTAAGATCTGTTTGGTGCCCGTTCGTGTGACTACAGCATTGAAACCATTCACACCATCTGAAGAATATTGGACTAGTCTTGTCAAGCCATCGGCATCCAGCAGGGAATATGAACCCTTAACGACATCTCCATCTCGTGATTCTATTTGGTTCTTGATGTCACCAGTCGATGGATCCTTGACATCGTAGCTAAAAGTATATTGTGGCCGTAGATCAACAGTTTCAACCTGTTTGGTCAGCAATTGGGGTTGCAAGTATACTGCATGTGCAGCAGCAATGAAACCCACAATGAGAACGAACTGAAAATAAATTGAGATGTTTGAATTTTTTGGGGGTTTTAAGAATTCTTCTTTTAACTTACTTGATGGAAGTGAGCCATGTTAACTATTCTGATACAGAAAATTGTTTGATATCAATAGGACTTAGATTTTCCTTTTTATACAAAACTCAAATACAGTTATTTAAATAAAAATCAAAATAGAGTATGGAACACACCGGTTCCTTCAACCATCACGTGCAACAACTCTAAGAGCATTATTTGTTCTCAGACTTGTAGACTCTCTCTTGCTCCAGTTTCAATGGCTTGTGTTAAAGCTTATTGAAAAGCTGCATTTGCTAATACAATTTGAACAATTTTTTCACAAAGAGTAAACAAAAATTGCATATTGAATTATTAACATTGTTATACACTGATATTATACTGAACTTGGTTGGTCCCTATGCAATATTATATTTTTTTTTATTATTATTATGTTTTTTGTTTTGGCTGATGAAATTCAGAAATAAATTATATGCATGTGCTGTGCATATATGAAAATAAGCCCTTCATTTCGAATTTAAGTGCCTATAACTTATTTAATTAATTTCACTTTTTAGGGAAAAGTTGTCAATCAATTGAAATATTTTCTTCAAAAAATTATTTGCAATACAATAATCATAAAAAGGATCAAAATAGGTTGGTTGTTGTTGGTATATGATTGGAAGTAGAAAAACAAATTAAATTTTATTATTTTCGACAAAATTTCTTGATATCCCTGTAAAATTGCAGCAGTGCTAGAAGTGCGAGGGAAAAATGTTCCATATACAAAATTATTATTTAGGCCAATTTGCTGCAATTTAAAATGTCATGCATCAAGTTATGTGATGCATGACATTTTAAATTCCATAGGTGTTTTAAATATCACGTATACATAGTCACTATAGTTGGATATTCTGGATTCTTATATCTAGATTAAAGAAGATTTTCAAAGTGGTTAATTATTATTTCCACCTCAAAGATAATCCATTAACATACATTTAAGATGACAAATTACGCATGAAAATATTGAGGAAGCAACTATTTAAAAGTGCCATTTCGACCATTAAAGTTACAATGCCCTTTGTTTGATTTGAACCTTGAATAAAAAAGTTTCTAAATTTCTTTAAAATCAATTGCAGTGTAAACAAAAAATCATCTGCAATTTGAAGCCGGCAAATTAGTTTTGTTTTTGTGATTTAAATTTGTTTACGAATTACATCAGCCAATGAGTCTCTTAAAAACTAAAAAGTGCAACTTTTAACCAAGGTGTGTTTACATAGATACTCTTAGGCCAATCGCCTTTTACTCTGAAACATAACGGAAACGAAACTAGAGCAAATGTAATACTGAAGACTTTAGCTAATCTAAAGTTGGGAACGATCAAAGTTCTCTTTGGGAAATATCTTATGGTTTAACAAATAACCTGGTAGGTTAAAATTTTCATTCTAACTATTTGGCAAAAAATGTATAAAAGCTAATTTTGTGTATCCTTTGGACATCAAACACTTTTGAGTATCACAATAGTCAACATGGCTCACTTCCACAACGTAAGCTAACCTTAAATGTATCCAAGACACTTTAAATAAACATAACACATTTATTCGCAGTTTGTTCTTCTTTTTGGATTTATTGCTGCTGCTCATGCAGTCTATCTGCAAGCACCAACAAGCATCTACCAACCCCAATTGCTGACCAAACAGGTTAAAACTGTTGATCTTAGGCCACAGTATACTTTCAGCTACGATGTCAAGGATCCATCGACTGGTGACATCAAGAACCAAATAGAATCACGAGATGGAGATGTCGTTAAGGGTTCATATTCCCTGCTGGATGCCGATGGCTTGACAAGACTCGTCCAATATTCTTCAGATGGTGTGAATGGATTCAATGCTGTAGTCACACGAACGGGCACCAAACAGATCCTAGCCGCTCCAGCTCCCACTCTTATCAAAAGCATCCCCATTCTTCAACAACCAACTCTGATCAAATCAATTCCAAGCATCTTGCAAGGACCCTCTATCATCCGGTCCCAACCTCTCCTTGGTGGTTATCCATCTCTTGTGCAATCTCCTCAACTGTCTTATGGTTCACCATTATCGGGTGGTGCATACTCAAGTAGCAGTTTGGTTAGAGCACCACCATCGCTTGGTCTGATATCGAACATCAAAAGCTCATACTGATCTTATAAAGGGCTAAATCACAACAAGGTCTTTATTTTGTATTATTATTATTAGCTTAACTTTTAGTCATTTCAAAGACATCATAGGTATTAGAAAATACAGTTTTTAGAATTTATAATAAAGCATATAATATAACCTTTGCATAAAAATTCTGTTTCAATTGAAGACATAACGGTTTTATAAGAACAGTTATATTTTTTCGTAGAGTACGTGTTATTTCTTGAATGATTTCAACGAAATTGATACTGGTAATAATGATACCTACCTCATATAAAAGAATACAAAAAATTCCAACACCATTTCAAATAAGTAGAAAAAGGTTGAGGTGATTCCATGAAAAAAATGTACGGGTAAGTGGGCTACTACAGTTTAGGACCCATAACCCTTCCATCGGGTTTTGATATAAATCTCCAAGGGGTGGAACTAGGAAACCAGGGGTATCGGATATAGCAAAATGTCCAGAGCAGCGCACTAACTGAGAAAATTCGGCCAATCTATAGCTTTTGATAATAGCAGTTCACCATACATAAGTAAGCAACGATCTAGTTACGGAGTTATATAGCCAATGAGAACATTTCGTTTCATCTGAAAATTTAAGTTGTAGGTATGACGTAAATAGAATATTAAAAATTTGAGGAATTTATTATTTCGTAGTGAAGAGGGAAAAGTCTGTTTTGTTTAGGTTGACACCCAGTCCACACAGATCTATCTCCTTTGTATTTTGTGGACTAAGACCAAGTGGTCTTTCCATGAATGAAAATCATTCGAAAACCGTGTTTTTAAAACATTATATTAAACATTTTCATTTCAATATCAGGCAACCTAAAAAAAAAGTTGAGACTGAAAAAATTGAGTCGGTATTGAGACGAGACCGTAATTTTTCAATTTTGAATCATTTGATAAAATCATTTGATTTGGATATCACATAAGAGTCCTTTTTGAAGGGGTTTTTTGTATGGCTTGTCATACTTGCAGCTTGCTGCCTGTTAGATTAATTTATATTGAAGGTTTTTGAATGCACAACAACAACTTGTGTGTTACCACCAAGTTCAATGGCTGGAGTTATAGCTATTTCACGGGGACCAACCCGATCATCAGACTCCTTTCAGTGGTGTTATGTCGCTTATGTTCAATTAATTTTTGAAAATTGCCCGAGCGAGGCTTGAATTCACGGTCTAGCGATTGGGAGGCCGACGCACTACGCATCGCACCACCGCACCCAATTGTGAATTAAAAAAATAATTCTATGATCAGTGGTCAACCTCTTTCCACTCATCTCCCTCCCTGTATGAACAACGAATTGTTGTCTTACAATCAGAGTCCGGAGAAAAAAAGAAAGAAACCGAATGTGCAACAACAGACATGTGTGAGTTAATAAAA
Organism: Syrphus vitripennis; assembly: GCA_958431115.1. Classification (NCBI taxonomy): domain Eukaryota; kingdom Metazoa; phylum Arthropoda; class Insecta; order Diptera; family Syrphidae; genus Syrphus; species Syrphus vitripennis. The sequence goes on from OY288108.1 coordinate 33,738,828, forward strand.
ATGCTATTCGGTTTAGTTGAACTTTTTTAAACCAACTGGTTTTGAAATCAACATTTTTACGAGTAATATTTAATATTTTAAATGTTCCTGTAATTTGTACTTTTTCCTTAGCCGCCGCCATTACATTGCATTACAATTGCGGCAAATTCCTAAAATAAGTCGGCATTTCAATGAATGTCACCCCCACGGCTCATACCCTGATCGCTACGCCACTGTACTAAACAAATGGAGATTTTGAATCAGAGTACCTACTTTTTGTGTCCTGATTTTTTATTAATTTTCAGCTGAAAAAAATCATTCATTGCCGGTGACTTTTTTGTTTCAATCCATCAAACATTTATAAGCAAAGAGGGTCACTACTACATTTTCAATTTAACACTTTCTTGGCTGATCGCCAAAAAATGTAAAGGCCAAAGTATAGAATGCATCACGCTCGCGTGTTATTTATAAATTATTACATTTCCAAGCCAATGACTTCTTCTTCTTCTTTCGCATTTATTTCACATTGAAACCTTATAAACAAATAATAAATCAAAAACGTACTTAAAACAACTTGCCGCAAAAATTATCTAAAATTGCATCAGCCAAAGAAGTGATAGGTATACTTTTGTTTACATTTTTGCTCAGCCCAAATAAACTAGATTATGAATAATTTTTGACCCACATAAATTCTAAGAGAACCGGTGCAGTTATATGAACTTTTAAGAGCATAACAATTGCGACTTGCATAAATTGAGCAGAAATTTAGATTCCATGAATTCCCTCAAATGGATTTCTCCTCAAACCGAAAATCAAGTTTGAGCTTTTTAATAGTGGTCAGGAAACTAAACTCTGTGTGAGAGCTGCATCTTGTCTAAATTCTGCATTCAACTGGACCACAAAATTATGAAACCATTTGCTGCCAGGTCTTTGGAGTAGAATGAACTTGTAAAGTGTGGTGTGGATTACCAAACAGTAGCTCTTTTAAACTCATGGTTATAAATTTAATTATTTTAATGACAACGATGAGTATGCCGCCATACCGTACGTGCGTTACAAAATCATTATGGTGACATTGAAATTATTTACACTGAATAGTTAAGCACTTGCAACATGACGACGGACAACTTAACCTCAGCAGAAATGGACATTGAATTGTCCCATTATGGCAAACTGCGTCCACTGTTATAGCCAGCCAAATCGATTGAATTGATTTTTGTTTTGAATATAAAAGCATTCGAGCGATGAGCTAGTGTTATCATTCAAAGTTTAGCACTTCTTGGATTAAACTACCTCAGTTCAGTCTTCTGTTTTGTTTGAAATGGCATTCAAAGTATGGAAAAAAATATAAACTATACGTCTAAATTGGATATTAACTTGGTTTTTTTTTACTTGCAGTTTGTTGTTGTTCTCGCTTGTTTGGCTGTTGCCAACGCCGGAGTTGCTGTCCGTCCTGCTCGTTTGGCTGCAGCTCGAGTTGAAGCAGTTCCTGCTGCCCGACTAGAGGTAGTTGAGCCAATTGCAGTGGAAGCAGAAGAGGTTGATGCCAATCCTCAATACAACTATGCCTACGATGTTCAGGACACCATTTCAGGTGACTCAAAGTCCCAGTTCGAGACTCGTGATGGAGATGTTGTCAAGGGGGAATATTCTCTGATTGACGCTGATGGCTTCAAGAGGACCGTTACTTACACTGCTGATCCCGTCAATGGATTTAATGCTGTTGTTACCCGTGTTCCAATTGCAACAGCTGTTGTTCCTGCTGCTGCAGCACCACTTAGAGCTGCTCCTGTAGCTGTTGCAGCTCCAGTTGCTGCACCTGTTGTAAGAACTGCGGCACGCTTGGTTAGGCCAGCAGCTTTTGCTGCTGCTCCTATTGTCAAGCCAGCTGCTGTTGTCAGATCAGCTCCTCTAGCATACGCTCCAGCACCAGCATTCGCTACCCAGGTTAACTATGCTGCACCTAGATTTGCTGCAGCAGCTCCATTGATCAATGCTGCTCCAGCTGCTTATGCTGCTGCTCCTGGATTCACATATGTTTGAGATGTTAAACAAGAACATATTTTTTGATCAAACTACTTCGACGATTACCTGACGTTTTTTTAACATAAAATAAAATATAAACAGTAAAATAAATTTTTAAAAATTGATAAATCGAAATTTTTTTTTTTTTAATTTTTGAACGCTAATAATGGAAACGGCTATTTTCTGAATAAGGTCGACTTTTATAAATGTATCCAGCTGTCTGAACTACCTCTAATTTGCACGTCTTTAGAGATTTTTATATAAGCCGTGTTTTATGAACAATTGATAGCAACTCAGTAAAATTTTTACACACAAACAATAACAAATAAATTTATTTTCACTTTTTGTTTTGCTTAGAAACAATAACAAAGTTTTTATAATCACTTTTTTGTTATTGTTTTTGTGTGTACAAATTTTTGCTGAGTTGCTATCAATTGTTCATAAAACACGGCTATAATTATACCTAGGCCTAATTTTTCGAAATCGCTTTTTTCACGCTTTGAAACAGAATTTGAAGAGAAAATATTTACCAGTTTTCAAAAAATTGATTTTTCACCACAAAATTTATTACTTTCTTAACAAAAATCAAAAATATATATTTTTTTTAAATTTAGAGAAGCAATATCAAAAGTATATTTCAAGACCTCATTCATAAAAATTTATGAAAAAATCAAAAATCGAAAATGCGGTTCTACATCAGGTAGGTAGGTATAGATATACTTTTCATAATTTTGTTTTGTAAATATTTTTTGACCAAATAATTTAAATTAATTATTTTGATCCTAAGGAATTCTCTACAATATGCTGAAATATGCCAAAAATATCTTTAAGGCTAGATGTTAGCATAGCCATTATTAAAAAAACTCACCTTGTGCAAATTTTGCAAGTGAATTTTTTTTTCAAATCTGCAATTTTTCGAAAAATCTGAAAATTTTAACAGTTTATTTTTTTTTTAAATTAATAATATAAAACTTGTTTTCAATCTTCAAAGTTTTTTTGTTTTTCTCTTATGACTTAATTCTACCTTTTAAAGAGGAAAACAGCAAACTACATTAGAATTTTTGAAAAATCAAAAATTTCAAGAAATATAGGGTAAAGTCGGGTGATATGGCACCACGGGTGATATGGCACCCTTTCAATATCTCCCACTTAATGACTTCTTTTTAAAACAAAAAGTGCAAAAAAGAATTCAGTCTTACGAAAGCTCTCAGTGAGTGCAGTCGCATCTGCTGTAGCCCATACCACACATTTTTTATAAAGCTACAAAAAAAAAGTGAGTATCTCTCAAGCGACAAAATTTTTTTGTGTATAAGTGATGTGCGTGTAGTAGAAAAAGTATTTGACGCCAGGTGTTCATTTCAACAAAAAAAGAACCGTTGCTGTTGTGTTTTGTGTTTGTGCTCTTTGCAATAATTCAGCAAACATGTTTTATCGTGTTATATGGAAAAATAAAAGTGTAGTCAAACGGGGGATATGGCACCCCAAAACGTCGGGATATATGGCACCGGTGCCATATCCCCCGCTTCTGCTTTTGAACCTTTTTTTTAAACTCACAATTATTCTTAATATTTTCTATAGGTAAGTATAAAGAAATGCCAACAGTTTATAAAAAACAAGAGTCAGCAAACCGGGGCAAATGGACTCAAGCCCAACTCACAGCCGCCGCTGAAGCTGTGCGCGACAATAAAATGTCAAAAAAAGCTGCTGCAAAAAATTTTGGAATACCCTTTACAACCTTCAGAAGGCTACTAAAAGAACCAAATACTTTAAAACCGAGTTTGGGATCCGTGTCCTGTCTTGGACAACAAAGAGAGGACAAAATCGTTGCCCATATCAAAAAACTCCAGGCACATGGATTCGCACCATCCAGAAAAGAAGTTTGCCAAATGGCGTATGGCTTAGCTGAAAAGTGTGGCATAAGACACAATTTTAATCGCGTAAAAAAAGAAGCTGGAAAGGATTGGTTCATCCTATTTATGAATCGGCATCCAGACCTAGCTGTTCGGAAATCAGAGGGAGTTTCGCAGGCTCGAGCCAGAGCCATGTCAAAAACAGAAGTGGCTACGTATTTTCAATTGCTAGAAAAAACACTATCCGAAAATGATTTGCTGGACAAACCAGGCCATATTTATAATATGGACGAGACCGGATGCCAGCTTAACAATAGACCATCTTTAGTTACCTATAGCTGAGAAGGGGTCTCGCAACATAACCGCAATAACATCTGCTGAAAGAGGGGAGACAATAACGGTCATAGCATGCTGTAATGCCGAGGGTACTTTTCTGCCACCAGCCTGTGTTTTTAAAGGTAAGAAATCTCATGGTCTTATGTATTTCATCTCACAACTAGGTACCTAGGTAATTAGGTATAATTTTTTTAAAGGCAAAAACAAAAAGGCTGAATTCGAAGATGGAATGCCACCTGGATCAGTGGTTTATATGGGTGACAAATCGGCCTATGTAAACAGCGAGATATTTTTCAAATGGCTAAAAGAACACTTCATACCAAGGAAGCCAGAAGGCAAAACCATATTAATTTTGGATGGCCATTCTTCCCATTGTAGCAATGTGGAAATGTTAGAGTACGCAATCGAACATCAAATAATACTGCTTTGCCTTCCACCACACACAACCCAATTTTTGCAACCCTTGGACAGATCGTTCTTCAAACCATTCAAGAGCTCTTATTATGAGGCTTGTAATAAATTCATAAAAACTAATCCAACCAGAAAGCTATCTCGCCTCAAGTTCGGCATGCTTTTGTCCCAGGCATGGGTCAAATCAGCAAATCCTAGCAATGGAATTTCAGCATTTTCATCAACTGGCATATTTCCCCTGAATCCTGATATTATCCCAGATTATGGATACATTAAAAGCAACATCACATCAAATGAAACTGAGAGTCACACCAATGAAATGCAGACTCAAAGTAATCCGCCCTTGCAATCCAATTCATCAGATAGAGATTTGACTCCACCACCACTGGAAATCATCATTCAGGTAATCTTTTATTGAAATTTTAATAATTTTCATTGCCTTTTTAATTCAAATTTCATTTCAGCAAGAGAATCCAGAAACACCAAAGGGTGATGCAAGTGAAATAACTCCAGGGAAAATGCTGAATGTGATCTCTCCAATACCGTCCACCTCACGGGGTATCACACATCATCCGAGGGCTCAAAAATCTCGAGTTTTGACATCATCTCACAACTTGGCTTCTCAAAAACAAAAACTTTTAAAGAAGTTAAAGGTCAAAAAGGTCCTTAAAAAGACGAAATATAACAAAAAGAATACCAATGGTGGGCCTGAAGTCAGCTCTTCAGAGGACGAGAAAATGTCGTTGCATGATGAATCGGATGGACCTGAAGACTTCGGTGAAAACACTTGTGTTGGCTGTGGCGAGGATTATAATGAAACAACAAAACCGGACGAATGGATTAAGTGCATCGTATGCCACTTTTGGTCTCACGATTCTTGCACATCGTTTAACAACACTTGCAACAAATGTGGCAAAAAAAATATCAAAAAAAAGTAGGGTGCCATTTCACCCTCCATCAGGTGCCATATCACCCTCCATTTTTTGTACCTAATTTTTTTTAATGTTTTTTAGTTTTACCAAAAAAACCATGAAATTATCTGTGAATTACCTTTATGTTCCTATTTTTTATTAATGAATTAGTTTTAAAATAAATTTGTTTTTGTTTCAAGTAAAAATCTTGTTTATTATTCAAGTTATAGGTAAAAACGAAAATGGGTGCCATATCCCCCGACTTTACCCTATCATTGGTGGGATTTCTAGTTTTTCGAAAAAAAAATAGTTACTGCACCTATTGAGCATTTATTGATTCACCAAATTTATTTGGAATCACAAAATGAGCAAATATTCTAACTTTCAATTTTTTATTCATGGAGTATTTTTTGAGCACAAAAAAGCAAAAAATAAGAGTTTTTGCAAAAAATGTATGTATTTTAAATTTACGAAGTTTTAAAAATATGTTTAAATTACATGGTACACATTGTTATTCATTCACAATTTTGTCCTCCAAAGGCTTAGTGCGATTTAAAAAAAATACAGTTGTAACCACAAAACTAAACCTCCAATTGCGTTTGAACCCATTTTAAATTAAGTGTTTGATATTTTTCTTTGTATATGAAAACTATAGTACTCTCATGGTGGATGTCGAATGGGGCGACATCTAATGTATGCCGGCAACCCTTACTCTTTTTTTTTTGGGAAGAGCTTATGTAGGTTTTAAATGATATTTATTGATATTTTTTGGATGCAATTGTCCAAAAAATAGTCTCCTCTTGCTCCTACCACCAATTTTCGACGCTTAAAGACTCACCAAATCGAATTTTACACCTCATATTTTGCAGCGCCACCACCAGGATCCGGGCAACCCTAAAAAAAACTCGCCATGAGAGTACTATAGTTTTCATATACAAAGATACAAACCAAACAACTTTGCAAAAGAAATTAATTTATTTATAAATGCACTTTTTAGGCAAGCACAAACAAATACAAAATGATATTTTATGTATCTCCATAACCATTACGAAAAAACCAACAAATGTTTGTATCTTATTGAACTTCCAATTTATACCGGTAAAGTTGTAGAAGCCCTTCACTTGAGTAGGTACCGTATTCATTTCCATTTAAAACTAAGTCATAGCCTTGACAGTCACAATTTCATTCATTCGTGTACTCAGGTATGTACTTGAATGAGATAAAAATCCAGTTTTCCTAAATTGATTCATGCATTTGTTTGCTATATAAAAGGTTAATTTTGTTTTACATGGATATCACTCCTAACTTATCCATTCGACGGAAAGTACCTTAATCACATAAAAAATGGCATTCAAAGTAAGAAACTTATGAGCATATAAGCCATCCAGAGATATTTTTATCTTTTACGTTTTTTCCAGTTCATTGTTGCACTTGCATTCGTTGCTGTTGCCAGCGCTGGTTACGTTCCAGTTCATCAGGAATACCATGCTGCCCAACCCGTCCTCATCAAGTCCCACGAATCTCACGATCCTCATCCACAATACCAGTTCTCTTATGCCGTCAACGATGCCCACACCGGAGATGTCAAGAACCAAATCGAGACTCGTGATGGAGATCTTGTCCAAGGAGAATACTCCCTCATCGATTCCGATGGCCACAAGAGGACTGTCCAATACACAGCTGACGCAGTTAATGGATTCAACGCTGTTGTCCACCGTGAACCACTCGGACATCATGTTGTCAAGGCCGTCCATGCTGCCCCAGTTGCTTATGCTGCCCCAACTATTGTCAAGTCAGCACCTTTGGCCTACGCTGCTGCTCCAGCTCTGGTGAAATCAGCCCATATTGGTTATGCTGCACCAACAGCATACACTCAGACTTATGCTGCTGCTCCAGTTGCTTATGCACATGCTCCAGCTGCCTACACAACCCAGACTTTGGTGAAATCAAGCCCAATCTCATATGCTGCTCCAGCTTATGCTTACCATCATTAAAGGATTCTAAAGGATTTAGTTGCAAATAATTGTTTTTGTTAGATTTATAAATATGTATTAAAACTATTTATTCCGAAATCATGACTTTTAATTTTTTTTTTATTAAGTCGTGCTTCTGCAAAATTGAAATTGAAATTATAGAATTCAACGGCAAGGAATGTTGTGGTTTCAATATAAAATGAAAAATCAAATGACTAAAATAAGCAAAAAAACCATATAGTTTTTAGTCTTTGGCTTAAAATTCATAAGAGTATTGCATGGTTTGCAAATTTTGAAAAGAAGATACTAAAAAAACAATTTAATACAAAATTTGAAATTTATGAATCCGTTTTCAAAATATTAAATTCTCAAAAACAAAAGTTGAAAAGTTCGATATGCTAAGATATACTAAGATCATAAATAACCTTTTTCTGATCTCAATCTGTCGAACAGCTTCATAGGAAAATCTAAAACCAAAATATGATTATATGGCAGGTACGGTTTACAACAGTTTTTTGAAAACAGTTTGAAAAAATAATTTCAATTATGCCTACCAAACATTTGTTTTATTTTCTTTATATCGAATGCAGAAAATAACTTTGAGGTAATGGAACCATTTGATTTAAAAGGTATTATGTGACAAAAACATTAACAAAAATGTCAAATGGCGTACATGTTTAATTACAAAAATATTTATTCAATTAAAAAATTAGCATCTGATATCTTAAATAATCTTCTGTTTTCTAAATAATTATAAAATTGGTTATTTCTAGATGACGTCAGGCAAATTAAAAAATTATTTTTTTTAAACTTAAAATCTCGCTTAAAAAGTATATAAACTTCACTACACTTTGACACTATAATGAATTTTATTTTAGTCTAGGCACCTTAGTTGCCCCTCTTTCTTTACCGTTAACTTACTTCTTGGTGGCACCTTCCCGTTCAAGCATTTCCGTTGCTCCGCTAAGGGTATTGTTCAATCGCTAGGCAAGCGCTGTTTTGGTAACATTTTTATTTTACCTAAGTCTTTTTCGGGTCCAAGGAATTTTCTAAACAAAAATGTATTTTACATAATAATAAAAAAATAAGCAACAATTTGACAGATTAAAAAACAATTTGTCACAAAAATTGACATAAATATGATAAAATAAAATTAGCAAAAAAATGCTTATTAAAAATATTCTGTCAAATAAAATTTTGTTTGAGAACAGCCAAGTGTAGCTTTTTCGAAAGGCAATATTTAAATTTGTCTAAAACTAAATAGTGAAAAAATGTAATGTCTAAAAAAATATGTTTGCCATAAAATAATGGTTGAAAAAAGAAATAAAATTTATTTTTTTTCTGTTTCTGAAATAAAAATATTAAAATACCCAAATTTCTAGTTTATGAAAGAAAAAATAAATAAATTTTTTTTTAATTGCAAAAATAATTTTAAAATTAAATTTATTATCGCAATTAACTATCTTTGGAGCTTAATTGTTATTTTATTTAAATTTATGTATACATTATGATATTGAATAAATTCCAACACCATAGATCACAACTAATTAAAAGCAAACAAATTAAAGCAAAACAAACCAAAAATAATACAAACATCAATCCAATAATACACTAACCCAAAATAAAATAAGTATGCTTTGTTATTTATTGAAGTTGAATTGCTATGCTGTATGAAGAATCAAGTGAAGTGAAGGGCCCCCACTCCACAAATTCGTTAGATTTCATATCAACTTAGTCATGATTTAAAAATCCAGTTCCACTTAACTTAACTCGATTAATTTAATTATTGTTGCAGTTTTTTAAGTATAAAAGCTCAGCTTGATCTCATTTTGATATCATTCACAACTTCCCCATTCAACGGAATACAAAACATCCGAAATGGCATTCAAAGTAAGAATTTACAAAAAAAGGATAAATCCTCCTGTCATTTTCTAAACACCAACAAATTTTTATTTTCAGTTCATTGCTGCTCTTGCCTTCGTTGCTGTTGCTAGTGCTGGATTCATTCCAGCTCCAGCTCATCAAGAATACCATGTGGCCCAACCTGTGCTGATCAAGTCCCATCATCAGGAATCATATGATCCCCATCCACAATACCAGTTCTCGTATGCCGTCAATGACGCCCACACCGGAGATGTCAAGAACCAAATCGAGACTCGTGATGGAGATGTTGTCAAAGGGGAATACTCCCTCATCGATGCTGATGGCTACAAGAGGACTGTCCACTACTCTGCTGACTCAGTACATGGATTCAACGCTGTTGTGAACCGTCAACCACTGGGACATCATGTTGTCAAGGCCGTTCATGCTGCTCCATCAGTAGTAGCTTATGCTGCACCAAGTATTGTGAAGACAGCCCATGTTGGTTATGCTGCACCAACAGCATACACTCAGACTTATGCCGCTGCTCCAGTTGCTTACTCGCATGCTCCATCAACTGCCTACACAAGCCAGACCGTAGTCAAATCAAGTCCCATCTCATATGCCGCTCCATCAGCTTATGCTTACCACCACTAAGAAGTTTGATTGTTACTTATTTCAAAATCTATTCTGTAAATAAATTATTTAATTCGAAATACGTTTTTTTCATTAAAAAAAATTAAGTGATCTAGTAGAGGTTGTAGGACGTGAGTCTATATAGTGAAAAAAACTTTATATAGGTAAATATAAATAAATACTCTTGGAATATTAGGCAATTTCTCGGAAGAAGCTTCAGTTCGTGGAAGAAACATTCCACAATGTGTGTATGAACGACTTTCTTTATAACTTTTTGTATAGAAAAAAGATTTTCGATCTATTTTTTCTTTAAAACTCTGAATTTGAAAAAAAACGGCGTGCACAGTGCTTGACTGCTTACATGAATATGTGGGTTCGATCCCTAACTGCATTTTATTTTATACCAACTAAAACTTTGAAATTAAATTAACCCAAAATTTAACTTTAAGGTATGGCAACCATATGCCTTAAGCACATTTCTCTGGGCAACCTATAAGCAAGTTGTTTCTTGGACACCGCCTGTATACCAGTTATCTGATTTTTCAATTATTAAAGTTCGTCCTATGGTGCGTTCTTCTACTATTACAGAATTACATGAATCCATTCTTGCGGATGTAAAATAATTATTGAACTGCCACTTTTATATCTATTTTCCACCCGAAATGGGATAAGTGAAGCATTCACTGCGCAGCAGTAATAAGATAAAATTAATTGTTTAAATTCGACAGCCTCGAAAATTGTATGAAAGAAAGAAACAGATTTAACAAAGTTACAATCTAATTCATGCTTCTTTTTCTTTCCCATTGTTACCAGACATCATAACCAGACTCACAACTGTCATGTGTCCGCTCGTGAGGGAGTTCACTGTATGTTCGTTAAATGTAAAAAGATTAAACAAATAAACTTAAAATAGTGACTTTACTCCTTAGTCTCATTCTTTCTTAAAATAAATATGAATTAACGAAATAGACAAGAGAAAACATAATAGTACACTTGGCCAAATACGCTCTTTTTTAAAATAGATTTTTCAAAAACTTTTTCTACTTGCTTAGACGATACACTAGTTTCTGCAAATTTTAAATAATATTTTTCTTTTTAATTTTTAAACGTTAAATATAATTATGAAGTAAATTTGAATTGCATGCAAGACAAATCATCGCTGGCTTTCACTAGTCAAATATAAAAAAGCGGGAATAATAGCTTGGTTCCAAATTTTTGTAGCATATTAATATGTTAAATTTGTTGATGCGATTTAGAAAGGGAAAAATGTTTCTTTTTCCTTAAAATTTAAAGATATTCAAAATCTAATTAACTCTAGTAGATCATTTCCTCACAATAGTACTTAGATATTATTATCAAAAATATCAAGAAAAACAACGAGTCTCGAAATAAATAGTTTATTTACAGAATAGTTTTTAACAATCAAACTTAGTGATGGTAAGCATAAGCTGATGGAGCGGCATATGAGATGGGACTTGATTTGACTACGGTCTGGCTTGTGTAGGCAGTTGATGGAGCATGCGAGTAAGCAACTGGGGCAGCGGCATAAGTCTGAGCGTATGCTGTTGGTGCAGCATAACCAACATGGGCTGTCTTGACAACACTTGGTGCAGCATAAGCTACTACTGATGGAGCAGCATGAACGGCCTTGACAACATGATGTCCCAGTGGTTGACGGTTCACAACAGCGTTGAATCCATGTACTGAATCGGCAGAGTAGTGGACAGTCCTCTTGTAGCCATCAGCATCGATGAGGGAGTATTCTCCTTTGACAACATCTCCATCACGAGTCTCGATTTGGTTCTTGACATCTCCAGTGTGGGCGTCATTGACGGCATACGAGAACTGGTATTGTGGATGGGGATCATATGATTCCTGATGATTGGACTTAATCAGCACAGGTTGGGCCACATGGTATTCTTGATGAGCTGGAGCTGGAATGAATCCAGCACTAGCAACAGCAACAAAGGCAAGAGCAGCAATGAACTGAAAATAAAAATTTGTTGGTGTTTAGAAAATGACAAGAGGATTTATCCTTTTTTTGTATATTCTTACTTTGAATGCCATTTTTTAAGTTTTCTATTCCGTTGAATGAGAAAGTTGTGAATGATATTAAAATGAGATCAAGCTGAGCTTTTATACTTAACAAATGCACCAGTCCAGTTGATCATGACTAAGTTGATTTGAAATCTAACAAATTTGTAGCTGATAGATTGTAGTGGAATGTAGCCCTTCACTTCACTTTATTGTTCATAGCATAGCAATTCAAGTTCAATAAATAATTCTCGTAACAAAGCATTAATTATAGTTGGGGTTATTGTCTTATTGGTGGTTAATGAGGAATGAAATATTTTTGGTTTGTTTATAATTAACTGCAATCTATTTCAAAGGTGGTAACATTTTGTTTGGGTTTTTCCGTAGATACCTTAAATATGTTGGTATTTCTGATGGAAACATTTTGTGTTATAACTTTTTGCAATATTGGGTTTAATTTTATTTTTTTGAAACTTTTTAGTTTGGAAACTTTTATGCTTTTTCCAGGAATTTTATAGCGAAAATTTAGTAAAAATTATTATTTCATTCATCAAACTGGACCTTCACTTATAATTAAAAAAAAGCAAAAAATTGTATTGAAGTTCTCGCTTAAATAAAAACATATACCTTTATTCATATGATTTATTCATATAAAAAAAATATTTATTTTCCTGTCAGAAAGCAAACTTGACGACAAGAAGAACAAACTTGTCTCATTATAAATGCAATTTATTGGGCTTGTGGAAACCATACATTATATCGAAAACAGTTTTTTGAAAAAACTCTTTCGCGGGAGGAATTATTCATTTTGCATTGAAATATAGTTTAGGCTCATCAGAAAAAAAAATGCAGAAATGTTTTTATTTTTTTTTTAAATATGTACCTACTATCGATATTGGTAATTTTGGCGGTAAACTTGAAACTGAAAAAAATAGGGTGTTATTATCATGTAGCACATAGTTGGCCCTCAACATTAGAGTTTGATAAATCGGATAATTGCATCCGGTTATTTTCTACATTTGTGTAACAAAATAATGGTACTGAGCGACGTGACAGTTTTCGAATTGCAGCTACTTAATAAAAAAGAAGTTATGCAAATGTGATTCGATGCAAAATCATTTGTCTGTGTTGAACAGAAAATATTTCTTTATAGAAGTCCAATTTTTTCCGGAACAATTTTTTTTAATCTGTCTAAAACATTATGCATTAATAACATTTTTTTCCATGCTGTTAATTTTTTAAATTTGTATTTCTGTTTGTCTTTAATTAATTATTCAAAAAATGGTGACTTTAAATTAAAAGTCAAAAAATATATTTTGTTGTCCAATTAACAATTATTACTCAAAATAATTAACAATTTCAAAATGAACTTGAACTGATATGCTACTTTGAACAAATAAAGTACCCCTTCACTTGAGTACAACCAATTCCGTTTGTTATCTTTCCAGATCGAGATTACTCATATAACTTCTCATGCATACCACGCGAGAAAATAAATGTACTTCAATTCCAGTTATTTTGTTATTTTGTTTGGTATAAAAGGTTTTGCTTCAATAATGTGGAGTATCATTCAAAACCTATCCATTCAGCGGATATTATCTCAATCACTCCTAAAATGGCATTCAAAGTAAGAAACTTGGAAAGGATATAAGGACCTCAACAATACTTAAACTAATTCCTAATATTTTCAGCTTATTGTTGCTCTTGCATTCGTGGCTGTAGCCAGCGCTGGCCTTATTCCAGCTCATCAAGAATACCATGTTGCCCAGCCTGTGTTGATCAAGTCGGAGGAATCTTATGACCATCACCCACAGTATCAGTTCTCGTATGGCGTCAATGATGCTCATACCGGAGATGTTAAGAGCCAAACCGAGACTCGTGATGGAGATGTTGTCAAAGGAGAATACTCCCTCATCGATGCTGATGGCTACAAGAGGACTGTCCACTACTCTGCTGACTCAGTACATGGATTCAACGCTGTTGTGAACCGTGAACCACTGGGACATCATGTTGTGAAGGCCGTTCATGCTGCTCCATCAGTAGTAGCTTATGCTGCTCCAACTATTGTCAAGTCAGCTCCTTTGGCTTACGCTGCTGCTCCAGCTCTGGTTAAGTCAGCCCATATTGGTTATGCTGCACCAACAGCATACGCTCAGACTTATGCTGCTGCTCCAGTTGCTTACGCACATACTCCATCTGCTTACTCCCATGCTCCAGCTGCCTACACCACCCAGACACATCACCCTGTTTCTTATGTTGCTCCATCATACGCTTACCATCACTAAAGAGTAAATCGAGTTTAAATTTCGATCATTGCTTATTATTATAGTTGCCAATTGTTTTCTTTAATTTTTGCTTTGTATATGAAAACTATAGTACTATCATGGTGGAAGTCGAATGGGGCGACATCTAATTTACCTATGCAACCCTTACTCTTTTTTTTTTGCGGAGAGCTTATGGAGGTTTCAAATGATATTTATTGATATTTTTTGGATGCAATTATCCAAAAAATAGTCTCCTCTTGCTCCTACCACCAATTTTCGACGCTTAAAGACTCACCAAATCGAATTTTACACCTCACATTTTGCAGCGCCACCACCAGGACCTCTGCAACCCTAAAAAAAACTCGCCATGATAGTACTATAGTTTTCATATACAAAGATTTTTGTAAATATGCAGTAAAAAAATATAAATACATAATTTAATAAAAATTTAAGCAAAGTTGTTGAGCATTTTTCTGTATAATAGCCATCTTAGTTTAACAGGTGTGTTGGGTTGCACTTTCAGCATTTAGCAATATCGAAAAAATAAATTCGCAACATTTAAATTTAGATAAACTTGAGATCAAAAAGAGTATCTAGAACAAGCTAACGCTCTCTGCAGAAAATTCTCATAGTTTTTTTGTAGAAAGAGTAAACACTTACATGGCAAACATTTTTGATTGTTAAAAAAATAGTAAGGAACCTCATTTTTAATTTAAAACTTAAATTGAAAATAGTAATAAAATGTTAATTAGCACATTTTGAAACAAATTTCTCACCATCTCGATCTGATAGCTGAACTCATGTGTTGGCATGTTTGTTTGTCAAATTTACGAGAAAATAACAAGCAATTAAAAAAAAAAAAGTTGAAACTTTTTTAAGCAAAGCGAAGAACATTCGCACAAATACTCTCTTGAGCTTTTTTTTAATCTCAGTTGGCGATTTTGAGAAAAATAAGATTTTCGTTGAGTTTTTTTTTTCTTAGCATGTGTACTGTACGTATTGTACCTACCGTTAACTTAAAAAAATAGTTTAAAAAAAAGAAACAGAACTCAACATATTAATCAGGCCGAGCATCACGGTGATAGAAAACGTGAAAAGAGAAGGTCGATAATTTTTTTTGAATAAACTTTTTTGAAATATTATTTTTAAGTGTTTATTTTTGATTCCTACAAGCTGACATATGAAAAAGAAATACTACTTTTTATACAAATATGAAATTATTTTTTGGAGAAAAAAAACGGTTCAAACGATTTTCGAAAAAAATCAAAATTCTTATTTTTCTTCACTTTTGAGTCAACCTTCTTCTTTTCTTAATTAGCGTAATCAATGAACTTTATTATTTTTCATATTTTTTTCCAAAAATGAATGGTTTCAAAAAAAATGTTAATCTTTAAAATTGGTCAAAAATTCATTTTTGAAAAAATTGTCGAAAAAATATTCTTGCTTAAAAAAAGATGCAAAAACTTATGTTTCGCATGAAAATGGTTAAATAAAAACTGGTAAAAAAAATCTGACAATCAGGTGTGTGCGTTAATATATTAAGTAGAATAATGTATTCAATAAAAAGCCTTATTTTCAATTTTGAATGAATTTGAATACTCGGAATAGTGAGATTTAATAATTAATTTAATTTAATCGACCTATTTTAGGATGACTATTTTTCAATTCGCCTCATTCACAATATGAAATTTTTGAAGTTTTGAAGAAGCAGTTTTGAAAGATTGACGCCAATCAAAAAAAAATTAAAATATATTCGAATTTTAATGAGGTTAATCTAAGGTAGGTGTAATAACTGAAAAGATTTTGAAGAAAATCATTTTTTTTATAACTTTTGTTAAAAACAATTCTTTAAATATTTGCTTTATATTTAAAAAAAAAGAATTAAAAAAAAGTTATTTGTTTTGAATTTTCGAAAGTTTCTTTCTTTACAATTTTGATTTTTGTCTATTTGGAAATGAAATAAATATTAGATACAGTACCGTTTGTTTTTTTTTATACATAGAAAGAATCAACTGTTTAATGTTTAAAAAAAAGTATCCATAATACCCATACCAATTGTTTTCGTCTCCCCTACTATCGTAATTTTAAATTTTGTATGAATTCAACTGCCGAACTATACCCACATACGTGTGTAACGTAATTTATAAATTTTATTGTCATAATTTGTTTCACTCTAATTATTTTGCATAATTTCTTATGCATTTGATTTATCGACAGTGTTAATATCTAGAGTGAAATTCATATCTAATAATTTTTAAATTGCATAAATTATATTGTATCACGCAACTAACTTCAACTTGTAATTCTTCTTTCTTTTCCAATTTGTTGGTATAGTTTTAAGACCATTTAAAAACTTCCTCTTCCCCTAAGTGAGCCAAATGATCAACTACGACAAGTGTTAAAGGAATTTAATTTAACTTTATGAAGATCAAAAAATTCAACTACCGTGCTGTTATTTTGATAAACAAGTGTTTAATTAGACTTACAAATTTAACCTTGCAAGGTCAGAAAGTGACAGTTAAGCTTATTATGTTCATGTTTACTACAAATCATTCAACTATTGTCTGGAGTTTCCCTGTCGTAATATTAATTTATTTTTATTCACTTGACTGAGTACCTAGGTTTGGTAGGTGACCTTAAGAAATATTTGGCCCAGACAAAGTGCAGACCACAAAACTTTTGTCGTCGGCACACCTCTTTGAATTTAAATAATAACTGATTTGTTGCTTGCTTGTTTGTGTGTAAATACCAACTTCTTGGAATTTTTGTGTTGACCGGTGAAGGTACGGTGGTAAATTTAACGGATTTAATTAGGTTGCTTTTGACGTGACGCACCAAACACACATTTTAGAAAGAAAAGATCATAATTAGTATCTAATCCGGATAAGTACAGACAAACGGATTTAAATTCGATCAGTTCGTATTCATTGTGGCCATAACTTGTTTTAATAAAGCAAACCAGAAAACCCCCATCAAAATTATTTATTATGTAATCAATTCAGATTCTTTTACCGGACACCACCTGGTTGTCCGGAAACTGTGATTCAGTCAGCTAAGTTCTATTTTGAGTTGGGTATGATGTTGAGCATGAAGTGTGACTTCACACAATCATGAATGAATAAATAAATCTACCGTTAATTAGGTAATTATCTGCCAACAAGTTTTGAATTTTAAATCGATACATTCGATCTAGAATGAATTCAAATTGCGAATTAGTAGGGTTCAGGGGTATATACAAATGTGAAAAGTACATAAAACTGTGTTAATAAAATTTTTTTCACTTTAGCTATGTTTGGTATTAAAACATTTTTCATTGATTTAATTTTTATTATTTTGGGGCAGTTTTTCATTTTAGAAAGGTTGTCTTTTTTCATTAAAAATGCCCCCATTTTGGGGCCATTTCTAATTTTTCGTTTGGGACATTTTTTATTGGGGCCATATTTCATGTAGTTGATTTATTATAAATTTAAAACTATTTTATCTACGGCAAAACATAGATATCTGTCCACTTGAGAATTAAAATGCTGAGTGCAGTATTGAAATCTCGAAAATCTTACCAAAAGATCGAATTATTATTTTGATGAAAAAACATTAAAATCTTGCGGAAAATATATGTGTACTTTATTGTTCTGTTTATTTAATGAGCTTTTTCAAAAAAGGTCGTATTGAGAATATTTTTTAATTCACTTTTTTAAAACCCCAATAAATTAATGAAGTGCCGAAAATGTTCAAAAAAAGAAATAATTAAATAGCTGTACTTTTTTGAAAATATTTTTTTTCTATTTTATGGTAATTGTTTATTCAGCTTTAAAATATGTAGGACAACAATAAACTTTCAAAATGAATATATATCTGAAATATAAATTAAAAAATTTTTTTGGTAACGCAAAATTATTTAATATTTTAATCAATATTATGTATGTAGGTACATACTTGAACGTTCATAAATCAAGTAAAGTGAAGAAGATGTTTTTGAATTCGTTTTTCAAAACACTTTTATTTCAAACTTCAATAAATTATAAAATGCGCGTGACCTTACGCAAACTTATGAAATTTTTAATAATAAATAAAATTTCAAAATTATTTTAAATAATGTATTGAAAACTAAAACATTTTTTTTTTTTTTTCAATTTACAAAAAAAAAATTAATGAAATCTTTAAAAACACTATTTTTTTCAAAGATCTTCATCTCTTTTTGGGTTGGGATCATGATCCAAAATTCTTTTAGAGGTAAACTTTAATTTCTAAAATTCTTTAAATTTATTCTGAAGTTCTTTAAAAAAAATCTGCATTTCAAAATTATGTTTAATGGGCTTACGAAAACCTATCGAGCAGAACGAAGATCTTTACCAGAACTAATATACAACAAAAATAAAACAAATTAAGAATAAAGAATCGTGTAAATCCCTTTCAACTAATCTGTTTGACTTAAAGTACTCTTTTCAAATTTTCGGAATTCGTTATCTGCAATGAGCTCTACCTACTTGTGGTTTTGAGTTCTAGCAAAGGTGTTCGTACTAATTGAAATGTTGTCATAAATCTACAAAAATGCAAGCAAATATCTTGATGTTTTATTGAAATAAAAAAATTTTTTCTCAGACCAAGTTGATATTTTGAAACTGGCCAAAAAATAGGTTTTCTATTTCTCTATTTCAAAATTCTGTAAATAATAAGAAAAAATGTTTTGATAGTGAAAAAACAAACAGCACTTGAAATGCATAATTTTGGAATACAGAATCTTATAATGCGAATTTTGGCAAATACAGAATTATGACCTATGTAAATAATCAGTGGTAAGGCAGCACATAATTAACCAATTACAAGTCATTTCATCTGAAAAGGTGGACGAAAAGGAACATTTTTTTTGTCACATACTAATATCAAAGGAAAATTCTTCAGTTTTACATCAAAATACGTAAACACATTTCTTTTGTGAATAATAAATAGGTCGTTTTTTTTTTATTAACAAAATATCAAACAAATGGCAATAAACTCTTTAATAGCTACTCGTTCTTTTTTTAGTGATGGTAAGCGTATGATGGAGCAGCATAAGAGACAGGGTGGTGTGTCTGGGTGGTGTAGGCAGCTGGAGCATGGGAGTAAGCAGCTGGAGCATGGGAATAAGCAACTGGAGCAGCAGCATAGGTTTGACCATATACTGTTGGTGCAGCATAACCAACATGGGCTGACTTAACCAGAGCTGGAGCAGCAGCGTAGGCCAAAGGTGCTGACTTGACAATAGTTGG
This sequence comes from Syrphus vitripennis, assembly GCA_958431115.1. Taxonomy (NCBI): domain Eukaryota; kingdom Metazoa; phylum Arthropoda; class Insecta; order Diptera; family Syrphidae; genus Syrphus; species Syrphus vitripennis. The sequence continues at coordinate 33,758,353 of OY288108.1, forward strand.
GGCAGCATAAGCAACTGGGGCAGCATGGACGGCCTTGACAACATGGTGTCCGAGTGGTTCACGGTGGACAACAGCGTTGAATCCATGTACTGAGTCGGCAGAGTAGTGGACAGTCCTCTTGTAGCCATCAGCATCGATGAGGGAGTATTCTCCTTTGACAACATCTCCATCACGAGTCTCGGTTTGGCTCTTAACATCTCCGGTATGAGCATCATTGACGCCATACGAGAACTGGTACTGTGGGTGGTGGTCATAAGATTCCTCCGACTTGATCAGCACAGGCTGGGCAACATGGTATTCTTGATGAGCTGGAATAAGGCCAGCGCTGGCTACAGCAACGAATGCAAGAGCAACAATGAGCTGAAAATATAAGGAATTAGTTTAAGTATTGTTGAGGGTCCTATGTCCTTTCCAAGTTTCTTACTTTGAATGCCATTTTTTGTTTCTTCGAGAAGGTGTTTATGTTAATGATACCAAATTAAAATCAAGCTCAGCTTTTATAGCAAACAATTGCACCAATCGAGCTAAATGAACTGGATTTTTGTTTCATTTCAAATCTCTTGTCTTCTCATTTGGATCTCTGGTGAATGAAGGTTTGTAAAGGTTGTAGATTGTATACCAATACCTGCTCCAAATTATGAGTAATCTTATTTTGGAAAGAAATCTAACGGATTTATTACTCAAGCGGAAAGCTGTTTTGTACATATTTTGCTCACAGTAGTTAGGTACCGTGGCAGTTCAAGTTCAATTTAAGAGCAACATTCATTGTTATTTGATAAAATTGCTGTTAATAAGATATAAATATAATTTTAAGGTGGATACAAATTTTCTCTTTTCTTTTGATTTAGCTTCTGTTCTGTTCCTAAGACAATTCCGAAATTTTGCCAGATTTTTAAATTAGTTTTAATAAAATTAATTTATTTTGATTTCTCAATTGAATAAGCTTCCACATTGGAGGGTTAGTTAAATAACTAAAAGTAAACTATGAGCACATACTACTATGAGACAAAGTATCTAAAGCGTTAAGATATTTCAAACTTGGTAAATTCTTGTAAAAGTAGACAAAAGACAAAACCTGATTTAGAATTTGATTTAATAAATGTTTACCTGGCTGAAAAATATATTCAATACCTATCATTATTTTTGTGAATTCATTTTGTTAAATAAAGTTTACCGTGAAATTTTTGTTTCTTGAACTGTTAATTATTTTTTTGAACAGTTTTCAAGAATTTTTTTCTAAATACAGGATTGAAGTTGGAAATCTTTCTTTCTTTCTTTTTTTAAAAATGAAACTATAATTAGCGGACAAAACCATTTTATGTTGATTGTTGGTGTAATTTTGAGAGTATGGTTCACTTTCACTGTCATTTCAAATTGAACATGAATTTTTAAATATTTTTCTATTTCTTTTTCCTGGCCGGACAGATCTCTTAACGGACAAAAATTGGAGGAATTGTCCGCTTATTACAGCTTTTACTGTATACCCATTTGTTTACAGCCATTTTCTCATCCAATTAAGGGAAAACTTTTGGATTCGTAAAAAACATTGGACCTGGGATAATAATTAGGTAATGTATTAGGCAATGTATTTGCCAATACCGCTTTTTATGGATTTTGTTGAACAGATTGTATTCAAAATTGTATGAAAAAGTAAATAAAATTTATAAAAAAAGTATAGAACATTAAAATTTTCGACAAAAGTTTTTGAGCTATGAAGAAAAAATTTAATAATTTTCTGAAAATTTATCATTTCAAAAAGAGTTCGATACATATTTTTTTTAAATTGGTACAAAGTGTTTTTTCAATTATATCTTAAATGATTAGAACAAACATTAATTGTAATTTCCAAAATAACGGTGCCTCCCATACAAGTGTTAAAAAACCGATTTAAAAAATCTCACATTTCTCGAAACCAGTTCTGAGGACTTCGGTATAGAGTCAATTAAATGACCACAGCTACTTCCAACGTTTTTAATAAGATTGTTCATATCTGCAGAAAATAGCGAAGATTTTTTTTAAATTGCTTTCCTCAATCCAATATGCCAACATAAATCTATTCTATCCTTCTGAAACTGTCCAATTTATAACACCCTATGGGTCTTGCTGGCATAAATGTACTTGTATATTTTTCAGTAGTTAAAAAAATCATTTAACGAATAAATTTAAGACATCTTTTTAGAGTGGATAAAGATGAGATGAGAATGTACCTCCAAAATGCCAGGGCACATATCAATTTTTACTGATTTGCCAAAAAACAAAAGCAAAAAATATAAATCACAGTATGTATCTCATGGATCAATATAAACAACAACAAAGTTTAATTATTGAACTTGAAATGCTACAATCCATTTTATTTCAATCTGCCACACACAACGTGTGATCCAGTCCGGTTTAGGTGCCTTTTAATATTGCTCTTTATTGCAGTGAATTTATTTTGGTATAAAAGGTTTGCTTGATCTTAATTTGGTATCATTCACAACTTCCCCATTCAACGGAAAGTATCTTAATCACATCAAAAATGGCATTCAAAGTAAGAAACTTATGAGCATAAGCCATCCAGATATATTCTAATCTGTTATCTTTTTTTTAGTTCATTGTTGCACTTGCATTCGTTGCTGTTGCCAGCGCTGGGTACGTTCCAGTTCATCAGGAATACCATGCTGCCCAACCCGTCCTCATCAAGTCCCACGAATCTCACGATCCTCATCCACAATACCAGTTCTCTTATGCCGTCAACGATGCCCACACCGGAGATGTCAAGAACCAAATCGAGACCCGTGATGGAGATCTTGTCCAAGGAGAATACTCCCTCATCGATTCCGATGGCCACAAGAGGACTGTCCAATACACAGCTGACGCAGTTAATGGATTCAACGCTGTTGTCCACCGTGAACCACTCGGACATCATGTTGTCAAGGCCGTCCATGCTGCCCCAGTTGCTTATGCTGCCCCAACTATTGTCAAGTCAGCTCCTTTGGCCTACGCTGCTGCTCCAGCTCTGGTCAAGTCAGCCCATATTGGTTATGCTGCACCAACAGCATACACTCAGACTTATGCTGCTGCTCCAGTTGCTTACTCCCATGCTCCAGCTGCCTACACAACCCAGACTTTGGTGAAATCAAGCCCAATCTCATATGCTGCTCCAGCTTATGCTTACCATCACTAAAAAATAACTGTTATGGATTTTATTGCCAAGTGTGAATGACGTATTGTTTTTGTTAATATAAATAATAAATCTATTTATTACGAAATTATGTGGTGTTTTATATGGAAAACATAAGAAAATAGCGAAGAGAATAATTATAGTATTTGAAATAGTGTAATAATATGCACGACTAGATCACACGAACTTGCTCCCACTTTAGGATAAACAAAAAAAAAATTAAGAACTTCACTAGAGTGAAATATTATAAAATATTAATTCATTTTTAATTAATAAAATAAGCCAAGAAACTAGTTTGAACTCAAAGACGAAGATTGGAGAATCTAATATATCGTAAAAATTAGAATTAAAAAAAAATCCTTAGAACCGTTTTTTAGAATAATATCTATTGCATATACAATACATACATATTTTAAGATTATTTGTAGAAAAAAATTAAAGCATATTAATATACACTTAAAAACTTGATTAAAATAAAAAATATAAGCCCGTTTTTAAAAAATAAATTGTTTGTTTTTCTTTTTTTTTCAAATCTACAATAATTCAAAAATACTTTTTCTAAATTTTGATATGTAATATTCAGAGCTGGCAAGTCTAGTAGTCGTGAAATTGTGGAAAAAGAGGGATTTTAGTATTTTATGTTTTTGGGAATGCTGATGTTATAATAAATTTCCTTTGAACTGTAAGTAAACATTTTTTTTGCCTTCAAACCGTTCGCATTTATCTAAGCACCATCTGAAAATTAAATCTTTTGAATTTATCCTAAGGAACACTTTTTCGAGGAAAGTATTTGGTTTGAGCACGAATAGTTTCAAGAACAAAATAAAAATGTTGGTTTCCATTCGTAGACAAATTGTTATACTTTTAGTTGGAATCGGACTCCACTTATGAATAAATTGAAAATATGTGTTATAAATCAAAATTGAAAAAAAAAACATTTTTTAAAACTTTTTTGCATATTTTTCATATTGGGTTTCGAAATTTTACTAGGAAATATCTGATTCGAATTCAGAATCCTCAAAAAAAAAAAAACGAAGGGAGATCAAAACATCCCACGCCCAGTTTCCAAATGCCTTATTTTACGACATTTCCACTTAACTAGTAGATACCCTGGCTTCAAATATTGTAACATTTACAAACATATTTTTTCAGTGTGTATTTAAAAAAAATCAAATGTTTTCTTTGAATCTCAATATTTTGAAAACAGATTGTAATTTTTTTTTAATTTTGTTCTCAATTGCATATAAATAAATACTAAAAATTCGCTTAACAATTTTGTCTATAAATACTTACACATTCATATAAAATACATAATATTTTAAAAATCCGTTCTACCGAAGTTTGATTTTTTTTTTCTTCAAGAATTTGTATTTTTTCAATGCTCAAATTTGTGCTCAAACTTTTGTTTTGGCTTCTTTTATAAATTTAAGAAATGATTTTTATGTTTTTTTTTTAAATATTTGACTCTATTGAAATTCTTAGTTTGTATTTTTTGTTTATCCTTAAGTAGGAGCAAGTTCGTGCGATCTAGATGTGCATATTATTATATGCTTTTTAGTACAAGTCATAGAAAATGTATTTTCCTCACTAAACACTATTTCAAATACTATAAATTATTCTCTTCGCTATTTTCTTATGTTTTCCATATAAAACACCACATAATTTCGTAATAAATAGATTTATTATTTATATTAACAAAAACAATACGTCATTCACGCTTGGCAATTATATCCATAACAGTTATTTTTTAGTGATGGTAAGCATAAGCTGGAGCAGCATATGAGATTGGGCTTGATTTCACCAAAGTCTGGGTTGTGTAGGCAGCTGGAGCATGGGAGTAAGCAACTGGAGCAGCAGCATAAGTCTGAGTGTATGCTGTTGGTGCAGCATAACCAAGGTGAGCTGATTTCACCAGAGCTGGAGCAGCAGCGTAGGCCAAAGGTGCTGACTTGACAATAGTTGGGGCAGCATAAGCAACTGGGGCAGCATGGACGGCCTTGACAACATGATGTCCGAGTGGTTCACGGTGGACAACAGCGTTGAATCCATTAACTGCGTCAGCTGTGTATTGGACAGTCCTCTTGTGGCCATCGGAATCGATGAGGGAGTATTCTCCTTGGACAAGATCTCCATCACGGGTCTCGATTTGGTTCTTGACATCTCCGGTGTGGGCATCGTTGACGGCATAAGAGAACTGGTATTGTGGATGAGGATCGTGAGATTCGTGGGACTTGATGAGGACGGGTTGGGCAGCATGGTATTCCTGATGAACTGGAACGTACCCAGCACTGGCAACAGCAACGAATGCAAGTGCAACAATGAACTAAAAAAAGATAACAGATTAGAATATTATGTATTATGTGGATGGCTTATGCTCATAAGTTTCTTACTTTGAATGCCATTTTTGATGTGATTAAGATACTTTCCGTTGAATGGGGAAGTTGTGAATGATACTAAAATAAGATCACGCAAACCTTTTATACCAAAATAAAGTCACCAATAAAGAGAGACACTTAAACTGGATTTTTTTTTTGGTGGTCTTTGCTTGCTAAAGATACCTTAAGCTTGTACTATGTTAGGTGGAAAATATAACCAAATGGTAGCAATTCAAGTTCAATGAAATATCAAAACCTTAAGTAATTGCTCGATTGATTGATTGATTATTGGGGTTCTTGTTTCCGTTGTGTATTGGGGAGTTACATTCAATCGTAAGTTGCATATGCCTAGATACTCTTTTCTTCATATACCTATCTTTCTATGGTGTCTTGATTATTACGCATTTATTTGAATATCGGTGATACGTTACAGGTTCATCGAATTTTTTAACTTCAATGATTCACTTGTGGGGTATACCAAACAAAACATCCGACAAACTGCTTAGGCCGGAGTTTAAAGAACATTTTTAATCAGCTTACTGTTACTTGGCAGCTTGTTGCAATTTTGATATGTAATAGGTTCTTTTGTGGTACAATTTTAGAAAAATTTAGTAAAAATTTGTAAAGATAACTACCATGTCCATAACCTCTTAAAACTAAGAAATTTAGAGGTTTAAGATCCTGGGCTTGCTAATAGTTTTTTTTAAATAATTTTTTTTTAATATTGTTGAATTTTTTCAGTAGAAACGTTGAAGATTCAGATAAAATAAAAAAAATTACTAAATATTATCCAACATACAGCAAAGTTTTTCCTAGAACCGCCATACCCAATAATACTACAAAAAAAATATTATAAAAATTATAGGCACCGTTTTTAAAATATTTTGAATTTTTGGAAACGTTTTTTAACATTTGTAGGAGAGGAAGGTGCCTTAATTTTTGAAACTAAAATTATTTTTTTGCAAATTATTAAAGAAAATATAAAATTATAAAAACATATTTGGAATAAATTCTTGAAATATTAAATTTTCAAAAAATAGTTTTATTTTTTTTTAACTCGTAAAATTTTTTAATTTTACTATTAAATACTTTTTATAAATCTTAGATGCTTTTGAATAAAAAATATTAATTGCAAGCCGATGAACCGTTTTTGAGAATACCGAAAATCAAAAAAACTGTGAATTAAAGCTAGTACTTATCATGCGTTTTTAATTTTTTATTAATCTTGGGTGCCGTTTTTGAAAAAAAATCGGATTTTCCAAAAAACGCAAAAAAAAATTATGGCAGGTATTTTCGGTCTTAAAAAAGCAAATAAAAAATATGGGACAGGCAGACGACACCCATTTAATTCGACTTCCCTACTAAAGTAATAGTAAGAAACCTACAACATAAATGCTGGTGTGCCACAGGGTTCATTAATGATCTCCTGTCTTAAACTACTTATCCAATAAATGCTCTTCGGACGTGGAACTGAAACGGCTAAATATGATAAGTATAATAAATTCTGACTTAGACAGCATTGTACAATGGGGATTGAAAAATCGCGTAGAATTTAATATGCTTCGAAAACTCAATGCTGCCTTCTGTCAGACGTAGCCCCCTGCCATTATCTATGAGTGCACGCTTTAGTGCGCGCTGATTATAAAAAAAAGTTTTATCAAAATCTTGAGTTCAATTTTATTCATGAATTCCTATAGTAGCAAATAATAAATGTCAAACTGATTTTCAAAAAAAAAAATCTACCTATATTTATCTTACAAGTTTTCGTTGGCTGGCTGATGGAAAATTGACCTCACTGAAGTTACAAGCCGCGTTTCGAAATATTGTAAACTAGTTCAGTGAAAATCATATATAAAAAATAACTTGGAAAATGATACTAAACAAAATGTTGAACATAACATTTTTTAACATGAGGAGTGATTTTCACATAGAATAATTTTTGTAGGCAAATAATTTTAAGAAAATAAAACAAAATGCTTTCCAAAAAAAAATTCAAATGGAAAATTTTCTGTCTGAAATATATTTTGAATCGAAAAATTAAACAAACCACTTCACTATGCAATTCAAAAGAATACTTCCAAGGTCATCCCAAATCTTCACTTTATTTCAGCTACAACAACATAAGACATTGCGTATCCACTTGTTCCCTTTGTTTTGATGTTAAATGCAATAAAACGAATATTAACACCCATAGCAAGGCTCAGGGTAGACTACTTCTTTTCGTTTTCCGGCTCGTCTTTCTCCTTTACATGCGGTTCTTTGTGCATCAAGATTCGTCATTTCACCGGCCGGTCGGCCGGTTTCCAATTAACTTTGGTCTGGTTTTTTCTGTGTGTAGTTCGTTTAATTATTTTAGTATAAAAGGTTTTTGTCGACCATCGGTTGACATCATTCAGTTCTCTACTTTCAAACCCTTGAAGTCACTAAACAAAACAAAAACATAAAGATGGCATTTAAGGTAAAGAAATATAGGGATTCAATTTTGTACAAAAAAAAAACTTACATTCATTTAAATTTATTATATTGCAGTTGATCGTTGCTCTTGCATTCGTTGCTGTTGCCAGTGCCGGACTTGTTCCAGCAACACAGGTATACCATGCTGCTCAACCAGTTTTGGCCAAGTCTGAAGACGCCAATGACCCACACCCACAGTATCAGTTCTCTTATTCCGTAAACGATGCCATTACCGGGGACGTTAAGAGTCAAACTGAAACTCGTGATGGAGATCTTGTCCAAGGAGAATACTCACTGAATGATGCTGATGGTTTCAAAAGGACTGTCCAGTACTCTTCCGATGCTGTTAATGGTTTTAACGCAATTGTTAACCGTGAACCACTCTCCAACGCCGGCCAAATTGTCAAGACTGCAGTTGTTCCTGCTGCTCCAGTTCCATATGCTGCACAAACTTTAGTTAAATCAGCACCATTGGCATATGCTGCTGCACCCGCTCTCATCAAATCTGCACCTTTGGCTTTGGCTGCTGCACCAACTTTGATTCGGTCAGCACCACTTGGTTATGCTGCACCAACATACACTCAATCATACGTGCATGCTGCAGCACCAACTTTGATTAGATCTTCCCCAATCCCCTATTCCCATGGACCAGCTTATACAACTCAAAGCCTTGTTAGGTCAAGTCCAATTGCTTACGCTACTGGACCAGCATACTCGACTGCCCCAGTTTATGCTTATCATCATTAAGTTTCTAGTTGTGTGATGATGTATGCTGTTGAATTTGATTTTGTAAAATTTTTAAAATAAAATAAAAATATAAAAGAAGAATATTATTTTTTTTTTCAAATTTAAGTTTAGTAATTAATAACCAGCTTTTGAATTTCTAAAAAAAATCTGAAAACAAGGTAAGGCTTAAAAAAGCGAATAACATGACATGAGCTGGTCTCAAACAAATTAAGCAAATAGAAATTACACAAATTGCTAAAAAAAATTGAAGTAGAAAATTTGATCAAACTTGAAATCACTGCTATTGAAAAAAAGAAAAAAATCCAAGAAACGGCTTAGTAGATATTTCTGCAGAACTTGTATTTTTTAAAATATTGGCTATACCTTTCGATGACTTTTTTTCCAAAAAAAAGGGTTACAACTAACTCCTAGGCTGAATGACTCGGCAGGTGTTTCAGTTCACTGTTCCAATAAATTTTTGTTTGACCAATTTTGCGACGCAACTTTTTTTTGACAAGTAAGTATTTGACATTTTTACCCCTTTCTTTGTTGAGGAATAACATTTTTTTCGACTAAACTTTTTTTTCACAATTTAATTTTGACCTACGCAGTTAAAAAAATCCAGTTTGTTGTTAAATGACTATTTTTCTGACATATTATTTTTTGACGAATTTCTATTATTTTTTTACCAATTTTTATATTTTTCCACTTGAGAACACAACGTGAAATTTTTTTTGGCTTTTTTTAGCAAGTATTGAAATATATTTCTGTTTGAAAATTCCTTGAAACCGGTAAAATACTTTTAACCAAAAAATAAAGTGGCGCCTGCCTGACGACTGAACATATCCTAGGCAGAGCAACAGAGTGTCAGAGTTGCGTATTTAAAAGAAAATCTTCTCGACACAAAGCTCTAGTACTTTTTGCTTAATCATATTGGATCTTGGACCCTATACGTACCTGGGGTCTTAAATGCAAGTAATTTACTCACTTTATTTTAGTTTTTTCTTCGTTGTGTCACTTTATATTTCTTGTTTAACGTACCAGTAACTTTTAGCCAGACAGAAAACCAATTAAATTTATTTTTAGCAAGTTGATAATTCAGTCAAGGTGCTTTGAAACCCAAGCTTGACCCAATTGCACAGAAAGAGGGATGCCTTCATTGGAGAATTTAAAACAATAACCATCCTTGTCCTTGTCCGCTTAAAGTGATCCTACCTTTCACTTCCATCTCCAGCATACAAAATTGCAGAGAAGAGTAAAAATGTTGCTAATCGTTTTATATATTTAAAATGCAAATCGATTTCTTTTTAATATGCATTCAGCAAAAATAGTTTTCTGAACTCACATACCTACAGTAAATGAATCTATGTAAAAACAGGTCAATCAGTAAATTGGCATGTTTTTAATTTTGAGATCACAAAAAAGTTATTGAGTTATTGGGGCATATTCATAGTTGTCTGACAAGTTGTTTCTTTGTCTCTTCTAATCTAACCTGGAGCTTATGTTATTCATAGACATTTTAGACCCGGGTTCAAAATATAAACTGGAGCTCAAATTTTAAAAACGTCTGACTCTTTGACTAAGTTGTTTTTTCCTATCTGTCAAAAAATGTATTGGATTTCAATGGATTGACAGGCAATAATACTAAAATTGTAGTAGAATTCCGTTTTTTTACTAAACAGAACTGCAAATTTCTGTATGAATAGCAACTGTTTTTAACCTGTGTGTTAGCTTTGGCTATGAATATGCCCCAATGTATATTTTTATATATATCAGGATATGAAAATTAAAAATCAGTTTTTAGCTGGAACCTAAGCAGAAAAACCGTTCTCATTCTATTCGATACCCGACAGGAGAAATTGTTTTAAAAAGGATGTCTATTTCCCTCTGTGAATGATAGCGGCAATTTTATAAACAGATAAAAAAATCAATAAAAAAATAATAAAAATAAAAAAATCAATAAATAAATAAAATACAACCAATTCTTAGATGAAGTTGGTTTAGGGAAATATTTTGAAAAATTAATTTCACAAATTTAGGTACTTTTTTCTTTACACCTTAAATACCCATGTACATTTTTATGGTCCTATTTCTATTTTTAAAAAATTGATTTAAATCCAGCAAAAGATAAAATTGCTTTCTGTATAATAAATTTTTTTAACAAAATCTACATATCTATTATTTATTTTATCAAAACCATTAAACTCATTTTATAAAAAATTATTTTCACTAACTATTCTATAACATTTGTATGAATGAAGTTGAAAAGTGGTACCGTTGTGTGTGGTTCTAACAATAATCTTTAGATCCTAGTAGAAAAAACTAACAGAAAAAGTTTGTTTAAAAAAAATATTTCTAGTCGTTTTCGAACTATGGTTGTATAGTGAAACATATACCATACCTAATTATTTCTTAAATTTTTGTATTTGAAAATAATTTTCAAAAATATTTTTTTCTGAAAATGTCGGCGTACAGTAATAATATAATTAAAATTAAGTAAGACAATAATGAAAAATCAGGTAATAATAATTACAGTTTTTCGAAAATTAATTTCAATCTATTAATATTAATTATTTACAAAAAGCCTTCTGGCTGTTAATATTTCATTCAAGTTTTTGTGAATATAAACATTTATTGTGGGGTTTAATTCTGCTATTTTTGAACTATAATATAGAATTTGCTTATGAAGATTGCTATGAGGAAATAAAGAATAAAATTAACTGTCCACACATTAAGCAATCTCGAATTGCAATAAATTCAAATACTAATAACAAGCTTAACCAAATAATTGTAGCAATATCCAAGTAGCTAGTATATCAAGGTAATTTTTCAAGAAACAACTTAATTATGAAACACTCCTCCATATATGCAGGAATTAAAGATTAATATCAATTTTTAAAAAGTTATTTTAACATTCCTCCGAGTACACCTAGCTATAAATATATAAAACTATTATCTAGCTTATAATCTTGAGCAATTCATTGACTTTTATAGCTAATTACATGCCTACTTGCTGCTTAAGTATCAGCTCCAGATTATGTTGATACAATCAAAACTGTTTTCAACCTTGGCATTGAAGCTAATAAACAAAAAATCTGATTTTAAAAAAATCCAGTTTAACAATATTAAGTTAATTCAATAACAATAAATCTTTTTTTTTTTTTGAAAATTCAAACTAAGAAAGAAACCGCTATGAAAGAAATTAAATGGTGTTTAACCCTTTGGGCGACACTTATTTATCCAATTTAACTTTGAAATGAATTACTTAGATATTAAAACTTAATATACAAACTTGGGACTGGAAGAAAATGAATTATGTATTCAATTTAAAATTTAAAAAATTTATTGATTACACGGAACAAAATATTGAGCAGAGAAAAATTGAAATTGATATTGAACGGAACAAAATATTGATAATAAATTAATATTTTATAATGAAAAAAAAAAATTTATATATTAAGTCATTAAATTGGTATATGCAGGTAATTAATAATGTCTGAATTTAAAAACTCATGCAAATCGTATGAGCCATTTCGGCGATTTTCCGAAAACTATTTTTTTACTTCCAAGTAAATTTAAACATAAACAGTAACTATAGCTTCATTCAGGCCCAATCACTGCCTAGTAACTTCACAGTGTCTTCAAGCTACATGTATTTGTATATACTAATATGTATAATATAAATTTCTTCAAATTCATCAAAGTCAACGCAGCGCCCAGTTTTCACGCCATCGTCTTTGCATGACATTTTACAAACATAAACTCCATTCAAATCTCGCTACTTGTTACTCGTTACTTGCTACTCACCATTATGGTTGTCACTTTATTGCACTTGCAGTAGATCTACATACTAAATTTTTTGGGAAATCAAATCTACTACTTCATAATGACATGTACTGAACTTGATTTTACGTCTCAAAAAAAATATGTAATTAGATATTCACACAAAAATCCAAAACATGGCTTTAGCGGAATTATAGGTTTTCAATAGAAGAGTTTTCATGAGACAAAAGATTTATATTAAACCCTGTTGGAAACTTGTTTCTCTTTTTTTTAAATTAAAAATATATACTATAATAGATTGGCAAAAAAATCTAGTGAAAAAAAATTTAGTGGTAAGTCGCGACTCTGCTTACTACGCAGTCACTACTGCCCACTCGATACTTGCTATTTCCTACTCGCTACTTGCTATTTCCTGTTCGCTACTTGACTTTTAATATTCGCAACACCTCGTTGATCATTTCTCGCTAATCGTTGCTTGAACTCACTGCTAGTTACTCGTTACTCGCTATTCGTCACTCACTTGTCACCATTTGCTGCTCATCACTCACTTCTTATGGCCCCACTCCCTCTAACTGCACACCCTCGTGTGGAGCATTATATCTTCAAAAAATCTCTCCAAAATTGTCTGAATTTTAGGTTTTTAGCCAATGTCTTAATTTCATATTCTTCTTTGGATTTTTGTTCAGTGTAAATTAAAAAAAAAAAACCATCAAAATTGCATACCAGACAATACTGACCACATCCATTTAAAGAAATCCACTTCTTTAACTTTAACACTCCACAAAGTATTTCATTTGATCTTGAAACGATCGAAAACCTGGGCATTGTCAGTCTGTTCACGTAAATTACTTCAATACACGTCCAAATATACATGACATTTACTCGCCCGTAATATCTATATTAATTAAAGACCGGTGTACAGACGCGGTGAGTGTGACTCTTGTGATTATAGTCTGCGAAATAAGGTTGAAATTTAATCACATGAATGTAGTTTTTGACGAAAGTTAAATTTCTTTTTTCTTAAATGTAAAATTTGTTTAGCTTAATTCTCAATTTTTCTTAGACAAACATTGGCTGGTGGGAAATCTTAAAAATTCAAAAACACTCTAATTGTCGGGCTAGATGTTCTCAGATGTTCAGTTTTAATCATCTGATTTACATAAATAAACAAATTTAAAAAACATAGAATGTCAACCTAAATTTTGATTTACAAATTACTGGGGAGGGAAGATAATTTTCAATCAACCGATTTTGAAACCATAACTCTCATACTATACAAGAATGCGAATTTGGCAGCCAATCAATGAGTGACCAGACCAGACCTTTAACACTTACCAAATGATTGAGTCTTTTTTCATATTTTCTTTTGTACAAAGTATGTCTGTCTTCAATACAGAAAGGCAGATATAGGACCTTACAACTTTAACAAGCTTGTTTTTTGAAAAAAACCTATCCTGCCTTAAGCGAATACTCAAACCTGCTCCGGTCCCGCTTAGAAACACTACGAATAAAAATATAGGTAACCTATAAAGTGTCACTTTTAGCAAATTCGAGTCTCAAGAGTGACACCGATATGCTGTCAAGTGTGTGAATGCTTTAATGTAGGTCAATCAATTTGCGTTGCGGCACAATACAAAATGCTATTTACTGGCATGTTGCATAATTATTGACGCCAGACACTCCACAATGTCTGCATCAGAAATACCTACCATTTTATTAGAAGAGTGGTGTAGTGTGATGGTGATGGTTTTTATGGCATTGCAATGCTTTAAGCTGCTCTATCTGATTCCAGGCTGACTAATGAATTGTTTTTGGTTATAATCAGTTGCGGACTTTGACTTCTCCATATGGATTGCCTGAATAAATTGTATTTATTTTAAATTCAAGTAGCAGCAGCTACTGAACCGCCTAAGTGGTGCATTATTATTATTTGACGCTCAATAAAGCGAAAGGAAAACGTAGGTGTACTGGTACCTACTGCATAATGCATTAAAAATAAAAATGTGTGAAAGAGTTTTGTGATAGTATAATTCATGAATGACAATAAGACTTTATTTATTATTATTGGCCAGGAGAGATTTCGATCGCGCAGAATGACCTTGAGTACACAGTAGCTGGTATAATGTTGTCTGTTTATTATTGTCTTGTTATGGAGTCTGACCTTTTGTAGTAATAGAACTTTCATTTAAATTTAGGGCAATTTGCAAATCAATGTTGACACAATAATAATTACATCATATTTTTCACAAAAGTGAACTTAAATATTATTTCATTTAAACGGGTGATTTAAATTTCACGCTTATTAAATATAAAGCTCTACTTCGGGTTGCACAGTTATATACATACTTGTTCCTAAGCAATTCAATTAAAAAAAATAATAATAATAAAAAGTGTTAATTTGAATTCCCGAAATGGATAAATATAAGAATTATAACCGTTATGGCTTAACATTTTTCCAGCAACATTGGAAAGAGTTATAAACATTTGGTTTTATAATTATTTTCCAGCCGTTTTGGAGCCATGCATTTGTAAATATTTTAGTTATAAAAAATACTTTTCTGTCTGAAAGTTCTTTGAAACAGATATGCGTTCTAGGCTTTAAATAAAAAAAACACCGTTTACAAAAGCGGCTGCAACGCCAACAAATGTTAAACATTCGGTGACGATAGTAAAACAACAATAAAAACACGATGCTATAATTTTTTTTTTCGCTCTTTGTTTATAAATGTTAAAGCTGTCGAAAAATATATATGTGTAAAAGTTCTATAGAATGAACATACAAAAATTAAAAAAAAAAGAAAAATGTTTTAAAGAAAAATATGAAAAATTTTGAGCTCAAAATTATATTTTCAAAATATTATTTTTATATATGTATAAAATTTCTTAAGTACCTATGTATTTTTAGAAAAGAACAACTTTTTGAAAAACACTTATTCACCCGTACTAAAAATATTGAGTTTTGAAATTAAAATAATTTTCTTTTTTCCGTGAAATAGTATGAGAAAATCGAAAACCAAATCTCCGGTTCTATTGGAGATTCTCCTAATAACGATTTTTGAAAAGCATTTTTGAACCAAATTTTCTTCAAAATTTAAAACTGAGGTATTACAAGTTGTTTCTTTTGGTCCTATATAACGTTAATAATATTGTTATTTTAGATTTTTGAGAAAAAATATATTTCTTTTTTCTTTTTTGAAAACTCAATAATTTTGAAAATGTTTGGATGTTTTTTTTTATTTTGTTCTTAAGTGAAGAAACTTTCATAGCAATTGTTTTTCTCAGAAATATGAGAAATTTTATACACAAAAATTATTAATAACAAAAAACGCCCTAACGATTTAGAAATAAAAAATTTTAAATTCGTATTTTTTCGATACCTTAATTTTGAGCTCACACTTCTTTGTTGTCTTATTCGAATAATTCAAAAGATAAATTTTATGGGTTATCATATTTTTCTGTAATGACATGTTTTTGTAGTTTCTTTAATTTTATAGTACTACAGGTTATTAGTGCCATTTAGCCTCATGTACTTTATAAGTAAAAGTAAAAAGGTAAAATTATAAATGTAATAAAAAATATTTTAAGAGGTATTCTTTTAAAATTAATACGAAAATCTTCTAAAATTTCATTAAGTTCTTATTATTATTATTTCATCTTTCTTGGTACCTCAAGGCTAAAAAATTCTTCAAAAATAAGTCGCGATTAGTTAATTTGGAAAAAAAAACTTGAATGAGAAATTCCACAAGGACGCGAAGAAATTAAGAGAATTTTAACCAAATGAAACAAAGTTTTGTACCAAAATAAAACTGACTGCATTTAGGTCCTTAGAAAATCGTATATATGGAGTGAGTATAGATTAAGGTAGATTAAGCAAAAGATGAGGTATATATTTTTAACAACCTTGATTCAATATGTCAAAAAATAAATATGTCCGTTGATTTTTTTGTGCAAATAGTCTTAGCAATTGTACTTGTATTTATTCAATATAACACTTACGACTTACCTTTTTTAAGTACAAAAATTATTTTAATTTTAAAATTGTAGCTCCGTGTTATTTTTTCACTTTTGTAAAATTAACATTTTAACAAAAAAAAAAATCAATTAATTTGGGATGCGGCTTAGTTTTCTTTAAGAAATTGGTTCCGATGTTAAATTTAAATTAAACTCAACAGTAATTCATATCATCATGCTCAAATGAAGATATTTCCAACACTAAACCTATAAATTGCATTTTCTCCCATCTGGAACATCTCACATCTTTTGATTCATTTGTATTCTTTGACTTATATGTAAATACATAAATCAAAACTAAACTTTTGTTCATCACCACCATTCTACAAAAAAAACGAATCTATAAAAATTATTCAACACCGTCAAAAAAAAAACCAAAGTTTAGGAAGGTATATTAATATTTGAAGAATAGAATGCGTGAACAATCATGCGCAAGATAACTTTATATGATGCGAACATGTCAATAACCTTTGCTAATAAAAGGGACTTTTGCCGACGTCATTGTTCTCATTCACCAGCAAAAATAAAAAAGCAAAAAAAAAAAACAATCAATTGTGTTAAACCAAGACGATTCACATAAGACTCAGAAATACAATCGTCATAAATTCACAAACAATCAAAGGTACTTACCCTCGTTTTCGAGTAAAACACAAAACGCTCGCTCTTAGGGTTCATAGACTTCCTCTTTTTATGTCTCCTAAAAACATGTTTTTCAGTATAATTTGGCATTAGGCGAGTAAGTATGATTTTGATGCTCGTCCTTTTGCCAGCCAAAGCAATGTGGCAAGCAAATACATTTTTTGTTTGTTGTTGAGAAAGTGCAACGACCGATGGTCATCTCCTCCTTTCTCTGTCTGGAATCGTATTATTATTTGTGTAATTTGAGTTAATCCTATTTCAGGGAATAACTTAAATCTCTATGAAATTAAAGGGTTTAAATTATGTTTAATTCTTAACAACAATAACACAAAAATAAATTTACTGTCGTATAAAAAAACAAAAGAACACTTTCTCACATAAAACAGATTCCTTTAAAAAAAACTGACCTACTTTTATCATCTGATGGTCTCAGAATATTATAATCAAAACAAAGGAAAGATATACTGTTACGATTTTGTTGCCCCAGTTTACATCGATTCTTACTTTTTTAAAGTCTTCTCTGCATTTAAATATATGTATGCTTACATATTTTATCCCAGAATCCATCACGATACGACCACCTGCGCCGGATAGCACCCTCTGTCATTCACTTTGCCAATGCAGGGAGAGAGCTTTAAAATTTCCTTTGTCTTCTTTGCCTTAAGTTGATGACCATCCGAAGGGCTCCTGTCTAAACTACATTTTGCAATTTGGTTCTCCTTTTTTTTTTGTACAGCATTTTACGTCCCCATAACTCCAATATAACTATTATACATGATGCAACCAACATACGGTCAGTAGTAAAATCTGAACATGTTTCTTGATTCCGCATAAGTTGCACTCGTTCAGTAAGGGAAACTCGTTTCCTGAGGTACAATCTTTATGCGAATAAATGTGTTTCACAAAACGGGGAACAGAAAGAAATAATAAAAAAAAAAACTTAATTTTATCTCGAAAATAGTTAGCATACAAAATTTTCATAATACTTTGTTTCGAAGCTAGGAGATCATAAGTACGGATTTTCTATTTTGAGTACAATGAAGTTGCAGTCCAAATCTTACTTATTTCAAGTGAATTGAAATAAAAGAAAATAAGAGTCACTGAAATTTCTCAATAATATAAAGAATCTAAACAAAAGAGCTGACGTACAAACCAATGATCTCTTATTATAATAATTATGATCAGTGGTACAAACTTATATATTTTTAAGGAAAATACTATAGCAAATACTAAAATTTTTAAATTTTAATTGTTATTTAATTGTTATAAAAGTAAACCTTTTATGACATAAATATTAATTTTTAAATTATTATTTCACCGCAGTCTTTTACTCAAATACCGGACTTAAATGAAACAAAAGATTTGTACTTTTTCCTTAAAATATTCATCAATGTAGTGTTTCAAATTAACAATGATTATTTTCGCGGACAAGTAGTATGGCGCCTATAAGCTGTTTTAGTTGCCGATTTTTGTACGTTACTGAAATTTTAAACTATAAAATATCAAAACGAATGAGCTGCGAAAACCCCAACAAATATACATTTGCGTGAAGTTAGCACCCATTTAAGATTTTTTCAAAAAATGAGGATTGTTGATGCGGTGATCTGCCTAACTTGTGCTGTTATTTGGTATATTTGAAAATACAAAATATGTACTTAAAAATCGCACGCTTCTTAAAATTTTTTGAAACTTTTCTTTTATTGTTTTCGAATTTTGTAAAACAGAACTTTGAGGAGGAGAATTTTTTTTGTGTGTTTAAAAAAAAAATTAAGAATTGCTTTTAACAGATATAAATATAAAATATGAAATCTTAAAAACGAAAGCTTTTCTTAGTAACCAGCAGTCATCAGAGGTCTGGGTTCGATTCCCAGTCTCACACATCTAAATAAACAATAACGTTTTTCCAAACTGTTTCTTGATTTTGCAAGTCGTTGCACTAGCCGTTCAGAGTTGAGATTTGTAAGTCATTTAGGCCCTCGTTATTCAAAGACTGTCGGGCCATAAAATTTAAAAATTTTAAATTTATGTGACCAGGAAAATTAGACATTGAGTTAAAAAAAATTCTAACATAATTTAATATTGTTGAAGGGCCCTACTTTTACAACCTAAGAAAATCTCGAAATATGCCGCAGTTTTGCACTGGAACTTTTTAAACGAATGAAAGCTGTTAAAATGGGTTGAAAAGAGTTTTTCGAATATTCATTATACACAAACGAAGTAAAGAGGACTCATTTTTAAAGGTGATTAAGGTCACTTTACGTCATTCTCTAGAAATCGTATAAATATATTTGCAATAAATAGAAAATTAAAAAAAACATAATTTCTTCCCCACTATCCGTGTAATCATAATTTTCGTAGAACTGATTCACCCTCTATAATTTTTTTTCCAGTCTGTTCCCAATACATAAATATTCTTTTAAATAGTTATTGATTAAAATGACTAAAATCAAAACTAATATCTTTTTTCAAGATTTCATTTTTTTTTCCTAACCACCACCAGTAGTTTCAGTTTGAAAACTACTAGCGAATTCTGTTGCCCTGTCAACCCAACATTTCCGGTAGAAGCTATGTCAAGTTTATTATTTATTACAATTCAGGCTGATACGGAGTCATTTTGAAATAGGTGCATAAAACCGCCCGCCTGGTTTTGCTGGTGCAAAGTACAAAAAAGTATAAATAAACAATTTCGAGTCTTTTCTTCTTAGACATATTGTACCTACCTCTCTACAAAAAAAAAAAAAAACAATTCAGGCTGATGATATTATGCGTCTTAAAACAACCTACATGTCTGCTAAGATATTCAATGGATGCTCCATCAGATTCAAGGCCGTTAATGTGTTGGTACTTACACCAGTACCAGCACAAAGAACGCTTATCCGATAATTATTTCTTCCGTCGTCGACGCTTACATTTTTTTTATTAATATTTTCCTTCTTGATTCCCTGCTGGACCGGACCAATGTACTGCTGTCATTGTTGTTCTGTCCAGTTTTCAGAGATGCATTGTTTGCCCCTGATAACTCGCTCCAAGTGCTACTGCAAAAAATTTCCCTGTTTTTGTCGTCGATGATGTTGAGAGATGATCCACATCACGGCTACGCACCTGGCTTACAATTGCATCTTAAAATACTCACAAAAAAAAAACAAGCAGACAAGATGCAATTGAAGTTTCCCTTTCTTTGAAGTCGATGACCAGATTCCATTCAGCAAAAAAAAAAATTGTAATACAAAAAAGATGCGAAAAAATGAGATGCATCTGAGACAACAAAAAAATAAGGATAACAAAAGGGTTGAGAATGAAGGACCGTTTTTTTTTTTTTAATTTTTTCATCGATGACACAGTGGGTATAAATACGTGTACTTTACTGCGAATCTGGTATTCAGTGTTTTGTGTTGAGTCAAAGGAGGACAATCAAAAAGCGTTCGCAGTGAACTTTTCTCAGAAATGGCATTCAAGGTCCGTCGGCATTTTTATTTGGATTAAAGGATATATTCAAAAATTTATTTTTATATTTTAGTTTGTTATACTTTTCGCCTTCATCGCGGTTGTGAGAGCTGGCCTATTGCCGGTCGAGGTCAAAACAATCGCCTCCGCCCATCAACCGGTGTTGGAGGCCGTCAAGGCCGATGAGGAATACGATCCGCATCCGCAGTATAAATTTGCTTACGATGTTGAAGATGTCATTTCTGGGGACTCGAAGAGACAAGTTGAAGCTCGTGACGGCGATGTTGTACAGGGCGAATACGCACTCAACGATGCCGATGGATTTCGTCGGACAGTACAGTATATGGCCGATCCAGTTAATGGCTTTAATGCTGTTGTCCGTCGTGAGCCATTGGTAAAAGGCGATGGTGCTGTTGTTGTTGGCGCAGCCGTTCCAACCACCAATGCGGTACTTAAGACTCCAATTGCTGCTGTGGCATATTCGGCGGCTGTTGCTGCTGGTCCTGTTATCGCTGTCGCTCATCATTAAACATTGAATCGCAAATGTTTCTGCTTGGAGACTACAAACGCTGTTTCGGCCATTGACTAAAAAAATAATTTGTGATCATAGTTTAGGAATAACTAATAAAAAAAACTACAATAGGTGAATTTTTGTGTTTTTTTTTTTATTTTTTCAGCTTTACGATTTTGTGATTTGTGAAAAAAAAAATGTGACGTTTTTAGTCAAAGATGGGGAATTGAAAATGCTGACATTTTTATATTTTCTGCTTGGTTAAGGTAAAACCTATTTTTTTATTTATTGTCTACAGTAAAAGTCCAAAACAATGAATTTACAACTGAATACCGAATTTCCTTTTCTATTTTGTTAAAAATTGAGCCCTATTCACTCATTAATTTCTTCCCTAAATATATTACAAGATCACCGAAGTGGATTCATTTTTGTTTGAATCCTTGACCCATTGACATTTCAATTTTCTGTTAAGCTTTCTCGATAGAAATAGTTGGAAAACGGCAGAATGGGGTCAGTATGTTCGACTGTTCGAAAGGATACTTGAAGTCAGATTTCCAATTTGTTGTGTTCTCTTGGCTATTTTCTTTTAAGCAAGATACTCGTAGATTCGTAACTGTGCGATTATTATGTAACAGCTAACAGCCAGTAGCTTTAAGGCCTGAACCTCTAAACAAGAGCCGGAGTCCATGGGACCCATGCGTTCATTTTCTTTCTTTTTCCTTCAGTATCTTCTTAATTTTTTTTGTTTATGCAAAATATAGAAAGTGTTCGTAATAAATTATTTATTTTATTATTTACATTTAGAAAAAAAATTCAGCAACATTGGGCAAATCAAACAATTATTCTTTAGTGATGGTAAGCATAAGCTGGAGCAGCATATGAGATTGGGCTTGATTTCACCAAAGTCTGGGTTGTGTAGGCAGCTGGAGCATGTGCGTAAGCAACTGGAGCATGTGCGTAAGCAACTGGAGCAGCAGCATAAGTCTGAGTGTATGCTGTTGGTGCAGCATAACCAAGGTGAGCTGATTTCACCAGAGCTGGAGCAGCAGCGTAGGCCAAAGGTGCTGACTTGACAATAGTTGGAGCAGCATAAGCAACTGGGGCAGCATGGACGGCCTTGACAACATGATGTCCGAGTGGTTCACGGTGGACAACAGCGTTGAATCCATTAACTGCGTCAGCTGTGTATTGGACAGTCCTCTTGTGGCCATCGGAATCGATGAGGGAGTATTCTCCTTGGACAAGATCTCCATCACGGGTCTCGATTTGGTTCTTGACATCTCCGGTGTGGGCATCGTTGACGGCATAAGAGAACTGGTATTGTGGATGAGGATCGTGAGATTCGTGGGACTTGATGAGGACAGGTTGGGCAGCATGGTATTCCTGATGAACTGGAACGTACCCAGCGCTGGCAACAGCAACGAATGCAAGTGCAACAATGAACTAGAAAAAAATATAACAGAATAGAATATTATGTGGATGGCTTATGCTCATAAGTTTCTTACTTTGAATGCCATTTTTGATGTGATTAAGATACTTTCCGTTGAATGGGGAAGTTGTGAATGATACCAAATTAAGATCAAGCAAACCTTTTATACCAAAATAAATGACCACGCAATTAATTGCGATAAACTGGATTTGTTTTTTTTTTCTTTTTGATATTTTGAATGAGTCAAGATTTAACTAAAATATTTTGGCAGAAAGTAGACAAGTTGTTGTAATTCAAGATCAATAAATATGATTCAATGTATATTGTTATGCTTTTATTTTTAAATTTGGCAAAAATGTATTGGGTCTGGTGTAATTGGAGATTCTTTTAGTGTAGACAGTTTTGTAAATGTGGAGTAATTTTTACTAAGACACCAGAATAAAAAAAAATGTGAGTCAAAAGATATATATTACAATGAGAGTGTTTCTGATTAGTTTTTTGTGGAATTCATACATTTTTAAATTTAAAAAAAAAATTTAGAAAATTGTTAAAAGTTATAGCGATGATAAATAAATCATTTTAGAACCTGTTTTATTTTTGGAGAAAATAGGACTAATTCTTGGTGGTTTTTAGTGATCCATTTGCATTTCTATATTCTCCTTTGTGTTGTTTGGAATATTGATTAGATAGAGAGAAACGATACGGACCATCACATGTTTATGTAAATATGCATATTTCTTTAAATAGGAGAAAATGTAATTTTTCAAAAAATTGGGTTCTGCTGTGCCAATTTTGCAATCACAGCCTTATGATTGAGTCAGACGACATGTTTTTTACCAAACTCACTCTTTCGTCGCAAGACTATTCAACAAAGTCTAACAGAAAACAGACCATGCGCATTTCTAGTTATAAATATCGGGTTCCTCTCTCTCTGCATAAAATAAAAAAATATGGAAACGTTCCTTAACATTAGGTTCAAGTATTTAATATTGAATTTTTGAATTTTCAAAAAAGTTCTAATCATAAAATATAATTTTATGCACAGACATAAAAGTCATTATTTGATCCAAGGAAAACTATTTAAAAGAATCTATTTTTTCCAATTCCCAGTGTAAGTTTTTAGTCCCATGCGAAATATTGTCAACTTTTTGAAGTAAAAATATGGAGGAAAATAAATATAAGAATAATTATTATAATATTAATACCTACTATCTATTAAAAACCTAAAATGCATTATCCAAACTTATGGGGGTCCGAACACACAAACAAAGCAACATAAATGAAATCAATATTCCATGAGACATTACCTACGTATATACTACCTGTTCATTGTTGAACTTGAATTGCTATACTATCCATTATTTGGCCATACACATTTTGGTTAAAGCTTGACTCACTCAAAACATCAAAGCGATACAAAACAAATCCAGTTTATTGCTCTTAATTGGGATCAATTATTTTGGTATAAAAGGTTTGCTTGATCTTAATTTGGTATCATTCACAACTTCCCCATTCAACGGAAAGTATCTTAATCACATCAAAAATGGCATTCAAAGTAAGAAACTTATGAGCTTAAGCCATCCACATAATATTCTAATCTGTTATCTTTTTTTTGTAGTTCATTGTTGCACTTGCATTCGTTGCTGTTGCCAGCGCTGGGTACGTTCCAGTTCATCAGGAATACCATGCTGCCCAACCCGTCCTCATCAAGTCCCACGAATCTCACGATCCTCATCCACAATACCAGTTCTCTTATGCCGTCAACGATGCCCACACCGGAGATGTCAAGAACCAAATCGAAACCCGTGATGGAGATCTTGTCCAAGGAGAATACTCCCTCATCGATTCCGATGGCCACAAGAGGACTGTCCAATACACAGCTGACGCAGTTAATGGATTCAACGCTGTTGTCCACCGTGAACCACTCGGACATCATGTTGTCAAGGCCGTCCATGCTGCCCCAGTTGCTTATGCTGCTCCAACTATTGTCAAGTCAGCACCTTTGGCCTACGCTGCTGCTCCAGCTCTGGTGAAATCAGCTCACCTGGGTTATGCTGCACCAACAGCATACACTCAGACTTATGCTGCTGCTCCAGTTGCTTACGCACATGCTCCAGCTGCTTACTCCCATGCTCCAGCTGCCTACACAACCCAGACTTTGGTGAAATCAAGCCCAATCTCATATGCTGCTCCAGCTTATGCTTACCATCACTAAAGAATTTTTTAATAATTTAATTGCCAATGTGAATGATGAATTGTTTTTGTAAATATAAATAAAAAATATTTGTTATGGAATAATATATTTTTTTCTCTTCTTATGGTGTGCAATTGATGTTGAAAAATAAGTCAATCAATGTTTTGCACGAATTTGAAAAAAAATGTTATACTTTTGGTATTGAATAAATAGTTTTTATAAAAATTATAGTTTTGGTAAGCAACTTATCAAAATTAGATTTGTCCTTTATAAGAAAATCGCAAACGAAAAAAAATTTCTACTGGAAGTTGTGATACCCGCCTTTTTCTTCACAAAAGAAGAATTACCAAAGGTAGCCAAAGGTAGATCTTTGAATAATAATCAATTGATGCGTTTTATAGAAATAAAAGTATACCCACTCTTATTTTTGGTCTTATATACAAAAATGCTAAAATTCTGTATTATTTAATTATGTATGTACATAATAAAAACAAAAATCGTTTTGATAATGCGCATTTCGTTAGAATTTTCAAATACTTAAAAAACCTAACCTTAATCGATTTCAAAATATTTTTGTATTTTGCATCGTCATGCTGGGTTTTACAGAATCTTAAAATGCAGAATATTGGATTTGCAGCACTTTGAAATACATAATTTTGGATTTATAGAATTTTGAATTGCAAAATTCAGGATTTACAGAGTTTTGGAATATAGAATAATGACTTGTTCTCTTTTTTTTATTTTCAAAAACTTTTTAAAAAAATGGCTGTGCAGTAACATCATGCTAAAAATATGATATCTACCTTTGGCAAACAAAGAAGATTTTTTTAAAACGGCACCAACATTATAAATTTGTAGAAATATTTGAGACGAAAGAGGCGACGACGATAGACAACGAGACATGGTTATCCAAAAAAAAAAATACCAACATTTCTTGAATTATTGTATGAGTCCAAGAAGAGACTTGCAGAAGACTGAAACATAACATCAATAATTACCTTAAAAATCTTTTGGTAAACTTAAAGTTTAAAAAAATTAATTTTAAGATTCATTTGAACTCCGCGGATTCCGATGTAGATACTAGATAATCTGAAATGACTGCACTAATTTTTTTTGACTGCAATGAATCTAACTTTAAGCCAACCTTTTTATCGCAATGAATAGGTACATGTGAATCTTTTATTTGAAAACAACCTTTAATTATGATTTTTTTATTTTCGATGTTTTAATGATGATGAAGCAATACTTTTTTGTATACCACCATACATAGAAATCTAAGTGCCCATCTTGATGTCTTATGATATGAGACACCTTGAAACCTTCATCACCAAAAGACATCTGCGATTTTGTCCGCATATCCCGTCGCCATAGCCGAAACTAACCCGTATCACATTATGATTATTATAAATAACGAAACACGTTCATTTTCATGACAAACATAATATCGTGTAAATTTCTATGTAAAATACTGCATTTAGTCTTTACCCACTTACAATGCTGTACATGAATATATCCACAGAAATAACAAAAGCAAAAAAAAAAGAAGAAAAATCGAAAAAGGGTCTCATCTCCCGCTAAACTTTGACAGACAGCAAGATGGATGAGGTGTAAGTATTTCAATGTCCGTTCACGGGGACCTGCCTACTATTGTAAAAGTGCCATAGAAATTCTCCCAGGACCAGTATTGGGACAAATTTTACACACATCTACAGGAAGATACTTTTCGTCGAACACAAAATGTATGTTTTTGGTCTTTCTTTCGATGCCTTTTATGCTGAAGTTGAAAATCCATTTTTTTTTTGTCAACTTTCTAGGCACGGCAGAGAGTATATGGAATGGACCATGGTTTTGGAACGACACAATTCGGTATGGTTTAGATGTCAACAACTTTTGATATTCCAATCCGCTTCATGTTGTATCCCACAGGGGGGATCCCGAAAATGTGAACAATAAAGGCGGAGGAAGCAGTGGCATATCGGAGAGTATACGTGTCAGCTTCTGTTAGCCTGACATAAGCGGTGAAAATTTAAGATTGATCACTCGCCTGGAGAATTTTATGTTATAAAACCCAAAAAAAAAACGTCCATTGTCAAATAAGTGTAAAAAGTAATTCTTTTAATTATTATTATTCCATGCAAACCATTGGATATAAGAGAGAGAAGGAGAGTGGCAGCGAACTCCCTTGTCCCTTGAGTGATGTGGTTTTTATTCCGGTGGGTATTTGTTAATTTGATTACGGCCCAGAAGGTACTTTTTGTATGAAACATAACCAAAAATGTACCTTGTTCGTGTTGTGGTAGGTACGAAATTTGAAATGCTAAAATGCTTAAACAGCCGAATAAAGAGTACACCACCGCAACGAAATAGAAGCATATAGTTTGGAACACCATATTTTCTTATAGTAAAAAGATAAAAACTTTAACCAATTTTACAGCCGGGAGATATTTTGTATCTTAGAGTGAGATAGAAATGAGTAGTTTTTTCATAAACTGGCATCATTGTTTTTAAATTTGATTAAAAATAAAATTTTTGGGAATTTTTTAGGGCACACAAAATTGTTAGCGGAATTCGTTTTTGTATACATACATACAATTTTTGTCTCTGAACAAAAGAAATAAAAATAAATATATTAAAGAAAAAAATGCCTAGAACCGCTGTTTTATTCAAACATTCATGATATGCCCTAAAGTTTTCATGTGAACCTTTTTTTATAGGCTATTCGCTTAGTTTTGCACATGGTTCTTATTTATTGAACTTACTACATTTAGAATCCAAACTATTACAACTATAATTTTCAATTTAGCTAGGTGCACCAAATAAGTTCACAGATAAGACAAATAATTTGAAGCGAATGAATGAATGGAAATAATATGTTGATAAGAGTTCCAACATTCAAAATTTATTTTTATGTAAAAAAAAAAATATATAAAAACTTTGGGCCTTTTGTCAAAAAAATATGTAAAGCCAAATAAATTTTTACTAAATTTCTCTGCTAAGGAGCAAGTAAAAATAAAAGAGCTGAGGTTAAAACTACACTAAGGCTCCACTTGTGGGGTGCCCCATGTTTACCTCAGAAAACGTTGACAGGCCTCCCGGCTTTGGATTGTCCCATGTCTGAAGCCAACTAAATGCAGACGTCATTGGATTTGTTTCCATTAGTTTATAAGTTTTTTGCAGCTAAGTTGGGCGAGCTGTATTTTGTCCAAGATGGTATTTATGATGTGAAGGCTTCTTTGGATTTAATTCTATTCTATTTGTTTCTATTCAATGAAATATTTAAAAAAAATCATTCCCTTACTTCGACCAAATTTTCTTGTCTGTTTCAAAGCCTATCAAGCAGTTTGATGATTTAATTTGTTATTCTAACGGGACGTGATGAGACGAGAAATAAGTTATTCGAAACCGATAAGGAGAAGACACTGACATTTTTCGATTGTGCGAGAATCACAAAGGTCTGGTCTCGTCTCAAGTTATACATATGTATGTATATTGATTATTACGAGATTTCAAAGTTGTTGTCAATCACAGAAAATTGACTATTTTCAAAAATATTTAATTTCAATAGGTATAACCTATTCATAAAAAGTTTTGACTTAGTTTTTTTTTAATTCACATGATCTAATTTAGGTACCTCTGACCTCCAAAATTTTAAGAAAGAAATGACTGACTTTTGCAAAGAGCTTATTTAAAGATTTACTGAGAAAAGACAAAGAGCTAGGGACCTCTCCTCTGCAACAGCAAACTACATTCCAACCGGGTTGGGGTCGAAATCCTGTATGTGCCAAAATCCTGTATTCAAAATCCTGTATGCCAAAATACTGTATGTCAAAATCCTGTATGTGCAAAATACTGTATGAGCAAAATACTGTATGTCAAAATCCTGTATTGCAAAATCCTGGTTGGTCAAAATACTGTATTTCAAAATACTGTAAGTCAAAATACTGTAAAAAAGACTGTAAAAGAAATATCGTTTTGATAATGTAAAAAAGTGCGCGCGCACTTTTTTACATTATCAAAACGATATTTCTTTTACAGTTTTTTTCAGAACTTTGATAATCGATAATAAAATATCAAACTTAAAAAAAAGCAAGCTTATTGTTGATAAATATATGTAGGTAGGTACCTAATTAAGAGCTAAGAGAAAAAGGGAGAAAACAAAATTCTACACTTATTTACTTCTTTTTCGTTCACTTCATTTTCCCTCTAAAATGATTTCTTGAGTTCTCTCAAGTCGTAATTGTTTGCTTTCTCTTTCTTACTTTCTCTTTTCAATTTTTCTTCTTCTCTTTTTTTGTGAAAACATAATTTGATTTCATGAATGAATTATACCAACTTACTTGTCATACATTTGAATGCACATTATTTTAGCCGCGCAAATAAGAAATGTGTCATAATAATATAAACCGATTTTTATATTTAAACGTGATTTGTGGCGTCCTAAACCCCCTAAAGTTTAAATCTTCAAAAGTGATTTTTGGCTAAAATATGCATTATGACATACTCTTATGTATTTGTAGAATTATTTTTTTATTTGTTAATTTTCTAAGGAATTATTTACTTTCTAACTGTTATAAATTATATTTGAATAATGTTAATAAACGAAACACAATTGATATTCAAAACATAGTATTATGCGTATTTTTAACGGAAATTTCTTTAAAAAAAATACAGTATGAAAATACAGTATTTTGCCGTACAGGATTTTACAAAACAGGATTTTGCACAGTATTTTGCTCATACAGTATTTTGACAAACAGGATTATGACCCGCTCCCATTCCAACCCTACCGAAAAAGAAAGGCAGAGGTAAAATCTCCTGAAAACCCAGCGAGCTCCTCATAATGGAACGTTAAGGTGAAGCAATGACTTGAGCGAGTTATGGTCGAAATTCTTAACCATTGTTAAGTCTTAAGTTTGGTAACTCAGATCAACAAGAAGTTTGATTTTTGAAAAAAAAGGTTATCAGTTCGCGTGCAGGTGTCAGTTTTGAAACTACATTATTTTAAAACACAATTCATAATGTTGACATGTTATGTATATTTACGTATTATTTTATTCACAAAGTGTTTTTTGTTTTATTCCGAAAGATATGAAAATTGTTTTTGTTTTTTTTTTTTAGATTTAAATTTACTTATACAGTAATAATATTCAATTTAAATTCCATATACGATTTTTTTTGTACAAAAGTTAAACACAAAAGAAAAATTGTTTTTAAACGACAAAACGTGGTTCCAATTGCACCCGAATCATAAAGATTCAACTATTTTTTATTAACTAATAATTAAAATAAAATAAAAATATCAAGACCAACCTATTTTTTTATACAAATAACAATACATATTTTATCTCTAATAAAAAAAAATGTTTTAAATGTACAAAGCCAATTTTTATTTTATTTTTATCTTTTTAAAAATTAAAAAGCACAATTTTGATTAAGATTTTATTCATCTTTTAATGAAATCTAATTTTTTATAATATTTACAAATGTTTTCTCTTAGATACATTTTTTCTTTTTAATTTTCCATTTGAACTATTCTCCTAAGTTATTAAATTATGTTTATTATAGGTTTATAATAATTCTCGACTTAAGATTAAGAATCTACTTGGAGTAAACGGTTAAATTATATAAAATATTGTGTCTTGAATAATTATTGTTGAACTTGTTGTTATACATTTATATAAACTTTATTTTTTGTTTTTAATAGAAAATTAAATTAACTAACTCAATTGATAATATTCGGGAGCAAAGTCATTTGCTAAATTGCTAAGAAAATTAAAATCCGACGAACTATTCGAGTTCTCTAAGCCGGTGAGATTTGAATTTGTAACGGTCGATGCGGCAGCCATTGGAAATGGCTGTACAGCGGTGTTGACGAAGTTTCCATTAACTGCCGGCACCGGATGTACATGCATTTGTTGCTGGTTCGCAGCTTGAATCTGATGTGGATGGTGTGGAGGATGTGGATGCTGTTCGTAGTAGCCAGGGAAATTGTAGTTTTCGCAGTGTTCCACAATATTTGTCGCTTGTGGACCTGCAGGCATGTAGCTTGTCGCTTCGGTGTTGTTGTGGTATTCCGGATGTTGGGGTTGGTGGTGTGGATGGTGGTGAAAAGCGTTCTCATAATATCCGGTGGTTTGTGCTTTCGGGTCGTGGTAGTAGTTGCCACTCGAATTCATAGAGGCCGCTGCTGAATCATATTCATTGTGGTTGTAGCCATAACTATGGTTGGGATATGGAGTGGTGACGCAATTTGGGTCTTGCCCGTGATAATAATTTGAATTTTGTTGTGGATGGTAATTAGAATGTGGAGGTGGCGGTTTAGTTTGAAATTCGTGAATTTTCAATGAACTCATTTCTGGCGATTTGATTACGTTCGGGTGTTGTTGCAGATGTTGCTGATGATGGACAAAATCTGGAACGACCCCCACGGCTCCTCCACCATTGTGCGTTGGGGTGTTTAGTTGCACTTTTTGGGTTTGATGGTGAGCAGCAAACTCAATTTCATATTTACCATAGTAGTCTTGATTGTGTTGCTGTTGTTGTTGTTGTTGCTGCTGTTGGGCAGCTATCGCATGAGGCGATTGGTGAATTGGTGTTGTGGGTTGTTTCTGTTGGGGATAATATCCAGGGAAATAATTTGCATCGTGGATAGAATTGTTTGCCGAATTATTTGATTGATATCGACTTTTCTTGGTGGTAACGGAGTGAGAAGTTGAAACTGGTGCTTGCACTGATGGGTTAGCTGTAACCAGGGTTGAATGTGAGCCTTGATTGGAAACGCCACCACTGCTGGCATCAGAATCTCGGCGATAAGCTTCGTAGCTACTAAATGGTGAATGTTTCGTAGATGTGGATACAGCCTCTTTTTTAACAATCTGTAATAAAAGAAAAAAAATTGAGTATACATTTTATACTAATTTTTTAGTATGCTGTTATTTTCATTTTCAAAGAAAGAACAATAACAATAACATTCTTCAAAATGTTTGAGTCAATCAAATTCATCACGGATTATATATTAACTAAACCTAAATGAAACAAATTTTTGTTAACCTGTAATTTCTGATGGAGACCCTTGATTTTGAAATTTCCTAGGCTAAAATTCAGCCTTGAAAAATTCAGCACAAAGACGTTTCATTTCAAAAATTAATTCAGAAATAAAATTTTGGGATTATTATTTCGAAAAACTATCAATTGATTCTTGAAACGGATTTGAAAATAATCGTCAAGAAACTAATGGCTTTGTCTTACTGTAGACAGCTTGTACAATTTTAGGAAAATGTATTAAAAAAACATTGCTTAGTTATCTAATTTAAGCTCATAAACGACTTCATAGAGAAGTTTTATGAAAATAACTGGTTTCTATTGTGAATGAGTTCGGAGATCTGTTGAAAATCTCTAAGAACCTTGCAATCGTCTTAAGAATATTTCAACGTGGATGACTTGCTTTAGGGACAAGCTGTCTTTTTTAAATGTATAAAATCTAATAAATAAGGCGGTAACTCATTAAACATAATTGTGAAGATTTTTTTAAACTTTGGTAAAGAGGAAACCAAACCAACCTTTATTTTGAATATGACACCCTGCAGTCAAATCATAATGTTCATACACTATTTATATTTTAGAGTTCTCAATGGCAGTAAAAACAAAAATCAATTTCAGTAAAAATTTAACTAGACAACCTAGCCTTAATATCATACTCTTTAAAAAAAAACTCTTTGTTAACAAACCTGTTCGGTGTCTTTTTTCTTGACCTTAGCCGGACTATCATCCTCATCATCTAAGCTCACACTTGAAGCTACGCTCGAATCAGCGCTGATCACATTTGAAGCCGAAACCGTATTATTACCCAAATTGTTATTCGATGATATTCCTGATTCCAACGTTGAATTAGGTGTCACTAAAAAAAAACAAAAATTCAATAAAATCACACAATGACACCCTTCCCCTTTACAACAATAATACTCACAACTTCCGGTACTTTGATTATTGTTTGTTGCACTTGGGGTGTTATTATTGTGGCCCCTCGAGTTCGATGTCGAATCGGGGATATCATCAGATGGTAGCTCACAGCCTTGACAGGATTTTTTCGAATTGGAATCTATAAAAAAAAATTGCAAGACAAAAAAAGGATAACCCTTTGTTAGATAAATCTAAAGTAACCAAAATGTCTAGAATGAACTAAAATAAAAAAAAAACTAAATTTCATCATGACAATGATTGATGTGCGAAACTATAGCGTTCGCACAAATAATAGTGGTTGTGGATATTACTAAATTTTTTGTGCATCTAACTCTGACTCGAAATCTTGTTTGTTGTTGGAACTTTTTTTTTTACTTTACTTTACTTCTTAACTATTTGAAAGGATTTTTTTTTGTTTTGTTTTTGAAAAGCACAATCCAACTTACTACTATCTGACTGATTGTCATCATCACCTTTTAAGCTGTCTTTGTTGTCTTCGTCATCGGTCTTGGAGAGCGTTTGACGTTTATGTTTCATTCGTCGGTTTTGAAACCACACTTTAACCTTGGAAAATAAATTAGAATCAGTTTGTGTGTGATGGAAGAGACAATTGAAATTCAATATAAAAACTTACCTGTCTTTCGGTTAAATCTAAGCTAGCTGCAATTTCAATCCTTCGGGGGCGGCATAAATATTTATTGAAGTGGAATTCCTTTTCGAGCTCCAGCAGTTGGGTGTTGGTGTATGCGGTGCGTAATCGACGGGGCAACCCATTTTCTGAAATAAAAAATTATTGATAAATTTGTTGCAATAAATCAATTTTGAATTTAAAATATGTAAATCGTTGGCATTGTAAGCTGCTAGGAAACTTGGCAACCTACTGCTAACTAGCGTAGCTAAGAACATTCCTAAAATTCAGAAACCATTTATTTTGTATTTTTTAGTGTTTCACTGTGTTATTGAGGTGGCAGTTTAAAGATGGCCCGTGTTCGTTTAAATCTGCAACACAGCTTCATAATTAATCATGAGTTTGAGTGTCGTCGATCCTCACCAATGGATGACAAGTTTTGCATTTGAATGAAAAGGCTTAGCTGCGGTTAAATCTTGCTAACAATACCACAACAAAGAGTCTTGATGGAAGTTTTTTTGAACGAAAAATTTCATACTCGACAACCGAACTCTAACCAGTAGATCAACAAACCCAAAAAGTACAAACGACACGAGCACTACTTAAAGGTTGCGGTTTGTATCAACCTTGCTTCATATATCGAATGTATACAAATGCACATCTTGGTGGAACCATTTCAATTGTTAGGACATATAAATAGACACCCGGCTATGTTGAAAGCTTAAAAAAAAGACTTAAAGAAGCATCCCAGCCAAACTAAATCAACAAGAAAAAAGAAACATTGTAAGTGAACAGCAGTTCAATTTACTGAAAGAAATGATCTTTCAATGAAAAATGATCTCAAACCACCATCAGACACATCAAAAGACTGAGAGAAATCTGACGGATGTTATATATATTGGTAGTGTTTCCAAGGAAACATAAGCTCTTTGGGCTACCCAAACCTTGATGGCAGCAGCTCTGAATGTCCAATATTTTTGTGATTAATCAATGAAATGAAACCCATTTCCACAGTTTCACTTATATATTTCTTCATCCGTTGGGGTCAGTCTGAGTTAACAATCAGTCAGTCCAGAGTCAGTCAGTTTTTTTTTTTTTTTTGTTCATGTTCACCATCATCGTCAATATAAATTTTAAGACCGTTATTAATGATCCTTTCGGCAGGTTTAGTGTGGTGGCGGAATTTTGAAAAAATCCCTTTGAACAATTTGAATTACTCTGAATTACTTATGCGTTTTGTTAACCAATTCGTGAAAGAGCTTCTGGAGCAGCATCATCGCAGACACAGCTCAGATCAGGCTACAGTAAACTTAATATGACCATCTTCCTGATATATATATTTTTTTTTTGTTCATTGTTGATAATATTGTTATGTGATTGGTTAAAGGTATACAACATTATTCATCGTTAAGATACTTTGAAATTTGAATATTGTTCGTGTATTATTATTCGGTAGCGCAATGCGTGATTTGCTGGCTTGTTGATTTTGGTATTTTTTCATTGAATCAAAGCAGCAATTGTTTAGAATTAAAGCTGAAGAATCGGATGTGGAGATGAAAAGCATTTATTAATGAAAAAAAATTGGTCTTAAGTCACACTGAGGGAAAAAGTATATCTCAGTACAAAACCATTTAGTAAATTGTCCTAGATTTTTAAAATTTTTGAATTTAAGAAACAAAAAAACAAATTTTCCAAATTTCAGTGCCCATACAAAATACACGCAAGTATTTTTCAAATATAGCATAATAATCTGGTGTGACCTAAAAATTCGCTAAAATTGTACCATTTTTGTGCAAAATGTTCAAACTTTGCAAATAAACATATTTAGTACATACTATAATTGAGGCCGTGAGAGCAATAGTGGCGTAACCCATAAAATTCACTTTAGTGTTACGAGAGATTTAAGAAACTGGGTTTCTTTAAACATTTTTTGTATTTTCCCTTTGATATTTTTGATTAATCTAAAAACGTAGAAGAGATTAAAGAAACCCAGTTTCTTAAATCTCTCGTAACACTAAAGTGAATTTTATGGGTTACGCCACTATTGCTCTCACGGCCTCAATTATAGTATGTACTAAATATGTTTATTTGCAAAGTTTGAACATTTTTTTAATTCAACATTATTTTGGAAAATAGTGGGTTACGCCACTATTGCATTCATGGTTTTCATTAAAAATAAAGAAAAAAGAAAGGATACGCCAAATTTATTATATTATTTTTCTATTTCTTTCATAGTTCAATATTTTAACAACAAAAAATTATGTGTACATTTTTAAAATAAATGGAAGCAGTTGTATTAAATCTTTCTTTTTTTATCATTCATTTTAGGTTCCTCAAGCTGGTTGAGTTTTGTAATATCCACGGATTGTCTCTTTTTTACATTTACCTCTTACATCAATTTCATTGGAATACTTCTTATAAAAATTGAAAATGTTTTATTTTTTTCGAAATGTAATTACTGAATTTCAAGCCATTCAACCTTGGAATTTGAAATGGACATATTCCTATTTCTAATATTTTCTTCGAGAGATTTTGTGAAAAAAAAATCAGATAAAATCATTTTCAAAATTTTGAATGGGTTTCTCTTTCTGGCCGAGGAAATGACATTTACCAAATAATTTGGGACGAAGATATCCTTATAAATTTTTTTATTCTTCTTTATTAAACCAAAATCTTGGTTAGATGGCAAATAGCAATGGCGACTAACTAAAAGTTTATAGTCCATTTCTTTAACAATGAAATCGGGATGGTATACCATTAATTGGCACAATAGGGAAAGTTTTATATTTCTAATTTGGCCCCCACATTGATCAGAATACATAATAATTTTTTAGACTGTTCTACGTTCTTAAAATATTGCAAAAAACAAGATCCAATTTCTTGAGGCCCCCTTGACGTTGTAGACTCTTCCCAAACATACGTGTGAACTTTTTCACTGCCCATATTATATGTATACCAAAGCAAATGTTCACAATCTATACGGAAGCAAACAGTTTTTAAGAGAAGTATGAAAGTTACGCCACTATTGCACTCAAACTATGATCAAATTATAAAATGCAATAACACCTTTTTGAGTGCCATCTGGTTTTGAGTGTAGATAGCTGCATAAAACTATTTTTGTATTAAAATAGATATATTAAGGGACCCATTCGCATGAAAAACTCATTTTTGGAAAAAAGTGGGTTACGCCACTATTGCACTTAATGACAGCCTCAATTAACATCCAAATAAAATTATTTTCTATTTTTCAAAAGTTTGAATAATTTTTTACTATACCTAACTATTTTTCTCGTAGTTCTAAGGATATTTGCGAAATAAAAAAAATGGTATAATTTTTTTTCAGAAAAATGTAAAATAAATTACACTCCCTTCAAATACTAATTATTACAGACACCCACGAAGTATTCTTATTGTTTTATTCTTTTTTTTAATATTCTTTAGTATCCGATCTTGATTATTTCGTACCGGTTGACTTAAAGTAACATACTCGTACTTTAGTACTTTATACTTCAATTCTGAGTTGTATGGTTATCCACCCTGTATTTATAAAGGTGTAACAAATATTTTTCATTTATTTTTTATTATTATTAATGTTTTTATTTGAGCTTTAAGGAGGCTATCTGGGTAATAGAAGTAAGTTCCCATTTTTATAAGGCCAACCCTACAGAGGATTACCAAAACAAGTTGAAACAAGCTAGAAAGACATGTAACAGCCATATCCGACGAAAAATTACGTCTAACTTAGTAAAAATGTTTGGAAATTTAAAAAAAAAAAACATTCATAATTCTACTTCTTCCTTGGTCCGGACCGGACGCTTGTCTCTAATTTCAATTCTGCTATCAGCTCTCAAATTACATAATGAAGTAGAGGGATTCTTTTTTTAGTCCACTTGGAACGCTGTACCTGATTCTACCTTTATCACCGTTTTTAATATTCTGAACTTCAAAGTCAATCTGCAAAACTTGACCTATTTTTTTAAAGCTCGGACTGTGTTTGCGGGAAGATTTTCTGAATTTAAGTTGAAACGATTTGAATGCTAAACACATTATCCTGAACTCAGTTCTAATATCTATCTGTTGTGATACATGTTTAGCAATGAATCAACGAATTATTTGTTTGGTCTTCAACATTGCTAATAACAATAAGTTTATTTACTCAGTATGGATTTCACTACGATGACTGCAAAATGTTTGCGATTAGAAAAATTCATTATTTTCTGAAAACATTCATTTTCTCTGAGTGTCGTATTCTATACAAAAATAAAGAACAGAAAAAATTTTTATTAAAATGCTTTAACTAAAGATAAACATAATCCTTTGTATATGGAAAACATAGTACTATCATTGAGGAAGTCGAATGGGGCGACATCTAAAAAGCAGGGGTAACACTTGCTCAATTTTTTTGCGTTATGCTTGTGGAGGCTTTAATCGATCTTTATTGATATTTTTTGGTTGCAATATAAATAATAGTCTCCTCTTGTCCTCTTGCTCCTACTACCAATTTTCGATGCTTAAAGACTCTCCAAATCAAATTCTAAACCTAAAATTTTGCAGCGCCACCACAAGAGTCGGGGCAACATTAAAAAATACTCGCCATGATAGCACTATGTTTTTCATATACAAAGCATAATCTATTTCTAACCCCAATCTCTGGGCAATAAGGATTTCGTTCCCCGCACTGGAAACAAGATAAATTTATATCCAATCAAGATTTGTCTGTCTTCCTGCTATACGGAGACACAAAACCACCGCCTCCATAATTTATTCCCTTAACCAATCATATGCTTACTGTCATTTGAAACGTAAGATCTGAATTCAAACTTCAGTTAAAAGTGAAGAATCAATAACATACTCGAACTCTTGAATCCTCTTCCACAAATACTTGTTAGTAGGTATATCCAGAATCCTTGTTTCACCAAAATCAAAGATAAGTGTTTCCAATATTCCCGGTACCGCGTAGTTGACTTGATTTTCTATGCCCTACGTTTGTGAGTCAAACATTTCCTCCTCAAAGAAAGTGTCCCTTTTCTGTTAAGAGGAAATTATCTTTGCTTCTAGTTTCCTTCTTTCACTCTGACTTGTCGGTCCAAACTGATAGGCAAAATTATATAGCATCCTCCCGTTTAAACATTTCATTGGTAGAAGCATCCGAACCGAAGCAGTAGCGTTATACACTACCAACAAGATATTGACTCTGTCATCGACATTCGGCTCGCAAAGATAATATATCATAAATGTTGCTACTGCAGTAAGCTGGGGCTGTCGTCAAGCTGCTTCTGTGCCATGCGATTGCAACACTACTCGTATAAACTCCATGCTGAGTTTCTCGTCAAGAGTAAAATTTATGAATAAATCCACTGCAGGTAAATCATATGGCCCAGGTAACCGGGTGTGACTAAAGAAGATTATGCCTTTGCATGCGACACATCCGTTCGTTTGTAGATTTATCCTCTCTTGGTGCACACTACTTTGCTGACTTGGAGCTTATCTTTGGTTGATTCACTTCAGTGCCCGAAATATATACAGCTCCAATTTGAGGGATATACTCGTACTTGCCTACCCAAGAACAGAAGCAGACAACAACGAGCATGACAAAACAACAAGGACGACTCTGACAACCCGAATGCAGAGAGAAAGGGTTTTCCTGTTTTGTGTGTGATGATGGCGCAGGATAACACAGTATCCTTTTTAAATGAGACATCCCGAAAATGTCTGAATGGATGACACCCTTTCGAAATCATGACTGCTGGATGCGGGGAGTGTAGAAATAGATAGAGATGTGGAATAGAGAATTCCCAGAAGATTGTGTGTTTAGTGAATCTATGTTTTCTGTTACCAAAAGCATTATGTGAAAACATGAAATTGTTTTATACTTTAACACTCAACTCAACTAGCAGCAGCTATACTCGTAGCTACTGCTACTATAGCATAGCCTAGCGTCAAAGTGTGACAGTGTCGAGATGGGTGATTGATTGATTAGAATTTCGTTAATTACTTTTGCTTCTTAAATTAAGAAAAGAGAAATGAATCTATCTTAACGTTTTTGGAAGGATTTTTTTTTTGCGTTGTCAACGTGGTTGGTAACAGTATAATAATGAGGTTGAGAAATTGAAATTTTCTTTTGGTTAAACTTCAAAGATTGGTTAGTTAGTGTTGTTTACTGGTTTTTGAAAAAAAATATAGGACACAATGTAGATAAAAAAAATCGAAAATATGTCCTAAAGGGTGTTTTTTTAGAATTTTAATTTAGCAAAACTTTTTTAACTGGCGGCCATTTCAACAGCTGTTAAGTGATTTGTGTTTGGTTTGGCATTTCAAGAATTGAAGACATACGGTCATCTAGTAAGGTCTATAGATTCGGTGAATGGACCAAAAACAAAATTGCCGTTGGCCTCGGTTCTCACAAAAGAGAATTTTGTTTGGCGATGGTTGAATTGCTACATCAATAAACAAAATTGCCGTATTTGCAGTGAAACTGACTGTTAGGTGTGCTTTATGGTCTGGTGGAATCACGATGCTGGCCAGAACGTTATAGCCAATGGTGACCGCTATAGAGCCATGGTTACTTTCTTTTTCGCTCCTCAATTGAACAACTATGATTTGCAGGAGCTGTAGTTTCAAAAAGACGCTGTAACATGTCACACAGCTCGGGTCACAGTTGATTTATTGTAGAAAACGTTTCACGTTTCATACCCACGTTATAGCTGATATAGGGCCACAAATGTAAGATCGAAAACTGGGGCTCCAGATTAAATTATGTCAGAGCAAATCGTGGCGGTCATATGCCGGAAATCATATTTAAATTATATTACGAATAAAGTCAATTTCAAATCATTTTTGTTTTACTTCATTTCAAAGACTTAAAGTCAAGTTAATGTCATTTTTGTAAATATTGGTATGCTTAGCAAAAGTATTTGACAAATTCTTTAAAACAATTTAAGTGTATTTTCAAAATCCTGTGTTCCAAAAAATTAGGTTAGGAGTTTCAGAGTATTACGAGTATTATTTATTTATTTGATCAAAAAACATTTTTTTAAGCTTTTGGTGAATTATCGTTATAGAAATAGGGTCCCGAATTAGCCAGTTGCAGAACTACCGGACTTGAAGCATCAGTCAAGTTCAAGCTTGGTTCAATTACTGATGAGCTGCTTATAAGTGTTGCTGGTGCAGGACTGCTTATTATTGGCGATGAATACGCAATTGGAGCGGAATTGACAAACAATGGAGCAGGTACAGGAGCAGCAATTGGGGCTGAATTGACAAATAATGGGGCGCTATGAGGCAGAGGAGCGGTTATTGGTGCAGAATTGAGAATCAATGGTGAGTTATAAGCCAGATGAGCATTAATTGGTGCAGAATTGACGATCAATGGTGAACTATAAGCTAACGGAGCAGAGTTGACAAGACCTTGGGTATAATACACCAAAGGTGCTGCATCAGATTGAACAATTGGCAACACAGTACTGTTCAAAGGTTCCAAGTTCTTGATAACCAAAGGAGCTGGAGCAACTGAGTGAGCTGCAATTGATGCTTGAATATCAGCAGGAACATCAGCAATTGGTTTACGGTCAACAACAGCTTGGAAACCATTTGCGGAATCAGCAGTGTAAGTAACAGTCCGTTTGAAACCATCAGCATCATTAAGAGAGTACTCTCCTTTCACATTGTCTCCATTGCGAGTCTCAGTTTGTGTCTTCGAATCTCCAGAAATACTATCATGGACGCCATAGGTGTAGGTGTATTGGGGCAAAGGATCGACCGGATGCACAATGCTCACTGGTGCCAGTTGATTAGCTGAGAGCAGAGTCAATGGCGCTACGTATGCACTTGCAATACCAATAAGTGTCAAAGCAACAACCAACTGAAAACAAAATAAATTAATTCCTGGTCCTGAGGTTTAAAAGATTTAAATTTACCTTAAATGCCATTTTTGAAATGTATTGATTCTATTAAAGATCGGAGGTAGGTACTCTTCAAATCAAAGCTGATGATTAGGTAATGTGTCTCTAAAGGTAAGCGAATTGCATTTTATAGTGAATTTTCATTTCTTAATTTAGCAGCTTGTTGTTCTTTGACAATTCATAACAAGTTAGTTTTTGCTTTAGGCCTAACAGCTTTCCAATTTAATGAAATTCAAACAAGACTTTTATTACAGCCGGGAGCAAGATGGGTGACTTTTGATAATAATAGTGTTTGTGTGTAAGGTTGTTTTTTGAGCTTGTTATTTCATAAAATATGTTAATAGTTCAATACCAATATGTCTTTTTAAATATTGAAATTGTATCATCACCA
The DNA here is from genome assembly GCA_958431115.1 of Syrphus vitripennis. NCBI lineage: Eukaryota > Metazoa > Arthropoda > Insecta > Diptera > Syrphidae > Syrphus > Syrphus vitripennis. The sequence continues at coordinate 33,799,961 of OY288108.1, forward strand.
TTGATCTCTTCACCCCCTTTAGTAAGATCTCAAAGAAAATTATCTAACCTAACCTGCAACTTTTATTAAAGCCTGGAATCATTTTATTTTATTTTAAATGTTGTTTTATTGAATGAGAAGTTTTTGAAAACATCAAGATAAATTTTTGTAAAAAAAAATTGAGCTGTTTTTTTTGCTTTCCAAATGAAGGTAGCACCCCAAAGAATTTTGAAGAGCCAGAAATTTTGTGTGTGAGTCACAATGGCGGACAGTGGAAAAAATCTCTATTTTTAAAGTGACCAATTTGGTATTGTATTGTACTTTTCTATCAGCATTTCCCACGAGAAATTCGTTTTCATGTTTTTAGGTTGAGAAATTAGCTTTAGGCTTGAATAAAGACTTAAAACTAATCTTTGAAACACTAAGTAAGATAATTTATCGACATCACTAATTGTTATTATAAATACTTATCGAGAGTGTCTGTGGAGTTTCGAGTAATGAAAAAATTTTATAAAAAAAATAAAATGGTTGTTTTAAATTTTTTTTTTAAAAAGGTTAAATCGGAGATGAGACTTAATCATAAAAACAAATCTACTTATAATAAAACGAGAACACCAAGTAAAATACTTTTCTTAAGCACAAATTATTTTATTCTTACAGTTGTTTTATTAGTAGTTGTTTTGTTTTATCAATTTTTTTAAATCGAAAGTTAAAATCTTTTAAGATTACAAAACTTAATAACTAAAGTAATGTTAATGTAAAAACTGAAAGTAATTTGAAAGAAGATTGAAACATACTTTTTGGAGTTAAATAGCAGGGATGTAATAAATTAAAGCATACCGACCGAAACTAATTTTTTATAAGTTTAGTTTCAGCCCGACCCAAAGTTGTTAGTCGATCCGGAATTGTTCAAAAATTCAAAAATATTATCTTCTATGTTTTTAGAGGAAATTAGTTGAAATTCGATTTTTTTTGAACTTTCAATTAATTATTGGTGAAAAAATATTTCCCATCATAATGATTAAAAATGAAGAATTTTTTTAAACTTAAGAACATATTAAAAATGAAAACAAATTTTGAAAACATATATTTTGGAAAACAAATACTGTAAAAATGTGTTTAAAAAAAACTGTTTTTGATCAAATTGAAAGATTACCATTACACAAGCTAAGAACTACCTTTATTTTAACAACTATATCAAGTATCATTGTGCTCATTTTTTTTTTCAAATACAAGCTTTATAAATTTGTTGCATAAATCTTAATTTTGAAGTTAGATACATTTTGGAAAACTAAATCAACTTAAATTTGTTTTTTTTTTTTCAAATGCTAATTTTGAAATCTTCATTCAATTAAACAAGTTCAAAAGTAAAATAAATTTTTTTTACAGAATAATATTCTTGGTATTCTCGCTGTACTTTAACTGTAGGTACCTATTTGTATTGTTATCAAATAAATTTGGCCCAACTCATAAAGCAAGTGAAGAAGTCACCACTAACAGGATTTTTTTTTTATAGAATAACAAGTTCATTGTACCGGAAGCTGGGAAAACAATACTTCGATACACAGCACTTACAGTCTCCCGTATTAAGCTCTTGGCTACAATAATATTTAATTAAAATTCAATTCAATTGGAAAGCTGTAAGGCCTAAAGCAAAAACTAACTTGTTATGAATCGTCACAGAACAACAAGCTACTAAAACAAAAAAATTAAAAAATCGCTATAAAATGCAATTCGCTTACCTTTAGAGACACATTACCTAATCATCGGCTTTGATTTGAAGAGTACCTACCTCCGATCTTTAATAGAATCAATAAATTTTAAAAATGGCATTTAAGGTAAGTTAATCGGATTTAAATCTTTTAAACCTCAGGACCAGGAATTAATTTATTTTGTTTTCAGTTGGTTGTTGCTTTGACACTTATTGGTATTGCAAGTGCATACGTAGCGCCATTGACTCTGCTCTCAGCTAATCAACTGGCACCAGTGAGCATTGTGCATCCGGTCGATCCTTTGCCCCAATACACCTACACCTATGGCGTCCATGATAGTATTTCTGGAGATTCGAAGACACAAACTGAGACTCGCAATGGAGACAATGTGAAAGGAGAGTACTCTCTTAATGATGCTGATGGTTTCAAACGAACTGTTACTTACACTGCTGATTCCGCAAGTGGTTTCCAAGCTGTTGTTGACCGTAAACCAATTGCTGATGTTTCAGCTGATATTCAAGCATCAATTGCAGCTCACTCAGTTGCTCCAGCTCCTTTGGTTATCAAGAATGCGGAACCTTTGAACAGTACTGTGTTGCCAATTGTTCAATCTGATGCAGCACCTTTGGTGTATTACACCCAAGGTCTTGTCAACTCTGCTCCGTTAGCTTATAGTTCACCATTGATTGTCAATTCTGCTCCAATTGCTGCTCCTCTGGCTTATAATGCACCATTGATCATCAATTCGGCTCCAATTGCATATCCTGGATCAGGAACTTATTTGACTCGATCCATTTTTAAACCAATTGAAAATGTGACCTATTCTGCAACTCCATCAGTCCATCCAATTTCTTATGGTACTCAATATTTGATCAGCCAGTAATTCTATTTTATTGAAAATGATTCGAAAAACTTTGTCTAAAAATTTGTTAGTTTTCAAATAAAATTGAAAATACGAGTTATGTTCTATGTTTTTTTTTTCTTTTTTACAGAACTACATGAATTCTCTTTTACGAATTGTATTCAAGTTCCACTTTATAGTCTGGTAATTTGATTATGAGAAAAATTGTGGGAAATCTTAATTTTTCTGTATAATCTCTTCTTGGTGTACCGAAACATCCTTATTGATTTGGAGGAGGCTAACGAAAAATTCGTTAAAAAGCGTTAAATTTGTTCGTCAAATGTATTTTTAAATATTTTGTCTAATTTGACAGATTTTCGTTTTCCGACGAATTTTGGTTTAAAGATTTCATATTTTCAAGGAAAATCTCCAGTTTGTCTTTCATAGCACAACAAATTGAAAAACAATTCTGAAAACGTTTTAAAAAATAAAAAAAAATCATTATGTAATTTTCGTCCTTTTAGCCCTTTTCCTTCATAAAAAAAATCTACCTTCTTTTGGTGAGCGCATTCATTACGAAATTACATTATCAAAATTATATCGGATAAACACTAAATTTTGTGAGTTAAACATAATTCCAGTATTGAAATCACTTGAGGGTTATTTATGTAGGAGCAACTCATAAAAAACCCAAGAAAAAAAAATAAAGGAGCAACTGCCTATATGATCATTAATCAACATTTTCTATGCTTCCTTAATACCTCGCCATTGTATATATACGTAACCATTCGAAGTTCAGACTCGGGCGTCGAAGGTTAAACATGCGAGAGTACAAAACCGTATTTAACTCGAAACAATTTACCCGACAGATGATGTTTTCACTGTGATGACAGTTCGTCTAAATGTCAAACACTCATGAGTAATGAATTTCAAGCAGGTGAACCTAAGCCCCTCTTGGGCTGAGCTGGTTTGGTGGAAAAATACAACAAAAGGAAGGACTTCTCATAGCTCCCCTTGCACACATAAATATACACCTAATCAAATAGGCAGTTTTGCATTTTTTTTAACCAAAACCACGTATTTAAATCCGAAAAAAAAATTGCAGGAGAAAACTATATGATCCTTTCCATGTACAGCTGTGACATTGAATGACTCTTCAAGAATTTAAATTTGATAGTAAAATCCAAAAAGAAATCTGTTTAAGCCTTGAAAGGATTTCCATGGCATCAGAGTGTCCTTAAAAAAGGAAAAAAATCCGAATACACAAATGTTGCATGGAGATGCAAAATAAAGAATGAAAATGTTAATATTGTTGATATATTTTTTTGTTCTTCTGTCTTATGGAAAAATATTATTTGGATCACTTCAGTTGTGATGTGTGCTGCTGCTGCTGCTGCTTCGTTCGCGTCATCCGGAATTGACTTTTTTTCCCCCTGATTCGAATGATTAATGATGCCGCATCGAATAATAGAGGTCCTTGGAAGTTTCACTCCTTGCATGTTGGAATGTTTGGTTTTATTTTTTTGTTATATTTTGTTGTCTGTGTTCACTTTGATAAACCGATTTAAGGCGGATTCGCATTTTGTATGTGATTTTCTTTGTAGTCTATTTTTATTGTTGGAATTTTTTATACTCTATCTGATGAAGATTTTCATTTTCTTGTTCAAATTTAATACTTGCAAAATAAAAATTAAAAAATGTTTTCCCGCTTTTTTAAATTACATACTCAATTTAAAAATATGACATAATGTTTTTCGAATTTGTATTCTTAAAGTGGCCTTACACTTTTTGTTTTCAAAAGCAAGTCAATTTTTTTGTTAAACAACGTGTTAGCAGGCTGCAAATTCTTCGAACACATTTTTTATTTGTTCGATTGTAAGAAAAAGAAAATACAATGATGTGAAGAACTTTAAGTTGGCAACACTTTTTTTTCGTTTTGCGATGAAGCTCTCTTTTTGTTGGATGGCTGGGTACATCAATAAACAAAACCGCCGTATTTGGAGTGAAGATCATCGTCAAATCTATGTTTAGACACCGTTACCAACAGCGAAATTGTGTGATGTGTAGGAACAGTGGCTTCAACAAGACATATCACACAGTTCGTGCCACAATTGATTTATTGAAAGAAAGGTTTGGCAACAGCTTAGTTTCTCGTTTCGGACACGTGAGTTGGCCTTCAAGATCGTGCCGCTAGAATGTTTTCTGTGGGATAAGATTACCTTTCCAATCGGGAGACACAAAATAACTATATAGGATCGATAAATTTTTGACCACTAATCAAGAATCTGCTGGTCAGACAAACCTTTTCAGGGAACTTTAGGCGAGAGACGGCTACTTCCAGTACGATTTTTTGAGACTTACCTATCCAATCGAGAATCCGGAAATTTTTACTGTTAGTAGCTAGAACTTTTAGTGTAGTTTCTAAGACGCTTGGTCGGACAAGCAATATCAGGGAATAAAGGTTTGTCCGACCACTTCAAAAAACTGAAATTTTTGGTGGGATGATATGGGTATCAAATGAAAGGTACATTTGTCTTCTTTCTAAATCCAATGGTCGGACAAAGATTTTCAGGGTATAACAATTTGTCCGACCACTTTGAAGCAAAAAAAGCATTGTTTTTTGACTTATGTTTCCTATATGGTGAAAATCACGGGCACAAATGTTGAAAAAAGTGATCGAAAATTGTTGCTGTCATCTTATTTAAATTATAATGCCAAAAAATGTGTTTCGAACAAAGTCAAAAAAATTTGATGTCAATTTCAAAAATTTGCTAAAAAGACTGTATTTTTTTGAAGAATCTTCAACAAAAAGCATTAATAAAAATATCATCGAATCGTTTAAAATCACTTTACGAGTGAAATCTGGGGCCGAATTACCGCATCAGTTCACGAGTACTACGTGACTGAATTGTGCGAGTTTGGCATTACCGCTCACGTTATTGAGCAATCTAGTACAGTAATTTGATATTTCCTCATCAGTTATCGAGCAAAATTTCATTCGATAACTAAAGAGCTCACTGATGAGAACAAAACTGAAGGAAAATGTAAGAATTTTTCGATCACTGATGACACTCACTCACTCGTTCACTGATGCGGTAATTCGGTCCCTGTATTCTATCCCAGGATTATACAACATTTAGGGTAGGTAAATTAAAAAGATAATTGATATTAAAATAAAATCTCATTCTCTATCGACTAATACCTAATATAAAAAAAAAATAATTTAACAAGTCCTTAAAAACACTTGGCAACATTCCCTGCATCTGAACATATTTAATTTATTACATGCGTTTGTTACCAAAGGTCTTTATTATCGAATTAAAAGTAAAATAATTCGTTTTGAGAACCTTGCTTAAAAAACACACAAACATTCATTCACACAGACAAAACATTAAAATAAAATAATGAACCTTAGAAAAAGGACACCGCACTTTAGAAAAACCCAAGATAATTTATTTGCAACCGAAATGCTTCAGAGATAAGAGTGTAAATTTTGCAGCAAATGCAAAAAGCACATTCTACCTACATATAGAGAGAGAGAGATGGTAAAAGGACTTTTCCATAAATGGAGAACATAACTGAGCACACAGTAACCATATAAAATCCACCATACCTATCCTCCTGTCCTCGAACTTACTTTAGATCAAGACGAGGTGTTGTACTTGTAGTAGAGGTATCCCATAGCTCTCTTTAGCCGACCATTTGACCAGAAATATGTAGAAATGCTTGTTAACAGCCTTTTTCAGAGGGAAAAGGTCATCTCCTTATACATTAAGGACATGCGGTGTGCGAAAATTGCTGGACAGTGTCAAAACAGTGTCACCACGCCACGCCACACCTTGTACCACAGCATAAGAAATGACCTCAATTTATCTTTCGACGAGATATTAGATGATACTTTTTCACAAGAAAATTTTGTCCTTTTACCTTTGTCACTTTTATTATACTATACCATCAGTACCTACTTAAGTTGAAAAATATATAAATGTAGCAAAAATGTCTAAGGAAAGCACGAGTGTGGTTAGTGATGGGTGGTGAATCCCTCTGACTACCTCGAGAAAATTGGGGTTCTTGCATTTGGTATAAAGTATGTGGTTTGAAATTTATATCCATCTAAAAGAATCTTTCATCATTTTGTCTGTTCCACAAAATGAGCAAGGATTAACTGCTTTTTTGTTGATGTCAGAAGCAAAAAGTATACCATCATTACAGGAAGAAAGGAATATCATCACCCCTTTTAACCAATTCATCTCTTTTTTGCTATAACGCAGTCTTTATAGGCATTATCTGTGTATTTATCTACATTAAGGAAGTGCGTTAAAAATAAAAGGGGTAAGTAATGGTAATCTTTTCAATTTGTGTGGTTAATTTTGAACCCTTTTTTGTTTCTTTGTTTTGAAAGATTGGTATGATATGGTGAATACAGAAGGAGGATTAGCAAGGGATTATACCTCAAGGACATAGGTATGAAGTATAGACTGTATATAAAAGTGTGAAAACGGTTTTTTCGAATATGGAAGTTTTTAATGTCAGTTTGCAAAAATTTATTTCTTAGTCAAGATTCGAGTATGTACAAATTCCTTGATTTTGGATCGATAACTACTGAATCAATTTCGCTTACTTTTTCGACTTTTATTTTTTCTAAAACGATTTGATTAAAACTATTTATAACTTTATTTTATAAAATTACCATAGGACACAAACACATCTTTCTTTGACAATCATCAACACTAACGGTTCTTTGTTGTTTCAGTGTGGTTACTGAATGGAGAGCCTTTATACTAATAATTTTAACTCATTTGTAAATATTTTGAAGAAAAAAGTCAACAACAATAAGTACATAATATATTTTTTTCCTTAGCAAAAATAATCAAAACAAAAGAGTTGAGGTTCAAACTTTATCTTATTTAAGCAATTAATTTAAGTGCGAGTTAACTAAATATTATAGGAATAAGTAGATATTATCGATATATTGATAAAATAAAACGAATAATTAATTCAATAATTTATTTAAATACAGATAGGTACTGGTAACACACTGTACTGAAAAACTCTGTTGAGGAGTATGTAATTGTATTCTTCTAATCATAGGTCCTTTCATTTGCATGAATATTATATTTTTTGAATTACCGATTATTCTTTGTAGTGTACAGTTAAAAACAAAAATAAAAGTTTTCTTTTCTTGGAGATTTAAAAATTACAAAATAAAAGCGCAACAAATACAACAATGTAAAAATAATACCACGTCATCTTGTTTAACGAAAGAAAAAAAAAACAAATTCAACATAGAAAACTATGCTAAGGTATATAAACGTCGAAGAAGAAAAAAAACACTTCTGGTCGATTACATCTTCCTGGATAAAACCAGATTTTTCTGTGGGATAAATGCAAAATCATTCCATCCGCCTTATACCTTTTACCACCCCTTAGAATAAATACAAAAAAATCTCATACCCACCATGAAGAATTTTTATCTGTAATGCAATAAAGCAAAATAAACGCCTCATTTCCATTTACCACGGAATGGATATGAAGAGTATAAAGTAACACGAACTTAAAGAAAGACGAAATAAGAAGAAGAAGAAGAAAAAAAAATTCTAAATAAAAAAATACCGCATAGCTCGGGAAATGGAAAATGCGGTTATACCTATGTTGGGGTTTTGCGTTTTGATATATCCCAACATCGTGTCGCGTCGGGTCGCCAACAACCAACAACCAACGAACGAACGGTAGAATAAATTAATTGCAGAAAAACCGAAAGTCACTTCCGGAATGTATACATTTCTTCGTCTTATGTTCTTCATTTTCTTGTTATTTTTTTTTCTGTCTTCAATTTAATTTCTTTTTTTTTGTATCGTAATCATCATTTTCATCGTCGTCGTCGTTGGTTGGCCCGTCGGTTTTTTTCTCCTGCTCAACATTCAATCGTGGATTTTTTTTTCTATTTTTTTTACAAAAAAAAATCTAAACTTATTAAGACGAACTTTCTAAAGAATTTCTCACAAAAAAAAAATATATAAGAAAAAACAAGAAACTTGTAGCAAATGCAACTATATAGAAAATGCGAATTTCTCATCAGAAAGATTGGATTAAGAAAATTACCTTTCTGGAAAAACAACTGCAAATCCAAAGTAACAAACGGAAATAAAGGTAGGTACCTACATTTATACAACAACAAAAAAAATCAACTCCTATTTGTTGCACGAATGGGTAAGAAAAAGTCAATTCCATGGAGTATTGGATTAATCAAAAATTATTATTATAATTATTACACATCATACTCTTAAACACGCATGGATTAGATGGAGTAATAAAATTGTAATGTAATTTCCATGCATGCAAGTTATATAGGACTCAAGAGATTTCCAAGGAAAAATGTATAGGAGTGCAATTTTCTTAAATACCTATGCACACTGCCTTGAGTAATTTATTTCAACATGCACGTTGCAGTTGGGTTTGCAGTGCTGAAATCAGGTTGAAAAAGGATATAGGATTTGATTTTGCATGTTAACTACTCATTTTCATGGGGCTTCTAATTAAAACGCACATTTTTCTGAATGTAGTTTAGCCGCAATCTGTATATATCGTTAGAGTCGTAGTTTTTCAAGCATGAAAATCGAGGCTCTAAGTGTTTTTCATCAGGGGGCCTTAGGCTTAAAAGTTTTTGACCTTACGTAACATTGCCATGGTTAAAGAAAGATTTCAGGACTTATGTATAAGAACGTATTTTATTTTTTTACATATACACACAATTTTGAAAAAAAATTACCACTTATTAAAAATAGAAAAATGGCATCAAAGGTTTTTTAATTATTCTTTAAACGTATTTACTTCTATACCGTTTTTTAACCATAAATGCTTCTTAATTTTTTACAATTTGAACGTCTGTTAATAACTGTATCTTCTTTGCTTAGAAAAAAATAACATTTCAATTAAAAAGATTTTATTTATAAACTGTCTCCTTGATGGAAAATTAAAATAAAATATTTTTAAGCATGAGAGAAATATACGTACATAGATCAGAATTCAGAAAATATTCGAAATTGATTGCCATATGAATTTCAAAAAAGTGTAAAATCTATAGTTTTTTTTTGTTTTATTTATTCAATTAAAAGTTTAAACTTCATTTGGAGGGGTGGAGAAAACCCGCTCAATCATATTTTGAAAGACATTTGGGGGGGGAGGACAAAAAAATCGACTAGAAAAGTATATCCGCATCTATGTATGTTTGTGAATATAAACTTGTGAGATTTTCTTTTGAATCAAAATATATTGTTTCGGTTCATGGTCCGCCATGATAACTTCAACAAAATTGATTCAAGGGTTGTATTTTCTATATAAGGACGCACAAGTGGGTTGTTTAGATGGAATCCATCAAGGATGTTAAGCTGTCAATCAAATTGAGAAAATTTCAGTTGCAAATTGGGGATGAAAAAGATACAAATACTTATAAAGATTGGTATATATATACTTATAAACAGTCCAAATTTAAAATAGTTAAAATGTAAGTAGGTAAATGTGAACTTTGTCTTTCTACAGGGTGTCCCACAAACATCGTTCAGAAAGAAAATCATATGCTTCATACGCTTCGTTTCCAGACCCACATCCCTGCTCTTCGGACGTGGAACTGAAACGGCTAAATATGATAATTTCATTAAATTCTGACTTAGACAGCATTGTACAATGGGGATTAAAAAATCGCGTAGAATTTAATGCTTCGAAAACCGAATGCTTCCTTCTGTCGTTAAAGCGAGACGTACCTGGTATTATCTATGAATGGCATTTGCATCGAAGAAACTAATCAGCTTGCGATTCTAGGTATGTGTATCACAAACCATCTTTTGTGAAATGATCACATACTTAAAGTCGCCATAAATGCCGCACGATGTTTAGGTTTCCTTTGGAGATGCAAGAAATTCTTTTCCCCTTCTGATCTGGCTATTATCTATAAAAGATATATACGTCCAAAGCTTGAGTATAACTGCCATCTCTGGGCTGGTACTCCAACAACTTACTTAAGCCTCTTGGACAGTATACAAAGACGAGCCTTCAAAATAATTGGAGACAGGAACATCATCGATACTTTTACGTCACTCAAACACCGGCTTAACGTTTCCTGTCTCTCACTCTTCTATCGATACTTTTACGGTAAGTGATCAAATGAAATAGCCAGTTGCATTCCTCCCCTTAAACGATTCAACCGTAACACTCGCGCTTCCATTTTACTCTTGAACCCAATTTCGGTCGTACTGTCACGTACAGGGATTCGTTCTTTAGCCGTACTACGCGAATGTGGAATTCCCTTCCACGCTCTGTCTTTTCCTCTCATTGTGATGTTCTAAAATTCAAGACTAATGTTCACCGACATCTCCTTTCACATCCTACTTACCTATAGCTCGCACTGTGTCTCTGACATATAAAGGGTATATATCCCCTTGAGTGCGCGCTAATTATTAAAAAAAAAAAAAAACGCTTCTGAAATAAATATATGTACATATATGTATGTCAAAAAAGTTGCATTGATTTAAGTATGACGAAACAACTCCAAAAAGAGCATCTAAAGGGTAAAAACATATACAAAGGGTAAAAATATTGTAAATTTATTATTTTTTGTCAGAGATACATATTTCTTATATAAATAATCAACATAAAATTTAGAAAATAAAAAGTCTCCAAGGAATTGATGTTTAATTATTTCTATTATTTTTTTATCATTATTTTTTTAAATAATTTATATTTTTATTATTTTTTGACTTAAAAGAATGAACTTTTTTCATTTTCATGTAAACCAATTGAAAAAAGCAAAGTGATTTTTTTTATCATCGATGCTTGCGAACCCTTGACTATAAAAAAAAAATTATTTTCTTTTGCCTCAAAAACGAAGGATATATGTATATCAATAAAACTCCGAAACATATAGAAAGTATGCATGTATTTTGCATAAGAAAATTCAGCCGCCACGACATTGGCCGTTATGCAACGTCAAAATAAAAATCAGATGTGAATAGAGTTTTTTTTTTTAATATTTTTTTAAATAGATCTTCTACTTGATCCCACAAAAAAATTCGAATATAACGCACTGCCAAATCTACATAATACATAACTAACAAATTTGTGTATATAGATAGGTACATAGGGAAAATGTTTCCAATTTTTTTTTTTAATCAACTTAATTGAAACCATTTAAAAAACCATTAATCACTCCACTTCAAGTGGCGGTCTGGCTTTGAACACACATTCCCTAAAAAAGTACCTTATTGTGTTTTACAGCGCAGCTAAAACCAAAAACCCCGAAAACCAGCCACTTGTCCTTGTTGCGGTGTAAAACAAAAATCCAACCCAACCCCCTCAAAATGAAACTCACCTCGTTGAAAACAAAGATAGGTATATAATTTAAATTAAAACCAAAAGGTACGAGTACCTACACATATACAAAAACCTCTTTATCCTTTGAAGTAAGTCGAGTTATATGATGAGTTTGTGTAGAAGGTATAAAATCAGTCGAATCTTGCTGAAATCGAATTCAACAGAATGTCGCTCTTCAGCATTATAAGTTCCCGAACTTTGCTTAATCGCTTTCGACATGCAGATTTAAGTTTTTAATATCTCGTTCTGATTAAAATATCCACCTTTATCCTACAGGATGAATATGTATCTATGTAGATACATTCAATTCTATTCTGAAATGAGAACCATCAGCATGTTGGGTGGTTTGGGTGCGATGCAAAATCCTATCTAGTACATTCTGGATGTGCGTGCGACTCAGCGACTGGCGAGGTTGCGTGAATTCAAGGAACAGATGAAGTATCTGGTTTTCCTGGTTAGGTATACTGGGAATAAATTAGAAAAGAAAAAAAAAAGTGGGCGGATTTAGTGACACACAAAAAAGCAAAAGGAACACGAAGGAAAAAGTATCTGCAGTCTGTTCACTGGATGTTGAGAGGGTGGAGACACCATGCCTTTGCCTTATGTATAATCCTATTCACTGATTGAGATCCCCTTGCTCCATATCGTCGCTTCAGTCTTCGAAGGCGAAACAGAAAAGTTTGCCATGTTTTTTTTCTGACTTATTTTTTTATATATTTTTTAGATTGGATAACAAGTTACTCCAGAATGTGAATTTGATTAGGAGATTTGCATATTTATACTTTTGCACCCTCAAACCTTCGTCGTCGTCGTTGTCCTCATCGACGCGACGCACCATAGAAAGTTCGTCTTTTTCGAATAATTTCTTATAGTATCGTTGTTTTTGTTCGTATTTCTTTGTGGTGAAAGTTACTTCAAATGTTGTTTTTTTTTGGCATTATATGGTGGGTTTTGAAAACATAATATTTTGATTTGATTTTTTCAAGCTGAATTGGACACCAACCGGCTTGGATTTCTTTCTCATTGGCTTCTTATTTCGAAGGAGAATATTATTGAAGCCTTTCTTTGACATACATATATATGTAGCTTCCAAAATGCTTCTTTCAACAAAAAATAAACATACTAAAATAAATTAGTATTCTGTTTCATATTTGAGAGAAGTGATTTATATTGCATTAAAAGTTTAACCAAACTTCTGTTTAACCTCTATAAATGCAATAGTAGAAAGTATAATTTGTATTAAGTCTTAATTGATTAACTTTATAGAAGAAGCAGTCAGAGGGCTTTTTGTTACAATTTTCTAGAAGCTTCACAAAGTACTTTAGTGAGATTTTCCTTGAGTTTGGAGAACAATATTCGACTGCTTTCAAAACGAAAGGAATGTCAATAGTAAAAAAAATATTTCAAACGGTACAGCACATGAACTTTCAGAATGTCTCAAATTATTTTATAATTTTTCAAGTTAAAAAAGTAATTTTGTATTCAAATTTTCAATTCCTTCTGTTAAATAAAATATGATTATCAAAACTTAGTAAAAAAATAAAAAAAGGAGAGAGTCAAAATTCCAGTTTTAAAAATTCTGTTTGGTTAGGTTAAGTTAGGTTGATGTAGCTGTCAGTATAAACTGACACACTTTTAGGCCAGGATTGGCCCATTGCAATACCTCATGAATCTCGCTACCCGTTGAACCATTTGGAGCTTCATATGATGCCTGAGAGACTGTTTATTCCTATGTTAACAAGATTGCTGGGATTGTTAAAAAAGTATTTTCCCAAGTGGAGCCTACGTCTTTGGGATAGAGCAGTGCATATTAAAGTTGTCTTCCTCCTCTACATCCATGCAGCTTCTGCAGAAGTCGTTAGAGAAAACATGTGCTTCCCAATTAGACAGTGTCCTGTAGGGACAGCAAGCATCTAGATCGCCTCAGATTTATCAGTGGCCAGATCTGATTTGTCGCCACACAAGTAGTGATGTAGATATACCAATATTTTCCATAAATGGTGAAATTGGTAGGATGGTTCCATTTCTAGTTCATCAGCCTTACAATTGCCTTTAATGTTCCTGTGGCCCGGCCCCAACAAAGGTGAATGTTAAACTGCTGCGCCATCTCCGCGAGAGATGATCGCCAGTTGAGAGCTGTCCATGAGTTTATGGAGACAGAATCAAGAGACTTAATGGCAGCTTGACTGTCAAAGAAAATACGGATATCAGTAGTTGATATCACGTTTTCTTTAAACCAGGGCAGGACTTCTTTGATCGCTTGAATTTCCGCCTGGAGCAACCTACAATCATTAGGAAGACGGAAGGATTAATTTAAGCTTGTTGAAATACACCCCACAACCCACCCCGTCATCAGTTTTTGATCCATTAGTATAAAAGTCATTTTTTTTGTCAATCTCTGTATGGTAAAAATTGTGTTTGATCAAAATTTTGTATTTCAAAGTCATTTAAGTGCATAATTGTATACTTCATACTTCTGTATTTAATACATTCTGTTCTCGAAAAAAGAAAATAATTTTTGTTTTACTAAATGATGGCAGAAATTCTAACAAGAAAATTTGAATACAGAATTTTTAACAAACAATATTTTGAAATAGAAAATTATGGGTTCGTTGGATGTAGCTATAAACAACAAAATCAGCATTTAGCATTTTGGAAACAGAGCTATAGAATTCTTATTTTTTTTTTTTACTAAATTTTTCACAGAGTTTTTAGCTTGAATTTTTGAATTTTGTTCGAAATGTTTTAAGAATTTCTTATCTATAAAAATGAATTTAAAGAATATTTGGTTTCTTCACATTGAGCTAAGTTTCTAATAAGTAGAGGTCCTGGCAAATGGCGGCAATTAACGAATTAGCTAATTTATGATTCAAACTATGGAGTCCTTCAAGAAATATATAGTTTATAGGCTACATTTTTCAGAAACCCTTTAGAAAACCCTGTCATTGTCACACTTAATTTTTAAAGTATTTTCTTATCATTCGTTATACTTTTAACTACTGTTGTGCTTAGTATTTCAAGCAACTGTAAAAGAATTCCATCCTTAAGAACACTTGATTGACTGCTATAACCAATATGTCTCTGAAACATTTCCCTCCCCTTTTATAATAGGTGTCTCCTTTACTTTCTTAAAATTCAATAAATCCCCTTATGCTGCTTAGCTTCTTGATGTTAAAATGACAAAAGTTGAACACCATGTACACCTTCCACAAAATCCTTGGACATAAATCATGTAAATCACTTGAACATGCAGGCAAACAAGAAGTATGTAGTCTGTAGGTAAGTCTAAAGATTGTGCGAAGTCACATTAAACAAATCGCTGCCAAATGTTTCACCCTGGTGTCTTTCTTCGTACATGTTATGCCCTCTCTCGCAAATATGCATGTTTCACTTCACCTTGGTGTCATGTATCTGCAGAATGTGTATAATTTTAACATTTTAACAAAATTTATAGCACTTAAAGTAAATGTTCTACTCACCTTTGATTTTATACAAATATTTTTGCTCCCCATAAAACGGGTCGTTTTTTTTTCTTTTTTATTTCCAAGGATTTTCGCACAAACATTCGAAGGATATTTCAGCAAACTCGAATATAGAAAAAAGTTCAAGTGCAAATGTTTCAAGTTTGCTCTCGCAAGAGGATAATAGTGGAGCAGGAATATCGTTTCAACAATTCATTCCTTAAATATTATAGACATAGATGAATACAAAAAAAAATGTGATACAAAGTATCTGTAACTTGAACCAGCTGTTTCTTGTAAAGAGAGTGTTGCTTATTGTCTGGTGCCTGGTTGCGGGATATAGAGGCTTGAGGGTTAATATATAGAATGACGAGGCGTTATAAATAGATTGGCAGCATCTTTTACTTATTTGAAAAAGTTTTTCGATATTGCGTGGATATACTTTGTAATAATTGCAATTCATGGATGTGAATCAATAAAGAGATGGGTGCGCATATAGATAATCTAATCATATGTATATTCAATTTTATTGGGAGAATTTATATTGGAAAACTTACTTAAAGTTTATCAAACGAGAAGCAATATGAAGAGATGTGAAAAAAACTTATAGTTACTTGTTAATGTGGAAATAAAAAAGTATCTATAGATATACATACACATATGTAAGAAATATTTTTCAACTAGCACAAATATTAATAAGAAAAAAGTTGAAATTTTGAAAAAAAAAAACGCATTTTCGTACAATTTTTTTATTGTTTGGTTGATTTTTTAAAATTTAAATCAATTTTTCTTATTGAAGATAGTCTTATAAACTATATCAGTTATCAAAATTATTAAAACTTGTTGAAGATAAGTTGATAAGAACATTGAATTTTGAATTTTGAAATCAAAACTAGTAGGTACCAACTTAATAACTTAAAAGTTTGAAGAAAATACATAATATATTTCAAAATGTTGGATTTGAAAATTAATTTTTCAAAAATAAGTTTAAAGTTTTTCAGTTATTTCATTTGAAAAGCAAATTAACATAGTTTTCAATTTTTGTATGCGCACTTTTCTTCAGAAATCAAATTTTGTCGTCTATCTTTTTTAAGAAAAGATAATAGTTTTAAGGGGTTTAACTTAAAAACACTTAAAACTTGTGATTCTAAGTCCCGCATATTATTGAATAATTTATTTCAAATTAAAACATTAATCCAGATGTATTTAATCTCAATTTCATATTATTCATTGATTTAATCCGAGCCAAATTTTATGTATTTTGTCAGATTGATATTACTAACGCTTTTTTCAAGTCCATTAGGTATTCTATATTACGACAGAAAAAAACGAATTTGAAAATAAAAAAAAATTGTGTTGCTTTGAAAAAATTTATTGAGTGATATTTTAAAAATAACAGTCGAAGAAATATTTTTTTTTTTTTCATTTCCAAAGTATTGTTCAATTGCTAAGAAACACCCTGTATGAAACAATTCGTATATAAAAAAAAAACAATTTGAAGTATTTAGATTTCGGGTTATGTACACAAAATAGTTGCAAACACCATCATACCTTTAATATGCAAACTGACAGATTGAGGGTGTTAGTGTCGTTTGGCATTTTGGGTAACATTCCGGACTTTTTGTGCGACTTTAATAATCTACCATTAAAAAAGAAACTTAAAAAAAGAGTAAAAAGTAATCCTTTTCTCTTCAAGGACTTTTTGGTTTTCATTGAAATTCTAATTGAAAGTTATTATTTTTTAATGTTCCGAAATCGATTTTCTGCTTTTCTACCGAGCGACGAGTCGACGGACTGTTGCCTTCATGTTTGTTTACGTTTCCTTAAAACTATCGATAAGAAGTAGATACGAAATCCACTTCGAACATAACCAAAAAAAAGAATACACAATCTACATCCATCAGTCCAAGCACCTTGAGTAGGTAATACCAGTTGGATTTTGTTGGGCGGTGTAGTTTTTTTTTCTGTTCGATTCAGCCATGATGGTGGTGGCATGGTTCAGCAAGAATCATAAATAATTTCTTCGTAATTTTTCTTCTTATATGTTTTCATTCTTTCGTTCAATGATTCCGATGGACGGGTCAGTCGAATGTTCGACTTGAACAGCCAAGCCGCACCGCCCAGCCGCCACCGACACGCCCCAAAACAAAACAACAACAACAAAAAAATATATAGCCTTGGGGGACAACTTGAGTCGGTTATCCCAGCAAAAAAGAAGAAGATATGTTGTCGGATTGCCACAGAGCATTTTGTGGCAAATAGAGGGACCACAAAATAATAACAAAGGTATACAAAAATAAAACCAAACGCAAACACATAAATACTATTACGAAGGTACTCCTTCAAATAAACTTGTTTAAATTTTTTTTTTAATAATTTATTTTCCTTAAAGTGTCGTTGCGTGCGTCAAAACTTGTTCGGGGGCGAGGATATTTTTGTTGTCCTATTTTTTTATGCATTTTTTCTAACCAAAAATTTGTAAAGATAATCTTAACGGAATCATTTATCACATTTTTGTTTCGTGAGTGCGGGTTCGGTCTTCATCAAACCAAAGAACGAAGATGAACATACAAATTCGCTATGGCAATTTACAACCATCAGCAAGGATTCCAACACAAAACTTGAAGAATAAAGAAGTCCTTTTGCAAAAAAATCTTGATAACACAATTATTTTGGGGAAGATATACCTATACACACATTCACAGTAAGGAAATATATTTGCGTGTGTAGGTAATATCACCTTTTGTGGTTTATCGTTAATTTTTGGTTAATATGATGTTTAAACGTTTTGGGTATTTTAAGGGGCAGACTGATGGCAAGCCAGTAGGGCATCCACATTCACATCCAATACCACTCCTTTGGATTATAACACACATGTTTCGATCATTAATCATTTACGCGTAGACCGGAGACGACCCACAACTGTCGTCCTGAAGAGATACATACATACAGTACGGTATAACGTTGTTAACCTATACCTTCCTAGGTATGTCTTTATGTTGGGTGGATTGATATTGATGGTAAAAGAGAAAGATAAAGCGACTGTAGTCCTATTTTATATTTAATGTGTAAATTTATAAAAGGAGTTGTTTGCTTTCAACATTAATTTTTTTTTTAAATATTTACTCGTAACTAATAATTTATCTGTTTTATGTACATCCTGTTGTGATGATAGAGTATTCCTTAACAAATAAGTTAAAAAATTTTACACCACAAAATAAAATTACCATAAGAGTATTGTTCTTTAAAATAATTATTTTTGTTTATGTGTCAAGCAGGTAGTAGTTAAGTAGACTTAATCATACCTACACAATCCTCCTAAATGTATGGTTACATTTTTACATTTTGCCAAATTAATTTTGTTCAATTAAGCTACCAAAGAATTTGTTGACAATTGTTTTAACTACAGTTTTGTTTTTTTTTGGGCATTTATAATTCAACCAATTTTTTAGGATGGAAATTTCATTTGTCGAAAATTTTTTTCGCAATTTATTTTTTCACCAATTCTTATACTCGTATTAAAAAAAAAAAGTAAACTTGACAACTTTTACTCAACAATTTTTATTTACTTCAAATTTTTATCAATAAAAAAAATATAAAAAAAAATTCGAGAGCGAACATTTGTATGGACACAATTTTTTAAAATTTTTATTTCTAAAATGCAAATGTTGTCCATTTTAAAAGTTTTAATTTAGATCCTATATTTTTTTGTACATTTAACATTTTGTTAGTAAATTTGAAATTAAAGTAGGTATACATTTGTTTTTAAACTTTAAATTAATTGTAATTGAGAGCGTATTAAATGTTAAATAAACAATTATTGAGGAAATTTTTAATTTGACTGGCAAGTTTTGAAGATAACGGACGTGCAAAATTTACATTTAACATTTTTTAGGTCTGCACTGTGCATGTTGAGATTTAAATTCTCTTCGCATCACTCGGTCAAAAATTAATATTCAATCTCGAAGTTTGATCAACCTTAACTTTTTTTCTTTAAAATACCGATATGAATTTTCTTACAAGATTGGTAAAAATTATAAATCTAAGATAAGATTATGTTTGGTAAGAGTTAGATACTAGTACTTTGCGGGTACCAAGGAATTTTCAAACAGAAATAAAAAAATAAAATACAACTACATATGTATCTTAAAAATGTAAAAACAAAAATTAGTCATAAGTTTGAAATTAGAAAAAAAAATCGTCTTCAAACCATAATGGTTGAGAACAAATTTTGTCAAAAATTTGAAAAAAAAAATGTCGAAAAAATAATCAAAAATTTTCTGAATCGCGAGATTCAAATTGCTCAAAAAATAAATTGTCTGTTAAATAATCAAAAATTTTCTGAATCGCTAGATTTAAATTGCTCAAAAAATAAATTGTCCAAAAAAATGTTTTCGAAACAACCAAATGGAAATTGAAGATCGTCTACCTATTCATCAGATAGTCCAACAGCCAGTCTGTATATTGTGAGTGGATATATTTATTATTATTAATAAGAAAGTGTAAATATTGTTTGGTACAACACTCATATTTTGTTCGTGAAATCGATCAATTTTTAAATTTCATGACAGTAAAAGTGATCACAGTACGTTCTCGATTAACGCAACTCTCGATTCACGCAACTCCTTGATTTTCGCAACAGCTGAATTCTTACCGTTGTTGACGAAGTAATCGCAACTCTTCGAAAAAAATTGACTCGATAAGTGGAACTTTTGTTTTTATATGTATATCTTTATTTGTTCTATTAAATTTATTTTATGAGTGCAGGTTTTCTGATTTTTGCTTTGCATCTCGAATTCAGCCTTAGAAAAATATTTACTCGGTTATTGCCACAACCTCGGCCATAGCAACCACCCTTATTTTAATTAGTTGCGATAATCGAGAATGTTCTGTATTGGTGTTATTTGCTTCTGCATTATCATCCTGATTTTAATATAACCAAAATCGTGTAAAGTTTTATCAAAATGATGTTTCCGTAACTAGAAAATAACTATATCAAAAGTTGATAGTTTCAAGGACTTGCATCTCTAAGTATTTGGTTGAGCAATAAAATTCTGAAATTATTATAAAGGATTTAAAATTATTTATTTGAAAAAGCAGATTTTAGATTCCTTGACATATGTATATAATAACTTCTTTTTCTAGTTCCCACTTCTGTACTCCAATTATTAAGTTTGTCTCCACAGTGAAAACAAAATAACAATTGTTCGTGCTTTCAGCCATTTTTATTTAAAAAAAAAAAATTGGTAAGTAGGTAGGTCCAAATATATATCAAAAAGAGAATCCTTATCCGGTTGATTTGTAGTTCGCCCTCCTTATTTTTTGTGGGTTGTGTTTAAAAATTACTTCCACCAAAGGTATATAATTTTGCCTCTTTTTTTATTATTGCCTTTAAAACAAAACTTTTTCCTTTTTTTTTGTGTGTTGATAAATGTTTGACTCTAGGTGAAGGTACCTACAGCAAGATTTTATATCAAGATTCTAGTTGTACAAAAATGGTGAAGGTATAGGAACATCGTACCTGCCTTTCTTTTCATATCTGAAATTCCTATTTCGGACACATATTATAGAACGTTGGTCGTCATTGTACCTATAGTAGTCGTCCGTCCAAAGCCGAACACGAATTTCCTGCGGTTGAGGAAATAATTACATGATTGAGGTTTTCTTGCATGTAGTTTGCTGTAGTTGTCCACTTTACAACAAAACCCTGTTCTGTGTCACTGATGATGGCGACGACCGACGACGACGACGACGACTTGCTGTTCAACACCACTTTTCGGTTGGACAAACTAGATATACTATAAGATCCACAACTTGTGTTGTTCTTTTTTAAATATACACAAATACATACATTATACATACTAAAGGTCATTATATCCGAAACAAGAGAACATGGCAAAATAACATTTTTTTTTTGTTGTTTTTTTTTATTCTCTTTGATTATTATTTATTCAGTATCATTGTTACGTAAAATAGCAACAGGAGTGGGTATAGTTATATCATGCACCCCAAAAACCTATTCGAGGCGCTATAAACATTTAATATTTTCATATTCCATGTCTTAAACACAAAAAAACCATGCAATATTAAAATATTGGGAATAGGTAGATATTGCTTTGTTTTGATCGATTTTGAAAATTAGTTTTAGAATAGTAAAATGAAAATAGCTCGAAAAAGTATGGTAAACCTATACAAAATGTTAAGTAGTTTTGAATTCTTGGGATGGTTGATTTTTTAAGACAGTCTTCAAGTCTCATTTTTCTATGAAAAAATCGAAATTTGTTGAAAAATCTTTTTTTTTTTATTTTTAGTAAAGCAGAATCATTTTTTTTTTCAAAAATCTTAGTAAAGCAATTTTTAAGATGTATCCCGCAATTCAGTCTTTCGGTCTGTCTGTCTGTACCTCATACTCGCCTACCGGTGCTTTGAGATTTCACGTAGTTATAGGTTAATTTCAAGAGGTGGAATTGACTTATACAACTGTTATGAATAAAAATAATTGGTTTCGAAAACTGCTTGTTAAAAACATTATATTATTTGATCAGATTATATCTTTCAAAATAAAGCTATTCACGGTAACCCATAGTTGTCACATAGAACCGGATTTTTAATTCTCGATTTCCTCTATACTGGGCGAATTGCGATCATAGTTTTTAGGACAAAAATTGCTACTACGTACGTAATCTTAAAATCGCACATACCTTTCTTAACATTTTCAAAAAGTATGTTTTGGACTTTAGAAAAAAAGCACAAAGTTGTTTTTTTGTATAATTTTTTCTAAAAACACTTGAGACATTTTATGTTTTTAATTTTTATTTTAAGAAGCCGGACCAATGATTTCGTAAATTTCCAAAATTTTGTACTTTTTCGATACAATTTAAATATTGAATTTTATGCTTTTTGATGCTAGAATGGGGTTGCAAATATTGCGCCCTTTCATGTACATATACCTAACAAAAATAACTACACCCCTGATCCTCCAATCTCGAAAAGAATCACCTGAAACCATGTCCTTCGTGTATATGGTTTACTTTTTCTATTTACGTTTCGTGCTGGTTCACTCAGACAACAAAGAGTATTTTTGTATACATTTAAAAGAAGGAAATAGAATACAAAAAAAAGAACAGAACAAAATTGAAATTATAATAATAAAAAAAAAAACGCAATAACATCAAACATAAAAAAGAGGCAAAAAGGACGGATAAAAAATGGCGGCTCCATGATAATAATTTGCTATACTTATACCTACATATATACACCTGTATGCTATAAAAAAGTTGTATTCAGATACTTAGGCTATTGGTATACCATTACTAAAAGGTGATACCTGAAGTGGGTAGGAATTCCAAATTCTTCCAAAAATAAGTCGAATGATTGAAATTAACGTTTGTAGATAGCAGAACCTCTTGTGTTGTAAGTAGAAAGATACCTACATGGGATGGGCTAAGATTTTTTTCTTTTTATCTATTGATTTTGCCCTTCACTTAGAATTAGGTTTCTTTGTTCATATGCAAGCAATAGCAGAACTTTCAAGATATCGCAATCATCGATTTTATGCAAAAAAAATATTTTATAGTTATTAATTGTTTATAAAAATGCACATGCAGCTTATTTTGAAAATTGTTATTCTTATCAAAATAACTTGCATCAAAACAGGTACATTTGTACATTTTTTCTTTATCTTTAATTGCCACCTTGTCTAGAACAATTCTTTGTTGCCAACGAATTTTCTCTCGAAAAATTTTTTAAAACTAAAGTTTACAAAATTTCAAATTCTTCAAAGTGCAGAGTGGAATATCAAAACGATATATTTGTAGCTTTTAGTAATGTTGGTGGAAAATTCTAAGTCTTTCAGGTAAATTTTAGAATTTCAGCATTTTTGAAGTAGGTAAAACATGCGTTGAATAATGTAAGCTTTAAAATCAATAAAAACATAGTAAAATGCAATTTATATAACATTCCCCGAAATTACCCCTTACAATTTTTTATCAAAGATTAAAAATATTTTTTCGTTTATTCCAAATTTTGAAAGCAAGGAAAATGGATGGATATAAATAAACCAGTGAAAAATTAAATGTACAAAAATGGTAGAAAATACTTTAGAACGAACAAAAAAAATTATAAAAAAAGTAGGTATTTCATAAAAGAAGCTCGATACTTTTGTTTTTTTTTCGAAAATATTTAGAGCGGCTTTTCACAAAATAATTTTTAAATATAGATTTCTTAAATGTTTAAATAAGAAATGGAATGTAAGTTTTTTTCTATTTAAAATATAGTTACCTACACTTAGAAACAAAATAAAAGGAAACAAAAATTTAAGCCATCTTCATGGATTCATAATTTTTTTACGTTCCACAGCTCTTAATTTTTTTAAGAACAATTTTAAGCTTTTATAAGGTTTTTAAAAGGAAAATATTTGACAGTTTTTAATCACGTGGCGCTGCAAACGGATATATATTTTTGACAGTACTTTTTCACATTTTTTTTCAATTGAACAATTTTACTCTACAACTACAGTAAAATTTCTTCTTTTCTTGAAGAAATTGAAAAACAATTGGCACGAGTACGATAACTTGGGCACCTAAAAAGTGATAAAGTTTTGTTTTAGGGAAGTTCAAAACAAGCATTTTTTTCACTATGAAAGGGGAGGTCTATCTTGTCCCGTTTGGGGAGGAGGAGGGGCAATTTCGTTTCTAAAAGTAGGAAAAATAACGGTATTACTTACAACTGAGTTTATTACTTTTTTTTACAACTAATACTTTGTACTATAAGTCACATTTTAAATCAGGTAAAATTTACAAAATTTGAGAAAAAAGCACAAAAAAAATTTAAAGTGTATTTATAGAATTCGGTGTTCTTAATTTCTAATTAAGATATCTTTGAGAAAACTGAAAATTGGCTGTATAAAAAGTATAAAACTTTATTGTAAGTATTACCGTTATTTTTTAAAGATTTTTTCTCACTTTTAGTACTTTTCATAAAATTGTCCAAACGGGCAAGATAGAATAGTAAAAAATGCTTATCTTGAACCCCTCTAAAAAATCCATTAACAATTTTCGGCCCAAGTTATCGTACTGTCCCCAAACAATTTTAAGAAATTTAAATTAAATAGGAAAACATTAAATCATCACCTTTTTTAATCGATTTAAATAAAATTCATTTTTTGCGAAGACGAAGATCTTGACCAAAGAAAAATAGTAAATCCTGGTGAACAAACAATTATTTACTTTTTTTTCAAAATGATTTAGGAAAGTGTTATCATAACCGTTATATTACTTTCCAATAGATTTTCCAAAAGAGTTTCTCACTTAATTTCCTGGAGCAGCAGAAAATATAATAATATATTTTCTTTAACATAAACCGAAATAATTTACAGAAAGAAAAAATTAAATAAAAGAAAAAACTAACATGGGCATTGTATATCAAATTCATATACAATGAACATGGGCATTGTACAATGTTGCTCAACAAGAAACACATTATACATAAATAAGAGAGAACATAAGAGAGAACTGCCAGAAGCATTTTTTTTTTTCAGAAATATGCATTTGCTTATGTTGTTGTTGTGCTATGTACGGCCACTTCAAAACAAAAAAAAAATTATCCTGAAAAAAAAATATAAGTATAAATAAAGTTCAAGACATTGTGCAATAAATATTCTTTTGCGTGTTACATTTGCTCATTTCTTCACCTAAAAAAAAATGCCTTAAAAATGTCGGTTTATTTTTCTAGATTTATTCAAAACGGAAATGGAATTCTGCCCCAAAAACCATACCTAAATGTTTTTAAACCATTAAAAATGCTAAATTACCACAACCACTGAAGAATAAAAAAAAATTCCATTTGCAAAAATGCAATGTGGAAAAACAATTACTTTCCTTCTTCTGCTATTTTGTTTTCTTCTGTCCTCACTTAAACTTTATCGCTATACTAACAGTCATCTTCAGACTATAAAAATGGCAGCAAAAAATACATAACTTCTACAGTTTTGCTGAAAATGTTTGTTTTTTTTTTCTTATGGTTCATGGACATAAATAATATTAAAAAAAAACAGTGTTTAAAATTTATGCGATGACAAAAAAAAAGGAATAAAATTACAAGATTGGAAATAAACCTCTCAAAACGACCATATAACCTAGTTAAAAAGCCAGAAATTACACATTGTAACCCTACTGCTTCGGCTTCGAGGAAGGGGAAAAAACTAAAGAATATGCTCAGACTCAGCCCATTGCTGTTCATTTTTTTTTTCAAAACTCCTTAATTTTGCATATTTTTATTTCTTATCCCTTGGAATAAATTACTTTTGTAGGGTGGCATGGTGGTGAAGGGTGTAAGACCGCACCAGAACGTCTGTCTTCTTACAAAACTACAAAAGTCACCGATACACATATTTTTTTATTTTTATTTTTCTGAGCAGAATAACTGTGGCTAAGTCTGGGTGCACAAATCCTTTCAACTAGAAAAAAGGGTAATTAGCTGACATTGGCTTTAATGGTTTTTTTCGTGCGGTAAGCAAAGCAAAGCGAAGCAAAGAGAATGTGAGTTTAACACGGTTGCGAGTTGTGGTTAAGTTTTATCGCAGTTTGATTCTGATTTATTGACTTTCGTTTTGCATAAAAAGAAAAAACAAAAAAAAATTGTGGACTTTTCTTTTGTGCTGATATTATAATATGAGAAAAGTTTTAAAAACAAAAGTTGTTTTAATGCGGATAACAACAATTTTCCAATTGGTTAGCTATTTGTTTTAGGACTTATTAAAGATGGTTACACCTTTCTTTAGTTTTCTTATGTTCTATTTGGTTGATGAAGTTTTCAGCTTAACAATGCCTTTTAGTTTAAAAATATTTTTAGAAAAATAAAATGGAAGTCGATACTTACTTATTGATGTCTCACCTAAAAAGAAAAGAGAACAAATTAATTTATTATTAAATTAAAACTTTGTGAATATAATTTTATATATATATTTTTGTTTTCGATACTGTGTTCACAATCAGAAGGTTTTAAGACCAATTCATATAATACCAATACCGATACAGTCTAGATTCAATAAAATAATCTCAAAAAATTCTCTTGTTTCTTATGGAAGAATATTTTATTGTATCTGTAATATGTCAGCATTGTAATTTGGATCTGGCTTCAATATTATTTCATAGTAAGGCCTAGAGCAGAAAATAATACTTACGTATGCACATTTAGAAAAAAACGGTTTGGAAAAAATTCTTTACTTTGTGAACTAATTTGTTCCCCTCTTGCATTCTTTTTAGCAGAAAATAAATTTAAAATTATTGACATTGTAATTTTATAATTTTTGCGGTGTTATCAAATGTGTATTAAAATTTTGACCATAACGCCACTTATTGGACAATTTTTTGCTTCATGGGGCATTTTTTATGACTGGCTTGCGATTTTCCATTAAAAAATTGGGGGTTGTGTCAACCTTTACATTATTTACATAATAATATGCATATAGTTAGATCACTAATAGGACGATAGATTAATAGCCTGATGTCCTGATGGCTATGTAGGTAGTTCAATTTCAACTGGTTTTTCCGACAGATTTCAAAAAATTTTCCTTGAATTGTTAAATTTACTTTGTATTCCTACTTCTTAGTGAAATAAGTCAGCCTGTGTAAGGGAGGAGCACTTCGCCCTATCTTCTCTGTTCCATCTAATACCGCTGGACATTTGTAGCAAGCAAATATTGCTATACGGCTTTAAGCCTCCTCACTGTGGATCAATAATGAGATTGGCCACTCCACTATTCTGAACTCATTCATATCAATAAATAGTAATATCGAATATACCCCTTCACCCTTACTTCAACAACCACAGCTTCAAAGTGACTATCCCTTCAAGGTCTACTTGGGAAGAAACATCATTTCTGAATGATGATCCTAGTAACTTCTTTTCAGACGGATCAAAAATGAATGATGGGGTTGGTGAAGACGTACCTATACACCGATAGACTAAACTTAAATCTCTCCTTTCTCATTGTAGTGTGTTCCAAGCTGAAATCCTGGCTATAAAAGAAGTTCTTGCCTGGCTCAAAGAAAACGTTATATCAACAACCGATATACGGATCTTCTCAGATAGCTAAGTCGCGTTAAAATCTCTAGACTCTGTTTCTACAAATTTACTGACAGCCCTAAACTGTCGATCATTTCTTACGGAGATGGCCACACAGTTCAATAGCGTCAAGATACCATAGAGAGAAAAAACTACAGGTGGAATAACATCACCACGTGCTAGACGATCTAAACAATTGATCTCCTTATGAGTAGATTGCAAATTAGCTACGTTATAGGTGTCCTGACTGGACACTGCTTAATAGCTAGACATGCACTTTGACTTGCTGTCCCTGCAAATGATTTTTGTAGGAGTTGCGGGGCGAAGAGGAAGAAGAGACAGTCTCTCATCTTCTATGATCCTCTCATACCATATCACAAAGACGAAGACTCCACCTCGAAGACTTCTACTTCAACAACCCCAGCGATCTAGCAAACTCCGACATCACTTGTCTCCTACGCTTCATTCGAAGCTCAACTGGTTCAGCAAGTAAGTTTGATCAACTGATCTATGTGATATCACCATACTTCGGTCTATGTGTGTTGGATTTCCCAACCAACAGCCACTTTAACCTAACCTAGCCTAACCTAGTGAAAAGTCGTATTTTGGAAACTATTATTTCTACAAGAATGTTCAGAAAGCATTAAGCTTTTAAGTTTAAAAAAACGCTCTCCTGAAAAGAACTCACGTAAAGAAATGTTTTTTCGTAACTTTGGACCATGCATTTTTTTAAAAGTCCTAAAATTCTGTTTAAAAATTCTTTGCGGCCCGCAAAATTCTATCAAACGAAAAAAAAAGTGTACAACACTTTTATCGTTGTGATTTTGGGGAATATTAAAACACTGAAGAATTTTGTGGTTTGATTAAACACATAAACTCATCAACCAAACAAAAATTGACGCAATACATGTTCCCCTGTGAATCCGTTAATGGTGAAATTTGACATTATTGTTCCGACCTATATGCCTGGCGACTAAAGCCTCGTCAACATGTCGTTGTACAATTTTAACTCGTCAAAGGACATTTATAAAAAAAAATGTATGTAAGGTATACCTACAGATTTTGCACTCATGAGAGCTATGAGTTCTTAACAAGGATATGTGTTTAACGCATTCACACAAATCGATTAATCTAACTTTCAACAAGTCACGTTATCGAGTTTAAACGATTAAATCAGTTTTACACAAACGTGGAACTTTTTTTTTATGAATTCATTTAGGCTTATCTGAATATGAAAACAACCCTCGACAGTCGACAGGGTGCCAACAATTGAAGGACAAATGAACATTTAACATTATACAACAAAACCAGATCCCCAGATATGTTACACTTGGTATGAGAATGAACAAAAAAAAAAGAAGCAACACTCTCCCTCAAAAAGATTCCCAACATGTCATCCTGTCTATGCAACATCATCTATCACTCACAAACTTGACCTTTTTTTCGTTCAACCATATCACGACACAATAACAACAACAACGACATGCTGATATGAGCTTTTCTCTTCAAAATGGATTCAAGTTCGTAGGTAAACCACCAACTTTTGATTTCACATCTTTCTTGAGGAAGAAAAAAAAAAATTAAATAGCAAAGCAACATTTATATTTACATTTGTTTAAGGACTTTGTTTGTGTCATCTAATGTGCAGGCGTATTATAGGACACTTTGATGCTTTAATCGAATTCTTAATTTAATGATTTTATCACAGCAAATGGTCAACTTGTATAATATAAGGCAGCTTATCGAGCATGATGGACAGCAACAATCCAAAATAATTTGTCACCACAATTGCTTTTTGCTGTCACAATTGCCGCACAATAATTTTGGGGCAAGGAAGAACAAAATTTCATTTGTTTTTTGTTAACTACATCTGCTGCAGATGTCTGCTCGAAGGGGATGTTAAATAAATTGTGTGTCTGTCTTATTAAGGAGGTATACTGATTGATTTGCATCAAATTTTTGATTCCATCAGAGGAGACATGATTGAGTTTTGATTTTTTTTTCTGTTTGGCCTGAGAGTGTGAAAAAATGATCGATCACTTGATTAGATAAATTAATAAAAAAAAAACTTTTTAGCGATGTTTTTTTAGAGAAGGGTAGATTTTTATATGACCTTATGATTTTCCTGAGTTTTAACTCAAAAAATGATTTTTCTTATAAAGTGTATCCAACAATCATTACCGTGGCTATTTTAATTTGAAAACCTAAGCGGTAATTTGTAGTTTTGGAGATATATGTATGTATTGGTAAACGATTTGTAGTTGTTTTCTTTGACCTTTAATTTCAACAGAACAGGCAGCAGATTTTATCGGCCACATAATTTTTTGTTCTTGAATATTCAAGCATTTTTGGTCGTTTTTTTTTTTTTGCTTTAATATCATACCACAGATGCAATTCATGGTAAAGAAAATCAGAATAGAAAAATATGACGATTCCTCAAGAGATTTACATATTGTATTGTAGCCGTGAGATCTGATCCTGCGTACTTTCCACGAGTATTGATGTTTGGGTAGATGATCTGAAGAGTAATTCGTATATCAGATTAGCGCAAAACAGACGAAACGAAATACCTAGTACCATTTAAATACCATTTCCGACCCTGTTCCGGTTTTTTTTTGTTGGATAATGTACAAGAAATATGATAGTACAACTGAAATGAAGATGCTTAACAAGACATAAGGAGAGGCAAAGCGTGATTGAATAAGAAGCAAGAAAAATCAATAACTTAGCTGGTGCTGTCATGTAAAAAGAAGAAGGCCTGATGAGAACCCAATTCAAAAGACACTATCACAAAAGAAAGGCAGACGCAAAAATTCCTGGATGAAACAATCAAAACGACACCTGTTTTTAGTTGGCCTCAAAAATGGAACAATCCAAGAACGGGAGGCATATCGGCGTTCACTTAGGTCAACCCGTCGAACCCATAAGTGTGAGTTGTGGTCCCACTCCAGATCATGACAATCGCCAGTAAATGAAGAAGAAGAAGCTATCATTTTTTCAAAAAACACGTCTTCTTGTATTTTCTTTTTGTTCAGTGTTCGTCCGATTTTATTTCTCAAAAATAAGAAATTTAAAAAAAAAAATTATTTTAAATTATTAAAAAATAAAGTAGCCATTCAATGAAAAAAAGACTGAGGCCAAGTTTTTCAGTGCTGATTTAAACCAAAGTTAGTTAATTCTGCAAATTAAATGATCAATAGCTCCACAAGCTATTTTTTAGTCTTGCATAAATGCAGAAGATAAAAAGATAAACAAAAGACTACGTTTTTAAAGATACTCCTATAGGTTAACTTAAATTAAATAAATCGATGGGTTCCTTAATGGAAATCCACGAAACAACTTTCCCAAGAAACCGCTGCTTTTTCTAAAAAATCAAATGGTTTTAACCCATCAAATTTTATAAAAAAAAATTTAAACTGCTTCAAAACTCTAGAATATCCTGCCAAACTGTGATGCATCCATAAACTCGATAGATCGGTCAAAACGTGTGTTTGGATAATAAAACTCAAGCATTTCTTCCATAAACTCAACGATAAACATGTTTTAACTATCATGTAAGCCAGCATGTAAACTGCTCCTTGGAGTGTCGGAGTGCGTCCTGGTTTTCTCATCCTTATAGTCGCTGTGTTTTGGCGGGTAATTTATGGTTTTAGATTCACGTGTCAACCACGCGATTCACCCCTCGAGTATTGCTTCCGCTCTTGAAAATGATACATGACTTTGTTGAAACTTAAGCTCTGGGTGAGCCATTCAGTATTTTGTTGAAGGTACTTTCTTCACATCCTTATGTTTTGAATCTCGCTTGGATGGGGAAATTCGTGTAGGTATAAGGACACACGTTTAAACCCGATGACATAGACAATCCGCGCGAACTTATTGTCGTGTATTTTTCTATAAATATATAACTCTGTTTAGAGTGACTTGAATGTTTAACATTGACTTTTCACGCTCTTTTAACCACCGATAAATGAAAAGATTTTGTCGAAAGTAAAAAAATGTATATTCATCCCTTGTTTGTGGGTTCTTCGTACTTCCTTCTCCTGACTTTTTTTTTTGCTGCACCAACTTTTTTTTTTGGTTAAGAGGATGTGAGATTGTTTATGGTCCAAGTTGAAACTTATAACTGATGTAAGGAAATTAAAATCTTCTCTGGGGGAAAAGAGACCTTGCGTTATTTTTTTATCGTCTTGTCGTTTGTTGTTGTTTGGTTTCTTTTTTTTATCATGACAAATTAAAACTTTAAAACCACAGTGAATTTGAATTGCATGGCCTTAGGGAGGAATTAAATTGCGCGTTGGGACTTGGGAGACAGTCCGAAATTATTATCTTTGCTTTATCTCATACTTAAGTTTTTTTTTTTTCGTTTTTATTTACGAAAAAGCGTGTGACCAACCCATTGCTTGAGGTATTTTATGACTGACTGTTATAAGTATTTGTTTTATGGAAATGTTTCTTTTTTTTTTGTTTTTTCTTGGTTAAGATGAACTTTTTTTTACATAAACTCAAGTTGACCTATTTTATACAAATAGGCGTAAATACCTTTCGCAGAAATTTATTGCATTTCTTCCTCTTTTTTTTTGTTATTGAAAAATATTGCTGTGGTGTGATATGTAAAAATTATGTACGATTTATTTATGAAGGCATATTTACTTACTGAGACTTTGCCTTTGGCTTATTTTTTTTAATTTATCATTTTATTAATTCTTGTTTTCATTACAAAATATATGACATACATATACCACATGACACAAAATATCAGTAAAAAATTACATCGTGTTGTCAAATTCTTCCAAAATAAGTAAAAAAAACAATCTTCCATTTTTTTGCAGGCACTCAAAATACCCAAATCACAGCTAATTTCATAAAAATTCACTAAAATCGTTTAAATTTTTGGATATATCAGGGAAAATTGATATTGCCAGACAAGGATACCGGACCTACTTTTTTCCTAGAAAAATATTTTATTTTAATGGAGTTAAATCTGCTGATCTCACAATTTTTTCTTCTCTCGGTCCTTTTTTTTGAAGGCTGGTTAATAAATGTTTTTGAAATCCTGATTTTTAGTTTGATCTAGGTTGACCCAGGAAAAGAAAAAAACTTGTAAAGCAAGGAGTCTTTTTTACCCAACAAAACTTATTTGAAATAGAAAAAATATATTTTAAAAACAATTGCAGCACCTAAAATGTCATGTTATGACTTTTTTTAAGCCAAGACTTCATTCTTTCATTCGCTTTTTTAATCAAGTTATTTAAGCAAATACTTTTTGCAAAACTTGAAGCTTTAACTCTGTACGTTATTTTAAAGTCAAGCATTAAAAACAAAATGGTACTTGGACGTTTTACATAAAACAACTTCGTTACAAATAGATGAAAACAATTGGATTTTTGTAATGGATGTTTTTTCTTTTAAAATTGAAAATGTCTTATGAACAGGGTTTTCCAATAAGAGGTGTTATTTTGATATTCAAAGAAAAATGCCATTTTTTTAGACAAAAGATCAGATGTTTATTTCAATGTAAAGAGTATGCCTTAATAATGGATAACAACATCCGCCAAATGGCTACGCTTGCACAGCAATATCCTTTTCATGAAATTTTTCATCACCAAATCGCAAAGTGGCTGCTGTATGTCCTCAACAGCTTCATGAATTCCATCTTTGAGGTCTTGAATCATTTTAATGCAAAGACACGACGTTGTTGATGATCGACCGGCCTAAGTCTTTATGCAAAATACTGTGTAAAGACGTTTGTGGAATGCCCAATTCCAAAGAACGACGAGGAACTAACCTTTGGGCTACAGCAACACTTTGGGCTACAGCAACACTTTGGGCTATAGCAAGAATATCCTCAATTGTTCTTGAGCCACGTGCACGGGTTTTATTCTTCAAATCAAGTTATCCCGACAGCTCAAATTTTTCCACCGATTTCTGAATCGCGATCCGACAATGTGTTTTAGTATTACGAATAACCGTCTCTGCCAAATTTTTACCATTTTTACAGAAATTTTAATAATTTCAATGCGTTGTTGAAGATTGTATTGTTCCATTTTTATAACTACCGAAAATAATACATTTTATTGGAAAACCCTTTATTTTTCAAAATCTTCAAAAGTATATTACCTGAAAGCTTGTAGTTTTCAGTATTTCACTTCAAATTAAAAAAACTTTGAATATTGAAAACAAAAATTATACTTCATTTCTTAAAATTTTGAAAAAAATGAGTTTGAACAAAAGAAAATTATTTTTTTTTCAAAGTTATGAGTGTTTTAATGTTTACACAATAAGTCGAATATAGTTTGTTTGAACTGCAAGTATCTTCGAACGATTTTTTACAAACGAGAGAATCAACAAACTCAATAGAGGCAAATGAAAATTTTTGTTTTTTCATTCCAATAAATTTATCATTGTCTTTGCTACTGCAAAAAAAGCTACAGTCGAAAAATTGTGTTTCAGAATTGAATATTTTTTTAATGCAACAAAATTAGGTTTTTTTCAATATGGTAATGGGGAAGAGATTTTTTTCAAATTTGTTAGAATACCTTAAATCCGATATTTGCGCATTCTTGAATTAACAAGTGAATTAATTTTCCATTCGTTAATAGAAAAAATACATATATTTGTTTCAAAAGAAAAAGAGGTTCCATAAATTTGTACATAACATGTTTACGTATAGGTAGCGTTAGTTACATAACCAATTATAATTTTGAATAGAGTAGAAAACCTTAGTCAAGCCTTTGGGAATTCAATATAGGGAAATGATGAAGCAGAGAATAATACAAAAGCCTTTATCCAAGTTTTCGACCATGAAATTCTTGCAGGGTTGCCATTATCTTGCAAAACAGGATGAGTCAGATAATCGAAATCGAAAAATTTTGTAATTATCTATAAGAAAGTTGTAGGTAGATACAACATAAAAAATCAAAAAAAAAAATTACAAACTTACATACATATATCTCAAAAACAAAATTAATTAGCATTCAATATCATCCCCATTTTTTTTAAATTATTTTCTAAATGTCTACTTTGTTGTAAAAAATATCTACTGAAAATATTTACTAAATTTACTTATTTATTTGTATCCTTAAGTTCGCCAGTTTGATGTTGTGTCCACACAAAAACGTTAAAAATCGATTTACTACATTACATAGTATATTGAGTCGAAGCCTGGTATTATTCTATTCAGGACCATCCCACCACTCAATATTGTATTTATATACATATTTAAAATTAACCTAAAATAAAAGCAACAACAAAAAAAAACTTGATAGAAAAAACAAATACAAAAATGTAATTGTAAGCTCAATGCTTTAACACACACACATCCTATATGGACGCACAATGTGTAACGGTTCATCCTACAATTTTCCAAAGGTTATCCATCTAAGGGTTGCAATGTCCACACCTCCTGTCAATCAAGTCTAAAACACAACAAACTCAGATAAAACATTATTCACCCTTATGTGGAAAATGGTAGATAGCCGGGTCGAATCGTTTACAACTTACAATCACACGATGATAGATGATGGATCTATATTTATTTTTGGTTTGGGCGAGGTGGAAGAAAATTGAACACAACATATTGAACCTTGAAATTTTTGTAATTTACATTGTAGACACACATGAAGAGATTTTCCTACAGTGGAGCTTAAGTAATACAAAATGACAAGGACCATATTAGAATCCTTAAAGATGTCTTAAATATTAACTTCCAGGAAATACTGCGTCATATTTGGCAAATATACCAAAGATAGGGTTATTGGGTATATCCTGTCCGATAAACTTCCCTGTTCCCTTTACCCGCAATAAAAAAAAAACAACATCATCTTTTGAACACTTGACCAAAACTTGACCAAAAGTTAACCAAGTTTGGGAAAAGTTTTGTAAAGATAGTCGATAAAATCATTCGCTTTCTTACAAAAACCATTACAAAGTCCTTTGGTTAGATAAAAGTCCATCGTCAAGAAATGACCATCAACATAATGCAGACAGGATGTAGTACAGAAAACGGTGGTAAATAAAAGGTTTAACACACAACCCTTTACAAACTTCCTTCTGATAGATCGTGACTCGAATATAAAAAACCTAAGGAATAAGGATGTTCTAAAGCAAAGAATATCTGATTTAGGTAGTCAACAGATGAGATTTTATTATGAAATATATTTTTCATCATTTAAATAAATAAATTATTATCTTTTAGTGACATAAAATTTACCTCGAAATTCATCTTAATTTTATCTTTAAATACCTCTTAAAGCTTTCATGCAGAAGCCATAAGTCCTAATGTCTGACATTTTCATCATTTCAATGGAATTCACTTGATTTGTTTTTATATACAAACATCTACATACATCTTGCATATGTATATTTATGGCTATATTTTTAAATGGAGACACGAATATA
Source organism: Syrphus vitripennis (assembly GCA_958431115.1). Taxonomy (NCBI): domain Eukaryota; kingdom Metazoa; phylum Arthropoda; class Insecta; order Diptera; family Syrphidae; genus Syrphus; species Syrphus vitripennis. The sequence continues at coordinate 33,835,783 of OY288108.1, forward strand.
TTTAAATTTTTTTTTCGTTTCATTGTTGAAAGGCATCAAGAAAAAAACACAAAACTTATGACAGAGGGTGTGCGGAATGTGACAGACAATATATTTATAAGCAAAAGCCATAATAGAAACTCCCCTTTTTTTGACGTTAGCTGCCAGCAAGTTGAAGTCTTGAAGTTATCTTGTTTCTTATTCTTATTTTTTTTTTTTTATTACTGCTGAGACAATGATAGATGACATTTTTCTTCCGTCATGTCAGTTGAATGCACACACACAACATTATATAGGTAGATACACTTCGTTTTTTTTTTATGCAAAGACAGAGGCACTTCATTTGAATATACCCTTCCGGCGGTAGTCTCAAGGTTGCAAGTTGAGGCGACATTGACGTAACTATGGGTACCTATCTAAACTAAATACATATATGCCATTAATATGAAGTATTTTTTTGTTAACTTTTTTTTCTTATTGAGGAATTTTTATTTGTTTTATATTTAAACAAAAAAGTGAATATAGTGTTTTGTATATGTATTGTATATGGACGGTTGAGGTCGAAATACTGTTTCTGCACAATACTGTATACTAAAATACTGTAAGTACATATGTCAAACAAATTGCTGTTTGTGAAATTTCTCTACAGCCAAATTGTGGCTGGTCAAAATAGTGTATTTCAAAATTCTGTGAAAATGCTGTAAAAAAATATTTCTTCCACAGCATTTTTACAGAATTTAGAAATACAAAAAAGAGGTTTTTTTAATGGCGTCATAACTTTCTTATCACCATCTGAGATAATAAAAAATCCAATTGCTGAATTGAAAAAATCGATTGCTGATTAAAGTGCCTAATTTTGAGCTAAGGTAAAAGTAGAGAGAAATCAAAATTCTACACTTAGTGAACTTAGAGAACTCAAAAAAATTATTTATTTATAATTTTAATGGGATGGCAACAGTAGAAACCAAGACAGATCATACCGCCACAGTTAATACAAGTACACACCATGCCAACCCAGTTCATACCGAGGGACATTTCATATCATACATACTATATGGTTTGGGATATGTGCGAGGTTGGGTGTATTTTACATTTTTTATGAATTGTCTTGGGTATAAAATATCAATCGGTATGAAGTGTCCCTTGGTATGAGGGACACATCATACGGTATGAACAGGGTTAGTTAGGTGTTCACTGGTATGAACTGTGGCGATATAAAGTGTGTTGGTATACAGAGCCATTATACGAATTCTTTTATTAATTTAGAAATATGTAAAATTTATTTTTTATTTTTAAGAAAAGCTTGATTTTTTTTCTATGGATCTACTCACTATATAATATAATTATAAAGATTAGACTTAATGGTTAATAAATACAGCAGAATTGTATTCAAAACAAGCTTTAATTTTTTTGGAGATCGCGTAAAAAAACTGCATTGAAAATACAGGTTTTTGCCGTACAGAATTTTGCAAGTACAGCATTTTGACGTACAGAATTTTTTACTTAAAGTAAATTGACATACAGAATTATGATCTTACAGTATTTTTTGGGAATGATAAACACCATACCAAAACATATTGAAAATATTGACGGTAAATCATTAAATAAGTATATGATAATTGTCTCCTCTCCGCTCCTCGATTAATACCTGAAATGCCAGTTGGTATTATGTTGGATATACTTTCTGTCAAATGCGATCAATCTCAATGAAATGCACCTTCATTTTTTTTATAATACCATGCATATCGTATATTTTCAACATTATCATAATAACAAGTGTATTTTCTTTCGATTGGAAAAGTCCTCCCAATTTCCAATTTAAGTTTCTTTTTTGGGCTTTTCAAATGATCTTGAAACAGATGAGTGATTTTCTGAATGCGCTTAGCCTTCTAACTTCAAAAACAAAAAAAAAAAATGGTTTCCTTGATAAAATCAGCTGTGGAACTGATCTGTTAAAATGTTATAGATGATCTTTGTCAAATTATAAACAAAGAAGAAGTTTCTTAGTTCTAATTGATGTTTCTAAGAAATTGATTGATTGTGAAATAACTGATGAACTTTGTCAGCTTAATAACTTTACGTCTAGGACAGGAAATCTTATATTTTTCCTATGTGACTGAAAAGATGCAAGCAGCTGATATAGACGACAGTTTGTTGGGCTTTATTTCAAGACCTATAGCAGTATTCTTCAGGGATCCATTCTTAGCCCATTACTCTTTTCCCTTTATGTCAAAGATATTCCCTCTGTAATTTGCCACCGCTCATTACATATGCATGCTGATGATATGGAAATGAACCTTGCCTACAATCTTATTGAATATGGTGCTTGGCGCGAGCATAAGGACTTGAAAAAATTATCTCCGCTCATAGTATTGGTTTGGCTTTGAATTTTCTTAAATCCAAATGTCTTGTTATTTCTAAAAAGATTTGGGATATGGGATTTAACTCACTTCCCGTAGATCATTCTCTGCTCATTGATCAGCTCTGTCGATTCGGTTTGGAGTAATTTTAACTCGAAAGCTTTCATCGGAAGCGGCATAGTTAGCCCCTCTCACAAGAACGGGCGATATAGACTTCCTACCATCTTGGTTCAATCCACACACTCTAGCCTCTTGTCAAACCCTTTGAAAAAATCATTGCAGAACTGTTTAACGAATTTGGCAAAAAAGGTATCTATATTCTATTTTATTCCCTAACAAAGGACCAACTTACCCAATTACAGCTACTTATTTTTTAAAAAATAAAACCTTATATAAGTCTGTATCTCCTGAAATCGGAATATGACAATTTCCACCATATAAATAACGACCTTAAGTTTTTTTTATGGAACTTTGTTACCTAACATTTTAATTTATTTGAAACAATTTTGAAAATCAGTTACCCAAAATAAATTGCATTCGAGATCCTTTATTGAAGTCTAATGAAATAGAATTCCATCAATTAAATATCACTCTTGAAAAAAAAGAAGAAAATCTCCGAAACGATGCCATTTTGTGGTCGCAAATAGCTCTGTTCATGGTTAAAATTTGCATCGAAACACAATTTGTTATATCAATTGATGGTCTTCTGCACAATCAACTCTAAGCCAAGCTAAAACAAAAAAAAATACTTCTTACATAAAGTTACTTGAATCACAAGTGACTGCTTGTGAAAATCGAGTAAAAAAATCTTTTAGAAAAAAAAAAAAAATAAAAACATCAAAATCACCAACCAACTGCGGTTAATGTTTTTCAAATGCAAAACGGATTCAATTTTGGTCCTTGCCAAGCAGCGACATTCTTTAAGCCATAAAAACCCCCGAATGATTTAAAAATTTATCTCTGGAAATAAAAATTTTAATATTTATACTCAAAAATTAGGGGTGTCCTTAGTTTAATTCTTTAGCCTTGTGCGTTCGTTGCTATTTTCTGAGAATATGTACAGAACCAGGCGATAATCCCTTGTCCTCGAGTTCCAGCTTACAAATTTAATTTTATTGCTGCACGCCGCACCTGATAAATATAGGCAGAAATGCGGGGATGGGTTTGCTATCATCACCTAGCAAGGATTCATATCGCGCGGTCCGAACTCGCGAAGCCATTAAAATCCTTCGGAATTTTCCAATATATCAATGTGCGAAGCAGGTATTTTTTTTATCTTAAGACATCCGCGGAGTATCGATTTCATAAATAACTTTCATTCCAGCGCGCAGCACCCATTGGCATTTGGTTTACTTTGCAGCGTTTCTTTTGGATTTCTTATCTAATTTAAAATACCAACGCTGGCGCTGTTGTAGGTACAAAATCTTTTGGCATAAACCCCATGGAAGAAAAAATTGTTTTATAGACATTTATATCTTCTGGAGTATGACTATAAAATTGTCGCATTCTTTTCTACTACCTTTGTTCCTTAACTGATGCTGGTGGTGGTGCTCGTGTCAAAGTGAAATGAACAGGGGTGGATTACAATTTTATCAAGAGAAATAAATTATTTCTAAGGGCTTAGTAGATTTTCCAAGAAAATTCGATGTCCAGAATTGGCAAAACCTCCTGTGGGGCCTTAATGTCACTTTAAAAAATTGTGCCTATACTCCAATTGACGTGATAGTATCAAATAAATTTGTAATTTTCAGACTGTTAAACAATATTTTATCTCTGACCACATTGTCTAAGTGTCTGCTTCTAGTCTAGTGTTTTACAGAAATCATTTCATCAAAATACTTACAGTCGTTTTCGAGACAAATATGTTTCGCCGAAACGGTCGGTCTTGGAGCTAAAATAATGCGCAAAACCCATAAATTCCGAGCTTGCAGAAATCCCTTTGATAGATTTGAAAATATTACGACACAAGCTATAAGCACATTATGGCACAACTTTTTTCGAGAACCAAAAATGGCGGCGCTTCGTAAAATTTGCTTTTGATCGTCAAAGTTTCAAAAATTAGTTAATTTTAACCTGAGTTAAGAAATCAAACTTAAGAGTGGGTTGATAGATTTAAGGAAATTCTACAGCATAACATTGCAAGTGTTGCCGTCGCGTTGTTTTTTAATTTGTATTTTTTTTTTTTTTTTTAAGATATTTTTTTTCAGATTAGTTTCCTTCTTATTTTATTACATCCTATGGAAAACAACCTGTATGAATAAAAAAATATATAATAGACAAAAATATGACCTTAAGTAGGTCCTCTATTTAATTTTGTTTTTACTACACAGAGTTGCTAAGATTTGTTTTTAAAAATAAATGCTTATGTTGAACCTGTTTTTAAAGTGAACATAAATTGAAAAAAAATCGAAAAATTTATCACAATCACGACAAAATGGGTCCACTGTCTAACAAACAATAAAAATTTGTTACTCAAATCAAATCTATAAACCCAAACCAAAAACAAAAATCTTCATTTTTTTGGGCTTCGGGATCCTAGCATTTTTAGGATATACGCAAAAAAAAACAATTTTTTTAACTTAGGTCAGTAATAGGTCATCAAGTACAATATATTTTATATAAATTTTTATAATCCAGTATACCTATTAAAGTTTTTTAAAGTCCTCTGCATTTTTGGGATATTCGCAGTAAAAGTATAATATTTCTTAAGACTTTAATAAATCATCAAAGATCAGCCAATTTCAGAAAAGTACCAATCATACGACTTTTTAAAGATTTTTTCAAGATTACAGAATACGACTTTTAGCACCTAAGATTTTGGCACATAAAAGATAAGAAATGCCCTTTTGGTCAGCACTCGATAAATTAGTTTTAGATTTTAATCAATTTTTAAATTGTTTCAAAGCCATAGTGATTTTTAGCACGTACATATATCAACTGAGGGTCGCTTGCACCAAACGCTTTAAAATTTTTTTTTATAATATTTTCATTAGAACAATTAATTCAGCAAAGAAAACCAGCTTGGCTTTCTTTGACGAGTTTACTTTTTAGTGAGAAATGCTTCTGAGGCATTTAACAAAAAGAAGCCAACCCTGCGCGAATGTCAGTGCCAAAATGCGCACTGCAAAAAGTGTCTTTTCTTTGTAGTTTGATTGTAATATCAACTCCTTGCTGCTTGTGGTGCATTCCCTCCAAATGCGCGCCTTGAGATTTTTGAACGCTTTGTTGTTGTTTTTTTTTATCACCCTTGCTTTAAACATCCACACCTTCATTTCATCATAAAGCGAATTTCCGTTTTTGACTGTTATGCTATATTTTTGGAAAGGAAGTCAACCCAGGAAGATGAAGTAAGAAATTTTAAGCTATCGCCTCCGATTCGATTGCATACAAAAGAATCAAGTTTCACAACGAATCTATGATGGGACTGCTACGAAAGGGTACATGGTGTTCTCCCTCTTTTTCTAGCACAATATTTGTATTACACAGAGGTGTTGACTCTTTGGTTACAGATATCAGCTTGTTTCTCAAGTGAAAAACACCAGAAGCCCACACCAAATGCAGCCGGAAAGATAGGAAGCCAAAATGATTTTATGCTGGTGAACATTTCACCTGGTTCAGAACGTATATAACAACGTTGGGACTGAGTGGGTGAAAACGTTGTAAGTTGAAGTTAGGTTAGCGGGGTGGGGTGGGGTGCAGATTGCATTCTTTAATATCCTGTGCAGGGGACAATAAACATCTTTATCTATTTAGTATCGGAAGAAAAGTATAATGATGTTTTTAAGGATTTATAGTCCTTGAATTATTGCGTTTGTGAAGTTATAGTATTGGGTTTTGAATTTTATATGAACTGTTAAAAATATAAGTTGTTATTTAACCAAACAGAAAAATATAGCTAAAAAGTTACATTATAAAATTCTGTTTTAATACAATTTAGGAATAAAAAATGTTCGAAAACTTGAAGTAGGTATTATTATTTTACTGAAGTTTGTTTAGAGGAAAGTGTAGAAATTCTGAATTAAAATTCACTCAGCTTTTTTCCTGTTTATTACAATTTATATTTGAGAACTAACGAACGATTTTTTCAAAATTTATTTTCTGACAAATATTTATTTTGTATTTTGGCAAAACTTGCATTGTGACCTAATGGGTTGAGCTTCAGTATACTTTAAGAAGTTTTGCCACCCTGGCAACACTGTAGAAGGAGTGGGGAGAGGGGTAACCACCCTACTAAAATGAGGTTTTAAGTAAAATCGGCCTTATTTTTCAATCTGACGGGTTAATTTTTTGTACATTAATATATGTAGCTGATGCCCTGAAATAACTTTAAAGAAGCGTGGCCGCAGAGCCCGAAAGATTTTAGATAGGGGGTTGCAAAAATATTGCTTTCATGTGTAATCTGTTGTATAAATTACCCAATGGCCCAATGGTGTCGTAAAACTATAGGTACTGAGTATTCATGACAGGGAGAAGTGCTAAAGTGTTTATAGCAGTTTCTCTTAAATGTTATATATGCTTTTTATTGACGGACGGGTTATCAATGGCTTGCTCTCGGCCTAAGCACAATATTTTATAGAAGAGGTGGAAATATTCCCCCCCTCCCACTCCCTTAGATGTAAGTGGGAATTTTCAAACAATTTTTTTTATTAATTTACCTACCTACAAATGAAGAATGGATTTTTTTCTTAAAAAGTTACAGCCTGACATTATAGGTTTAGCACTTTTTGTTTTTTAATATATTTTTTTTTAAATTTTCGTAGTATTTTTTTTTAAGAAAACCCCTATCCCATCTAAAAGGGTAATGAATCAAGCAGGCAAGTCAAAGTGTAAGATTTGTTTAAAAAAAAAATTTGACGAAAGTTTTTTCTGAACTTTCTTTCTACTATTTTTTTGTTTGTTTTGAGAACGAAAATGTGTTTCGACAAATTTTTTCTTTTATCTTCGTGATTCAAAAAAATCACACTTTTTTGTTTGTCATAGTTTTAACACTTTTTTTTTTGTCTGACTTTAGCTTTTTATTCGTCTTCGACACTGCTTCTTTTCGCTATCTTTTGTTTCGATTAAAATAAAAGAATTGTATGACCGAAAGTGAATTTGTTTAATAGCTTAAATACTGCACGCTTACTGAACCTTGCGCTTCACCAGATACAGTTTGGAAATTTTTTTAATGGCACACCCTGATGTATTTTATCATAAAGAAATAATAAATTTTATATAAGAAAATATCAATCCACGCCCAGAACCTGTCACTCATTTTCGCCATCGGAATTTCCAACCAAGAGCTTCAAAATTAACAATTTTCTTTGTTATGAGGAATATCGCAACAAAGAAGAATTCTAATACAGCTCATACAATTTTAAAACCACCAAAATAAAGTGAAACTCATTGGAATAAATAGCCCACAAATTGAAAATAATACCTCCTCATCCCATTTGAATTTTTTTTTATATCTTCACTTGAAAGGACACTATTTAAACATTTTGCTTCTTTAAGAGCACCATTCTGGTGTCATTCAAACTTTATTTGAATAGCCCAGCCCTAAAATGTTAAGTACACTTGTGTTGATAAAAAAAAATTCTTAATCCAATGAGGGTTCGTTGCTTCTCTTCCGATAGAAAAAAAAAATTAAAATTTTAAATTTTCTAGCAAAGTAAATGAAAATTTCATTAGAAAAAAAAACTTCATCGTGTAAGGGATATTGATTTTTTCGTTTATATCCCCCCTCCCCAATACCAAACTTTTGGTCTATCACCCTCCAGTTAATAGGAACAAAGATCAATAACCAAATTTCCTTTTTTTTTCTTTTCTAATTTTCTAAGTGAATTGATATCAATTACTTAATCAACTTTAAAGCGCGAAAAATTTCACTCCCTCTATACGTAAAAAATTCTTTTGTTTTTACTCCTGATGGAAAATATTTATTTTTTTTTTTCTTTTTTTCTCAAAGGGGATAAAAAAATACTTCAGGGATTAAACATCCAAGGAACATTATGGAAAAAATAATGACAAATCACTTTCGAGATAACAACCATTTAATCCTGCCGCACAATATTTTTTCCTTGAGTAACCCTTATGATATCTTTCATAACGCGGAAGAAAGAAAAAAAAAAGTTCTTCACCATATCCAATTAGTCCATTGCACACACCCAAAATGAATAGCGGAGAAGAAAAAGGCCAAATAATAATGAAAAGGGTATCATCCCGAGAAAAGAAAAATTCCATCTCCTTGCTCAATTCGGGACCCAGCTACGAGTATAACAATTAATCGCATCTTTATTTTTTCAAACTTCAAGGCAAAGGCTGGATGGCAGGCATATTGTCTGTCGTCTTGGAAGGACTAGACTCTGAAACAAATAACTATCACAATGTGCACCTTTAATTTTTCACAATGGCATATTATCTTTATGGTGTATCCTTTAAGAAGCATCAAGGACTCTCATCTCAATCTATCCGCCTACTTTTGTTCATATTAAACGAGTGATGCTTAAATTAAAGTGCTAATAATGGTTGAAAAAAAGGCGAAGAGATTATTTGGATTTTCATAGACCTCAATTAATTAATATGCCGCGAAATAATTATTTGTCTTTCAAAAAATAGGGAAAGAGAGAGTTTCAGTTGTAGGAGGGTTGTTGGAGTTAATAAAACTTTTATTTAGTTCAGGAAGAATTTTAGAGGTTCAATTTTTTTAAATGTCAAAATTTCTCTAGTGGACTGTATTTTCAATTTAAAATTAGAAAAACAGACGAGATTGAAATTTTTCAATTTTGATGATACCAGACGAGTCTGTTTAAATAAAAAAAAAAAATCCGTTTGTTTCGTCTGGCGTTAAAACAAAACGTCATATTTGAGGATATCTGGAACTTTACTCTTTACTGATATGATAAACTAAAATAGACTGAATATTGAATTTGAATGTTAATTTTGAATTATGTAATCGACCATTTTTTGGATTTTTTTCTTGATATCTTCTTGGTGTTTATTTTTAAAGGTAGTATTTTTGAAGTTTTGAAAAATGACATTATAATTACAGTTTTTCAAAATAATGTCAACTACTCCATGTGAACGGAATCTTTGTGATGTGCTTGACTGACGGGTGAGACAAGATCACTACATTCACCTCCCCACATAATTTTGAGAAAACCGAGAAATTAGGTATTGGAATTAGGCAAAATTTGTTTATATGTAAACTAACGACATTTGAGCTTGAAAAACGTTGTGTACTTTTTTTAAATTTATTTGATTACTGAATTAATTGCTCATAGTTCAGTGAAATTAGGTTTCCTTATAGATATGGAGATGAGGAAGAAATTTCGCATGTGAGATCGATCGAGCAGAGTGGAACTCGGACTCATATTCATATGCAAAAAAACAACAAGTTCACTCCCTACACTTCTGACTAGATGGAATGAGGAAGATCTCAAAGCTCTACGTATGAATAATTAAAGCTGTATAGTTTCTGTGCGGTAAGTCAAAGTAAAAGACGGAAAAATGTCTTCTGAAAGTGAAAATGAAAGTGTTTCAAAGAATAATTGTGATCATCTTCGTGAATTTTTGATAAAAGAACTTAAATTTATTAAAATTTTACTTGGAAAGTTCCAATTACCAGTATTCGCAAATATGAAATCCCGCTTGAAATGCAAAATCGATACAAAAAAAAAACTGGAAATAAGAAAATAGTTCTCAAGGACTGGGAAAAAGATTTGTAACAAAATTATTCTGAAACTCAGCCTTTTTGATAATTGTTTATGAACTGAGTGAGAAAAAACTCATGCTTAACATTTCATGAGATCGATCTCATGGAATCAATCGTTTTCTCATCTTTTTGCATACCAAAATTATAACTTTCACAAATCGAGCTTTCGTCAAGAGATCGATCTCAACACTTTGATTTCGAACTCGATCGATCTCGGTCTCCGTATTTTTTTTTTGCATACCACTCTATAGGAAAGTTCTTAGAATAGTGAGCGAAAAGTTTGAACTCATCTTTTTGCATATGGCCCATTGTTTATATTTTAATATAAAAAAGTTAATTTTTTGTGTACATAGTTAAGTAAATTTAGTTTATGACTCCTATGTGAATTTAATACGAAGATGGTGAAGAATTTTTGGTATGAAGGCAACTAAAACTCATGTTTCCTTCCAAGGTTGCCACTATCTTGATATAAAAAATGATACAAATATTTTTCAAAATTTAATGAAATTATTTACTGATTTCACTTTCATAATTCAATGAGCGTACAAAGTTTTAACCAGAAGCAGAACAAATAACAACAACAATAGAAAGTATTGCTGTTGTTTAGTTATAGTGCACATTACTGAAATAATCAATAGGAAAATTTTTTTTACCACCGATAGTTAAAATACGTTTCACCCAGGCGCATCAGCAGCTGGATTCTTCAGTTAGATTTTACTGTGCCCTTCCAATATACATGTTTGTAGTCGATGGATGCTTATAACACCCTTAAAAATGGGGTAAAACCTTTTTCCGAGTTAGTCCTGAATTAGTTGTAAATTCCAATTTGTTGTGGGATATTTTCTGTTTTTTTTTTTAACTAGAAAACAGTTAATATTTGCTTATATTGGAGATGGCTTTATAAATTAGCTTTTAATAAGTCTTGAATTAGTGGTGCATTTATTTTTTTTTAGTTGAATTGGGATATTTTCTCGACTTCGACTTATAGAGAGTAGTTTAGAGCTTATCTTGTTAGCTACTTCTAAATATTCATTTTTTTAAAAATCAATTGGTAAATTCATATGAAATAAGCAAAGCATCTCCTAAAAGAGGTAAAACCTTTTTGTAGTGAATAGTTTAATGTCTCATATATTTTGTATGAGCCTAGCAATTGACCTAAAAATCAAAAAAAAAATAGCACAACAAAATTGAAACTGTGGCAACTAATTCAGGAAAAGCTAACTGCAAATTTTTAAACCACTAACCAAAAGTTAGGAGAGAAACAAAATAAACATAGAAATCATTGAATGAATTCCAGGGATTGCTTCGCTAGAATGAAGGGAAAAAAAACATAGAATGACAAAATCTTATTTGTCTCAGCAAATAATGAAAAATTAATCACGAATCATCCAACCAATAATTTTTCCATCGGTAAAAGGTGTTTCACTTACTTGAAACGTATGCAATATAAATAGTTTTTGAAAGGATTTTAATAATTAAAAACTCAATTGAAAGAAAATTTCATTGATGATTTTGATAAAATGTATGTGATATTTAAACACGCTGATTATTATGCCCACACATTGGTCCTTCGAGCCGGATATGGACCAGTAACCTATGGATACCAAGCACTTACTTAATTTTTTATGTAACTTTATTAAATATTATGTTGATAATAATCCACCTTAAAGAATTTTAAGCATCTAATTGTTAATACAAAAAAAAAAACACTTATGCACCTGCACATAATTTAACTCATTCAAATTGACGAATTTCAATAATTCACGTCAGATACATTGCATATACTTTAAATGCAATAATAAATCTGCAGCTTTAAAGTCCTGATTTATTCACTATATAAATCGACAAAATGACAAATTGATACAACAGTGCACAATCGAAACGTAAAATTGCATAAATGGTAATTTAATTGCTTTGTAATTTTGCTGCCACCATCAGCAGCAGCATCAGCAGCAAGCGCAACAGCATCACATCCATATAAGCACATCACAATCCAAAACCAAATATACATAATGCTGCAACCCCCTCTGGCCAGATTTATGCAAACCGTTTACACTAAATGACACAAATTTATATAAAAACAGATTTATGTCTTTGCAATAACCATTTCGCATATCCATCCAACTGAGTTAGACCAATTCCTATTATTTCTGCATTCGGTTAATTGAACCAATTGAAAATTCAAATCTCTATGGAACAATGATTTTCCATAGTTTTCAAACAAAATTTCCACATACTCGACACAAAAGCATGATGATGGAGCAACAGGATACATGCGGCAATGTCGAAAAAATAAACACCTCTAGCAACATCAGAGCCGGAAGTGAAATAGGCGGTAATTTGTAACGATACACTCTCGCTTTAATCGCCATTTAAGTGTTATTGCGAAAAGGACTTCATTCCGGAGATTACCGCTATGTCTACTTTTTGGTCATATGTTGTGGGTGTTTTTGGGGGAGTTTTTGCACAGAAAAAAAAAATCGTGAATTTATATTTGTATTGACAAAGGACCTTTTCCATGGAGAAAAGAACAAAAATTCACACGGAAAGAATATAAGGACCAAAGGATGAGTGGCTGGCTGTGGCTCCTTAGAATTGAGTGCGTATCATTTGTCTTTATCACAGCATGAACGAAGTCGAATGCCGCCGAAGTTATATTGACCCTCAAGCGAATAAATATTTTGTTGTTGTTGTGGCAGACGAGGGTGGTGACTATGTGTGCTCTGTCTGTATAAAAAAGCGACGGCAACGCGCTTCACTCTGCCATACAGTATAGACCCGGAATGTTCATTTGCCGTCGGCGGTGTGACGCGGTGAGGAGTGGCAGAGGCAACAGCAGTTCACAGGAATCATCCTTCCTTTGGAATTGGTAGGTATATGATGAAGAGCAAAAGTGTGGATATGGTTGTTGAAATTAGCTGTGGCTATTTATCAAATCGGATATTCCAGGGATAATGCTTCTAGTGACATGGAATTTTCCTTTTGTCGGTTTGTTGATGTTGTTGTTGTTCAAAAGAACAGAGTTTATGCTTGTTCAGCGGGATACAGCATGTTAATCAAACGCACAATTGTGATCAACTTAAGGACTTGATTAAGATGTCTTAATGTTGACATTTGTTGGAAAAAACATTGGAAAATTTTTCAATTTTTCGTTGAAGGTACCTTTTAGAAATTTGTTAAGATTGTATCTTATATTCACAAGACGACCAGGCTGAACCAGAAGTACTTGTTGAAGAACTGTCGAAAAGGAATCAGCAAAACTGCGAAAGAGTTAGAGAGAGCTGAAATGCGTCTCCAGAAACCGTACGCCTGTAAGTGTAGTAGAGGCAATTTGTACAGAAAACGTGATACCATTTTTTTCATTGTATCAAGGACCTTGGAGCTACTTAAAAATTTAATCAATGCTTCTGTCGATGGCAAATGGAGTACCGATAGCGATCAGCAACTTCTTCTGCAGCGTTTGTTCTATTGCTCTGTCTGACACCCTTGGATATATTCTGTGAACAAACAGCTGCTAGTACTCTACCATCCGATTCAAGTTTTCCTGACAGTGGATCAACAATTAAATTGGCCACACTATTATTCCGAACCTACTAGAAACATTACCTAAGTGCATCAGCCTACACTATATACCCAAATCTTCTAGATCAGTCTGTGAGGACATGACATCCTTGGAAGACGATTGCATACATTTCTATACTGGTGGAGTAAAAACTAATGAAGGGGTGGAGGTTGTGTGTACTCAGACAAGCTCAAGCTGAGCCTATCCTTTCGTTTTCCTAACCATTTTAGCGTGTTCCAGGCGGAAATTTTAGGGATCAAGGAAGATCAACTACCGATATCCGTAAAATTTAACTCTCGTGATCCTGCCTCGACAATCTCATTGACAGCACTCTACTGCACAGAAACACATGAACTGTAAAACTGATGAATTTGCTAGAAATGGAACAACCCTACCGATGCCAACATATATTGTACATATTGGTATTGGGGGTTTTCTCTAACGATTTCTGCAGAAGCTGTTGACATCCCAGTGATCTCGTTAACACAGACATAACGCTTCATAAGGAGTACCAAATGGTTCAACGAGTAGGGAGAAAATCTCTAGATTCACGTGAAATAGCTTAAGTATGCGAGTTATGCTGACAGCCACCTAACCTAACCTACGTTGAGTTCCTAGATTATTTGTAATTAAAAAAGTTGCAAAATAAGAAAAAAGAGTTTATTAAAACTGTAAAACCACCTATTAAGATTAGATATGTAATTATTATTTGCGAACCAAGAAAAACATTTACATATTTAAATATAGTACAAATAAGCGTTTTTATCGGAATTTTACTAAGTTTTTCAAAAACGATCTTTTTTTGTGAAATCAATATTTTCTGAAATATTTGTGCTCAAAAATAAAACTATTTTTTTGGGTTTCAACTTCAAAAATCTTCAATAAAAAATTGTAGGACGACAAGAAATTGTCAAGTTAAAGCTGAAAAAAGTTAATCTGACGAACACATTTTTGTTTAACTCAGGTATACATTTCTTGAAATGAAACTTCAATTTTTTTTTATTTTTTGTTAGTGTAGTAGTAGTGACATAATGTTGAGTGCATAGGACTGTTTCTAAAACAACCCCTTGCAAAAAAAATTGACAGTCTCCAAGAGTATCACTACTTGCCAAGAATATAATGCTTCCCACCCGAGTCAATCGGATTCGGCATAAAATTGAAGTCCTCTCCATTCATGCAATAACGTGCAAACAGAAATAATTTAAAACAAAAATTGAAAACATATGAAACTTAAGAATGCTTAGTTTCAATACAATATTCAAAGACAAATCGAAAAAATGGGTTCCCTAATACATTACAAGCTTAAAAATAAACAATATAGGTCAAACTACACTTGGTGTATTCCTATTTACCATACAATTATTTATCTAACACTAACTTTCACTGAATAAACTTATTCACAACATTATTTAATCATTGTTAATTTTTTCCATACAATTTTAGAACAATCATTATTTTTTACATCTCACTTAAATCTCAGCACACAGACCATTAATTTAACTTTTAAATTTCTGTTTTTACATTTTATTCATTATTTATGTTCATCTCATCATTCTTTCTCAAACAAAAAAAAATCTGCCTGAAAGGTCATAAATTTTCTATGTACTTAGAACAAAAATGCATCCCCTTTTGAATAAACAAAAAAAAAACTCTCTTCCATCAAACCACAAAGATAACAAAAAAAATGGATATACTCCGCGGTAGCCAGGAAGAGGACATTACGCGGTTATAAAATCCGGAAATCACCAAATTAAAAAAAAAATACCCTGCCGAGGGGGTAGATTTCCTCCTCTCAAAGTTTCCAAGTGCATCCATCCCTAATTTTAATTTATACAAAAATCCATTTTACGTGCCGTCTATTTTATGCCGACGTCATGATTCGTGATGAATTTTTCTTGTCACCCTCCATCTCTCCCATCCACAACAATAGCACAGCATCAATTCGCCCACGAAAAATTAAATGATTTGCAGAAAATTGATGCAACTTTTTGTTTTTATAATTTTTTTTTCTGCAATTTTTCCTCCTTCTGCTATAACCCGTATGTCAGCATGCTCACCATGCGTGTTGGATATTTTGAAATTCACAACGTGTAATTTTGTGTAAAAATTTATTGAAAACATACGTGAGAATGACGAGTCATAAATAAATATTGAAAAATATGATTTCAAAACGTGCATTTATATGAAATCAACAAAAATAAATACCAATAGAACTTTGGTAAACAACGCAGCATATGTTACATACTCCAGGGGGTTGCTCGCTGTTGGCCAGACATTCCGATAAAAAAAACAACATCAGTTAATAAATTAAAGTCGGATTGTTTTTAAAGAGAGCACTGAATTTTGAAAATTCATCCCTTGTCTTCCAGGGGTGGTTTAAAAAGCCCTGTACTCAAATTCCTAGTGATAATTGTTTAGATTAATTTATGACTCAACCGAAAACAGAAAAAAAATGTTGCACCCTCTTAAATAAAAGAAAAAAAAACTGCGTTTTAAAAGTCAAATGTTTTATTATTCAAAATTTGTAAGGGACTTGTTTTTATGGCATATTTATATCGTGCTATCGTGAAAATTGTAACAATCTTGCTCAAAAAGTCGTATGAATGAAAGTTAACGACTCGTTCACATTAAATGGTCGTAAAACAAAATACGGTGATGGCGGTTGGCGGTAAAGTAAAAGCTTTAACTTTGTTGTCTGAACTGAACAACGCCAGTGAATGGAATGAAACAGATTGTATTATTATTTTTATTTTTTTATGTGGTGTCGTGTATTTTTAGACTGTTTTTTTTTTTTTGATAATTGAGATATTTTTATTTATTTATTTATGTTTTTTTGTTGTTGTTGTTTGGGTTTAAAAAAATGATCTCTTCATCATCATCATAAATAATCATCATCAAAACCAACGGAAGCAAATTGTAGGGTAACGTTAGATTGTGTATAAGTATATTGCCGCAAACTAGATACTAGACGAAAGCTTCTGTGATGGTGATGTGAACTTAAACAAGAGTCATTTGCACACAATATTTGAAATGAGACAAGAATACTAATTATTATTATTTAGTTAATTATATTGATACTTATGGAAGAGAAACAGAAAGTCCCTTTAGGCAGAGGAATTATTTTAATTGTTTTTTGGTTATGATTTGTTTTTATTACGGCTTTTTAAATAATAATGACTTTATTTAATGTTCCGAAAAAGCAAATAGATATTTTATCGTTTATTTAAATTCGCCTCTTTAACAGAAAAAAACCTAAAAATTATATTGGATATATTTAACATCAAAATAATTAACTGACATGTTTTAGGTTTTTTTATTGAACATCATTTCCAGATAAGTATTAATGTTGGAAAGTTTTTTTTTAGAAAAAAAAAAACATAATTTATAATAATTGATAGGGTAGGTCATAAA
Source organism: Syrphus vitripennis (assembly GCA_958431115.1). Taxonomy (NCBI): domain Eukaryota; kingdom Metazoa; phylum Arthropoda; class Insecta; order Diptera; family Syrphidae; genus Syrphus; species Syrphus vitripennis. Next base: position 33,852,788 of record OY288108.1, read on the forward strand.
TATAAAATACATGAAAAAAAATAAAATGTTTTTAAAGTACCTATGTAAATATCTTAATTTTAAAAACAACAATATCATATCAGAGTAAAATATGATAAAGCCAAAGCTGAAGAAGCCATGTATCGAAAAAAATTAAATTTTTGAAAAAAAGGTAGGTATACAGGTTTTTTTGGTTCTTTTAGAAAAAAAAATGAGCAAACTTTTAGTATTAAATTATATACACTTAGAACTAAAATTTCAAAAAAGAATGTCCAGCATTTTCTAAAATATTGAGTTATTCAGAATTTAAAAAAACTTGGGTTTTTTTACTAACTTACCAAATAAAAAGACAAAAACAATAATTTGTTTAGCACAATCATTCACCAAAATTATAAGAATTGAACTGAACCACATTGCTTGAAAACGAATTTTAAGAGCTAAAGAGCTAAATTACATCCCTGAGGCATTAAAAAACAAAAGTGGTAGCAAAGTTTGAACTTTGTCTCTTGATTTTATTGGGTTAAAATTCACCATTCCTAGGTTTTCTCGAAAACAAAAGTTTTTTTTTAATAAATTTAATATAAAATAAATTCAGCATTAAAATTGTACATACAAGATTTCAAATAGGGTTTTTATTTTTAGAATTTAGAATTTTAGAAAACAAAATTTGACTTTAATTAGAAAGAAAACAAAAAAAGCAAAAAAGGTATTATATCGGCTTTGGAAGCCAGAAATCTGTATTTTTTAATTGGTATTTAAATTAAATTGTCTGTTTTAATAGTTTTGAAAAAATTCACATGCAAACTAAAAATTTTATGAAACAAAACTAAAAATAAAAGGTTTAGAACAATTTTTTTTCAAAATTTTGATATGAAAAGCTAAATTAGCTTTTTATTCTCAATGCTACTATCAGTTTTGAATGAAACACAAACAACATAATGGTTTTATAATTTCTAGTTTTTGGGAAAATTTAAAAGTAGTGGGGACATGCTACCCCCCTCCCCCCTCTCTGCAACCTCTTTGCTCGGGCACACTATAAAAATTGATTATATCGTATGCAGGATTTCAGGGTATACTTAAATCACTGCCACAGGTAAAAAACATAAGTTCCTCAGGTCATTTCAAGTCGAAAGAGGTGGATTTTTTTGTTCGTTTTCAACATATATCGATTTTATAATTTGTATTCTTTTTTCCTCTGACTGTGGCTCAAACTTTGCCAAAATTTAACCGATTCTTATTTTTTTTTTTAAACACTAGGTGTTTAAAATACAAAAACCTAACAATTTTTAAAACTATATCTCTTAAAAATAATTAAGTTTTTTTTTAATAAGGTTACTTACTGTAAAAAAAAAAACAGGCCATCTCGTCAGTTTACGTTTTTTTGAAATGGTGATATCTTCTAAGTGATAACTGATTAGTGAGAGAAGGAAAAACGAAAAACTTTAAGCTTTTGAGATTTTAAGATTTAGGTTTAATTTTATCCCCCTTAAATTATATTTGTAGCACTCATATTAATCCATGCTTTCCGTGACTTTCCGGACATGTGCAGTTAGTATAAGTTTCTTATAAGAATCGACTATTTAGTATTCAAAATATTATTTTTTATCAGTCAAGAAACCAGATGCGTATGCATAACACATTTGCAGCAAAACCACTTTAAAGACGTAGAGCGAACAAGATAAGGAAGGATATTTAAACTATTAGCCGACCTCAATTAAAAATATTCAGAAAAATTCCCATGATGCCACCACAGGAGCCATATCATTTACCCCTAGCTGTGCTAATGTCGTTACCTAAACACAAAAGTACCAAAAATTGCGGAAGTTCGGCTACCTTACAATTTTTGCATCCTTCTGAGTCCTCTCAATTCAAAATCCAACAGCAGTCAACATCCTATAACAGGACTCTCCAAGGATTCATTGTGTAGAAGTATGTATGGCAACCAGTATCGGTCAATCAGTCAGTTGTGTGGTGGCAACCAAGTGATGGTGAAATCCTGAATGAATGCAACACAAAATGCAATGTGCGCATGCGCACCATATAGACAACCGGAGGACAGGTTTATTTTCGTATCAATGCGTACCCGTACATAGTATATAGATTTTGACAAATGAACCTAAATAACAGGTTGTGATCGCATTCGAGATGCTAGCAAGCCCCAGCACCATCACAGCATTTGGATTCGGTTAACCTGCGTAGCCTTGATACCTCATTTATCACCACTGGACCGACAGACTTTGACGTAAGAGCATTTCTTATAAATTACGCCCCGGACGTCTGTCCATCAACGGCTCTGATATGTGCACACACACCGCACTTGGTCGTTGCTCGATGGACGTGGACACGACACTCACCGAACCAAGTAAAGAAATCAGCTCCGCAGCCCTATGCGAAGCAGCTTGCAACAAACAACAAAAAAAAACACAGAGTACGAGTTGTATATAGTAACAGAAAATTGTTACAAATGATCGCAAATAACATATCTTGGGAGACGCGGGGTTCAAAGGAGCCCGCTTGCTCAGCAGAGACTGGATGAAGTAAGGCCGGCGCCGCCGCTGCTAAAACCACCACACCATCACCAATCTCATCACCACCAAAGACAACCAAACCAACAACCAAACCGAACGGAACGGTTCGTGGTTTTTGTTTCATGCAAGCGTAAATGCCGTTGATTAATTATTTTCATTTCGAGGCACGCAGTTTTATGAAAGCAATTCATCTCCAGCGATCAGAAAGCCAAAGCCATGACATGGCTTTGCTCAGCTCTGGCAGTGGCTCCCATCTCCCATATCCCAGGGTTGACTTTCAACTCGATAGTAAAGAATATGGAAGCGTAAAGATTACGGTACAAATTGGTTAGATACACACAAAAGATACAAAGATACACCTATCTACTTCAAATTTGAAGACAAAAAGAAAAACAGAAAGACTCACCTTGATTGTTGTTCTTTCGCGATGTCTTCTTCTCCTTCATCCATGGGTATTCGGGCACCGAGTCCATGCTGTCGACCGCTTGAACAACCGGATATCCGGGAGTGCCAACCATTTTGGGACTCTCCGGACTCAGGTGATTGAGGAACTCGGCCATCGATGGCTGAGAATTGATGAAGCCACTTTCGGTGGCCATCCAGTATGCCGTATCGGCACGTTTATCACAGTTTGGTGCCATTTTGTTGTTGGGTGTTGAGTTACCAATAACACTGCTACCACCACCACCTCCGGAGACAACGACAGGCCCACCTGGTGTGTTGCCACCACCGAGAACTACTGGTGGTATAATTGTTTGTCCAGTTTGAATGTGCAATGGATTCAGCGGAGATTCGGATTTGATTTGTGCGCCCATTTGGGGGTCTAAACTACTGCAGACTTCTTGCATTTTATAATGAACAAAGTGCACTATAGAAATTTGATTAACCTATTTTTTTTTTTTTTTTTTTGTGTTTGCGCGGTAGTTAATTTTTAATCAGTCGAATTCTTATAACACAGAGCATTTTTGTTTCGTTTTAGTTATGACATCTTTTTCATTATTGTGCGTGGAGATTTTATTATATGATTCGTTTAGACCTGAAAGAATACAAATATTGATGAATTGATAAGCAACAATTGTTTAACAGGCTTTTAAAATGACGTATTTTATATGTGACTTAAATATTTAAATATTTTATATTTATGTATTGACAAGACGACACACAGTATCATCCCTACCATAACCCCAAAAAAATAAATATTTTGTTATTCTATGTTTTCCCTCAGCAAAAGGGGGTCATAATTCTATACTTTTCAATGCGGCTTTCAAAACTGGGCAAGTCCCGAATTCGGTTTTCAAAATTCTGTATTTAAAAAAAAAAATTATTTCGAAACTGTGTATGTACCTACATACCTATTCACAAATTCTGTATTTGAAATTTTTTTTATTCTAAAATTCTGTAAATGATTAAAGAAAAATTGTTTTTACATAATACAGAATTTTGAAATACAGAAGATTCTTAATGTTCGAATTTCGGTTTGACAAATTTTTAAATACAGACTTCCTTTGTATATGAAAAACATATTACTATCATGACGAGTATTTTTTAATGTTGCCCCGACCCTTGTGGTGGCTTTGCATAATTAAAGGTTTAGAATTTGAGTTGGGGAGTCTTAAAGCATCGGAAAATGAGAGTAGCAGCAAGAGGAAACCGTTATTTCGATTGCCATAACCAAAAAATATCAATAAATATCGATTAAAGTCTCCACAAGCTTTCCGCAAAATATTTGAGTAAGGGTTGCCCCCGCTTTTTAGATGTCGCCCAATTCGACTTCCACCATGATAGTACCTACTATGTTTTTCATATACAAAGAGATTTCTGGATTGACAGAATTTTGGAATACAGAATAATGAAAAAGCTGAATGAAAGAATACAGAATTTTGTTCACGCAGATTGCTTAGAGCTTTTGAATATTTTTTTTTAATTTTTTTTTCATAGAAAATATATTTGAAAATATTTATTTTCTTAAAATTTGCTGTCATGAAAATTTTTGCCTAAAAATCTTAGTAAGATAAAAAAACATTATACAAATTTCAGTCTCGTATAGGTCTAGTTTGACTAAGTCTCTTCTCGGTCTCGTCCTCGTCCTGGCACTTAGAATTTCTCAAATATGTATAACAACTATTTAAAATTTAAATTTAAAAATACAAATTCACAAAAAAAAAAAGATAACAGATAAATAATTTTTTTTTCAAAATTCAATATTCAATATTTTGAAAAAGGTTCGTTCTTTTTTAGACTTATTAAGGACTTAAATTCTTCATGTTTAATATTTCTTTTTCTCTAAAATACCTTAGACATTTTCTGTACTAACTAACTAATGGTTTTTTTATAAATTCATATTCACTCAATTCATCATAAGACATGTTCGGTCTTTCAAAGAAATGTTTTCGAAATATGCAATTTTTTGTAATCGGATTCAAATTTCATACGCTTAAAACCGCACAAAATTTAAAAAATATAATTTTTTGAAGTTTTTTTTGGAAAATGTTGTTGTACCTATATAAATATTTTTAAAGTCTTATAGGTAGGTGTAAAAGATGTATTCCGAGCAAAACGTGGCAGTACTTATATATTTTTTTTTTTAAATCCAGCTATAAATACAGCGGCTAAGATATACTTAGTAGGTAATAAGTGAAGGAAACCAAAATTAGTTAGTCATACAAAATCGTTTTCCTTTTATTACTTTTATATGAATGTTTTCCAAGAAATTACAAAAAGACAAAAACAAAAATTGGCAGGAGACGCAGTTTAAAAAAAAAAATATTCATTAACAAATTCAACACCAACAACGCATTTTTTGAAAAATGTCTTTGACTCAAAATATTGCTTCTTTGTGCCTTTTTTGCTTAAATATTCATGCTTTTATCAATTTAGAATTTCCTAGCGCTGTTGCGCAATCTCTAACCTACACCTTCAGAAAACTACATTTTTAGTTTTTAAACTGGTATGTACTTGTACATACTTTCATGTTATTGAAATAATAAAATTGTAGAATCTATCGGTAAGATTTAGAATTCTTCAGCAACATTGGTAAATTATAGAAATGCTTCGTTTTCAATATTCTTCTCGTAACTTTTATCTAAAAAAAACTGCTTGCATTGGGGACAGAGTTACCACAGGGATACAAAAGTATCCCGGGAGATTCTTTTTATTGGTGGGTATTCGGGGATACATCATTTTTGAAAAGGACTCTTTTTTACAATCATTTATTTTATTTTTTAATGCGAAATAATTTTGTTGCGGCAATACTGATAGGGGAATACCTAAGCAGAACAACGGTTAGTGTCGGACAGTGCTTTGAAGAATGGAGTGAAAATCCTTTTGAAACCCGCGAAGCGTGACAGGCAGAGTATACTTTTAATAAAAAAAAAAAATAATTTACCAACGTTGCTGAAAAATTCTAGTTCCTACCGCTAAACTTAAAGATTTAAACATTTTGGTAATTCACAGTAACATGTATGTAGAATGTAGATATATCCATCTCATGAAGCTATTTATATCTTACTTTGAATTCGAATTCAATATATACATAACTACCTACCTATTAGAAAGATATTGTCTGTTGTCTTGTGAAAATTGATTTTGATGAAAATTTGTATAAATTAATATTTATGTATGTAGGTTTAAGCAAATTTGTTCCTTCTATTACGTTTTGACAAAGCTTTAATCAGGCAATTTTTTTATGAACAGAAAGTCTTTCAGAAAATGTATCGATAACAATAATTTCTCAAAATTTAAGTCTAGTGCGCTGCGGATGCGAAACGAAAATCCCATACAAAAACTATACATTACGAAATCAGAAACGAAAATTTTGCCGAAGACTATTATAATCTCAACTGGGACTACAACTCTCCTACTCCACTCTTCACCCTAAGGCCCCATACATTATTTTACACTGTAAACGGTATAAGCGCCGGAAGAACGACTGCCTTGTTGAGCTTTCCTTTTGGCTTAGGGGGCATTTTTTGATCACAGAAGATGGAAGAATTTTCCGCCACTTCACGATCTTTCATGTCACAAAATCCGTCGCTGGTGATCACAGATTCAAGATATTTAAACTTTTCGCATTTGACAAAACACTGTTTCATTCAAATGCTTATAGATAGCTACCTACGTACCCGCAATATTCAGTCTTTTTTAGCGTCCACCCGTACATCAATAATTGCTCGTTGCGAGATTGTAGGATCTTCAAATACGATGGCTCCATCGTTAGTAATGATTTGAGGTCGGTCACCTTGTATTCAAGCAGAAAATCAAGGACTGTAGTAAAGAGAGGAAAACGTGTAGGTACTTGGTGCACACCTACTTGTTCTAATTTGAAACTCTTCGATGATTCCTCAGGGTAGTTGTTTTTAACATTATCACTTATCCACGAGCAAAACTGAAAAAGTCTCCACTCACTTTTAGCAAAGTAAAAAAAATAAAACAGTAAGGTAAAGGCTTATTGTTTTATGTTTTGTAGGTAAGCGTTTTAAGCTTTGAATAATGAACATTGGAGTTAAATAAAGACTAAGGTTGAAAAGGAAATTTGAAAGTGAAATAATACGAAAATAAGAAAAAAAATTATTCCGACTTAAACTCAACTGACATTTTTCCGCACACAATAGGTGTGTGTATTTTTAAAGCTTCAATGGGAATGTTCAAAAACAACCCTGGGATAAACATTTTACTTGTTAAATACAACAACACCTAAGTCTATTGGGACAATTCTTTTCCCAGAGATTTTTCGGGGTTTCACGTATGCCCGAATAGAGATGTGTCATCAAAGATATTTTCATAGGTGTCATCGATAGTTTGTATGAAACTCCTTTTTTTCAAGATGGCGTCATTCAGCCTCAACGTTTTTGTTTACCAAACCTACCTATTGCGGCTTTTAAAAATGCACTTAATAAATGGCCTGGGTAATTAATTGTGTGCGAAAAATGAGTGTAGACTTTTTCAATTTCGCTCTAGCAACAGCATACCTACCTACCTACCTGCTGCAGAATGAAAATCAGTACGCAATTTTTCGTTTATCATTTCGCTGTGTCATTTTTGTATGGAATTCGCTAATTTCACTCTGACAGCATACTAAGCTTAAGACATTAAAGCATTTCGATGCAGAGATAAAAGTATCGATTTTTTTCCTTTTGACCTAGGTACCTACAACTCTTTTGTGACGTCAAGCTTATGGGTTCATAAATTCGGTAATCCAGAATATTGCAAAAATTAGTCAGACTTCCGTCGCCAATTCAATATTCTGTAGAAATCTAATCAAAATTATATATGTAGGTACATTGGTAGGTACATAATGCCTACATAAAGTGAAAACTAGGTACCTATAGGTAGACACAAAGAATTCTTTTTTATACCATCGTTAAATTTTTGGCTTTTACCTATAAAACCAACAAAAACTAAATCAAAAACTAGGACGTGAATTACAGTCAATGAAGTCATCCATTTTTTTTTCAATCAAGCCACTTTTTTATTTGATTATTTATCCGTTGAAAAGGTCTAGGAATTACAGTTAGAAATGATTTGTTAAGGGAGGGGAGTCTCGTGTGAACTTAAAAAAATTGACGGCTGATAATAGCAAAATGGATAACGATCGATGGAAAATGACGACAACTCAAGCAACATTTTGTACAGAATTTGTGGGTGGCAAACACAATGTAGGTAGGTAAGTGCAATAAAAGTCGGACTGAATGCAACATTAACGCAAATTTATTTTCATGAACAAATCAAACAAATTTGCTCCCACTCTTCAAAAAATCATAGAAATTTATGATAAGTTGTAACATAGGTAGTAGGTAGAAAGAAATAATTTTAGGTAGGTTTGTAAAAACTTACCATTAAACTAAACAACACCTTAAGTAATCCAATGAAATCCTTTTTAATTGCACAAGCATGGGATTATTATCTATTTGTTTGTTTATTAAACTTTTTTGCTTCCACTCCGTTTAATATGTAGACTATTTTTTATTAATAATAACTTCACTTAAAATAAACAAAAGCAATTTTCTAAAAAAACCTCAATATAAAAATACACTTTCAAACACTGTCACTTAATAGCTTTGGAATTAACGCACTATTCCTATAGCCAAATCGTGCCCCAATATTATTATTTATTATTTTAACAATTTCACTTAACTTGGCTTTTGTTATAATATTGGTAGGTAGGTACGTAATTATTAATTTTGTTTAACTAACATAATCAATTTGATCAGATCAGACAGACATGGTTAGCAAAAAAAATGCACACTTTAGATAGATACAAAAAAAAATGGGCATTGATAAAAATCTCATTGAAACACTTTTAGTATCCGCGGCAACTACCTTAACGTCAACGTTGACAATCAAACGGGTAGAAGAACCGTGATGAGATGTTTACTCAAGCGGGACGGTCCCGTAATGGTTGAACCCACCATTGAATCACATAATTCTCTTGGATTCTTTCTCACAGAGCGCCATAGCATAGCAGACCTGTTTGTTTTGCTATAATTTTTGTTTTATCACTTTTTCCAATTTGACAGCAACACCAACGAACACACTCCCCGAATTCCACACCTACACCAACACTCGAGCAAAGTGTCATCCAACAAAACCAACCATTCAGGTTGGTCTCCCTCTAACGTGTTGCATTTTATTCAAGTGAAGAGATGTCCCTACAATTCTCTCCAATTTTTTTCATTCACTCACACACACTTCAGTTTGACCGACACACGCCTATTTTTATCGGGGCGCATTCACAGGCCGATGTTCAAGTGCCACATCACTGACCGACACCATTATTGAGCTGCATTCGTTTCATTCCTGTGGACCCTATTCAAAATGTCAGGCGCCTAACGTTTTATACCTGTCAAAGGAATGACAGTTGTGTTATGTCGACTCGACCGGTTTGGAATAATTCGATTTTGGGATAAGATACACGCAAGTTTGAATCCTTTAATCCGATTTGGAAGGAATACGGACAATAAAAGACTACCGTCCTAACCAATGGCACTAAACGAACTGAGCAGATTGGAAGGTAAATCTGTTTTGGTACGAAATGGGTGCGGCCCAAAAACCTATCCATCCATCTTTGACAGCAGTTGCTGCAGCAGTAACATGCGCAGTTGGAATGCAAAGGTGGAGTTGAGTTATTCATATTTAACAGAGGGAAATAAAAGTCTCCACTTGCCCGATTGGCTGAAAATGCTGAACATTTTTAAGTTAATGTGTGTGTGTGTTTGTTTATTTTTTTTTGTTAACAATTGCTGTCAATCTTGTAGCACGTTTTTGTTGTTGTTCATGTTAGTTTGGTTGTTGTTCTTTTTTTTGTGTAAAAGCTGTTTCTGCAACATTTATGGCGGCGAAAAGTTAAAAATAAATTGACACATAAAAACGGTTTTTTTATTCTGACATTCTCTGAAGTTTTTCTTTGAAAGTTGCCGACCTACCTAGGTAGCGTGAACAGTGTGTCTTGTTATTGTTGATTTTACGAACATACCTTCACATAGCTGTTGGCAAAAAGTTATACCTTTTCAATCCGCAAACACCGCAACTATCATTAATTTATAGGCTTTGTTTAGCGATGCATTTTATTTTTGTAAAACTTTCAACACTCTGCATTGTCATCACTTTTCGTTTTGTATCCAACTTTAATGCACCCAAAGTAGTAGGTACCTATTTGCTTGTGTCATTATTAAAAAAAAATACAACTCTGAACCAGTGTCTCTCCGATATCACCGCCCAAACCTATCCCACTCGTCGGCGCGGCGTCGGCACCATCGTCGCACCACTCAGTAAATAATGGAAATGTATAGGAAACCGATATTTTAACTTCTGGTGTCAGTAAGAGTCGGGCGCCATTTTATTTCGACGAGTCAAGGTCATGACTCCAAGGCAAACTTTCGGTGGCTCTATAACGAGGTTATTTTTTTTTTACTCTTCCATCTTTGTTATTTGTTAACTGCGCTGTTGGTATCGCATATAGGAACCCACCTCTGTTTTATGCTTCTCCATGGAAGCGTTTGTATTTACCTCTATACCAATATTTTCATTTCACTCAGCAGTGGTCAGCTTATGGATGATTTTGTTGTTTTTCGGAAGCTGATTGAACTTTGGCTTAGGAAGAGTCTGACTGTCAGATTGAATTAAGCCTGTAATTAGTTAGGTTGACTTGTTGGTGCTGTAGTAGGTAGATTTGTAGATTATGGAGGTATATGGTAATGGTGTTTTGGGTCGCAGTATTTTTAGATAACAAAACGGCGAAATATTTCACCTTGAATTGGATAATTACTTGTTGCTTTAGCTATGAGTAACTTAAACAAATAGGTAATACCTAATAACGATAGAAATTTAAAACATGATTTTCTATTAGATTTAAACTTGTGCACCTACACAATATTTAAATGTAGGATTGTAGGTGGTGGATAGGTAATTAGGTAGGTATGTGATTTACTGCACTATTTTTATAATTTAATATGTTTAGATAACGACGACTAAAATTCAATTTGAACAATTGGTTATTAGAAACTATTTTAATGTTAATTTAGAAAGATTGTTTTGAATTACTTATATGAGTTCTTTTTGTCCGTCGGAATATAACATGCCTTTACTTTGACATACCTACATATTTAATTGGAAGAAAGTCTGCTTGTCAAGGATCGCCGCGCTTGTCAGTGACGATTTTTTTGCAATAATTGTTGAATGCTTCTTTTGAAAGAATGAAAGATATGTGGAGTGCGATAAATCGGGTTATCTTCACAGACAGTAGCTTAAAATCGCAAAACGAGCTACGATACATTTAACATTTCATATCCTTTCAACAAATCTTTGTGTCCCTGGTGTATTGTCTATGCCATTCATCTCATGACCTCCAGTGACCCAATAGAATAATTTACGGCGGAAAAAAAAACATTTAATTCCTTTTTGGGTAGGTAGTGGGTACGTATAGAACGTTTTTTTTTTAACTAGGCTCTTGGGTCATCTTCTTTGTACATGGCCGTATCAGCTAAGTTGGTCATGCTGTATTTGGTCGATTTTGGCATTTAATTTAATTAGGTATGGGGCTTCCTTGCATTTTATTTCAACTGATTTTCTTTTAAATTGGGTATTTTTCGATGAAGCACCGAAGTAGTGAGATTTTCTGTACAAAAGGTTTTGACACTTTTCTTTCTTCGACCGATTCTTCAAAGTATTTGCCTTCATATACTCCTAAAAGCAATTGTAAGCAATTTTTTTACTAATTCTTGAAATAGTTATAAAAGCACTATAAAGTCCATGCTCAATAAAGGCTTAAATATAGGGTTATTCATTTTTCGGTTTCAAAAGTAAAGCTAAAAAACAAAAGTAAAACTTCTCACCCAATAAAGGCTTGTTTTGTTGCCCCGTCCAGTCCTGTTGAAACCACATATTATCTGAGTGATGATCTTCAATCGCCGGATGAAAAAATCGGTTTTTGCAATCGATAAACTTGGATCAAAACATTTCCTCGAGCGTGCATAACAATAATTCACCAGGCCTTGCGACATCAACTATCTTCAAAATGTCTATGTTTTTATCAAAATTCTTCGATGGTCGATTATGACCACCATTTCCAAGACCACCGCGTAATGCGCGAAAAGTGGCTACGTTTGAATCATCACTTTTGTGGTTAGTTTGAATAATGTTAACCATTGTTCGATTATTATCTAATCGAATCCACTATCGTAATTGGCAAACATTCAACTAATATTATTCAGATGCCAGCGGAGTTTGACAGGTGTCAAATGCCAGCACTATCCACTTGAAGCCACAAAATGAATGAAACTGAAATATGTTGATTGTTCTGTTAGGTTGGCACTTTAAAAGATTTTTTGTTATTAAGGTAGAAATGGCAATCTCAAGGCAACCTAGGCTGAGATCCAATTAGCGCTGTAGTGCGCCGTTTTGATAATCAAATGTTTGCTTATTATTACATTATTATGTTGTGTACTTACAAGAAATTAAAGGTGAAACGTAGAGTCGAAAAGAACGAAACAATTACAAATTAGTTAACTTAATTCAGCAACATATGTACATTATTTCGAAGTCAATGGGGTGTAGGAGATATGAGCCAAAGACATCGTGCATATTGTTTGTTATGCATTGGGTGATTTGCATATGAAGTGACAAAAGACTAGAGCGTGTAAATTTAACCGAGATAAGAAAAAATCGTATTAATACCCGTTTAAGTGGGAGAAACAATTTTCTAAGAAAAATTACATAAAAAACATTTAGAAAACACCAGAAACACCTACCGTATTATGATATACTTCTTTAAAACTTAAAAGTCAAGATTTCATTGTTTTCATTGAAAAAATCATTTTAAAAAAGTGCGTATACGACCTAGTGCACCAATGATTTCATTTTTTTTGGAGACAATATCATAGTTAAATAAAATTTAAATTTACAGGAATGATAAAAAGCACTATGAAAAATATTGACTTAAAGCTTTTTTGTGAAAATTACCTACCTCTATCAAGAAAGTCTAATATTATGTTTGATGAAATTTAACATCTCAAAAAATTGTTTATGAAATTTTGAAAAATTATGCAAAAGGATAAATACAAATTTACCACAGTAAATTAAGGCATACTTTTAGTATAGATTTCCCATAGTAAATGTATGCCTTAAAATGGATAACAACATCCGAAAAATGGCCGCCACGGCTACGCTTACACTTTTCATGAAATTTTTCATCACCAAATCGCAAAGTGGCTGCTGTATGTCCTAAACAGCTTCATGAATTCCATCTTTGAATTTTTAAATCCGCCGCTGGGCTGTTGACGTTGTTGATGACCCGCCAGCTTGAGTTCTTGTATTAACTGAACTTCATAAGCTTTAAGACCTAAGTCTTTATGCAAAATACGGTCTAATCATGTTAGAAAAATAGACAAACACGGATTTTCTTCAACACTTTGGGTAATATCCTCTAGCAGCAATATCCTCAATTGTTGTTGAGCGACGTGCACGGGTTTTATTCTTCACATCGGTTCTTAGTTGTCCCTATAGCTTAAGTTTTTCCACCGATTTCTGAATCGCGATCCGACAATGTGAAAAAAATGTTTTAGTTTTACAAACCGTCTCTGCCAAATTTTCACCATTTTTACAGTGAATTTTAATAATTTCAATGCGTTGTTGAAGCGTGTATCGTTCTATTTTTATCAATTGCGTAGTTTCTACTTGTCAAATGTGACAACTACCGAAATAGCGGGCTATTCAAAATAACACCTCTTATTGGAAAACCCCTTAGAAGGGTACCTACTTACAATGTTTTTTATGATTCCAATAAATGATTATGTAAAGCTTCTTTGGATGAATATAGGATCAAAATGATTATTTAGGCGTTACACAATAAATCTTTCGTTTAATGGAAAAAAATTGAAACTAGAATTCTACTTTTCTATCAACCCTAACTACTTAGACTACCAACCTATCCATTAATTTAAATAGGATATTAAAAAAAGAAGTCCACCACGAATATATTTACAGGTAATAAGCCTTTGTTGTTCGATTAGATTGACAGACTTCTTTACAAAGCCATTTGTTAGTCTCTGGTAATTTACCATCAAACAAAGCTTCATATTATACATTAAATCTATTTACATTGAGGTGAAACTTCGCTTATATCTAACTATGTACGAGTATATGATGTATTATTGTTTTTCTTTTCAACTTTATAATATCACTTTATTCGCCCATTAAATTCTTTTTTCCTGAATTTCAGTAGGTACACAGAGACATACCCACAAACACGAAACACGAACATATCCAACAAATGGAAACAACTACTCTATAAACAACACTGAACAAGTTCTGCTTCTGCCACCCCAAAGGATCAATTATGGTCTATAAAATGTAATGACATATAATGATAGAGTACATGGCAATTCCATTCACAATTTGTACCTCAGATGGTCGACTCGACTCGACCCGACTAAAGTAAAAGGCCAGCCTTACAATACAACACACCGTATGTACCTACCTATATAGAGATGGGAGGAATTACGTGAAATATCCTGCAGACAAATCACCCAAGGAACTGGTCAAAGGAAGGAAAAAATAAAAACATAAAAAGTGAACAACAAAAAATGTAGAAAAAAACTTATGTACCTTCATATAAAAAAAGAAGAGAGCAAAAAAAAAAACAAATGTGAACGTCATGAACGGCGGAGATGGGATCAAACGTCCTGTCGTCCATATGACGCTGACTGATGACTGCGAATGAATTTAAGGCAAATAATTGCAGCTTTTCGGTTCGGCTTCGAATGTATGATGTCCCTTTTTTTCCTTAAAACACAAACAAAAAAAATTAAGACCGGCAAAGATGGACTGCCTTTCTCGCTTTACTTTAAAAAAAAACCTAGTTCTCGACTTGTGAGTTGTGATGGTAGGTACTTTCAAAATTCAACAAGAGGCGATTCAAAGAGAACCCATATCCGCCCACCGACCAAGAAGGATCAAATGGCATAAATAATATTTTCTTTCATTTTAATGATTATAAATTATGGCAACTGTTTTAAAGATGTTCATGTTCTTCAATTCAATGTAAGCCTTTTTTTTGGATGTGAAACATATGTCGAACATAATGCGGAGCGGATGCGGATGTCCTCTTGGGATAGAAAATTTCCATTGTTTAAATTTTTATTTTGCAACAGCCAGCTCAACAGCTATATAAAAAGTCAACTTAAAATTCCTAGCTGCGCTACTATTTTTCGAATGTCCTTTTTGCATTAAAATTTATTTTTCTTTTTCATTTTTGTTTTAGGTGCTTTAGGATTCTTCCACCTTTGGTTGGGTTCGAAAAAAAATATATGTACATAGAATTTTCTGATCTTATCATGAAATGGCGAAACTTTTTATATTTGAATCACGTTTTAGCGTTATGACATGTTACATGCCCCAGCTCTTATGGCCTCGGTTGCTTGGGGTAACACCTGGATGTCGTGTGCGATACAAAAATACTTATTATTTTCAAACAACACGAAAAAAAGGATATCACTATGCAAAGGTAGGTAAAGTGAATTTAGCTTATTTAAAAAAAATAGTCGTGCACTTTTCAAAGGAAATAAAAATATTTTGTTTTGGGTGGAGAGTAAAAAAATCAAAAAAAAATTAATTTAAAAAAAAAACAGGAATCATACTCGTATCTAGACGTGGATATGATTATTTAAAGGATAAAACTTCAAATGAGCTTTGGAGCAGATGTGGATGAGATTCAAAGGATGCTTAAAGTTTCAGATGCGACACATTCGGTTGAAGTGTTTTTTCTAAATATCAAAACGTGTTAAGGTTGGTGATGGTTTAAAATCGAAATGAAAGACATTTTAAAACACTTTAATATACACTTTGGAGTCTGGAAAAACATTTGTTCTATTGTCGTTTACGGTTGTTAAATACCTATGTATGTATGTACTATTTGTGAAGGGAAACTGCCCTTTTCTCATTTTCTTCTTCATATCAAAGTTTGGAGCCGTTAGGTATCAAAAAAAGTATATCGAATTGCAGCTCTATCCAAAATTTTGTGTCCCTAAAAAACATATGGGGAATATTTGAAGACTGCTTTTATGGATATTGTTCAAAATAGGGCGAAACAACTCTTTAAGCTTCAAGACCAAAGCTAGGACTGTTCCGCACCAATGTTGATTCTGTGATTCTTCATCGGTGTATCACTTGACAAGTCACATCCGCTGTCATAAAAGACTGCAAAAGTTTGTGAATTTCTGCAAAACATTTTGAGGGTTTTCTGGCAATGATGAACTTTATACGAGAACAATTCAGGAACCCATTAACTTTATGATACGAAGAAGTAGGTGTCAGTGGATTGGACATTGGACGAACGCTTCGAAAGATAAATTAGAGAAACACTAGCATTTTAGTGAAATGGTGCAATTGAACTCTCTCACCCAGGCAAACAGACGAAAGTGGGCGGATCTAAAAGCACTTGACGAAGAACGGTCGAAAGTCAAAGAAGAATCAGCTGGGGGAAAACATGGAAAAGCTAAAATTTTAGGTTTGATGAATGCTTTATTTAAGCCAGTCAGTCAGTTCTAAAAATTTTAAAATGTAAGATCTTCAGCTTCACCTTTATTGGACGCATACTGTATGTAGTAACCAGAAGTCCTGAGATTCCCTGTAATAAGGCTCTAGCATCATGACAATCTCTAGATAGCAGAAGTAGAAGGTAGGCCGAAGTCTTAAGCCTAGTACGCAGATCGGGAAAAGACAAAATTCATCTCTACTTACAATTTATTCTAATCTCTACAAAACCTTTTCCAACTGCCACGCAGATGTTTGAAGTTGGAGAAATACACAATTGTCCGTGAACTGCGTACGGCCTAGAAAAAAGTTGAAGACAAAATTGGTCCTGGGAAAATTTTTGTATGAGAAGAAAAATTTTCGATTCTCCCAAGCCCGCTTAAGATCAGTGCATACAGGTCTTACGATCTCTTATCATCACCGACGTCAAGCTTGACATGAACTTGATGTCAGCCGTCATCGCTTGAGATTTGGATTGTCCCAAGTTTTTGGTCATAAAAAGCTATCCCGTAAAGCTTCGATTTTATCACACGCCATTGATCAGAATAGATTCGTTCCATCCATGTCACCTCTATAGATACGGATAGCATGCCCGATACTGACGTCTGCGTCGGTTGCACTGGTTTCCTCCGGCATTTGCTTCTTGCCAAGTAATTTCAAAATCGTGGATGCAAACTACGCCTTAAAGGAAAATGCTCCCTTCAGCAGCATAAAAGCCACGATTAACAACCCTTCACTGCAGCTGAATAGGATCGGTCTTAGTAAAGAACCTTTCAAAAATGTACAAACGAAATCAACAAAAGGCATTTAGGTATACCTATATAAATATAGTACATACATATATTTCAACTAAGAGATACCAAAACAATAATAACTGTCAACGCATTTAATTGACAACTTCTGCTGATATCATTAATCTTGGTGCAAATTACTTCCTTCCCCCATCACTGATGGCTTTTCATGTGGAGGCATTTATATAACACATTTTTTCTGCAAAGGTTTCAAACAACAAAAAGATAGCCACAAGCCATCGCTCCTTCTCCTAACCTATTACCGCCAATAACAATTAGAATAATCATTGGGGGCTGAAAAGCCCCGAATCATCTCTACTAATAAATCTTATGGACCTTGTCGTCCAATCCTTTGATTAATATGTTTTTTTGTGGTAAGCGAACTTTTCGTTTTTGATGGTGCTGTGCCGAATTTCTATTGTTGATGTTGATACTTTTTGATGATGGTATTTGTAGCTTTTTGGATGGTTTCGCAGATTTTTTTTTTCCTTTTGCTGGCTTCCGTTGAGAAATGATTTGTACTTTGTCGTCCTTGCGAAAATAATTATGATGTACAAACCTTCCTGAGTTTTGTATATTTGGATGTCCAAAAAAGGGTTAAAACTCTGCTCCGACATTGAAGTCAATTTGTTTTTTTTTTGGTTCTTTTTTTTGCTGACTTCATAGCTATGTAAGTTTATTGTTTGTGTGCATTGTTTCTGTCAGATTCTTGGCATCGGAATGAACTCAACTCTAAGGCATTTGTTGGTTGTCCGTCGTTGTGGCCGCCACGCCGCCAACACACTGACTTGCCAAAAAGTGTCATTTGTCATATTTGGGATATGAAATATTGTGGTTATAGAAGGAGCAGCCTGCTACTCTGGTTTCTTTGTTTAAGAATTTCCGAGGAAAGTCATCTTTTCAAATTGTTTAAGATTCAAATTGTTTACTTTTGTTTGGATTTAATTTTCTTATTCAACAAATTTAAAACCATAAAAACTTCTAAAGCCAACCATAAAGAAGTAATTCTAGTCAAGCGAAGCAACGTAGTTACAGTAGAGTTTCCCACAAAATTGAGTTCATATCCATACAGATACCTTTGCTCATTTTATAATTACGTGTCTTAATTCTTGTTGGGCTTTATACCTATTTCGAAAAAAAACGCTTAAAGGCGTTAAGTCGTCTTCAGCTCGAGAATTACACCAGTGGGGGTTAGTTCCGAAAGTGTCAATGTATTGCACCGTCATTTGAATAACTTTGAAATCGATGGAAAGTTGGTGTAAATCGATGTAAAATTGTTGGTTCCTCAACAGGATTCGGTGTAATATGAAGATTTAGTCGATAGTAATCTTTCGTTGCAGATTGATAAAAGTTAATCAATTGATATACGATATAAAAGTCTAATGAAAAGCCGCATTATCTACTTCTGGTTTCCAGAGATGTATTTGAGCTTTCTCCAATTCTTTCGCAATTGTATTGATACCTCTTTATACGTTCTACTTTTCTTCTACTTCTAGACCAACCCACTATTCTGTCCGTTTTCTTCTATTTCATATCTTTTGAGTCGTTATAATTCGAAGCTCATGGCCAATCTGCTACAGTTTACGTCTTCGTATGATAGACATGATAGGTGACCAAGTTGTTCTCGCATGAAGTTCATAATTGGGTATACGATTGTGTCAGAAAATCTATTCACAAACGATTGCAGCTTACGTGGGAAACCCGATGTAACATGTGCTGTAACGACAGAAAAACACGGATTCAACATTCGAGTGGAACAGTTCACATTGGTATTAAGCTTATATCCATTTTGGTTTTATCATTTGTAGAGACGATACTCTCAAGATGTTGAATATTTTCGACCATTTCTAGTGGCTGTCCACTGAATTGCTCCGTTTCCAGCCAACAACTCTGAGAGCAGTACATCTCTATTCACCCAAAGGTAAAATATTGGTCACCACAGACTTGCCTGGCCACCACGAGATGGGAAAACAAGGGCGCTACTGGTCCAAACCAATTTCAAGGTTTTATTTTTGATGAATGGAAGAAATTATTGGTCCAACAACGTTCGTGATTTTTTAGGCATTTTCACTTGTTTTGTAGAAAATATCATCAAAATTTGACAAACTGCCAGATTTAAGTCCAAAAGTAATAAGAACCATGTTCTTATAAGAAGTGCTAGTTTACACAAATCGGTATCAGACTATTTCTTCAGTATATTATCATTGAGTCTGATATTGAAGAAAAAATCAGGATAAATTATTTATAGAGTCCGAAGAGAAAAAATGACAGAGCAGCTCAGTAGTTTTTTACCTGGAAAAATCAAATTTGTTCCCAATAGCAGAAATCTAAGTATTCATGTCCTGATTTTTTTCGCCGAAATGCCAATACCAATTTTCAGCAGTTCCCGAAAGCAAGTGATCCAACTTCTTCCATGGTGATCTTGTTCTTATTTTGCATTTTTTCAATTTTTTATTTTTTCTTCGTTGATAAGCAAAACCGTATTCAAGTTTTGCTTTTGATGCTATACGGTCAAGGTAGATCGGTGCAAATATAAATTTGAAAACAAATTAAACTACTTGGTTAAGCGATTCCCTATCCACATACAATAAAATCTATTAGTAGTAGTTTAGAGGTTAAAGCTAGTAAATTTTGAAGAACGGTCTAACGGAACCAAATGAATTTTCATGTGAATTTTGTTTTGCCTATGAACCATTTGGCGTATTTGAGCCTCGATTGTGTAAAGCAAAAGTATGTTTGAAAATATCTGAGGAAAATATTGATTGGATTTTTTTTTTTGTCAAATCAAGATTTAATCGAGTCCAAGTGTGTTCTACCATTGTAGTCTATGCAAATATATTGTCTGAGATATATGCCTTAATATTTTTTTTGAAGAAAATCATCCCTAGATCAAATTGAATTAAAAGTTTTATAAAAGAAAAAAAAACAAAATGTGGAACAAACTAAGCTCTTAAATTTGTATCTATAGGACTTAAAAAATGTCCCACCTGCATTCTAAAAAAAACCCTCTTTAAAAGTATTTTTTTCTTAAAAATATTATACATAAATGAATTTAAAAAAAAACTAACACGCGAACAATACAGACAATCGCACAAAACTCAATAAAAAAAAATCCCAAAGAATAACCCAAAGTATTGAACAAAAAATAAATATCTCCTTAAAAAAAAAAATCCACCCCAATACATAATTTCCATGGCGGTCATCAATCTTCCTCCTTTCAGTCAAACTGACAGCTCAGTGGTGTTGAGGAAAATTGGGATTCCTTCATTCATGCCAATATGAGGAGCGGAAGGTAACACCAACAACAACACACTCGCGCGCAGTTGGTTGTAAACGCGGATGGCGCGTCACGTCAAGGCAAGTGTCACACTCAAAGTGTAGATATCTATGTATCTACGTATGTACATATATAGCTTTTCTTTCAATAAAAATAAGGAAAAAAAACAAAGGGTGGGAAAGGGAACCCCTTGTCTGATAGATACAAGAACTGAAAGAGTTTTAAGGGTGCAATTTATAGATTTGGTGCTGAGTTTTGAGTGAACTTAAGGGATTTTGTTTCTAAACAAAATTTTGGTGGTTATATCGTGGTGGAGCGGATTACATTTGTATAAAGTTTATAAAGAACACTTGAAATGTAACTTTTATTCCTAAAGTAACGATTTTTTTTTTGTGAAATATAAAAACTAAACATTTTAATAACTTTTAACTGCTCAATATTTTCCCATTCTAGATGTTATTCCTTAAACTAAGTTAAAGCGTTGAAATATAAATAATAAAGCAGAATTGTCAAAAATAAGTTTGTAGCTTAAAGTCAATAATATTAAATGAAGTACTTATGTACGAGTATGTATGGATGTATATTTTAAAAGATTGTTTTGTATTTTATTGTTCATCCTCATTAGAAAGCTTCAGTTGTCAGCTCAAAACAAGTTCTAATCCAAAAACTTTGAATGTCTCAAAACTATAAAAAAATGTCACTTAACCTTCACTTCCACCTCTTCGTTCATAGTCGTAAGCAACAAAATATTTCATTTATTTGTTTCGAGAATAATAATATTGCTACCCATGCTTAACATAGAACTATATAACAGACAGACGTGTCGGAATCTTATGTCATAAGTCATAACCCAACGAAAAGTAGATTTCCGAACACTCTAATGGAGAAGTCAACTATATAATGCGCTTCAACCATTTTGACTTTTCTTGCTAGCTGTCAGTTCACTTTCGCCGGAGCGGTTGATGAGCTCTCTTGCTATCGGCAGACTAAACGAAAGAAAGCCAATTACAATATTATAGTCGTCCTGAATACCTTGCATTCGCATCGTTTCCACCAAGTTAGCTTGAGTCCGACGTTAGCCAAATATTTCAAAGACAATTTCGTGCCAAACCCATCTAACTCGCATTCTTAGTCAAGGTAGAGTCAACAATACAGCAGGTAAAAAGTGAAACTACCATCTTCAATGTCGATGATCTTTCGATTTAGCCCGATAAGTTGCTTTCTAGACGACCAAATAATATATATTGACAGGACATGACTACCAGTCATGGTCGGAATATTTCTCACGATCTTATACAACAACTGCATCAACAATTGCCATTTCCCCAAAAGATGGAAGACATCGAAAATTTTATCTTTAGATACAACACAATTTCTGTATATCGACCGATCTCTCTGTAGAACAACACCAGCAAAATCCTGGGAGGAATTATCCTTCGGAGTCTGAAGGCGTTGCACTCAATTAAAAACCTTATTCCAGATATGCAATTTGGACTTCGGAAGCAGCATTCTACACTACATCCACTATTGAGGTTTCAGAATGACGTTTTTACTTTGTTAGCACCCTCAGTAAATATCAGATTGTTATTGGATGCTTCTTGAATATAAAGAAAGAATATAGAGAAAGCATTTGACAGCATCTGGATAAAGGGGCTTATACACAAGCTAATCATTTCTAATTTTCCAGGAACACTTTTCATAATATTCATGTCTTTTGTCTTTTCTAAATTTCAGATTATTTTTCGTCGATATTGAACGCAGTAAATCAAAAACCAAAAGCATTATGGCAGGATCGAAGCTAGGCCGCAATGAAGAGAGTCATCGCCAGTCACGATACCTAGAGATGACGGTACTGTGTTGTCTATGTCTAAGTACCTCGACCTAAAACCTAAACACCCTGGAGCATTTTTTTCTAACTTTGGACTTAAGATTTACTAGAGAGGAAAGCAAACTTCTTTTTTAGCTCTAAAAATAACGGTAGGTACCTATCATATAGCCGTTAAGACAAAACAGATATATCTCGAAAATGAATTTTTTGGCAGTGGGGTTTCGTAAGTATAACGAAAATTATTTGGTAAAAAGAAATTATGTTTAAAAACTTTATTAACGGTGCCTTCCATAAATCCAGTTTATTGGGTCTCGTTTTTGTCATAAGCAAGTTCGTGCGATCCTTACATTTTATTTGTTTATGTTTAGTAGTTGTTTTGCTATGTAAATTTTTATTTTTAACTTCCCATTTATTTAGTTATTGTAATCGGTCCGATTTCTCAAATTGAAATTTTTGACATTTCTCGACGTTTCAAGGTCCTTAGAGCCTATATCAATCACTTTTAGAGAGATGTCTGTGTGTGTGTGTACGTTCGTACGTTCTGGTACCATTTTTCGTCGTCGATATCTCAAGAACGAGTAGAGATATTGACTTGAAATAAATTTTGTTTTACAGTTAATAACTTCGAAAGAAGCTGAAAGGGCGTTTATTAATATTCAATCAGTTGTTTTTTACTATAGCAGTTTAAAAAAGAAGTGAAAATTTTGGTTGGACTCAAATATCTCACGAACAAATAATGCTATTGACTTGAAATAAATTTTATTCGACACATTATGACGTCATACAAATTTGATATGAATTTGGAAAAAAATCAATATACCGATATTTTTTAAAATCAAAAAAACTAAAAAAAAAATTTGTATAACTCGAATATCCTTAGATGGAAAAACGATATTATAATTTTAAAATAATTTTATTTTACGAAAAATGTTGTTTTTGACTACTGGTGAAAAATTCAATGGACAGTTTTTTTTTTACAAAAAATTAAAAACTACAAAAAATTCTACCAAAAATTGGTATAAATTGTCTTTCGACTCAAATTTCTCAAAAACGGGTAACGATATTGACTTCTTGTTTGTTTTATTTTCTACATAACATAATTGTTAGAAACTGATAAAATTTTGACAAATATTGAATGCGCAGTTTTTTAACAAAAAATCAAAAACTGTTAAAAATTCTAAAGAAAAGTAGTTACAGTTGTATTTCAGCTCGAATATCCTGGGAACGAACAACGATTGTGCCTTCTAAAATATTGTATTTTATACATAATAATTTTTTTTTGTGACCTCCTGGGTCACGTGGAAACAACTTATACATCAACAATCTTTATAATATATGTGCATTTCGTAAATCTCTTTAAATAATTAAAATGCTTTTCAATCTTAAAATAATGATTGTTTGAATTTAACAGCTAAAGTTTGTTTCGCAGAAAATATGGTTATTTGAAAAAAACTAAATATAAAGTTTTCAAGATCACAAATGGGAAGTTATCCAGTGTGGGTCGCACCCAGCCTCTTTTTTATTTTTGTTTTTGCACTTTTACTTATAACCCCTTCCCAATAGATATATTTTTTTTTCTTGTCTAATTTAAGATACATCTTATGCAACAACATACACTGTTACGTGTAAACCCTGTTTTTTCGTTAATTTCCTTGACAGCCTTTTTCTTTAAGTTCGAAATCAAAATGAATCATTAATTTATGCTTCTTGTAGGTACACTTGAAAAATATCATTTACTAAATCAACATCAAAACCAAACATTTAATAACCCGTTCAATCCTTTCATTTTATGTAATCGTATTTCAAATGTTTTCGATGATTTTTTGTTGACTTAAATATTAAATTTCACAACACATTTTGGAAATAAAATTAAATCGATTCGATATTAGGTAAGTATACTTATACATTATTGGTATATGGCCTCAGTGTCAAGTCAAAAGGCATATGACAGCCAATATACGCCGAGTATGTCCCAAAAGTGTCATCAGCTCAAACAGTCGGCTTCTTTCAACAAATAGCACTCATTTACTCGTATTCGAAAAAAAACTCATTCCCAACCACACAAAATAACAAAATATGTATATGTGGTGTAGGTAGGTATGTATATCCATTTCATTTTGTTGGTGTTTCTGAATATTAAATTGATTTTTTTTTTAACATATTTTTTCAATAAAAACATTCTCGCGACATCTGCACGCCATATCCTATCCAACGGAGAGGACCCAAGCGATATTTGTAAGCGAGGAATTCATTTGACGACAGATCGTCATTGGCATAAAATACAATATATTTCATATCGTTGGGTTCTCCCCATCCTTCAAACAAGGACCAAAAAAAAACTCCCAGTCTGTTTTGGTAGTCTTTGGTATAGAACGGGGGTATATGCGCATATATGAAATTCTTTTCAATATGCCAAAATGACTTTATGATGTGATGGCACCGATTTATCTAATTTGACACACGCAAAATGCTTCGAGGCCACCAAACAAAAACCACCCAAGCCCAAGCCGCCCATTGCCACTGCCACTACCACTGCTGATTTTGCCAGGACATGACACACGACAACAGAGCTGAAGAAGAGCATTTTGCTTGTTGCCACCCTCCTTTGTCGCTGGTGTACGAAGGAGCGTGGGTAAACAGAAATCCATCGAACCGGGTTTTGTTGAAGTTCGCGGACGAACTTTTTTCTTCTATTTCATTTATACCCTACTATTATGTTCTCCCACAAACACAGTGTTCCTCTGCTTTTCCAGCCTCGCTCAAATCAGGATGTGTAACTTACAGTTAATTTTTTTTTTCGCTTTGTAAACTCTGGCGAAAATTTGAAATTCAAATTTGCATGACGTCACTTTTTTTGTTAAATTAAAATGTCGGATATCTTTGAAAACCGCTTGGTTTTAATTTTTCATTCTATTTTGCAGAGCATCGCCAACGCCTGGCAATGGAATGATGTTTTTTTTTTTGTTTGAAAAGTTTTACGCGATGAAAATTATATAAATCAAAATTTTCGAATACAAGATTCGCTGCATTTTTCAAAAAAAAAAAAAAAAAAATTGAAACGGATGCGGAAATAAAAATATTTATGCAGTTTGCAGTTCAACAAGTTCGTTGGTTTGTTGTTGTAAAAATGTATGACCTGGAATTTGTTTTATAAGAATTTATGAAGGGGGTGGTTTTGTTATAAGAGGACACAAAAATAGTTAGTGCAGAGGGCAGAGCCGAAGGATAAAAATTGTTCTTTTGAAAGTATAAAAAGGACTTTCCATGTGGCAGCGGGTTAAAATTTGATTAATGACCCTTCAATGAAGTCTGTTGTGTGCAATGAATTTGTGCACCAAGGAAACGATGAAGAGGAAGGGTCCTCTTGTGCTTGTGAAAACATAATTTTAATATAAAATAGCGGAAAATGAAAGAATTAGAAAAAATTCAAGAATTTCCGATAAAATATGAAAATTTTAAATGAGTGTTATTTTTAAATGGAAATACAATAGGTACATAAATGTCAGTACCCACGGAAATACAATCGTCGGAAATTCTAGTAGTTTGAATTCTTCAGTCTCTGAAAGAATTATATGCCAACAAAGTTATAGCTCTCTATTCCAAGGAATAAGTGTTCTAGCGTGTACTAATCGTGTTGACGGCATGGTCCGGTTTGAACCAGAATGGATGAAGTCCATGCTTCTTGAGCCCCTTCGTTCCCTGCCTAACTATCTTCTGTATCAGGCACCATGTTGGTTAAGGTCTTTTCCTCCCTGCGAGGACTATTTGAGACGTGGTCTTCCTAACCATCCAAAAAAGTGTTCTCATTAACAACATCCATGCCTGCGAACCATACATATTAAAGGTACGCTCGTTTTGGCCTTGGAGGACGGGAAAGTTTTTGACCTATTCTTTCAATAACGATGTAACGATGTTGAAGATACTTTTTCTCAGAATCATTTATAGTAGCGGTGAGATCTTATCCGACCTTGATGGAGCAGTGTGAAGGATACAAACATCGTCATCCTGCACAAACGGACAAGTTTTCCAGGGATGCCAAAACTACACATTACTCTATAAAGATCGTGCCTTCCCATAGACGCTGTCATAAGTGGTCTTTCTAGGTTTCTAGGTTTTTTCAAAGACAATCTGCGTAAATGTAAGTAAATATCTGACTGATGGTGGACTTTCCTGGTCTCTTAGTCTATCAAATTGTTGTCGACAATTGGCTTGAGACGTTCAAATAATATGAAACAAGTGTTAGGGAGCCGCGACATCTTTGTTTTTTGATGCAGATTAGGGCTGCTTTATTTTTTTAAGGAACGCGGAAACAAGTGCCAATTATTTGGCATGCTTTCTTCTAACCATATTATGAATAAGATGAGCTGGTGCATATTCCTAATCAAGTCATCACCTGTCACTTTGATCTGATCGACAGTGAGAACGTCAGTTGTCAGTTGTGTCTTCACTTTATCGAGGTCGGATTGGTTAACTTTTTGGTCTGGATTACCTAATTCGAATGGTACTATTATTTGTAGAGTGCAATTTTGTTAGTCATTGTCGTTATAAGATTTCTTTGTCCTCAATATCAACTGCAAAACTAGTAAGATGTTTCTTACCTCTTGGTATAACTAAGGATGGCATACTTCACATGTACCGGTGTTTGTCTCTTTTAATGTTCTGATCAGTACCGCTATTTAAGCCGCTCGTTTTGTGCACGCCAACCCTCATCGTCAAACCAGAAGCTTTATTTCGTAAAACGATTATCAGCAAACAATGAAATTCCAAAAATAGTCTAGCTTTGCGTTAGATCTTAGATGACAATAATTGTCGTTAAGACTTTATATTTATTTTGTGGAAAATGTTTAATCGCAGTTAAACGGATAACTGGGACTGGGAATAACAAATGCTCTGAAACTTCAATCTTAAACAACGATAGACATTAGACAACACGATAGGAGTTGAGTTACTTGAAGCAAATCATTGGCAATCACACTAACGATTATCGTTTTAAAAGTTGTGCTGGTCGAGTGAAATGCAGCTACTTAAAAGCGGCATCACTAATAGCTGTTTGACAATGTTTGCACTAGCCTTCAATACTCAATGCTGTTGGATTAGAACATTTTCAGATGATTTTTGAGACTCGATTGGAAAAAATCGATCGGTCTCTTGCGACCATAGCCTACCAACTTCGAACTTTCTTAACGTCGAATTTCCTTGTTTAAGCTTCCTAATATCGTACCTTGGCTTTAAAGGGGTAGTATTCCGAATCAATGTTGGCAGCGTTCGGAAATCCTACATACTAGAACAGTAGGCAAAGAATGGCTGGGCATGAGACTGAGACGAGACAAAATCCTAAGCACCCGAGAGGAGACCGAGACGAGAAAATATTGGCTTTTCCAGTAAAGAAAATCAGTCCAAAGTTTTGTTTGTTTGTTTTGAAATATATTTAATTTTATTTTTAAAATTAAATATTTCAATGTGCACTATCTCAATGCAAATTGTTTTTTATTCATTTTACCCAAAAACAGGATGAGATCAAGTCGAGACTTAGTTTGACGAAACCAGTGCCGTGAAAAAGTGAAAATTGAAGCAATTTTTTTGTCTTAAGTTAAAAATAAAGGAATAATTTAATGAAAACCCCCTTAATTTCAAAATGGCGGCTAACGCAAAACTTGTAGGAAGTTGCAAACTTGTTTTAAATTTGTTTTGAGTCCTCTGACGGTTAAAATAGAAAAACTTCTTCTATCTAAATTCGTCTAATTTAGCATTATGTTGTACATTGCAACTTGCGTAGGTATAAGGTACCGTTTACACCATTTTTTTTTTTAATAAATTAGACATTTTCAGCTTCCGTTATACATATTTTAACGTTTGAAAATATGAATGACTTTCTTATTGTAAAATGTGATCCATCATTAAAAAAGCCGGTCCTTCAGACTTTGTTTCTACTTTCAAAGCAGTTTATAGTTTTGCTTACTGAAAATATTTATTTTTCTCAAAATACAATCTTTAATAAAAATATTGCTTAAAACTTAGGAGATAACATTATTCTACAGATTTTAAATATTTTTTCGATGGGAAATGTGATATTTTCTTTTAAAAAGCTTTCTTGATTATATCCACTCAGGAAGCAGATTAGCAAAAAAAAAACTGAAAACAGTTTCAATATTGAAATAATGACGACAACACATTTCCATCATTCTTATCTATTTTATTACAATCCATAAAACGTCTTCAGTCCGATGAGCAAATTCTTAAGGCCATTGATTAACAGTATAAGCCATCATCTGAAAGTTAATATCATGAGCCACAAATTTAAATAGGTATTTTCAAAAAGTACTTTTTCACCCTAAAAATCAGTTATGATGAGTTTCAGAAATATCATCTTTTTTTTAACTCCTGCTAACACCAGGTACCAAAATAAAAAACACTTAAAACATTAACCAGTGTAATGAAATGGAATGGGCGAATTGATAAGGTTTGTAATATTTTCCTCAATTTGTGTTTGGCAAGCAGACTTAGAACAAAATATTCGGTTTATGAAAATCGGAAAATAGTAAAAGTGGAAGGAATTGGAAAGAGTCACATAACCGGCATAAGCAAAGCGTATCTTTATTCTATCACCACTCGCAACACTGCTCTGATGCTACTCCCTCTTGTACTGTTTGAAGATTTTAACATTTTCGAATATAAAAAAGGTATCAGATGAAAAAAAAAATTCTATTGCTTCATTGAAGCAAGGTTGTTGTGTTGTCATAAAACACAACTTCCCTCAGTAAAAGAAGGTGTTACTATGAATGATGGTTAATTCTGCGTCAGTGTCACATTGACATAAGTAGACAATTATTTACATGCTCATTTAAATAAATGACAGGTTGATAGAATTGTCAAAAAGAAAAAAAACTTAACCTGCTGCGTTCCTTTTCTTTATAATTTGCATTGTTAAAAACTTTGATAGTTTCTATTTTTAATTAAAATAGTCCAACACTAATTTAAGAGTGTTGGATTTTGTAACAATGTCTGAAAAAGGAAGATCTGTACGCAATTAAAGAATGTAGTCGTAGTTTATTAAACAAAACTGTAGCATGACATTTTTAGTGTTGCCACTGTTTTTTTTAAATACTTTATTACTTTTTTTCAAATCATTGTAAATCACCCTGTATGGTTTTTCTTTATTGATGTATTGATTTTTATGATGGAAATAAACTCGTAGAATAAATATACGATCTTCGAAGTGGTTCTATATTTTGTATAGAGTAATTGCAGAAGAGATGCCGCAAGAGCAATGAATCCAAAATCATACATTATAAACAATCGTACAAAATTGTTTCTTCTGTTTCTTGCTTTACTTTCAAAAGCAAAGGAGAAAAGAACATTGTTCATTTTGCAAAAACTAAGAAGAGTTATTGCAAATTGTTTTGACTTTTTATAATATCTTTCATTGCTCAAGGAAGTTAAAAACTTTTTTGGCTTATGGTCACTTTTTTTTTGGCTTTTTGACTTGTGATAGTAGAAACTATTAGGCAAGTTTTGGATTCGTAAGAATTTCAAATACACAATTCTGTCTGTCCTTCGGCCGAGGAAATTTTTTAAATGTAGGTATTTAGCAATAAAAATATTTAGTATTTAGCACAAAACTAACTTATATCCCCCAATATTAACAAATGATTTTTGAGAATTCTTTTCTTTGACCGGAAATAATTCAAATTACACATTTAGTTTTTTTTTCAAAAACCCGTTTAAAACGGCACCTGCCATTGAGTTTTAGATTTTAGATTTTCTCATAAATAGCTAAACAGATTTCGATCAATTTTTTTTTTTATAAAAGGGGTTTCTTAAAGGTTTGGATTTTATTGGTTTTAATTTAAACAAAAAATAATTTTTTTTTAATTCTATATAAATTTGAAAACAAGTTTGTTTTGGATTTTTTTTTTGATATTTTATAAATAAATGTGATATTTGTTTTTTATTTAATCGCTCTAACAATTTTGAATTTTTTTTTCATAAATTCAAATAGGTACCTATGTATATCTGGTGCGAAACATATTCACTGTTTCAGTTAATTATAGTTTCAATTTAATTAAAAAAAAAAAAAATTAAAATACATATGTATATCTTCAAAAGAAGAAAGCATTTAAAATTTATTTTCAATTTTTTTAGTATAAAAAAATTAAAATATTTCAATACTTCAAAAACAGCTTCATACATTTTTAAAATTTGGTACAAATCCGTTTTTAAATTTCACCGACAGTTTTTATATTTTTTTTCGAATGTTTAAGTATAATTTGCGTTCAATTATAAAACAGATATTTAAATTTCATCAATGAATTTCAACTCAATCTATACAGTAAAAATAATTAGTTCAATAAAACAAGTCATGTTTCCTTTGGGAATTCAATATGAAGATGGGACAGCAATGGGACGATTGATTTAACTCTAATGATTGCAACACGAAAATTGAACTTTTTTCAGTGGAGGGCAAAACATGGACCCGAACAGAAAAAAAATCAAGAAAACACTCGTGTTTTTTTTAATCTTTTAGTAAAAAAAATTAAAATATTTTGGAACAATGCAAAACCGGGAACCCCACAAGTGGACCTTTGGATGAAGAAGAAGATGAAAAAAAGCCACAAGGAGGTTTTGTAGCCTGGAGTATATATACTCAGTGCTAAAAAGGCTCATTTGCTAAAGATGATAAACATTTAAAATACGAATCTTTGAAGATTTGAGTCTATCATGTTGGCCAAACCACCTTTATCCATTTAATCTGGAGAAAAAGGATTATTTTACCACTTCGGTTTTAAAAATTCCTTGCAATTCTCAAAATAACCGAATTATCCCCATAAATGACATTGTGGTATCCCTAATGAACAATGTTCTAAAAAAAGGTCAATTTCTGGTCAACTGTGACATTTCTCTACTTTCTTTATTTAGAAAAGGAAATGCAATGAAAATATTTTAGAAATACCTTGGATGGATGTCACCCTCACCAGCGTTCACACTCTTGTACATTTTTGTTCTCCGAACTCATCCAATGCACAGTCCAGTCCAGATAGACGGTCAAATGTTAGTCCATATGTTGATATAGGACCAACCACAAGTTCCTTAATACATCCTCAAGTCAAACAAGTGTCTAACAATTCAAGTCATCCTCTTTGCCGAAACATTTTGATTTATGGATATTTAACCGCACTTATGTGCGTCTCATGGTTTTCCCTGGTTCCTTACTCTTTTATATTTTTTTTTTTCCTCAGCCCTTGTGGCGAATTTTCCATCCCTAGGGATATCCAAGAATGGGATACACTAAATATGTTGCTTTGGTCTTTTGTGATGCTTATGGTTCTGGCTGTTGTGGTATTTGCTTGTGCTCCGTTTTCACTTTCTCCATATAAATGTCGTTTTGTGGTATATTTGACTATTTCAGGATAGAGAAAAGGGGTTGAACTGTATATAGTTGAAGTCCCGGGGGGAGTCGTCGACACACCATATCAATGGCATGTGGAATGAGGCCACTTCAATGGCATCGTTTAAGGGAATTTTTATGCGCGGTTTATTGACAGTTTATGTTGGTAATGAAAATGGATATGTTTAGATGTGATTTTGGTTGAGAGGGTGTGGTTGTCAATTTAACTCTATAATAACTATAATATACTTATAAACTATTAGAAGGGTGCGATTTTGATTTAAACTGATTCTATTTTTGTGGAATAATTTCTTGCTATCATTATTTTTGATGTTATGAGTTTAAACGGCTCTGGCAGCTTAGACAAGTTACCATGCAACAGTTAAGAGAAAATTATGTTTGAACCAGCAGAAAATTTTTAGAGACACAGATTGGATTTCTGTAGAACAGAAAATGACCAACAATATCACTGTCTACACATTAATTTTTACCAAGGAATACTTTTTTTGCCGTATTTATCCTAAGCCAAAGTTGGTGAACAGCGTGAAGTAGTGATCGATACTCAACGCAAGGTCGTTTGTGGTCTACACACAGGAATATCCCGAGTGTTCTTTTCATCGCTCCAGGGCAGTTCTTGCTTGTAATTTGGCTACTACAGAAAGCACGCGAATTCCTATCACCCTTAAGTAGCTTGACAATCATTCCGTTTTTGCACTCTTCAGTAAAGGTATCTGTTTCCAAAGCTTTTTCAATTTAATCTTACGGTGGAAACCATCAGATGGTGGTCCCAGGACATTCCCATGTCTGCATCCCTTGTCTTTCGGACGATCTGAAGACCGCTTCTATCGCCAAATAATTATGTTGAGACTTGCTTCTCTCTCAATCATTGGACCGAAACTTACATAATCATAACCATCTCACGCGTGAATGAATTCTCTACTCTAACAAGGCCAATTTGGCCTTTTGAATACCTTCAATTCCGTCATCGAGAAGCTTCCCAAGCACACTATGATTAAACACGTAGGTATCTTGGAGAATTTTTCAAAATCTTTCAAGATACAGGTTTGGAGTTGAACCCAAAACTTTTGACGCGACATTCATCATCATCATCGGCTCGACAACCGGGGTCCGGTCCTGGCCTTCTTCAACAAGTCTCTCCACCTATCCCGGTCTCAAGCCGACGCCATCCAGTTGCGCACCCCAACTCTTCGGGTGTCCTGGTCTACGCCATCTATCCAGCGCAAGCATGCCGTCTACCATAGAATGTACCACAGAGGACTTTCTGAGCTGGTTCCTCTTCGCTCATGCGAGCTAGATGCCCTGCCCACCGGAGTCTACCGAGCTTAATTTTTGTCACTATATGTCTGCTTTAAGGTAGATTGCGTACAATTCATGATTGTACTGTCTCCGGAATCGTCCTTCCTCACATATGGGGCCAACAATTCTCCTTAAGACTTTTCTCTCGAACGCGGCTAAGAGGTCGGAGTGTCTTTTGCTAAGCACCCAAGTCTCGGATCCATACGTGAGTACTGGCAGGACCATGGTCCTGTACAGCAGCAGTTTTGAAGTTATGGTGAGATTTCTGGATTTGAAGAGCTTTGACAGACTATAGTAGGCTTTGTTGGACGCGACATTACCACAGACTTTATCATCCGCGGGCTAACTACATTCATGTTGGCTACTAAAATACGTTCACTTGGTTTGACCCTGCTTTTCAGGAATTTTTAAGACAGATAATGATAAGTTTTTGTTCTGGGGACAGTACTCTTAAATCGTAGCTCCGTAAAATTACTACCAATACCGACTTCAAATTTATTAAAAGACCCGTTTAGATGAACCTTAAAACATATAAAATAGGAAACTCAGTTCTGCATAAATTG
The DNA here is from genome assembly GCA_958431115.1 of Syrphus vitripennis. Classification (NCBI taxonomy): domain Eukaryota; kingdom Metazoa; phylum Arthropoda; class Insecta; order Diptera; family Syrphidae; genus Syrphus; species Syrphus vitripennis. Next base: position 33,886,481 of record OY288108.1, read on the forward strand.
TATAGTATTTAAGTTGTTTGTGGGACCAATAAAAACCTAAATATTCAATAAAAACTAAAATCTAAGATGGTGGCCAAAAGGTGAATTCCACAAGAGCGAATAAAATGTATAATCTCCCATCAAATGGAACAGAAATTACAGGTTGTTTAGATTGTCACGGTGCTGTGGTGCAACGGAAATATTGTTAAACAAAACTTTAAAAAAGATATCTTAAAATAAAAGCTATCAATGAACAACATTACGACATAGGACATACACTACTTGAGGAAAGTGTGTAGTCAGTTGATTTGATACACCAACCCAGTAACTTTCTGAACTTCAGTTAAATAAAAAAAGTATTTGTATAATGTGTGTTAGGTACAAAGGTACATCTTCCATCGTGATGTCCAATAATTCATTTCCCTTTACCTATCTATCTTAGCAATGCTTCAACGAAGACCACCCAGAAGTATCGGTTAACATAATCAACCATCACACCTTCCCAGTTGATGCGATGTCTTCCACTTAAACTATTTATATCTTCACCTCAAGAAGTAATTTCCTGCTTCGAGATGAAATAAAACAAAAAAAACTCATTTTTCCCTGCAAAACCTCAACAACAGAAGAAGAAAAAAACAATTTTCATGTTGTATACGATGACAATTAGGACAACCCAAACAGCAGTAATTCACACGACAACCCTTAGATTAGATTCCCCTCGAACTCATAAAAAGGATAATAAACGTAGATTCTAGAAGCCTTGTTGTGTCCTCTGTTGCGGTTTTTCATCGTGATAAAGGTGCATTTTGTGAATTCTTGGTTGAAAATTTCTTCTGAGAAACGAATAAACCAGCAAAACTTTAAACATTCAAAAGGACATTCTCTCTCTCTCTCTCTCTCTAAAAGATTGTCGCAGATTCTACTAAATTTACAATTTAATAACAATAAATTCAAAGTGTACACAACCACCAAAACGCCATCTACGTCGACGTCGTCGTTGTCCCATAATATAGTGGAACACAGGCCCTGGCAATCGTTTTTCCTTAATTAAATTAAATATTCCAGTTTTTGAAATCAGAGTTAAAACCACATAGTATATAGTAGTTGAGGTATTCAAAGATTCAACTAATTTTCGCGATTTCTTGCTCCGTCTGCCGCGCGGCAAGGCGCGCCTTGGGTACGAGAAACGATTTTAATTAAATCGAATCTTTGTGGCATAATTTTAAGATTTTAATTCAATAGAATTTGTTGTAGGTAGGTAGGTTACAATGGTTCTGACTCGTTGGGCGATTTGAATCTTAGAGTGGTGGTAAAGTATAGGTATTTATAAAGAAGTCCCAGCTTGAATCAATGGGATTTTTGCTTCATTGAGCAACTGAATATTGAAGTTAAATTCGCAATTGCTAAAAAATTGACTACAATTTCAGTTTAATGGACTTAAACTGAGACAACACCGAAATTAATATCATAACCAATTCTATGAAAACCAATTTCGGTGTAAATAATTGTGGGCTGAGAATGGTTAAGATCAAAAATGCTAGGTTTCTCAGAGAATGATTAAATTGGTCACTTTAAAATATTCAATATTGGTATAACTTGAAAACCAAGTTAAATTTTAAAATTAAAGGACTTTTCGTATAGATTTACATGATCTATGCAAGCAGAAGCCAACCAACCAAAAACCAACCTTAAAAGTTAATAACATACCGAAGGCACACTTAACGCATCGATCACCAAATGATCCAAATGTCGACAGAGGATCGCAATGTTAGGTTGACAGAGTAGTATGCAATCAAAAGGAGGTTACTGGGTCACACGAACTTGCCCCTATGTTAAATAGTACTTTGAATAAACAAAAAAAAAATACAAAAACAAAAATATCATCAGAGAAATATTGAAAAAGCATAAAATTCATTTTTTAAATAATTCATTATTAAAATAAGGCACAAAAGAAGCTTCAGCTCAAAACTGAAAATATAGTAAAATCGCGAATTTTGAAAAAAATATTAAAAAATCGTTATAGGTATCCCTTTCTCAAAAAATTACTTTTTATAAATGAATTTTCAATATGTTTAATGGTTTGAAGCTTTTTAGTTTTTAATAATCCAAACAATATCTACTCGTTTTCAAAATGTTGAGTTTGCAAAAAAAAAAAATATTTTGATTTTTTTTTCTTCAAAAATCCCAAAAAAGTTTTTTTATTTCTAAATTTTCATCTGCAATACTATTGATATTATAAAGGGTCACAGTCCGCCAAACAGTTAATGAGAAAATCGAAAACCAAAAATCTGGTTCTTCGACAGGTTGTTAAAGTTTTTTTGAAAAAACATTTCTTATTTAAATAATTTTTATTACTTAAAAACCCCATTAATACAATTTCACCAAAATCCTTATGGCTCTGTTTTTGAGATAAATATATTTTGTGTTAACGGGTAAAAATAAATTCTATTTAGCCTCTTAAGAATGACTTAGGAAACTTAAATGAAGAGTTGGGAGAAAATCGCTTCTGTGAGGTCTAAAACAGACAGATCGACAGATGACAGGCAGACATAATTGTGGGACCTAATTTTTTCGCGCTCTTTATCATTGTAACAATAATTTTGGAAAAATGTGAATTTCTAGATTATATCTCTTTATTTTTCTCGGGTGATAAAACAATTTAGACAATATTTCCAAATGGAACTTTTTCTTCGGAGGTTATGTCAAATATTTCCCATAAATCTTTAAAAAAAATTTTTTGTACCCTTAGTCCCTTATGCTTACAGAAAACCGTTAAAAAATATAAGCTCATAAAAAAATATAACATAATTTAATTAATTCTTGAAATTAACGGACATTTCAAAAAAATTTCAAATTTGAAAATATAAAGGAAAACCGGATACAAGTTTTTCTTTACTTTGCTTAGTATATACGAGAATCATTGGTACAGTACGAAAGAAGATTTCGTTATGCACAAGTGTGTATGTTTTGGAATTTGAAGAACAGATGGCGTTAACAGTCATTTCCGAACGTTTCAAAGGGTCAATTTCCGACTTCAATATTATTTGAATTTTTAACAGTTTTATTTATTCAACTAAATTATGTGAATCAACAAGTTGAATAATTTATCTCTTGCAGGCCTCCTTAATTGAACTCGAAACAACAGGAAATAAACTTTAGATTCGTTTTTTGTTTTAAAGGTCAAATAATGCTCGTGTTCAATCTCTCTCAAAACTTAAGTTAAGTTCCAAGAATTCTCTAACGTGCTAACGTACAAGCAAAACTTCTGTCATAGGTGTTATTTTTGAACAAGCCTATCGGTCAAGCATCGCATTTAAAAATCAGTAGAGCATACCTAAAGGTACCTAAACGTAAAAGTTAAAAAACAGTATTTGATGATGTAATGACAATTACCATTGTTTTATTGTTCAACGAAACAAACAGTTTGTAAAAAAAGAGAGAAACTGAATTGTTATTTCTGCAGCAATAAAAATTTAAATAAGATCCTTTGTGTATTTTAAGTTTTTTTTTTTTTTTTTTTGTTCACAATTGCACGGATCATAGGTACTTAACTGCAATAAACCTATTTATCTAACCCATTGGTTGAATATTTACAACAGTGGTTTATTTCGAGTTCTGCTGAAATTATGGAAATATTTTTTACTTGTTTGTCCCTCGTGACATTATAAAACAAAAATCGTCTTACCCAACTATCCCAATTATTCCAAGCAATAAAATAATTTATACTCTTAAAATAAAGAAGAGTTTTCATCCTTACAAAATTTCCATTGCTAAAACTCTTTTGTCACCTACCTGTTAGGTAAGTATACACAACAGATTAGTATAGCAAAATTTTAACATTACGTTAGGTACGGTAACTTTATCTCAGCATAAGTAGGTAGGAATCAGTTTTGAAACTTGAACTGCAGTTTATTATTTATGTTTATAATTTTATGGCGCGTGCAGCCCATTTTTTCTGGGACTATTCTAAAATCCTTTGAATATTAATTTGACACAAATTTTGCATACAGAATTCTTGGTATAAATGTATTGGAGTTGGAAGTTCAAGAAAAAATAAATTTTGAAACTCTTTTTGCTGAAAGTGAAATTTGTACAGTTACGTATACGATTCTCGAGAAGAACAAAATGGGTATCTGTGAGTTTTCGGAAGATACAATTTGCAAATCGAATAAATGTGCTCTTTTGGGTTTAAGACATAACAGTTTTAGTTTATCAATACAAATGTTTCATTAGTTAACGTAAAAGTATGAAAATGTCAACAAAAAAAAAATAAAAATGAATTTCATCCTTGATTTTTTTATCGTTTATAAATATTAATAAACAAACACAATTTTAAAGCAATCATTCAAGAAATTACAACAGCCGAACCATTTTCCCATTGTCATTAATTGATTTTTTGATCCAAAACCTAAAATGTAGTTTTATAACAATGACTATGGCTATTTCAAAATTTCGATTAAAATCGTTAGAGTCAGTTTCATTCTATTTGAAATGAATCGATTTTTTTGAATCTAAATTTTTTTATTACAATTACGATGTATACTGATATCAAGTACTAGACCATTCCTAGCTCTAATCAGAAATCACTTGAAATAATACATAAATGACCCTTCGAATTAGATTTAAAAATAGAAAAAAAATTCGAATCAGAATCCAGTAACTTTGTTATTCTGTAAAACCCCATTCACATGACAACTACCAAAGTTCACCGAATCAATGAGAAAAAAATGCAAGAATAACGCATATTTGTATTAACTTTACGACAAAGCGTTTTTGTCTCAGAAGCTGCTCTAACGATGTTTATACATTTTTTAATAACTGTTTTTGTGAGTAATTATTTTATAAAAAATATTTCTCGAAAAACAATCATTAATGGTATAATTAACGAGTCATAGAACAGGCTCCCAAATTTCTCATAAAAGGCTTGGATTCCAGTAAAAAAAAATGTATGGAATAACTTTTAAGAAAGAAAAAAGCTTTCAAATTGTTTTTTAGATTTTTGAAAAAAAAAGCAAAATATTTTTTTCTTTTGAAAACTCAATATTTTGAAAACGCGTGGTATATTCCAAATACTTGAAAAAAATTCTTAAAAAGTATATTTTTTAACCAATATTTGATGCATTAGCTGATTTTTTTGGGCTCAAACATCTTTTTTGTATAATTTGAGCAATTCAAATAATGCACCTTTAGCTCGATTCGACTCATGGATGGAATGAAAATTTCCATTCTATTTACCACATATTTGTCAAAATTTTACTGTTTTTTAATCATTTTTCTCTTTAATGACTCTTTAACATAGTAGAAAGTTCCTTGGGTCCAGCAGTGCATTTTATATCATATATTATTTATATATTATATATATCCAATATATTTCCAAAATATTGTCCATCGTTGAGTATTTTGCCCTGCATCCAGCCTGACTAAAGTGCACGTTGTCTTTAACTTAACAATAGTAAGGCTCTCCAAGAGTACGCAAGTGTAAGACTCCGAAATGAATTAGGGAAAGAAATGCCTTTGTGGTTTCTTGAATCGCTGGGTTCTCCTCTTTCATATGAAGGAAATACATAATATACTTCACTTTCGATAACTTTTCGGATTTTAAATATTTTTAAAACCTTCTGCCCAGAAAAAGGGCAAAGCTCTTGATGGGAGAATTTTTGTAGAATTCTAATGTTTTTCTGTCTCAAAGTGGAGTTACGGAGCTATAGCATATGTTATCATGATTATATTGATATCATGCCTCTACTGGATGGATTGGAAAAGAAAAGTAGCCCAATGTAATACTTAGATCAATATTTAGTAGGTATTAAGTATTTAAGTCGATTATAACAGTTTACGATGAGGAATAAGTAGACCATCAGAGTTTATGCAGAAGTTTCGTATAAGCATACTGCTCTAAGTAAACTAAAAGTAAGCTGAGTCAGTAGGAAAGTTATTCAATAAGAAAGTAACTATCAAAGCAGGTAAGTAAGTAGATAAGTAGGTAAGTAGATAAGGACCCTTCTAATTTAGTAAGTACTCGTAAGCAAGCAAGGAATTAAATAAGTAGGTAATTAAATATAATTGAGATAACATCACACTTTGCCAAGACATAATATCAGTCTTGGTCCTGGAAGCCTAAGGCATAATACTAAATTTGGACTGGCATTTTCTATCTGATCGATAGGAAGTGAAATGGAACAATTTAAATAAATAAATGGGTAGAAATTGTTGTGGTGGCAGTATTGCAAATTCCATTGTTGATTTTAAAATCTAATTTGACTATACTAATAATACAAAAATATTACTCAGTTGGTATACAATTTATTTTGAATCATTTTAATTAAGGTTTGTTACAATTTTTACTTAAAAGCACAACAACATTCACTGGTTTCAGTTCCAATATACTAACTAGTTTTTTTTAATTTAATTTTGTATGCTAACCAAAAGTTATTTTTGGTTCTGATTCGGGATCCATCAAATTTTCAAAAGATATATTAACAATCGGCGTTGGTGGAACAGAATAATTCAGTAATTCATCAATATCGAAGTCGTCAATGTCCATCCGAAAATTTGATTCAATTTCCGCCACACTCAACGACAAATCATTTTTAGTCTCATTGGAATTTTCAGCGTCGTTTTCAAATTCTTCCTTGAAAACGCTTAAAGGGCAATCTTGGCCTTCATTGTATTTGATGTCATCAAATAAATCCAATATTTCATTTTTAATGGATTCAAAAGTTTCAGGTTCCACTGGTTCTTGCTTGACAGAGTCTGTCGTTAATATTTCTTCTTTAATTGGAATTTGCTGTACTTTGCCAAAATGCAGGAATTCGTCTAAATCCAGTGATACCTCTGAACTTACTGGTTTTTTCTCGCTAACAGCTGAATCCTTTTTATCTTCATCTGTCTCTTCAGTTTCGTTTTTTATTAACTGATTAAGCGTTGAAAGAAGGTCGCTATAAAGATCATAATCACATGGCATCTGGTCCGAAATATCCTTTGTGGGGCTTGTACTAGAAGTATCCATTTGGAGTTCAGCTTGAAGATTATTTTGGTGATAAGCTTGATGAACTTTTAGCTCAGGTAGTTCTTGCTGTTGGTTGTCTTGTGAAGGTGTATGAATTAGTTGAGAAGTCGGTGAATGATGTGGTAAGCTTTCTTGAATAATGGATGTATGTATGTTTGGCTGATATTGCATCGCAAAATGAGACTGGCTTTGCAATTGCTGATTCGGTTGCAAAAACTGCTGATTCATTTGTATTCCAGAGTTGTTTTGGTGCTGTTGTTGTTGCTGCATGGATTGAATATTTCCTGAGACTTGCGGAACTTGCTGCAATATCTTCTGATACTGCGGCATTTGATTTTGTTGAGGCAGAATCGTTGAAGATGTAGTGATGGTTTTAATCGGTTGTATCATCGGTTTCATTTGTCGGATTGTGATAGGCATCGGACTAATTTGTTGTTGCGGGACCTGATGAGAAAGGGCTGTTGCTGATGGATTGATAATTTTAACCGGTTGTATCTGCCTGTAAATGGTAGGTGAACGAAGAATTTGTGATTGTGGTTTTTGGTGTGATGGTGCTGACGTCGAAGAAATAATAGGTTTCACCAATTGTATCTGCGACTTCGAATGGTTGATATGATGAGACAATCGAAGAACTTGTTTGGGTAAGGACTGCGGTTCGTTTGAGCTTGAGTAACCGTGGTGCAATGATGCTGACGTCGAAGAAGTAAAGGGTTTCACCACTTGTACCTGACACTTCGAATGGTTGACAATATTAGACATCCGCGGAACTTGCTGGGGGAATTGATTTGAAGGACCGAGATTTGTTTGAGCTTGAGTAACCGTCCCCAAAATTTGTGTTTGCGGTATTTGGTGCGATCCTGCTGACGTCGAGGAAGTAATAGACTTCACCAGTTGTATCTGCGACTTTGAATGGTTGACAATATTAGACATCTGAGGAACTTGTTGCGGGAATTGATTTGAAGGACTGTTATTTGTTTGAGCTTGAGAAAAACCCATTGCTGCTGGCATTTTGACAATGATCTGTGGCTTAAACGTCCTTAAAGCCTGTTGTTTCCCTCCACCTGGTTGATTTGATTGAACATATAACGGATTTGTCAATACTTTTGCCATTAACGGTTGAATCACTGGAAGGGTCTTATACTTAACATCTTCTTCCGTTTTAATCGTCTGTTGAACTTGAGAAGAAGCCTTTTCACTTACAGTAGTACTGATTGAGCTCGGACCATAAGACATCAATTTCTTGGTAAACATATGATCCGTGCGAAAGGCTTTCATTGCTTCATCTCCGTTCGAGTTGTTCGTTGACTTTTTTAACTTCATTCGCCGATTCTGGAACCACACCTTAACTTGCTTTTCATTGAGGTCCAGGCGTGTAGATATTTCAATACGACGTGCTCGGTGAAGATAAATGCATCGGCTGAATTCCTTTTCCAGCTCTAAAAGCTGGGAGTTGGTGAAGGCGGTCCTCATTCGACGGCCATTACTGAAGTCTACATCTTCCTCATCTTGTTGAAAGTTGTCCACGATTTCTTGTTTTATTGGTGTTTGTACTTTTGATGGTGTTTGTGAAAGTGGTTTGCTCTATATGAAAGAAAGAAAAATATATCAATAAAATAATAACAGGAGGTGAAAATTAAACATTTAACTTACCAAAGCAAAATTAGTGTATACTTGTTGGTATTGTCCTGTGTTAGCGTTATACATTTTTATTATAACTTAACGAAATAAGGGAAGATTTAAGCAATTTTGCACTTCTTTATTCAACTCGAGTTTTTCACTATGAGTACTTATGAAAAAAATAATGATATTTCACAATTTTATTATTCTAAAGGATGAATAATATTCGATGAACCTTCTTGTAGTACGATCTTGATGGTTATGTCGCAAAACCGAAACGGATCCTTGATTTTATAAACTGCAATGCTTTCATTTATTTTACGGATTATCAGTTGCAGAAAACCAGACTAAAGGGGTCATAAACCCAATTGCTACCTCTTTTCAAATTGCGCTCAACCAATCATAGCTCCTGATCCTTCGCATCAGGTAGTTTCGTTCACCTGTGTGCGTGTCCATCGTGGGCGTGATCCTTTTTTCCGAGGTACCTACTTATTTGAACACTTAAAGACTTATGAGTCACAATATTGAACGGTGTGTTTAAAGTTGGATCATGATGGATTTTGTGACTTGAAGTTCACGGTGGTTGGGAATGGGTTTTTCCGATGATATAAAAGAAAAATTTTATCGTATATGTAAATGTGTACCATTTGAAGGATGATGCTTGATTGTAAAATTAAATATGAATACACACTCAAACATAATACGCTAAGAAAGAAATATTTGTATCTGCATTGCAGAGATGTTGGAGGAAAAGATAAATGTTTTTCCTGATATTTTTTATATTTTTGCTTGTTTCTAACAGTATACCAGTAAAAACACTAACTAACGCGAGCATATTTAAGATCTATAAGAAATTTTCATACCGTTTCATCACAAAACCACGCCTTATCAGAAAATGTTTATCAAAACCACTCCGGTTATGTTAGATAGGATAGGAATTAAGTTGAGTATAGGAAGAAGAATGGGCAAGGACAAGAAAAGGGAAAGTTAGAAATTTATTTGTGCCTCTTTCAACTATCTGAAATTGGAAAGAATTTTATAATGTTCCAATTTGTCGAAGAAGTAGTCTCGGAGAGCTTTCTTTTTTGGGTCTAGATAAGTTGGGGCATTTGTAAAGGAAGGGTTTTAATTCCTCCGCCACCTCGCATTGATACTTTCTGCATATGTCAGATAAGACAATGCCCATTCTGCGCATTAGTCATGAATATGTTAGTTTTCCCCCCAAAAGGGACAATTGCGAAACCCAACAGGTCTTAAGTTCTGACCTTCATTCATTTTCGGGTTTCAAAAAACTTTGAACTAATCTGCTTTTTTTATTTCCAGCTAGCGTGGCATTAGTAACCAGGGTACAGTTTTGTTAAATGCAAGTAGTTTTGATCCGCTTGTGACCAATTTGTCTGCCATTTTTTTACCATATTATATCATGTGTCTATCTTTATACTACGTTTTCACTAAAGACGAAATGAGGTTTTTTCGGAGACTTCGAAAAAAGAGTTCTCCTTACAAATAATGAGTTGATTTCGCTTGACATATCATTCTTGTGTTCTCGTTCTATTTTTAAACAAATTCAAATTTATGAGGCTGGTTCACAATAGCATTCAAATTTTTATTTTCTTGAATACGTCCACCTAATTTCGGAGGTAATTCCGTGCAATTGTAGTTTTCCCACACAAACATAATCAGTCATAGAAACCATTTTACGAATTTTTAAGACTTTTTCTAAAACACAATTAAAATATGTGAAGATCCTTCGAAAATTTGGTTCAATGAAAACAATATTCATCCCTGTTCTTTTTCTGAATTAAAATCCTTTCGGAAATTGACTTTCGTACGGGCTTAAAAACAGAGCTCTAAAATTCATAGGATTTTGCTTGAAAAGACGCCAACAACGAAAAAATTATGCCTATTTTTTTTTAATTCAACTGTTCAAATCCGCAAACCAAAACCGAAACGAAATGAAAACATTTTTGAGGACACCTCCCTTTATTAAAAACGGAAGTATTGCTTCCGAAAACAATGATAATATTAGGGTTTAAGTTATAAAAACTGTTAAAATTGATTTATTTTGTATTTCAATTTGATTTTTCTATTAAAGACTATGTCTTATAAATGCTATATTACTATACCTTAACATCTAAAAATTACAATAATTTTAATCACTAAGTTCTTCCTTTTTAATTGCTGTGATCAAATCACAAAACTCTTCCGTTTTGATGGTCTGATTGAAATTGTCTGAAGACTCTTCAGTTTTGATAGATTGATTGAAACCGTATAAATGCTCTTTCGTCTCGATCATCTGATTGACATCGTATGAGCTCTCTTCCATTTTGATCATCTCGTTGACATCGCATGAACTCTCTTCCGTTTTGATCTTCTGATTTACATTGTATAAATCCTCTGCAGTGAAGTTAGTTTCATCTGAATTCGTCTTGCTATTCATCCACTTCCTTGCCATGGCAATCATGTGATCAGTCCGAAAATCTTTATCACTTGTGATGATGGAAGAGTTTTTGAATTTCATCCGCCGATTTTGAAACCATATTCTTACCTGGTTTTCATTGAGACCCAGGCGTGTAGATAATTCGATTCGACGAGGTTTGTAAAGGTAAATACAACTTTGAAATTCACGTTCCAGTTCCATAACTTGGAAATTTGTGAAGATAGTTCGAACCCTTCGGCACCGCTGCCGTAGTACTTTTCCATTTTGAGAATTCTTAAAACTTGGCCTCATTGGTTCTTCTTTTAATGGCTACAGGAAAAAAAAAAACGTTTATTTTGTTTATTTTCGAAAGCAAAATATATTTTAGACTTACCATAGTGTTAGTAGGACGAAAGCTTTGTACGACTTTAAGATAGCTCATTGATATTATATATATGTATTTTTTTAATTAAATATGTATGAGTTCAGCGCAGTCCTCTGACTTGTACCAAGTTCCTGATAGTTATATTGGGAATTTAGAGAGGCTCATGGATTTTATAACCAAAAAAGCCTAATTCTATTCTGCAGAACTTATTTAAGGCTTTAGATCGAGGCGCCATAAATATAATTACTTTGCTCATTTTTTAGGTATACACCTATACCTCTATGTTTTTGTGTTGTATAGGTATTCTCTGTGGTATACCTGGTTTTTCAAGATTTATGTTGGGAAAATATTAACAGGGATTTTTCTGTGAGAGTGTATTGACAGGTAGTCAATAAAAATTTATTCAAAAACTTTATGACTCACAACATACATACATGGAAGATGATTTATTTTGAAATAAGGAATATAGAAGCCAAAATCTAGTACTTTCATCTATAACACATGATGATTTGTCTGCAAATAGATGAGCAGAGAAGTTATGCAACTTTAACCAGCCAGAGGGCATAAAAGGTGATTTTAAGACGCAATGGGAATGTTACAAAAATCGCCGCTGCCTATGGATAGAGATAAGTCACAAGCTACATTTTCATACATATGTTATCGATAGTTTGTATGGATACTCCATTATCCAAGATGGTTTGATACAGCTTGCTTTTTTTAACAGGCCTGTCTTGGCAATAAAAAAAAACGAACCTATTATTTATTGTGTGAAAATGACTCATGGTGATTTCTTGGTTTACGCTTTGTATATATAAACTATAGTACTCTCATGGTGGAAGTCGAATGGGGCGACATCTAAAGTATGCCGGCAACCCTTACTCTTTTTTTTTGCGGAGAGCTTATGGAGGTTTTAAATGATATTTATTGATATTTTTTGGATGCAATTATCCAAAAAATAGTCTCCTCTTGCTCCTACCACCAATTTTCGACGCTTAAAGACTCCCCAAGTCGGATTTTACACCTCAAGTTTTGCAGCGCCACCACAAGGGTCCGTGCAACCCTAAACAAAACTCGCCATGATAGTACTATAGTTTATATATACAAAGGTAGTACTTACCTATATTTACTAATTTTGTATAAAAAAATATGATCTTGGGACATATACTTTTAAATATTTCAGCATCATGAATCAAAACTGTTCATTTCGAGATAAATGCGATTGAAGATTATGTTGCCCCGACCCTTGTGGGTCGGGTCAATTAAAACGTCAATTAGCTCTTCGAAAAAAAATTGAGGAAGGGTTGCCCCTACTTGTTTGATGTCATCGACTTCCACCATGATAGTACTATGTTTTCCATATACAAAGAAAGATATAAAGAAATCTAGTTTTCAAAATAGGAACTTCTTTTTGCTTAGTAAATACACAAACCATTTTAAAGTGCAATCTTTAAATTCGACACACAGATGGCGACATCAAGTATCCCTTGAAAAAAAAACCGTATGATGTTTAAATTTTGGTAAAATATTTGTAAGAGAAGTTTGAATTGTTGTTTTTCAAGACAATAGGCGGAACAAATTATTTAGCGGTGGATAATAATTAGCAGGGTCTTACAATACATGTTTTGTATTATGATACGATTAATCCTAGATACAGGATAGACGTTACAGACTTACTTACATATATCAATAAATATATTGGCTGACTGTGACTGGTTTATTTGCTGTTTTTGTTACATAGAGCAACTTTTCTGCTACAATTTCCGAAAAAAAAATAATGTATTCAAAAATATGCCACTTTTTGTTTGATGGAGAAAATCTATAGCTGGAATCGAATTATCCTATCATTAAAACACCAGATAAGATACAAAATTCTTGTTTAACAAAAAAAATTACCAAAGTTAAGAATTTTTTGTAATTTCATGGTTACCATCCGTCTTGTAAGCTATCTAGAACGTGTCGTGAGGGTCATGAAATTTTTTTTTTTTTTTTCAGAGGAATCAGCGACTTATGTACGTATTGCAAATATTTACTTTTTAAATCTAGTGTACGGAAAGCTTGAAGATCTAGACCCACTTTTAGGTGGATAGGAATGGGGACGTCTACACGGCTAGATTGGAACCCCCTTTACCCAATTTACATAATATTTTGGTTGTGCCAACTGTTCTTTCAGAAAATCAATTCTAGTGCGTATAGTTGAAATCTTTTTGGAAAAATCATAAAAATAACATTTTATCTCGAAAACAAAAGCATAGCTTGTATAATTTTATCATATTATTAAAGTTGATTGTGGATTTCCATGAGTACTTACCTACGTATTGTTCTATTGAATTGTCTCCTAACTAATGAAATTTTATTATAGATCAACATTGGCACGTGTAAAAATATATTGTATGGGTAAGTAGTAAATTTTCTTTGAGGCAAATAAAATGCTATAAAATGACAAAATGAAATATTTATAAAAATAAAAGAATCAATATTAATTATAAGGAATTAATTCCTAAAGGAAATAATGAAGATCAATTTATTATGATTTTTGTACCAGAATGTTTCAGAGAATTTTGTTTTTTTTTTTTTTTGAAGAATGTTTTTTTTTTATATGTATATGTATGAAAGAGATCACTGTAGCATTTCGGTGACCTATTTCGAAAGTTTAACGCAACTTTTATTAAAAATTATTTTTAAGTTAAGTAATTTTAGCTCTGCTATCTTAGCTCTTATAGTCAAATTTCAAAATTATTAAAATGTTTTATTCCATGTTCAATAGTTTATAGGTAGGCAACGGCATTAGCAACAATTCACAATAAACATTAAAGCATAATTCCTTTATGGATTGGTGTGCATGCGTTTTCGCAGCTTAAGAGAGATTTTATTAAATAATTTTGAAAAATATGTAAGGCAGTTCTTTCTATTGATCCTTCTCTTGAAAGTATTTTCTTAAGAAATGCTTAAATTTTATTTTCTTCGAAAAATATAAAAAAAATATTAAAAACATGTTTAGAAAAATTTGTCTCTGTTACTTAGAATTCTGTCAAAAATTTTAACATAATCAGTCCAAATATATTCGAATTTTACAACTTTATATATTGATTCACAGAATTTTAGGAAAAACCCAAGGAAATGGCCTGCACGTGCCATAAAATTTCAAACTCAATAATAAACTGCAATCTTTATCTTCAACTAAAAGTTTAAGTAGATTTTCGTGGACATCAACGTAATATTGAACAGGATTTTTAAGTTATGCACCTGGTCAAACAGGTAGTCAAGTAATCGGGATGGAAATTTTTGCAAGTATAACTCTTCTTCCTTTTCATGGTATAGATATTATATTTTTGTTTTATTATCTAAGAACGGTACAGTTTCGATGATATTTTTCATTGTTTTATGACGGATAAAGAATAGAAAAATACATATATTATACCTACTTTAGAAAAATAACAATTCCCGGAAATTTTATAAGAACATCATATGGCGGGAAATATTCGCGACAGAGATGTGTTTAATCCATTATCACAGGTATAATCCATGAGATTGTGGAAAAACTATGTAGCATAAATTTCACAATATTATTTAAGGAACCATTAAAATTCGTTGTGACGATCTGTTTGTTTGGACAAAAAATACAACAATAGAATATATCACCTATATCCGGTCCGAAGAGCTTATTTATCCCTAAAAGTAGAAAAGTTGTTAATGTTATACACTTCCGGTGGCTCTTATGTTAATTCCTAATGATAATAAACTTTTGAGAGCGGTGAAATTTCTGGAAGTAAGACAAAAACTTAATCCATAACTTCCGGAAATTTGTTTTGTTCCTGATGGGTGTCTCTTAAATTAAAGACCAACTTAATGGAATTCAAAGGAGGATGTTCTTTTTTGGTCGTACTGTTTGTTTGATAGATACCTAGAAAATAGAAACAAAATTTTGAACAAAAACAAAACAATTATTCAAAAACTACTTCATCGATCAAAACATTTTTTACGAAAACACAAATTGATAAACAAAGGTACCTAAAACCTAAGAACAAATGTTTAAAAATTTCGCATTACAAAAAAACTTTAAAATTTAAATGACATGTTTTTTCACTATTCATTTTCTGACTATCGACTGAATCAGTACTAATTATTTTTTATTCATAAGCTTTGGCAAAGTTTTTTCATAAGCTAGTAACTTAAGTTTGTTTACAAAATCCATCAAGATTCAAAAACTAAACCTCTAAAAACAATAATCAATTGGATGATTTTTTTTCAAAAATTTATAAAATTATACAATTTATTTGGAAAAGTATTGAGATATATTAGATTGATACTGAGACACTACAGCTTACAACCTTTATTTTGTTTTCCAATGCAAAACAAAACTTTTTGGATGGTTTGCTGTGTGCTGAACTCAAATTGTTTTAAAACCTTTTCCTTAGAAAATCACAATAAAACATCATGTTTTTTAATTATTACAATTTCTGAAAATAGTACTATAACAATCCAAACAAATAAATGTATTGAAAGTTTTTGTGTAAGCGTAAAAATTACCTTAATTTTTTTTTACTGAAGCTCATAACTTTTTTCTCCTCATAAAAAGAAAAGACTAAGATTATTAAACAAAGGGTCGAAAAAAATGTCTGATAAAAATTGGAAAAAAATTTCTATTTAAACATTTTTTAATTTTGCTGCAGTTATTATAATATTACTCTCAACTAGGTATCTAGGACATGTTTAAAATTGAACTCGAGATATTAATCAAACATAGCATTAAAATTGTAGAGAACACAGAACCTTAGTCTATACTAAAATCCTAGGGCTGTTTTTTCTAACTTTACTATTTTTCTTACTATAAGGTCCCATGACTTATTATGTCCATCAGTGAAGAATCACAGGATCCCCACTACTCTTACATGCCATCTTTCACGCTTCCTTAGAGGTGTATTTCAGCTTTCTCTAAATCTTCCCAGTCGAGCTGGGGACAAATAATATCTAGATCGGCTCCACGATTAGTTATAGAGACCGTACTCCCAAGATATTGACATTTGTCTATCATCTCACCTAGTTGTCCTGAAATACTTTCTTGAACAGATGCGAAAGTTCCAATGCCGATCTTTTTTGTTTTTGTCGTATTTCGGCTTCAGCTTAATGTCATTTGATAAATTTCCACGATCCTATTAAAAAGTAAGCATACGGGGTCTGAGCAATACAGGTGTGTAAGATATGATTGGAAACTGCACTGAATTCCTCCATTTCCAATCGACAAAGTCGTGTACAGTAAGTGCATCACTAATCACCAATGTGAATAGTATTACTGAAAGTATACAGCCTTGCCTAACCCCACTCTTGATTGCGAACCCCTCCGACAACCTTCCTGTATGCAGTACGGGGCATTTGGATCCATCATATATTTAAATTCCTATAAGCCAAGTAAAAAATGATGTTTGTTCTAAAAGAGAAAGATCAAATACATAAATCGTTTCTTAAGAAAATCACAATTCTGCTGTTATTAATAACTTTTTCGGGGAATTTTGGACGGAGCATTATTTCTTACGATACTGGTTTTTGATACTTTGCTTTCCGAAGGGGGCAGTGTGCTTCTTGTATTAATTCTAAAAAAATTGATAAAAAAAATCAGGGAATTAGTTGATCTTCAAATCAAAGATATAAAAACTTTTTATTATCCACTGTAAATCTTTGTCCGATCAGCAGATCTTTAAAAGGGACAAATTCATTTTCCATTTAATACTTATTCCATCTACTACCTTGAATTGATATAGGTTTGGTACACAAAATTCACGTTTTTAGGATTGGTCGGAAATTAATTTACTTGATTTTTCCATTTTCTTTCATTTATAAAAAAAAATTAAAAAAAAACAATGACTGTTCATGTTTTGCCGAAGTATATTTTGAAATGTAAAACTTGTTTAACAAAATGGCTTTTTTTAAGCATTTCATAACTAAACAAATCGATATTTTTTGCATTAAATTGATGTTTGTGACCTCTCTATGTCAATTTATAAATCTAAAAAATGCAGGCTGAGTGTTTAGAAGCACACAAATCTAATCAAACAAAAAAAATAAAATATTGGTCCACCATAAGATTTTATTGTATATTAGTTAAACCCAAGTCCACTTTATAAAAAATATTTATTATATCCTAATAAATACTGCCTCATGGAAATTATGATTGTAGACTTTAATTAGTATCAAATTTTTCAAAAGCCGAGTTAAACCTAGTAGATATACTTAATCTTCAGGTAAGTATTGATACATATACCTGAATCCTGTTGGAAAAAATTGTATATATGTAGGTAGGCCCTTACTAAAAAATGTATACCTGTCTTCCTTTATTGCTAAATGCCAATTAGCAGATCAACTATTTATAACTTTCTTAAGTATGTACATAAATAATAAATTGCAATACCAACTTAAGACTGTAAGATGGTTTTGAATCAGTTAACTTAAATTTGCATATAAATAATAATTCTCAATAGCAGAACAGAAATATTCTATTTTGTTTATTGGTCCAATATGATAAGAACAACTGAAAGGAAATTCAAAATAAGTGTGGGAGTTATCTACTCTTATTGTGTTATGATGATATTATATTTTAGCAAACAATTAGAATTATATTTTCCTCTAAATTCTTACCTTCTTGAAATATTTACCTACGTTAATACTTATTTTTGGTAAACAAAGTTCTTATGAAGGTTTTTTTGGTGAGTCACTCTCTGTCAGCATTCCAACAAAACACAAAAGCATCCTTCATTATCAAATGGATATTTCAAGTAAATTGGTAATGTCTTCAGAGATATGTTTCTATTTCATTTTACTTAACTTCTCAACGGTATATGCATGTATTTAAATGTCCTGGTATAGAATTTTCAAATACCCAGTTTCTAAAATACTATGGAAAAAAATTAGACATTCTCCATATACCAATATCGCACGCACAGATTCTTATCTGAATCAAAATTTTCGAAAACATCCTTTTCACTCTTAAAAAAATAGGGGTGCGGGTACCTACACTTAAAGGATCAAACCAAAACCACGCACACAGGTGATTACAGGTACCTGCTGTGAAGGATTATGAGCTATGATTGGTTATATGGTTTTTGGAAAAAAAGGACGGCAATTGGGTTTATGACACCTTAGGCCTATGTATCTGTAGCAGATAATCCACAAAATAGGACGAAAGTAAAGCTTATAAAAACAAGGATCCGTTTTAAATTTGCGACATAACTTTGAAGAACTCGATACAAACAAGACGTCTTCCTTTATTATTATTTAAAGAAAAACATTCGTTTCATTATTAAACGGTTCGTTAACAAAGAAGTGAAAATATTAATTGTATAAATATTCAAATAGACATTCTTTAAATACTCGCATTTAAAGAAAATCATCTAAATTCTCTTTGATCGTTAATTTCGCAAAAACATTATTGTACAAAAATGTACAACTCTAACGAAGAAAATTATCAAATGGCATATACTAATTTCACTATGGTAAGTTATACTTTATTTTATTTTCCTTCAATATAAATTGCACATGTGTGGAAAGTTATATTAAAGACATTGATTCTTTTTTATTTACAGAATAAGGAACTTCCTCCAGCATCTAATGACTCAAACCCAACGGAAAATGACAATGGCGAATATAATAATGGCAGACGTGTGAGAACTGCCTTCACAGATTCTCAGCTTATGGAACTTGAACGAGAATTCGCACGATGCATTTATCTACATCGAGCACGCCGCATCGAAATATCAACACGCCTTGGCCTAAACGAAAAACAAGTCAAGGTGTGGTTTCAGAATCGAAGGATGAAATTCAAAAAATCCTCTATTATGACAAGTGCAAATGAAGACTCGGAAAACTTGCGGATAGATTATTTGACTGCGAAAAAATGGAGCCAAATCAAACCAAAAACAGAAAACACTACCAAGACTTCTTCCAATGTCCATCAGACAATCAAAACACAGGAATCTATCAATTTGAATAGACTTCCAATAATTCAACCGATGACAGCAAGAGTCGTAACAAATCCCTTACAAGTGCAGACAAATACACCAAATTTAGTGGCAAATCAAAATTTAAGAACTTTTAAGCCACAAGTGATTGTCAAAATGCCAATGTCTTCACGATTATCGCCAACATACCAACGTCTATCTTCAACAACTAATCAAATTCCCCAACAACAAGTTCTACGAGTGCCTGCTACTATCAATGACAACACGAAGCCAAGGATACAACTGGTGGAAACGATTACTTCTTCTTCAGCTGTTCTATATCAGCAACATCAACAACCTCAGTATCAGAAGACCCAACAATTTGTACAGATTCAAAGAGCTCCAAAACAGCAATTGATTCAGCAGCAACAACAGCACCCAAATGTACCCAGACAACAATTCTTGCCATCAAATCAGCAATATCAAAGGCAGGCGCAGTATGTCCAATACCAGCTTAGTTCCCCAGCACCCAATACTCAGCAATACCAAGTAAATCAACATTACCAACACCCTCAGCAGTTCCAAACACAACAAAACCACCAGCAGCAGCAGCAACTAATTCAACAAAAACTTCAGCAATCTTCAGATTTATCCAAACACTCAGAACAGCATCCTTTGGATTTGGAGCTTTACGAAGATCTTCTTTCAACACTTGATGGATTGGTGGAACGTGAATCTGACCAACCAATCATGCTTTCTGATAAAAATGAAATATCAATGGACTTGGACGAATTCCTAAATTTTAACAAAACGCCACACACTCAGATAATAACTGCAGAATCAGCCAAAGAAGAAAACTCAATCAATAAAAAGTCGATAGCAAAACCATTTGAAGACACTAAATCTGAACCGTCAACCCCCGAACTATTGCAATTGCTGGACGAAATCCAATACAACGAAGATCAAGATCACCAATCAAGTTTTTTCAAAGACAACTTCAACATCAATGATTTTAGTGAAAATTTCGAATTATCAAGGACTGATTTCTCCCTTAGTGAAACAGCTATCGAAAAAAATTTACACATGGAAATCGATGATATCGATATTGACGAATTGTTAAATTATTCAGAACCACCAACACCGATTATTAATATTTCTTTTGAAACTTTAACAGCACAACCAAAAATAACAGTTTTGTAATATAATATTAAAATTTAGCACATAATATATTTTTGTTAACACATAATCCAGTGTAATGTTCCTTAATTTATAAAAAAAAATATTGTACCAAAAAACTTTCATAATAAATTTTACCATTTGAAAACTAAAAAATTGATTATTTATTATTTACTTTGGCTTTTGACGATTATGTGAATTTTCTGTATATTTTTAAAATTTTACAAGATTAAATTTGGAAAAAAAACTTACCTGTCACATTTTTAATCCTTTAAATTTAAGATATAAAAAGGGTTAAAATTCCAGGATTTTATTGCACAACTTGTGGGATTAATTTTGAATTCTTAGAATTCCTGGACGACTTTACGAAATTAAGAGAATTAGCGATTAAGAGAATTAGCATTTAGGTAGCTATAAACACATGTGGTAGATAAATAAAATATTTTTAAAAAAATGTGGTGCGTTCCACTCAATTTTCATACTTTTGGAGATTAGAATTTTAAAAGTTTCAAAATTTGAAGCTAAATCGATATTTCAAAATTTCAACTTCAATCTTACGCTAAGATTAATACAAAAATTAAAAACTAAATACTAATTTGTAGAGCAAATCATGAATTTGTTTCCCAATTACTTTTTTAGTTTCTCAAGATTCAAATCTGTACGTGTTTTAAATTGTTCCTCACAATGTGTATCCTTTTGAATGGTAATTTACTGCGCAAAGTTTAATTTAATAGCTCAATCCGTTTTTAAAATATTCAACTTTCCTCTAAAATGAGACTGAAGCTAGCGGAAGAAAATGCAAAAAAAAAATGTTTCCTATTTTCTTGCCTTTAGTTGATAAACAAAATACAAATACTCAAGCTAGAGCTGTAGCCCGCTTAGGAATGCAGAAAATACGAAATGTATGTCTCTTTGTGATGTTCAAAATGATTGCCTTTTGCAGCGAAGGGTAGGAAGGAAAAAGATCTTAATTTGGTTTGTCCTTCGTCATCTATTCGGGGATTGTGCTTGGGAGCAGTTTTTTTTTCCAGAGCCCACTTTTTCCTTAACCATCTTAACTGCAGTGCTGAATGCATGTGTTTTTTAACTTAAGTAAAAATATTATTTTTTGAGTTTTTGGTTTGTCATGCATCAATCCGATTTAAACATTTTTTTTGAATAAAATATAAAAAGAAAGGTATGATCCGGATCAGTAACTGTGTTTTAATAATCAAAGCCTCTGTTTAAAAATTGTTGGCACTACAAAAGTTGTTCCAAAAGATTTTTCAAACACATATTTTCTAACTGCAGACTTAGAAACTACAGGTATGAACAAACATATCTTGAAAATTTTACAAATTTACCATTGAGACTTTGGAAGTTTTTGATTTTTGAAATTTTTCAAAAAAAGTATATTTTTAATGATAAAAATAAATGACCTTGAAAATTAGAAAAAAAATGTTTGTTATAAATTTGTTATAAATTCAAAACCCCTAAAATTAACATAACTTAAATTTTTGTTTGGCGGAATTTGAACTTTTTTATATGAAATTTTTAATTTTTTGGTTATCTTTAAAAAAAAGAATGGTGAGTAAAAAAATACTTCAACCAGAAAGAGATGTTCAAAACAAATAAATTTCGAAATTTTCTTTTTACCTGAATTTGTAGCTTTTTGAGTCCCAATTAAAATTAATTTGTATACGTATATGCTGGACACATATTGATGATAGAAAATATTTGTTTATTAATATATAATATAATATTTGTATCAAACTCATGTTTATTTTTATAAAAATACTGGTCAGTTTATTGCAATTCATAACTAAGAAAATTTACATTCAGCTTGAGTTACAGCTCCCCAAAAAACGTACGAATTTAAAATTAGACTAAAGAATGTTCATTTAGTTTTCAGTTTTTAAGTCTTCTTAAAAAAATTAATTTAAAAAAATCTTATTTTACCCGCGACAACAAAATCTACAGTTCAGGAAAATATACATAGTTTTGAAGTAGTCTTTAAAAAACCTTTCAAAGAAATCTTATTTTACCTCCGACTTCACTGTAAAATCAGAACTATAGTATGACATTTTTTTTAATGACAATTTAATATTTTATCAATGTTTTCCAAAACTGCAAAAGAACTGCAAACTTGGAGCTTTAGATATAATAAGTTCTTAGCTCCAAACTATGAAATTATGTTAAAAAAATAAAACACACTTTTTTAATAATTTTTTTTATGGAATAGAGCACCAAGGTGTTCAATGCATTTTGATTGAGAGAGCTGTGGTCCCACTGGAGATAAAGAAAAGATGATAGCAACAATATAAACATCACATTTGAGAGTTCGAAAAATTTTACGTTTGCATGCAGATGTTTTTTAAAAAAAGTGATATATAAAAATTCAGAAATGAAATTCAATTAAATTATAGACTAGTGTATTTTGTTAAAAATAGAAAGCATCTAGTCATCTATTTCCTTAAAAAAATTACTTAAAAAAGCAACGGATGCCCCAACATTTTAGGATTCGAATATACATATTTGATACATTTCTACATAAATCGTTAAAAAAAATATCGCTGGTTCATATCGGACCTTTAGCAATAAGAGCTAGTAGCTACAAAAATATGACTCAGATGTTTACATATTTTATTATAAAGGAAGGAGTGATTCCCGATGAACCTTTTCTCTTGGGAAATCCTCTTGCATTATTGCTTTGGCACCAAATTTTATTTAGGTAATATAGACTGACTACCTATTCGAATGATGCTGAATCTAAATATATAAAGTCACTGTCTGATACCAGCTTGGTGGACCAAAAACAAGAAGGCGAGCCATATGTCGCGACGCGTCTCGTCGCAAAACAGGTATGTATCTCTGCCTAAGATGTAAACACAAATTCGCAAGAAACTCAAGATGCACTGTATTTTCCGGCGCGGCAAGGCGGCAGCGGCGTAAACGGAACAATATGCTCTTCAAGTAACTTCGATAATCGAGGACACAAAGTGCGTAAAATGGTATAAAATAAATGGTTTTTTGAAATTGGCGGAGGAGGAACTCTGACGTGAAGCGGATTTTCAAAAATGTTAAATAAGTTTACTATCCCGATGACGAATTTTTATTTTTCAGTTGTTGTCTACGAACTACGACTGATGTATAGAATTTAGAAGACAATGGGAATTTATTGCTGTTCGGTGACGCCATAGAAAGACAAGGTGTTATTGCCTTATTATTCAAAACATATATTCACAATAAACACAGAGAAAACATCATAAATTATACGGTTTTTCTATACAGCTTCGTTCGAAAACAACTTTTGGGTTTGTTTTTGTTTTTAACCAAGCATAATCTGCAAATTTTTGATGACGTAATGAGTAATACATCCTTTATAGATTATGGCTGTATGAAGGATAATAAAAAATAAATAGATATGAAATTTCAAAATATACGTTTATCAGGTCTCCTTTCCAATCTAGCGATGGTATTCAAAAATTTGAAACAAGGTTTACATAGAAGCAGTTGCAATAAAGTACAGCACTGGTTCACACGAACGCGATCTTGTAGTTCAGGTATAAAGCAAAGGTATGCATTTTTATAAAAATACTGCAATGTTAGAGTTAAAGGTAAATGTGTAAAGTTCATAAAAAAAATAAATTCCTAATTAAAAAAAAAATTATTATTATTAAGTATAGTGTGCAAAATTTGAACAAAAGTGGTCAATTCAATAAATAAATTTAAGAACTGAAAAAATGCTCATAATTATATTTTCTTAAAAAAAAACCTTAAACAACTATTTTTTTTAACAAAAACTGGAAAGCATTAAGGTATATCTCAGAAAACAAAAACATTGCTCATACAAACTTCAAAAAATTTGTACAGTTCAGATGCTGGTATAATTTACAAGTACCTACATACCTATACAAATAGTTAAAACAACTACATATACATATATGCAATTTTTCAAAAAAGTCCTTGCCTGTAGACATTGAGGTAAAAAGACAACAAGACTTTATAGCAATTATATTTTTTTTTCAATTTTTAAAGTTTTTTATTTTCTTCACCACTTTAAAAAAAAACAATAAGTTTTTCGTGTTATTAACATACATTTTAAGTGGTATTCTTCTAAAAATTATTTGAAAATCTTTTTAATTCTCAATAAGTTTTTCTTCCAATCCGATTTCTCTTTTTGATGTTTTTTTTTTTTGTGTAAAAAACATATTAGTTTAGCATTCTATTTTTATAAGAAACAAGACACTTGGAATAAATTGTAAAAATCTTCAATATTTCTTGGTCATAAAAAATAAAAATATTATGCAAATTTAAACTTTGTAAAATAAGGCTTTACATGAAATATTTCTATAAATAAGGGGTATCAAAAAATACTTAACCCTCAAAATGTACTCCAAATTTTACCAAGCTTAGAAGACAATATTAT
The DNA here is from genome assembly GCA_958431115.1 of Syrphus vitripennis. Lineage (NCBI taxonomy): Eukaryota > Metazoa > Arthropoda > Insecta > Diptera > Syrphidae > Syrphus > Syrphus vitripennis. The sequence continues at coordinate 33,911,402 of OY288108.1, forward strand.
TTATACTGTTTTCGATGGTTGGCAAAATTTACTTGTGAAAATAAGATTTCCATCTAGAGAATCCCATCAAAATGCTCTTACAAACAAATTGATCCACCCTTTTAGGTTGTTTATTCTAACCCAGAAAACTATGTAAAAATTATTTTTTTTAACAAAACCAATGTCTAAAAAATATCATAACACAAGGAGTAGACAATAATATACTTCTTGTGTACCAAAAATAAATGCCTACTTGAGGATTCAACAACACAAAGATTAAAGTAACGAGCGCCAAGACTAAAATTAACAACAAGATTTTGGCATGCAGCCATGAACACTGCGACAATTCTATAAAAAATATAAAATATCTTTTTATGAATTTTATTTTACATTTTATTTTATCACGAAAATATACCAATAACAAAATAACGAGAATCCTATTTTGTTAACTTCTATGATGATATGTTTTATTATTAAGAACAATGACTACAGCCTGGTTCTTCAAGAGTTGTTACTCCACTGAATTCACTAAATTTGTACATAACTTTGCTATAAGAAAAATCTCAAGAAAACTAATTAGTCAATTAAAACATATTCGTTCACATTGTCCTCTCATTAATTTCCTTCCTAGACGACTGAGTTCTAATATTGCAACACCTATAAGGACTCCTAATTACACAGATATCGAAAGCAATGATTACAACAACAACAAAAACAGCCATCGTGACATTTCCCACTCTATAACCAATACGACTAGCTTCATAATCACTTTTAAATATGTAATTCATAACCAGACATAGTTATGTTCGATTTGCCTAATAGTAAATAAAGTTAAAATGGAAGTCCAGAAATATCTTCCGTCCGGAAGTATATTTCGTCATTACGCCGAAATTAGAATCAACTCAAGGCATAATTAATTTTGTCGCGATTTTGTTGCAAATGTATTTGAGTCGCGTTTTTGGGATTCAGGTCAATGCAAGGTATATAGACGAAGTCACTTTCCATATAGAAAAATGGAAACAATTTTGTGGTAATTAACTTGAAATTTAATGACACTAAAGTTTTTGAATGAATGTCGCACCAATGAATGCCATTCGGTTTTTAAATTAATAGATTTTACATTGGTTTGATTTTAATTCTTATAAGAATATTGGGTATTGGAATTGGAAATTTTATGATGGTGTATTCAGGCAATTAACCAATTTTCGACAGGGTCTGTTTTTCAAATCCATAAAATGACCTATTTCTAACCATTCTAGATAAACTTATTTCTCCTACTTGTACCGAAAAGAACTTAAGTATAAAATTGTAGTTTCATGAAGTTAAGAAAGACATATTTCTTAACGATCGAATAAGGGGTTATTACACTAGATACAATATTCCACCTTAAGGCTTCACTTTGGCTACGTCGCCGTCGGCCACATCGATGTATTCACAATTTGAAAAATTTAATATTAACTAAAATTTGAGTATTACTCGTAATTAAGAAATAAAAAACAAGCTTTCCATATATTTCTATTGGCAGTTCACATTTCTATGAAGAAAAATTTATTCAACTTTTAAGGAGATATTATTATTAAAAAAAAAGTGCCACTTAAAATATTTACCAATAATGTAAGGTTGTAGGTGTGAAAATATTTTTGCATTATACCGATTTGAGCAACACTTAAGACTAGGAAAATTTGTAGAATCAGTTTTGTTTCAAAAACTTAATTTATTTTTATTCAAGCCAGACAATGTAGGTATGTGCATGTGCAAGCAAAACTCAGTTTCTTTTGCTTGAAGCTTAAGGTTATTAACTTTTAACATTAAAATTTTTTTTGCAAATTAAAACAGGGCAGAGTGTTCGAAAGGTCCCAGAGATTCAAACCCTAGGAAAGGAAGGAAAAATATGAAGAACAATTCTTTTTAGAGAATTTTTTTTATAATTAAATGTTCTTTTTATCTCTTCTATAAGAATACAGTGAAAAAGGGATTGCTTTGCTATTTTCTGCCTTTACATAAATAACAGTTCGTCTTTTCACTAAAAAATATTTTTGGCACATATATAACTAAAAAATTCGTGATGTTTACGAAAAATTCTTTCGTGCGAAAAAAGTTTGTACGTTTCTGTATTCAAAATTTTAATATCACATTTTTTAATTTAGAGTTTCGAGAATTGTTTGATTTTTATCCGCACATTAAAAAAAAAATCATTTTAAACTGGCATACCAAATTTTTTTTCTTAATAAAGTTTAAAAACGTCATGTATGTATATAAAAAATCAAAAAATGTGTTTTCCTTTTGAAAGTTGAAATTTTGCGCTGTTGTATTGAACAAAAAAAAATATTTTATTTGAACATTGAGCGAACCAACTAACATTGTTAAAAACTAGTTTCTCGTTGGTGAATCAAATAAAAACTTCTTTGTATATTTTAAAACTTCAAAATGGCTGAATAAACTGACTTGTTCATAATGTTTGCATTTGCTTTTGTATTACACAGCTATGTTGACGTGTTGAAGAATCAAGTATATACCCGTGTCTTTATGTTGAAGAACACTGATATTTGTAGAAAGTCTACGTTACAAAACATCATCATTTCCATTTAAGACTTAAAAGCCCAATTTTATTTTTTATACAAAATACTTCTTCGATTAATATAAAAATCAAGTTTTTCTTGATAAGGTTTCCTTGGTCAAAATTGAAATAGCCTCTGGCTATGGACTTTAACACATAAAAACCCCACCACTATATCCAAAATAAACAGAAATGCATCTCCCCTCATTCTTCACTTAGCAAGCTTCCATTGTTGTTATATGTACATATATTATATGACACATCCAGAGTGAGGGAATAAAATACTAGAGTCATTATCGCCTCAAGTGAATTTCCCATGCCTATTTTTTTAATTTTTTGTCATCCAGTTTCACACTTGACCTTCAGCAGGTGTAGAGCCCCTACCACCCGTAGCTCGTCAGTTTACAATTCGGTAGCACAGTGAACTGACGATTTACCTACACACAAAAATCGAAAAAAAAAAGAAAAGGATCTTCTAATTTCAAAAACAAACAATCTCAAGGATTACGGATATTAATTGCGAATTAAACCAATTGTTGATGTTTAGCGTGCGCCTCCTTAAATATCTTTTTGTCAGAGGTAATTATCGTTTCTCTGACTGACGCAACCACAAAACCTATTAGTGCGCTGTTCAAGAGTTCGGGTACACCAGTTCAAATATCCCATTACACTTCTCTTTTCTCATCTATATTCCTGGTTGTGCGTCGCAAAATCATTAAAAATACACGCTCGTTGAGGATTGGGATTCTTCTTAGCGCCACCAAGAGAGGCAACATCAGCCAAAGCCTGTGCGGAACCGTATTTTATGGATATGTTGTAATCACCTTTTGTCCACCAGTCAAGAGAGGAATCACCATCAGGGACACTAACTTGGATATATTTATATTGAGGTAAGAAGGTTGTTCTAAGCCAGCCATATGTCTAGTCATTAGTGTGCGAATAGTTGCGAATATTTGTGTCCTCGTCGTCAATTGCCGTCGGTCGGTTTTGGTTACCTGTTGCTGGCGCTACGAAGCGCCATATTGACAGGATTAACGCTAAACACACCACACAGCCCGAGACTGACTATGTTTCCTTCAATAGACAATCATCATTGTGTCGTCAGTGCATATGAATTAATAATTTTTATAACGAAGAACATACTGATGCAGTCGATTTGAGTTAGTTTCAATCTAAAAGTTTTATTGAGTCCGCCGCGCCGCCGCTTGTCGCTGTCCTTATTATGCTGGGTTTGACATAATTTCTATGTCCCGACTTGTAGAAGAGACGGCGAGACAAGACGCGAGATAGACTGTTTATAGACTGAAAATGATATGGGATTGGATTTTATGGAATATAGTTTTGACTGATTGCTTTTGGTGACAGTATGGTTATTTTGCTAGTTGACTGAGTAAAGGAGTGAGACTAATGAGACTTGCGGTTTTGGGTTTGAGACTGACTTTGGTTTATTAGATTGAAAAAAAAGGGTTTTTGATAATGATAATAATAACCGTTCGTCGAGGTGCTCGTAATAAAAATAAATTCAAATTTAAATAGGTGAAGAAGAATCAGGATTTTGTTAAGAAAAGTAAATAAATAAAATAAAGGCAAATACTTATCTCTGCAACTTCATGTATCAATTTAGCTCTCATGTTAAGGATAACTACATTATGGAATAAAAACAGTCCGCACCCAAATAGAGCAGTAAACAATTGCCTATAGGGTGAGTGAGAGCCTGGAAATTTTAATTTCATGGCATCACGAGAGTTGAAATAACGATTGTTTGTTCATAAATAAAGCAGTAGCTTTATATATATACATTTATTTTACTATGTGGATTTTATTAAGGATATCATCATACGATGCTTAAAAATGTAATAAACGAAACTCTTGTATACTCTTTGTTGGTTACATTAAAAAAAGTATGTAAATGAAAGAGCTGATGCCCGAACCTTAAATTGAATAAAATAATTAAATATAATATTGGGGCACTAGTATAAGCTTAAAATGATAACGGAAAGAAAATATTACAGCAGTAGGCATTATTTTTTTATATTCTATACCGTTTGTGTGCTTTCTCTTTTGTCTCAAAGTTGAAATTCCTGTTCTATATCTGCAGCTTTTTTTTACATACACAAACATATACCTACAAATATAGCTTACCGGCATGTAATGAATATTTCAAAATACTACTAAAAGCTCAAATGACCTCAACGATCAACGTGAGGTGCAAATTAAGGCCGTTGCTAACCGAATTTTAAGTTGTAAATTCAATTCAATTCAAACACTGCATTGGGGTGAATTATAGCGAGCAGAAAAATTAACCAGGAAAAATTTTCTTCATTCGATTTTGAACAGAAAATATAAGCCCATAGATAAAAATCGCATAATGAATTTTGGTGAACAAAGTAAAATCATACGTTCAAAGGTAAACAGATGGCAAAAATCCAAAAGTAAGTAACACAAAATTACCACTGAAAGTAGAACTTATTAAATGAGGTTTGTTCTTCTTGAAGTTAAAACTACATTCTTAACTAATGTTGAAGAAAAAACTAATTCTTAAAATACAAGAAAGCTTTTTAAGTCACTCGTATTTGAGAGTTTTATCACAAAAAATTAAATAATTTATATTGTTGAAATTTCTATAGTTGTACAAACTTTATGCATTAAAATATTTTTTAAATGGTATCAACATTTGGACAAAAATTAAAAGGCAATTTTGTCACATCTCGCTTTTACTTGAACCTTAAAATTACACCCTGAAAAAAATATTATACCTATTACTCGATGCTGGTACGCTTTTAAAAACTTGTTTTTGCAGTTTCTAAAGAGGTATAAATCTTGCCAAATCTAACAATAAGAAAACAATTGAACATGGCTTTTAAGTAGCTTATTTTTTAAGCTGTTTTTTCTAAACAAAGAACACTATGCAACTTTTTTCTTGATTAGAGCTATGGATTTAAAAAACCCTCAAAGATAAAAAAAATTATGTTTTTTGTAACAAATAGTAGAATTAAATTATGAAAGCCAATTTAAAGTTTGTTATATAAAATTTGGTAAAAAAAAATTCAGTAACTTTTTTTTTTTATTTTTACTTTGACTAACTTTTTTTTATAACAACTTAGTTTAGAAGAAATATAAAGGCTTAATAATGGTCTTTCCACTTTAAAACAAAACCCAAAGGGCGAGAAATTAAACCTCCTCCTGATCAGTATTTTTCTTTCTTTAATTTTACCTTCACTTACTTTAGATCTAATAACTACCTCCAAGTGCAATTTTTCTCCATTTTGCCTAATTAATTGGATGTACTTTCTGACTTGAAACAAGGCTTTAGGTATCAATGAGGATTTAATATTTTAACCAGTTTTTTGTTCTTCAAAATCTATATTGTATTCTTAAATTTAGAAATAATTTATCCCAATTTCCACGTCTCGATATTTAAACAAATCAAATACAGTCAACTTCTTATTCTCAGATTCGACTTTTCACGCAATATAAATCTAAAGTTCCCTTATTATTCCCTTAATGATTAGGTTGGGGATCATTTAAAACATCGTATCGATTTAGGGAGAAATTCGAGCCTAGGCAATGAAAAAAGGATAACATTTATTTCCTATGATCGTCTTACTAAAATATTAGATATTCCCTTTCAAATAACTTCTCCAAAGCAAATAATATTAATATTGAAATAATTTTTAACACACAATTTTTGTTTTAAATATTCTAGGTCAAATTCTTCTGTATACGAAAAATGCATTTAAAAAACAATGAATATCGACTCTTTGATAGATTTCTCGGATGAGCATTGAATTTAATTTTAATGATAACATTTTGGAACAATAATTACAATTCAATTTGTAGAAATGTGTTTAATGAACATTCTTACTAATTTACTAACTGAATCTCAGCAATTGACATTTAGTTAGCTGTAGCATTTCAAGCTCTTCAGTTCTATCATGAATAAAATGTGAACTTATTTATTTAAAAATAAAACTTATGGAAAACAAAGACAAAATTGTAGGCATCTACAAATCAGAGTTCTATGGGAATTACCATTCTTCATCCATTCAGAAAGTTGTAAAAGGTTTTGTTCTTTTGTTCAGTGAGTATTCTCTTAAAAAACTATGAATTTATAAATGTAGAAAAAAATATATTTTGGAATTTGAAGGAGACTCAATATTCAAACTCATCTTTACTCGTATATGACTTTTTCTATAAAAAGCTTATAAAATAAAATCCTACAACTTTAATTTTAAATGATCATATTTTGACGTCTGCCATTACTATTCTTTCATATCTCAGAAAAAAAAAAACAATGTTCGAAACACCAACAACACTGCAAAAGTGGTAGGTACAGACAAACTCAACCAACCAATGGCAGCTCAGTATTCGCACCTTTCACAGTTTATAAGTTGTTGAAATTCATTAGGAACCTGTTCAATACAGAAAATTTACCTGTTCCAATGTATACCTTATGACAAAGAAAAGAATATCCCGAAAAAGGTTCGACATGGTAGTTTCGAAAAACGAGTATAAATACTTTCGCAATCTCTTTTCTAAGCACAGTCCTACGACTTTCTTTCTAAGGATAACAGCTCAATTTGATATTAGAAACAATTCACAATTTTTTCTTTTATTTTCAAAACCAATTTCCATATCCAAAAAAAAAATTAACCAATAACAATGATGTCATTCAAGCAAGAATTTTTAAACTATCCCAGAAACTCACCACCACCATATTCGGCTCATTTGGAAATGGTAAGTTCAATTGAAAAATGTTTTCTTCTTCTTTCACTTTGATTTCTTCTGCCAAAACTAAATTTTTATAAAGAAAATTTTATTAAATTTTAATTTTGATATTTTTAGATGAATTCCCACTTTGAACCAAACGTGGTTGTGATGAAGAAATCCGAATCACCCTCACCAAACAAAGAAAAGTGCAAGAGAGCTCGAACTGCATTCAGCAGCAATCAATTGATTCAGCTTGAGAGGGAATTCCATGCCAACAAATACCTTTGTCGTCCACGAAGAATTGAAATTTCTCAACGGCTTGAGCTCTCTGAACGACAAGTTAAAATCTGGTTCCAGAATCGTCGTATGAAGAGCAAGAAGGATGCTGCCCGCGGAATCACCGATTACATTAAGTTTCGACCAAGTTCGGATTCTGGTTCAAGTCGAGGCAATTCGGCACCAGTTTCACCACAACATCAGAACTTCGGAAGTCCAAATATTAAAATTGAAGCTCAATCTGATGATAAGAGTCATGATGGTATTGTGCAACGACTTCTGCAATACAGTCCCCAGCGGGAGCTATTAAACCACCAAGTTTTAACCCCAGTGCAAGTTCAACACCAGCCACAGCAGCCAATGCATCAGACCAACTATCAAACCGTCAATGTGAACGACAATCTGGAAGTACCAAGATACATCAATCCCTATCAAATGCACAATACCTATCCATCATCAGCTCCCCTAGTCCAGAATCAGAATCATTTGAACTCGAACAACAATAACAACTACGTCTCCCAGGAGTATTCTCAATTCGATCAGTTCATTCCAAATTTCCTGGACTTTGCCATGGGTAATGATTTGACATATGAACCTCCACATCATGAATACGACATCAATAATAGCTGCGATCTATCACCAACATCGGGAAGTGATGAAAGTTGGACTTCGAATTATTCTGCATTACCAGCAGATATTGAACTATCAGCTCATAGATTGCTAGAATTGTAAAGTTGTCAAAGCCTTATTTTCTTTTTTTATTGTAAATAACTTATTAAGTATTGTATAAATAATTTTCTTAAGTTGTAAAAGTTTATATTTTATTAAACGAATATTTTAAAATTAATTTTTTCATTTTATTTATGGTACTCAGATGATGCTGGTTTTGTTTTTTTTTTCTACCTAGATTTGTTGTTGTTTTCGAACCAAAAATAGTATATCTACTGGTTTTCTAGGAACTATTTTGTTTTGAAATGAAAGAATGTCATTTCCGCATACGCAGGATGTTTTATGACAATGTACTTATGACTTAGCGCCAGTAGAATCATTTACGACAGGCGCCACATAGTGGGATAGTTTACAGAATATACGGTAACAAATTCAAAAATTAAGACATATGAATTTGTTTTAAAACCAACATTTTTAAAATAATTTGTTTAAACAAAATTATTACATAAATGTTGTCAATTCTGAAAAATCATTGTACTGAAATCGTTATCATCTCACAAGTAAACTCTTTTCCAATTTTACTTGAAAACCAGCTCTCTGAAACATTCTTAATTTAACATGCTAAAAATTACAAGGAATCTTTACCGTATTCAAACCTTTGCAGTCGACATTTGATTGAAATTCTATTTTTGATTTGACGTTTATTTCAGGTTTTTCTGTCCTACTGTATTTTATTTTGATTAATATCCATAAAAATATATTGGCAACGGCAAAAAAACAATCTAAAAATCTGCAATGGGCAGGTATTAAATTATTCATACAGGTAGATATATCAAGTTCTTGAACAGAAGTTCGATTGTGTCGATACTTGCGTTCCTGGTTAGAATGATAATAAGAAAATAAGCATATTAATTTCTTGAACTATGATAGTTTAATAGTTCAACTTTTATTTTGCCTAAAAGTGTTCCCTAGTAAGTAAAAACAATGACTTTCTAACTTTTCTTCAGTTCTATCTAATTTTTTTTTTGTATAATTGTCTTAAAAATCTTTTTTAAAAGAAACTGATTTGAACTTTCAATAAATAATTTATTGATTACTGATTTTTCTGAAAAACTATTTTTTAAATTGATTACTTTCGAAGTAACATAATAGAGGTTGAAATAAAGACTCATAGCAAAATTAATAGCAAAAGCTCTTATGTCCAATAATTTTGTTTTAAAGCTTAGTAAATTCGCGCTTTATAAAATCTAAACATTAATATTAAATTTTTGGATTTTTTTTAAGTTTTGAAGATCGTTTTGAATACATTTTGAATTTTAAAATATACGTATTTTTTAGATTCAATCCAACAATTCTGTGCCACATGGTAAAAATAATAACTATGAAATCAGACTTTAAAAAAAAAAATATGGTAAATGATAAAAATCAAAATACGTATAAGCTATAAGGTTTTAAAAATCACTAACAACCTTATTATTGACTATCTTTAAATATAGTGTAAGGACAATATTTTTGAACCAGTTTTATCATTACGAAATTAAATTGAAGAAAATTCGACACTTCTTTTTTTTTCTTAAAACTTGTTGGCTCAAATTATTAAGAAAATACACATTAAAATATGTAACTTAAAAATAATACATCTTTGAAATTGCATTTTATTTCATCTCAATCCGACCACTTTTAAATATATATATTTTTTTTTATTTCAAAAATGATTTTAAAACATTCTAAAAAAAAATTTCGCTCCCTAGTGTATGTATGATTGATGTTGACTCGACGACCACGACACGACGTGACGACGGCGAGTTGTGAAACAGAAAGAACTCAAACTGTAAAACTGTGGTTTGTGTCTGAGATAGCTTGCATCTCACCTTGATGTATGCAATGAAGTTTGAAGGCTTCAAAAGTTTAAACAAAAATTTTAATGCCTTGGAACTGTTTTTATTTTTTTTTTTATTTTTACGTATTCGAAGATTTAATTTTATTTATTATATTTATATTTTTTACTCTCTTCACTCATTTTACACATTTGCAACTCCGTAGAACGAGAACAATCAAACTATAGAACTTTTACCATAGAAACTAAAATCTCTTGTTGTAAATTTTATTAATATCGAAATTATGAAAAGCACGATTATTAAATTGTTTGCTGAGATTTTAGTTTTCTGAGTATTGTGGTAGTGCCATAAATGCATATGGAAGAGTAATTTGTCTCACATAACCAAACGTTGCCCAAACATCAAAAGTTGGACATGTTAGAAAAGACAGAACTCACTTTTAAGAAATTACGCCTAGCACAAGAGAAAAGGTTTTGAAGTAAATCGAAATGATTTTCAACTTTCCACCTTTTCTCTCATTTTCTGAGAGAACTGAGTAAACTGCCCAGGAATTTCAGAAAAATTGTTAGGTGTTCGGTAATACAGTTTTATTTGCTGAACCAAATTCGAAAAAGTGAAAGCAAAAAGCGGTAACATATAAAGAGAAATTTCCAATCATTGTGATAAAAGAAAGACTAAAACAGACGAAAATTTAAGAGAAAAACTGAATATGATTATAAAGTTCTTTACAATACACAACACTGCTAGTGTTATGCCTTATTAGCAGTGATGTGAATCAATCCGAACCCTAACAGTCAAAACAGTATTTTTCTATACATCTGTTACTGTTGCTGGCGTGCACTCTGTGGGTGCATTTTTTTTGTAACTATTTGTTATTTTTTTTTTTGTAGATTCGCACTTTTTTTTGTGTGTTGATTATCTTTGTGATATGTATTTTGTTTTCTTTTTCTCTTTTTTTAAATATTATGGTTGGTGTGATTTAAATTAGTTTTATCATTTATTCTTGAGGGCTTTATTTTTGATGGGGACACTGCGCGATAGAAAAACGATGGCGGACGAGGGGGCGACAAAAACGCACAAACATCCACAGCACACACGAAGGTTACCCTTTCTTGTCAACCTGCAGCGACAAGCCGCCAACTGCAGAAACACATGTGTTAGAGTGGTGCTTACTCCTTATCCTTATCCAATCCTTAAGTACCCTGTTAACTATTAAAAAAAAAAAACAAGATATTTGCCCTTAAGAATAATATTAGGAACTAAAATTTTGCAGGGATTTTTTTGTATTATTGCAAGGTATTTAAGGGGAGGATCGATAAAAATTCAATGACTAATATAGGAACAACTTAAATGTATATAATAATAACTTTATATATGTTTAAATTAGAATCCGTACAAATCCAGAATGTAATATTAATTGTACTCATTCATTTTTATTTAATTTGTTCAAAAAATTAAGTTATTTACAAATCAAATACATTTGTTAGGTATTATATTATTAATTTTAACTAAATCAGATTTAACGGTAGCTGTATGTGAAAATTAAACAAAATTAATAAATATTTTTATATATAAAAAATTATCAACGTATAATTTTTTTTTTATGAACAAAGTGGTTTGCCTTCCATCATTGCCTTCGCACAATAATGCGGAAATTGAATGCCTTGGAGTAGAATATCGGTGACACCCTGCAAGAAAAAAAATTATATTTATTATTTTTTATTTGAAATGCTTAACTAATATATTTTCAACTATGCTGAATTCTACAGTAGTGGTATTTGAATTGTTAAAATAACAGGCTTGAATTTTTGGGTCACATATTGACAAAAATAATTTCTACCAAATTTCTTATCTTGCTATTTGAATGAATGATTATAATTGTTAAGAGATCATATGAACTATGGCTGGTCGAAAAACAAAAAATATTCCTAATATATTTTGGATTTTTTTCTTATCACACTCGAACTGAATTAAGTATTTATGTGTTTAAAAAACGAACCATGTGACTAACTAATTGTCATTAGGGTATCTTATTATATAATTAATAAATTGAGATTTCATTAATTGTTCTTATAACCGGGCGGCGTTAATTCTCAGTATATGGCAGATGAGTAAAACTAAAATAGAAATTCTATCACTTTGTATTGGTTTTATAAGTTAATAAGCGAATAGTATATCTTTGTAACTTTTTTTTAAATGTTTTAATGGTAAAACTCAAATTATGGAAACTTTAGAAATAAATTACAAACTTTTAAGGAAAAAACTTGCAGGCCAAAAAATTATACTAATACTATTACAGCAATTAAATAAGACTCAGGTGTGCACTTTATTTTAGTTTATTAAAACAAGTTGAATGATTCATTATTTAAACAAATAACTGATATGAACTTGTGTCTTCTTATGTGAAGTTGTTTATCGCTGTTCCCCAAAAAAAAAATGTGATAATAGGTGCGTCGTTATTTGAAGAGACGAATTATTTTAAACAAATTTGAAATACAATAGGAAGCATTAGTTTTTTGTCGGTTATAAAAATAGTTAACACTTTCTTGATTGTAGATAAATAATAAGAAATTACTTCTGAAAAATACTGAAAACGTGATTCATCCTTTTGGATTGAGATTTTAACTTTGTAATCCACCAATAGTGAATATTGCCTATTAATAAATTATTGATACGAAATGATTTATGTTCCATTCCTGTTTTAAATCAACAGTTATTCCTTATATCTGATTGCAAAATGTATATTAAACGGTTAAAAGGATTTTTTGGAAATATGAGTTCGTTGCCAAAATCCTCTGACCTTATGAACCTAACCCAATTTTAAGGGCTAATTATAATAGTCAGAATTTTTCGGGAGTTAATGTCATAAATTAATCGAGTCGAGAAGTCAGCCATATTGCACACAAATTAAATCATTTTTCTCTTTTTTGTGGTTACTTCATCAAATGTCAGTTTCTCTTTACTTCAAATAGGCGAGCTTGATTTTTTTTTAATTGGAGGAAAAATGCATTATAATTCGAATGAAACATAACTAAAAAAAAAACCACTGGGTGCAATTGGCAACTTCCCATTGGTGCCCTTAAAATCTTTATACCCAATGTTTTTTTGCCTAAACAAGGTCACTATTTCAAGAACTTCTAGCACAATATCGAGTGTTCAATGCAATCGAGAAATGTTCGAAACAAAAAACATTTAAATAATTTTAAGCAGAATTCAAAGGAATTTTTAGAAAAATATATTGCAACTGAGCAAATCAAGCAAAAACTTTAATAACAACTGAAAATAAGTGTTGAAAATATTTTTAAAAAGTTTTTAATTCCTTGCAGTTTTTTTTTTTTTTGCTCCAAAAAAAATGGATAAATTTTCAATTTTCGAAATTATATTTTACAGTTTGTTTGAATTTTTTGTATGATTACTTTATCTCTGTTCTTTTAAATTTTTTAAAATCTCTTCAGCAATTTAACACAAATTTAATTTGAATAGGGGTGAAATTTACCTAAATTTTTAATTTGGAGACAGTATTCAATTAATTTAATTTCTTTGACCCAGAGTCAATTAAAGTTTTAACAACCCAGTTCAAATTCAATTTGTATGGCATGTCAGGTATTATAGAAGCACCAAGCCGCTGCCGTGTTAAAACAAAAATCAAGATAATATGTACATAATTCCAACCATAATAATTATGTACAATTAAACATATGTACATATATTTTGTTTAAGAATTCGATTACGTCAGACGAAGCGAATTTTAATCTTAATGACCCTGCCATTTAATAAAATATTTGCTTTTAGGGTGTGGAAAATCTGCGAATATTGTGAGGCTGATGAATTCTTTAATGTTTTTTGAGTTCAATTGACATTTTTAGTTGTAAAGAGGAAAAAATTATACATATAGATTCTGAAATAGAATATAGAGGATATATAAATGTACGTACATAGCAGTTAAAATTTAATCTCAAGTCTCAAGCTAAGTAAATGTTTTTGAAAAAGAGCAAAAGATTATTTTAACGTCTATTTTAAAATAAATACCTAACAAAGATTCTTTTTCTTATCTCTGTAAAAAAAAATAATTTTTTTCTATATCAAAACAAATATTTGAGGATGTGATTTTTTTATAGGTATGTATAATCATACTTTTTTTTGTGAATTAATTTAAATTACCAACATGTTTTTTATTTCATTACGTTCATTATGCAGGTGCATAATTGTGAAGGTAATCACATTAGAATCTTTCCGTAGGTTATGTCGTTTTCAATTGGCAATCCGGAATTGGTTTAAGATTCGGAATTCCAATTGAACAGTTTTTTTCGATTGAGAAAAATTTGAAGTTTGGTGTGACTGTATTAGTATTTCAAGCAATCACTTTACTGTTTGCACAATTTGTAAATTTAAAAAATATGACCTTTATCAAGTGTGACATTTAAATCTTTGAATGTGTGAGTGATTGTTTTTGCTTCTGATTTCAAATCCAGAAGAAAAATTCTCTTTTTTTTAGAATCAGAACTGTCACTTTTGCCCAATTGAACGCATTCAGAATGCTTTTTTCTGCTTCCAGATTGCCAATTGAAAACGACATTAATATAATAAAATTAGAACATTAGAACATTTATTGCTAAATCAAACAAAACAATAAAATTAAACTGTAGAATTAAAGTAAAAAAAAATATATATATATAATATAAAACTATAGTTTGTTTATTTTTGTCATATTGCAACTGAATTATTGTTCAACAGTAGGTATTTTTTTTTTCTAAAATTTATCTTTTAAGAGCAAGTAAAACTATTATTTTTACTATTTATTCCCCTAAGAGTATATTGTTATTATTTCCACAGAAAAATATATTCATCCGCTTTTACTGCATCTGATTTTGATTAATGATTACTGTTCCAACTAGGTTTGACGTTTGTCTTATTTAACGGTAAAAAACAGCTAGAGAAACGACAAAGACAAAAAAGGTATAAGCCTATAGACTAATAGATCTAATGTGCAAGTTCTTAAAATAACATACAGATTTACTGAAAGCGAAAAAATCTAAAAACTATTCCCAGATAACAGAAAAATAAATTTCTTACTCCGATTTTACTTAAAGTCATAAGTATATGTAGGTAGGTACTGACATATTGATCACCTAGCTAGTGGATTGGCACTGTGAATTGTCTACAATCTAGATGAATGACCATAACACAAATTATACTGTTCTTTTAAATTCCTTGCAATCTCTTAACTAACGATCTATAGATAAACTAAGTAGGTAAGCCCTTGTCCAATGTCTACCTATTGTCCATGATCGGCACTCGAAACCAATAGTTCAAGTTCATTCAATAACAGAACAACGACCTTACTAATTAATGCAAATCAAAAATGAAACATCAACAAACATTGTTTACTAGTAAACCAAAAAAAAAAGTGAACCTACTTATAGGAAAACGGGTTTTTGTTTTTAAACAAAATAAACTCTACTTACCGATAATCCGGGAATGCACACAACCAGCACATACAAAAAGACGTACAAGAAAGCCGAGAATCCAGCAACCACGAATGAGACGAAGAAGAAGATGATCAACCACAGAATTGCCCAAATTGGATTCATTTTTCTGTAAACAAAACAAATAAAATTGAATTTAAATAAATTTAAAAGTAAAACAAAATGAAAAAAATTTTAGGTTATTTTTGTATATTTTTTTAAAACAAAACAAAAATAGAAAAAAAAAAACGATGCGCGTATAAAACAACAAGCTCAGTGGAAACGCCCTGATGAACGAGCGCTTGCACATCACCACTAGCTTTCACCGTATAGATAAATTTGTTGCTTAAAAAAAATAGGTGGGCGATGGAAAAACAGTTCGAACCACCAAAAAACCACTAAATCATTCGAAAATGCGTTTCTAACTTTAGACTAAACAGGCGAACACAAAATACTTTCTTCAAGTTAATTCAACGTCACTTCTAAATTATTTGGTTGATTGAACAATTTTGAATCTGATGTATAATTAATTAATCGGGTGATTTTTCAGCGTACTTGTTTTGAATACGAACTGTCTATAATTGGATTAAAAACACAAATAATTTGTTTTGATATGTACGTGACATCAGACCCATTGAAATAGAAACAAATGATACTTGAAATATATTATTTTCAAAGTCACCAAAAATATTAAACGTACTTGTGTTAAATTTTAAGAGAATTGACACTGCGTATGTTAACTTAGTGACTTTAAACAACAAGCGTCTAAAATTGAATGTTGCACTGTTTGCTAGAACTGGTTCCAACAGACCAAAAAAATAAATGAAGATCTCCCAAAGAAGTTATTGAAGAAAATGCTCCCGCTCTCTGATCGTCTTAGGATTTAACGTGAATGAATTGTTTTGTTGTGGAAGAAAATAAAAAAAGAAAAACACATTTATTCCAAAACAACAACTCAACGCTTCACGCTCGGATGACACACCATCACTCTATACTCTAGCATAGTAGAGTACACATTCGTTCGTCGGAAGGGGAGGAGAAGGGGAATTAAGGTAGATGATATAGAGTCGAATGTATCCAATAATAGAATACCCATACCCCCCACCCTCTTTGTTACAATCTGGCTCTGATATGGTTTAAGCTAACTTGATTCGAGTGCCTTAACATTTACTCTCTGTATAGTAAGTGCATATGGAAGTAGCTTCGACAGCGAAGTGTGAAAGAATGTCTTGATGACGTGATCCGATAGCGTTGCTTGCCTTGTGGATTTCTGGTATGTATGTCACTCTTTCTAAATAGTCGGTACTCGGTACTGATAACGATGCGACCAACTCCAAGACAGTGTTGCCGATGTCATTAAATAAGATTAATGTAGAAAAAAATGTTCTTAATTATTATTATTTACTATTACTCATATGTAGTTGGAAAGAAAAGTTTAATTTTGTGACAAAGTTTTCTTAATGAACCACTTTTGGAGCGGCAGGTACATAATGTAAATGAAATGCGTATACGTCCAAGGGTACTATATTTTGTTGCATTTTTTAATTAACAGAATTATTATTTTTGATTTTGTATAGTGTTAACTATCAATGATATGTTGAAAAGTCAGTATTTAAATACCTAACTTCGTAAAAGAATGTTAAATTAACACTGATATTTTGTACCGAGTTGGTTGCAAGGAACTTAAGGTGCCAGCGTTTTTATTTTTCGTTAACTCACTTTTTGCGGTCACTGCCCTGATCACGCCCTCTTTTGCTCCGCTCAGTGTATCATCAGTCCTTCAGTTTAAGTCATCAGTTTCAATGAGTTTTAAGAAATGTAGTTTAATACCTAATGTATTTAAAACCGAAAAATTAATGTGCCAAATGCCGAAATAAAAATTTAAAAAAAATGTTGAGACAACAAAATGTTCTCGATTAAAATGTGTAAAAAAATAAACTGTTAAAAAATTCGCCATCCAGAAATGTAAATGTCGCGTTGTGAAGACGAAAAAACAATAACAGTAACGTGTTGTTGTCAATCAAAGCAATTTGTTTTTGCTTTTTTTTTTTGGGTGTAGAATTTTTTTTTTTTTTTTAGAATTTTATTGTGGAGGCACAAGCTCTACGTAATAAAATTTGAGAAAGGGTTGCCCCCATATTTTAGATTTCCCTCCATTCGACTGCCACCATGATAGTACCTAGTATGTTTTTCATATACAAAGGATTCCTCTTGGTATCCCAATGTTTCAATACTGTAGCCCCGAATTAATTTGTTGGGTGTTTTATTTATAATTCAAATAATTTTTAAAAGAGGGTGGCTTGAGCCCCTACAACCAGACCCATGGATCCGCTACAGGCTACATGCGGATACACTTTTTGATTTAAAAAAAAAAAATTCAAATTAAAGTTCTCGATTACAAAAATAATTTTTTTTACTTTGACCTTGTATGTGTATTACTAAAAAAAAGCAAAACATCTTTCCAATTGTTTTTCTTTTGGGTGAAAAAATAAGCTGAACAAGTTAAGTTGAGTTACATTTAAATTTTTTTTTTTTTGAAATTATGACGAATATTTTATTTTTGAATTTTTAGCTCATTTATGAGCCAAAAAGAAACTGGCTTTTATCAGAGGTGAAGTTATTTTAGATTATTTTTTTCAAGTTCCCTGAGTGAAGCAGTGTCCCTAAAGAGGGACAGCCAACAAACTTTTAATTAAAAAAAATAGTTTAAAATTCTATTTGTTGCCAATTAATCTAAAAGTTTTTTATTGTTACAGTTACAGATCCAAGAGTTCGGAAATGTTTAACATTAATACTGGCTAAACAAACTAAATAGCATTGTGGGCTGCAGTTGATTCATTTTTTTTGCCCAAAGTTTGGGACCCACAACCATGTGCTTCCCTAAGTCCTGAAGCTAATTCAATGCACGAATTCGTAAGTTTTTCTCAATTTAAAATTAAAGCGCCATTTTATCAAATGTCGATACATACATAAAACATAATCCACTTTCTACCCCAAAATATAATATTTCCACAAAGAAATATATGATAAATTAATATTTCCAAGAGAAAACACTTAACATGTTCGTAAAAATAGAAGCTTATTAATGAATAATGGTTTCTTGAATTAATGTTGAGCATCCCTTTTAGAGGCTTACCTTCAAACTCGTGGAACAAACAAATGCATCGAAAATTGAACTAGATGATATATTTATATATAAAAATGTATAACAATGTTTTTAAAATTTATTTTGTTGATTTAAACAACTGCTCCCACTGTTTGGCATGCTCATTGTTTCGAAATGAATTCTCCCAAAGAGAGTCGGCGATTTCATTTTTTGTCTTGGGGCCAGGATCGATTTCAAAAGGAATTATCTTCAAACTGTCTGGATTGGCGCTGAATCCCTGAATAACATTTGGGACTTTGTCACTTATGTGTGTTTTTGTGCAAATTTTCAAAATACTCATTTTAAGTAATCTAACAAAAGAAATGGATTAAAATTCTAAAAACATCTATGAACTTGTTTTCTTATACTTGTCCACTGTTGTCTTGTTCTCCTGAGATCCAGAACCATTTTCGTGCAAAGCGTTAATCTTTTCCTGCAAGACCTTGATGTCATTGTTAACTTTGTTCTTAAATTAAAGATAAAATAGCCAATATAAGGTAAACGAAAGATTAAAAAAGTACATAAAGCAACTACCAACCAACTCTTCTTCACGTTCCTTTTGGATTTGCTGGAGTTCATCAATTTTTTGTAATTTCTTTTTTGCAATGAGATTAGCTGAATTTAAATTTTTCGTATTTTCACCAATTGTTTCATTTATTTGTGCTAAATCAATTAAAGAAGTTAAAATTAATTTTTCATTCAAATTGTGTATTTTAATTTGCTTACAGTAAGTGGCCCATAGTTTGCTGTGGGTTTTAGCGAGATGATTTTCCTTTTTTGCCGAGGCCGTGGATTTTTCAGCTAACTTTTTGAATTTTTTTGAGTATTTAGATTGATTATACATTTTAATTAATTTTTTTTGTTATTTCTTTCTTCTTTTATAATTTTAAATTTTATTAACTTCAGTTATTTATAAAATACAAAATAGCTGTCAGTTTAATTGGTATAAAGGTACCAACATTTAGAACAAAAAATAAATGAATCAGTTCAGAGAAATTTTTTATATATATGCGTGCAAATTAATGCACGATTTACGATTTAACCCATGACAGACCAGCGTCGGTTTGGGAGAGCTGACAGTTGATGAGTTACTTATTTATTTTTTTTTACAATAAAATGTATATAACTTGAAATAAAAGAGATGTTAAGAAATTCTAGAATTTTCAAAAGAAAATTAAAAAATACATTAAAGGTATTCATCCAAATTACTTCTATAAACTTTATGAGGTTTATTTTTTCTCTTTCTACATCAAATCTGTGAGATAAATCTTTGTATATGAAAACTATAGTACTATCATGGCGAGTTTTTTTTTAGGGTTGCCCGGACCCTTGTGGTGGCGCTGCAAAATGTGAGGTGTAAAATTGGATTTTGGGAGTCTTTAAGCGTCGAAAATCGGTGGTAGGGGCAAGAGGTGACTATTTTTTGGATTATTGCATTCAAAAAATATCAATAAATATCATTTAAAACCTTCATAAGCTCTCCGCAAAAAAAAAGAGTAAGGGTTGCCGGCATACATTAGATGTCGCCCCATTCGACTTCCACCATGAGAGTACTATAGTTTTCATATACAAAGTGCCTGGTTACACGAGCGGAAAAAAAAGTTAATTCTCGAAAGAGAACGCATGATTTTTAGAAAGATGGAAGGAGATGGCATTTTTTTCCATCTCTTTCCATCTTTCTAAAAATCATGCGTTCTCTTTCGAGAATTAACTTTTTTTTCCGCTCGTGTAACCAGGCACAAAGGGTGATACTGAACCGAAAAGGCAAAATCTTGTTGATGAAAAGGTTTTTCCTTTTTGATCACCTCTTTATTTCTCTTGCGAGCGGTCAATGCTACCGTCCGCCAAGATCGCTTGGCTCAAAACTGCTGAGCGCACTTTCATTTGAATGGTATAAGAAACTGACAATTGTTTTTGACATTTGGCATCTGCCTTTCTCAACTGTCAACCCGAGTGGGATAGGGATACAGACGTGCTTCTGCGGATTAAGGAGACCTGTGTGAAAGAATTTCAACTTAAGATTCTTTCCAAAATCCAAAGCCACATTGCTTTGTAGGACATTCATCATTATATTATATTGAATAAAAGTAATAGTGCATTACCCATTCTCTTCAATTCATTGATTTTTTTATTTAATTTTTAAATCATCATCAAGAAATTGTGCTACCGTTCAAGGAACACTGACAAAAATGGGTGGCGATGCTAAACTCTTGGATACCACCCAAGTTATCAATGGTTTGGCTGTGTTACTCTCATTTTTCGTCGGCTATAAGTATGCTATCAAGAAGCACATCACAGAAGCTGGTGATGAAAAGGATGTTTGTTCCAAAGACGAGGCTGGCGCAATGGGAGCGATGGTAAAAATTGAGATCTTCATGTGCTCTTCCAAACGAATTTTTCCAACACCTATTGTGCTTCCAGTCCTTTTCAGACTTCTCGGATAACTACAAAATGGTTCTTGTAGTGCGAAATGATCTTAAGATGGGAAAAGGTAAGATAGGCTCCCAATGCGGACATGGAGCTGTAGGGGCCTACCAAAAATCAATGAGACACAAACCCAACCTCGTGCGTGCATGGGAGCGAACAGGTTGTGCTAAAATAGCTTTAAAGGTAAGAATACATTTTTGAGTCCATATGGAAATAATTGTCTCAAAACTATTGTAGGTAGAAAGTGAAAGAGAGCTCCAGACTATCCGCAGGGCCGCTGAAGCTAATGGCTTGATATGTTGCGTAATCCATGATGCCGGTCGCACACAGATCGAACCCAATTCCAAGACTGTTTTGGCCATCGGGCCAGCACCTGCAAGTGATATCGACAAAGTTACGGGTCATCTGAAGCTTTTGTAAAGCGCAGAATATGTGATACGTTTCCGAGTTCAACAACTCAACTTCCTTGACGAATTTCAATGTAAGGTACCTCTAACAATTCACTTAAGGGATAACGTCTTCTTTTCACCGGCTAGCACGAAAACATAGGTCTAGATTCACTTAACTTTTAAGATTTTCTCACTGTTACATTTTTCTTTTCAAAACTAATAAAAAAAAAAGATTGACTCCAAAGTGGAGAAATAAAATAAAGCATTGTGATGCTGATTAACAGTAATTATTGCAGTTATTAATCAAAAATTAATCTGGTTCAAATTTATTTTATAAATTAAATCGAATATAAAACTTTCGCAGTTCGCAGTTCGTATTCAAAAATTTTATGAACTATCGTCGAGTCTCGAGAATCTATATCATCGAAAGAAAAAAGGCATTGACTGTCACAAAAGATCTAGCTTTCAATAAACGAGAAGCCAGCAAGCCAGTTGAACACAGATTAGCTATGTATATTGTATTCAACATAGATATCGCATCCAGTACTAATTTCATTCATAACCAAAAGAAAGCTGGCTTTAAAATTGCGGTAGGTAAATATTTTTTATTTTGTGTATGTTCAGTGAGATGAAATATTAAAAATAAATTAAAAATGCGAACAACCAGATTATCTAGAACTTGTTCAGAACAAGTTTTGACTACCAGCTGATTTTTGAAAATGTGACAGAGCCCTACAAATATTACTTCCATCCTATTTTTCATATTTTTGAACGTTTTATTTCCTTTTATTATTATTACTTATTAGATATTATTATTATATTATTTAGGGCATAGTAATCTTTTTTTTTTTTTGTTTATTAGAGTAATATTTATTTTTCAGAGCCAAAAAATATGGTTGCCGTAAAATGTTTTAAATAACCTTTTAAAATTAGAATTTATTAACATTCAATGTTTTCCTGCATAAATTTGATTGCCCAGTCGATCGCATCAGGAATTTAAGTGGAGTTGGTCGTCCCTCGTCCACAACATTGATTTATCAAACGCTACCTACAAACGTGATATTTTTCAAATGTATCGTGTTACCATGAGGTTCAGTGGAAGGGAAAAAAATGTTTTGATTTTATTTTCTTGATAAATACTAGCTCTTATACGTAAGTTATTTAAATTCCGAAACGTTCTGGAATTGTGAACTAATTATGTACTTGTACTTTTTAAACTACCATAAATATTTTGATAAAAAAATTCTTTTGTTCACACCATTGTGACGAGAGTTGTAAACAATTTAGGCCTTGTAGATTTCGTTTAAAAAAATGAAGAAAAAAAAACTAAGCTTGGGTTCTTTTTTTCTCTGTAAGGCGGGATTGGAATGTTATTTAAAAGCAGAAATAAAATTGTTAATTTAACATAACTAAGTACTAATTTCTTTTCATAATTCTTACTAGAAATTCGATCCTTCACAAACTACTTCTTAACTTGACTAAGAAAAATGTACACATTTTCACAAGAAAATAAAGAATTTAAGTATGAGGTTGTTTATTGAATCTTTAATTTTCCGGATTCCTGAAAAAGGAGTTTCAGTTTTTTGCATTCGTCTGAATTGGGAAATAAGCTTGAACACATGCGGAAAATAAAAAAAAATAGAAAATCTTGTTTTTTGTCAAAAATGGATCTGATTTAATCTTTTCTCAAAACAAAGCGATTCTATCGCAGTCACAACGAAAACAATAATAACGATGTGTAGTTTTCTCTGACAACCACGTTTTGTTAATATCGTATTTATTTTTACCGCGACACCATCGCGTCGTCGGTCTGGGAAAGCATTAATATGAAAAAATATTTTCTGTTTTGTTCTTTATAAAAAAAAAACTAGTTAGTAGCAAGGCATCTAAGGGGGTCATGTCTTTTCCTTACCGTTACTTCTTTTTGGCGCCACTACTCCAAAAATACTCATCTGCTGGCTCGAAAAAAATGAACAGCAACATAACTAAACTAAATGTATTTTTACAAGTTGGCATATTCAAAAAATTTGCACAAATAAATTTTTTTATCACATCGAAAATAATCAGGTATTGCATTTTTGTTTCAAATCGAATAAGATCATCGAAAAAAAATCCATTAGAAACTTCTTCCTTTTCCTGTTATAAAACAATTGATGCCTCCTAAAATCAATACCATGAATTCATTAACTGAATATAGATCTTGTAGAGAATACATACGATGTCAATAATAAGAACAGATTTTTTTAAATGTTTTTGAACGTTATTTTTATTCATATAATTATGTTAACGGTTTAATATATTTATAAATAAATTGTATCGCATAGTTGTTGTATTTTTTTGTATATATGTATAATATTATATATAAATAATCTGTTTAATTTATTTTTCAAGTAAATAATTATGTGCGGTGTAATACTTTTTTATGTATGTATGTTTTTGCTTTTAATTGGAGCTTTGTTCTGCAAGTTACGTACTCGGTAACTATTTTTGCAGTTTTATAGAATTATGTACCTTTCGGTTACACAATGTCTTACTTAAATTAACAATACACTCAATGATAAAACAAACTTAATTCAAAATCTAACTTATCAACTTATAGGTATTAAATTTATCCTAAGCAATTGGGACACGATAAATTGTTAGGAGTTTTTGTTTTTAATATTTTTTTTATACATACACAATTTAAATTAAATTATTTATAAAAAAGTTTGATAAGTCTAGTCTCAATCAATTGTTTTTTTTTTTTTGGGAAATTCACATGTTTGGATGTTTAACCAAAAAAAATATAACTTTATCAAAAAACCAAGGAACAAGGAAGAATATTTTGGGGGAAATTTTGACATTTTTACCATTTTTTTTTGGTTTTAATTGAAGGTGAAAAACCTTTCTTGAATTTAAATCAGATTAAAAACATACAAAGTAAAACAAAAAATGACAAATAAAATTGTATAAATAGTTTTGTATTTGTAAAATTTTTGTTCTTTCAATAAATTTACCTAAAAACAGTTTTTAACAATTCACTTTATATTCCACTTTAGTTCCCCTTTATTCAAATTGTTGTTACCATACCATAGAGATATTTTATAAGTTATATAATATTAAGCTAGCTAATGTTTTTTTTTTTACTTTTTATTTTGTTAAATTGCATTCTTGAAGAAAACAGCTATTTTTAATTTAGTAATTTTTGTTATCTAGAGATAAAGTTTGATTTGTTTTTATGATATAGACTGTTAATGTTAAGTTGATTGTTTTGGTTTTACTTTTTAGTGTATGTGTTTTTTTTTTTGTTAATTTTGTTCACCGTAAATATATCTTACACATATAATTTATTATAATTTATGTTTTCAATTTAATTACATAATTTGTTCGAAAAGTATCAAAATTGGTTTTATAAAATTAATAATGAAAAATTAATTTAAACAGTCTTAACAATCATCGATTTTTATTACATCATAATAAAATTTAATAATATTTTGTAAAATACATTTTTCGTGGTTAGTAAATAATTAATTTATATTCATGGTGATTACAGGATCTGAAAAACTCTATCAGCTGCAGAGTTTAGGCGGATTCAGAAATCGACATGATTGTTTGTTTGTTTTAAAATAGGAAGTAGGTTGTTTTATGCTGTGTATTTTGGAATATTATTATATTTAATAAGTTATGTATGTATAGTATTTTACAGAAAATTTTTGTTTTTATAATTGATTATGCACTATGTTTTTATGAGTTCACTGTTATAACTATTGCTGGAAGGTAAAATTGCATTTAAAAATAATTATAAATAAGATATGTATGAAATTGGTAGAAAGAATAACCAAAGGTTTAAAGCAAAAGTGACTTATCTCAACTTTAAACATAGATTATGTGGTAAATACTGATTAACAGCAAAAAGCATAGAGCTCGAGAAAAATCTAAAAAATAAAAAAATTAATTTTAAATATCTTTGAAATTAAAAGAAATCCATCAAAAAAATACAGTAACTCAAATTATGTACTTAAAAATTTCTATATGCGAGATCGGTAATGTTAACAACATTTGTGGTTGAATAAGAATATTCGCCTCAAACAACTTTGAGCATCTGTTATATGTTTGCGTTTTTCTCTAAGAACCAAAAAATGCGTTTATACTACAAGAAAGTTCTGTCGAGATATTTGATGTCATTTTCGAGAAAATTCGATTCACCGAGCGTTCATAAGTTTAGGAGAAAACACACACAAAATCTTTCCTCATTAGGTCATACCAATTTCTTTTTCATGAGCTAGTAACGCAGGATTTTATTGTTTATGAGTTTCTTAAACTTATGAGCTCTTGGTTAATACCGGCTTTAGGTCACACGATTTGAGTTAACCCAAAAATTTTTGTAGTTTTTGTACATAGGTCCGCATTTTAAAAAATAATTTATTTCAATAATACTCCAATTTTTTAAATATGAAAATTCAAATTTATCCGCAAGTAAAAATATCACTGTGTAAAATAGAGGAACAGACCATAAGAACACCCATAAATGGAGTGCCTCAGCCCTTTTTTTCGGCTTCTCTATCATCGAATATTAAAAATTCAATTTTTTCTCTTCTGCTATTAAGTTTGATCAGAACCTCGATTTTTTTTTCCAATACTGAAAATAAGATAAAATTGGTTTTTGCAATGTTTGGAACCTCAACTCTTTTGCTTATGGGGATAACTTTAAATACATAATTATTATAAAGCATTTCTTGAATGTTTACTCTGCATTTGATTTTTATACTAGTATAACTGAAATTCATGATTCGAGTAAAATATTGATCATTGGGCTGAAAGCTTATCTTAAGGGTTTGTTTGGTATTTTAAGCCACCAAATCAAAAATTGTTCCCGTAACTCGATAGCAATAGATGACCTTCAAATGAGATATTAAAAGCGTTTCGATGAAATTACATTTTAGTTTCTATCTTCACCTTTTTTTGCTTTGATTTTACCCGCCTATTCTGGCAAACCTCACTGACGCCTCACAAGTCACAGCGGCCTCACAAGGTTGTGATCTCCTTCAAAGCAAGGTCACAACTTTTTCTTCTAGTTTTTTTTAAGTATTTAAGTATTTTATTCAGTATTTAAAATTACTCAAAATAGAAGTTGTGTCCTCTTTTGAAGGAGAACTCAACCTTGCGACACTGTTGTCATGGTTAGAAAGCTTCCATAGCATAGTGTACTTTTGACAGGCATATATAGCCGCATTGCAAACGATTAAGTTCACTATCACTTTTGCTTAAATTACTAAACCTTTTTAAAAATAAAAAAAAAAAATTCAAGTAAAAATTAAAACTTTATTATTTAAAAAAAAAATATATATATATACACTTCAAATAAATGTTAAAACTTAAGTACTACTTTTTACACGAAAATTAAAAAAAAATAAGAAGATGAATAATAAAATTATGATAAATAAATTAAATTCTATTGAGAATCTCACTTATGTGGGTACTAAATATTTAAAACAATTAAACATAAAATTATTTGATTTAATTTTTTTTTTTTGTAAATTTAGTTTATTTTTCCCTTTCTGTTTTCTTTTTTGTTTCTATATTTTCTATATTCATTCCCTTATTTGCACAATCAGTCAAGTCAACGTTCTAGATTTTTGATACAAGAAAAATAATAATAGTAAATTACAATACAATACATATACACTTTTTCTGTACAGGTGTGTGTGTGTGTTATCTTTTTATAAATTTTTTTTTTATAAAAGCGAAAATGCTACTACGGCTCGCCAAAAGCGGTTATAATGTGTTGTTCTGTAAGTGGTTGAAAAATTGTGTGTTGCGATTCTACTACTGTGTTGCTTAAGATTCTCACTCAAAATTTCTTATGTCATCCCCACTTACTGAAAAGATTATATTAGCTAGGTTGTGGGGCTACTAGGGCCGCATTTGGAGTTTTGATCATCGATGGAGGTCGGGAGGTACTCTTTCTGTGTTCTGCCGTAATAAATGGGGCCGTTGAGGGGGTGGTAGTGTTGATGGTATTTGTGTTGGCAACTTTTAATGGACCAGCATGCTCTGGTACGGGTGGCGGCGGTAATTCACCTTTGTTTGCTGTTTCAGCTTTTGATTGAATTACTTGAGAGTATTCTCGGATGAGATTCGCAATTTGGAAGGCCTAAACAATATAAAAGGACCAAAATATAAGAAAGTTATATTAAAAAGTAAAAAAAAATTGGATCATACCTGTGAAGTAGTTAAGATAACCTTTGATTGTTTTTTATCGGTGCCGGTGATTATCATTAGACAGTTAAGATTCGGCGAGTATGATAGAATGGAAGCGTATTCGTATGTGCAGAGTGTGTTTCTTGAACGATGCTCCAACAAATGAATGCCATTTTGATCCACAGCCAGCCATAAAACTCGAGGCCAATTGGATGTGAAAGATTGCTGAAAGAAGAAAAAAGGAAACATCAATAACTGTTTAATATCAAAAATTGAATCGCATCAGAACTTCCAAGCTATAGCACTCATTCTTTGTTTTTCATTACTTACCATAACATCGAATATGGTTGCCTTATGTAGAGGCCAACTCTGGATCAGATTAAGGAAAGACTTTTTGGCTTCAGCGGGAAGCATGCCTCGTAGGCTTTGATGATGCATAGCCACCGCTTCGTGAGGTATATTCGGAACGAATCTGGGCGGTAAACAGTGACTAGCTATGATACGATAATCATGAAGGATTTCTGAACAATCTCCCAATTCAAGTTGACCTTGCAGTGCAGTAAGCATTATTGCTTCCATTTCAGTAATGGGGAATCTTTCGCTACGCAAACCATGCAAAACTTGATGATAAAGTAGTTCTTTTTCTACGGGATCATCCAAATTCATGTAGTGATCGAAGAATAGGTGTTTTTTGAATAAAAATATATGATGTTGGCGACGACAAGGGGGTGCCGAAGGACTGGACTGCTGAAACAAAAAAAAAATTATTTTCCTATTTTTGGACAAAAAAAAATTATATATTTAATATATGTAATACCTGTTGAGCAGCTTGAGCAGCAGCATTTCTATATTTTTCCCATTTGGACATGACATCGGAGACTTTTTCTTCGGGCAATAGACTTCGTTCTGAGCTTCCTAGTACTTCATATATGGCATAGCCCATAGCATTTTCCTGTAAACCGATTTTCTTTTTAACCAATTCCATAACTTCATTCGCGGTTGAACTTGGATGGAATTCAACTGAATGATATTGGCCATCCATGAAATGGAAACGGGCATAAATTGGACGACGATTGATTGTGCAAACAATTTCTTCACGGCTTGGTGGCCATTGACGTCGACGAGTTCCTTGAGTTTTGAAAAAGCACTAGAAGAAACAAATTTCATTATAGCTATTTTATTAAAAAAAAAAGAAGAAAAATAGGAAAAATATGTTTAACTGGTATAAAGTGATAGAAGAGTTATTTAAAATCCCAACACCGTTGTGCTTTTTTAATTAAAAAACATCTAAATTTGATTTTTATATTCCTTAACCAGACATTTATTTAATAAGCTAAATTTCCCAGCGGTTTAAAAACGAGCATCATTCAAACAATTTCTTACCATTTTAACTTAAAAAGGTTGAAATAGCTCCTCAATATAATAGGAGGGTATACAAACAAGAAACACACAAATTGGTTCGCTTTTCTACAAAATGTATTATTCAAGATGTAAAGGGAAATAAGAAAACAGAAGGAGGACCAACTAAACAAAAGAAAAATTAGATTTTCTTACCCTCTCAGCAAACCGAGCATATTTGCCTTCTTCTGTTATTGAATCACTTGCACATCGCTTCAAGTGTCCAATAAGATATTTCCGGAGCACCTTCATTGGTGGTAAAATTACACTACAAGCCAACGATAGCAGAGCCCAATGCCTAAGATTAACTCTCGAATTAGGATCTGGGTGATCCGTTGTTTGTTTGACTAACTGAAGGTATAATTCATTTAGCAAAGACTCTTTCCGCATGCAACGGTCCATTATCGACTGAATAAGAGTAATGTGTTCATCTTCAGCTCTTTGAACCGAATCACCTGGACAGAGAGAACAAAGAATACTTATGTCATACATACATACGAAGCAATTTATTTTGGTTTAACTTACCACTTGTTCCCAATCCAGCATAAGTGAGAATAGCTTGAAAAATCTGCAACATTGCATTTTCTTCAGCATCTGCTAACTTACTCAAGCTCTGTGGCAATGGTTGTCGACTAAATGCCCAAAATGCATGTGGGAAACCCTTGTAAGTTTCTCCATGATCTTGAACAGCATTGCCATGCTCAGCACGTAACTTCTCTAATCTATGCTTAGATAACCGCCGAAGGGTATTTCTCAAGAAACCTCCACTAGTGTCTTGTGGTTTTCTCATAACCTCAGCATCGATTAACTGACGGCGACAAATCACTACGTTCTGATATAATCGCACTCGATCCTCATTTGTGATACCCTTTGACTTCTTAGCAGGAACCTCATTCTCAGTTATCCAATTCGACAACGGTGGATAATAGGACACAATCAGTGATCCAATTTCGTTCTTCTGTGAAGTTTCAAAAACAAAGCACCTTTGTTGCTCTGCAGTTGGACTAGTTGGCGTAGTTGATGTTTGGTGTTGAATGGTTCGATTCAAATTGATCGTAATGAAACTATCACTAGGATCTAGCATGATCGATTCAATGTCAAAGTACCTAAAATCGTAGAGAACAAATTTGTCCTCGGATTGAATCAGCATGATACCTTCGCAGTTAACACCCAAAATCAGACTATTGCCATAGCTCCAGTAGCCACGATATGTCACCTGGAACATTGTGGTGCCATATAGTGGATACTGCATAACACAGCTTAAATATAAAACTTTGGCAGTGAGTTCAGTGCGTGCGGCACCGTATTGACGGTGGGCTTGTGCCAGAATTGGAACCCAAAATTGTTCCTCGCGAGTTTTTGAAATACGTTCTGGAAGATAATTATTAACATCTGTATAGTATTCGGGTTTGGGTTGATTTGATGGATCCCCAAGGGCTACCTGAGCCTGCAGGCCGGCCAGTTGTAGAGCAACTTTCTCACTAACTGGAAAGTCATCACACTAAAAAAAAAACGAAAAGTTAATTTAAATCTATCTTCTGCATATTTCGACGCAAGCCCCATACTCACTTTCACAACACTATACACAGCTTGAGCATAGAGCATATTAACTTCCACTGGATCTTGCGAGAGCTCTCGTGTAGTTTTGAATAAACGCTTCTTGAAGACAAAACGATTTTCCCCAGAACCGGAAGTAGCTGCATTTCGGCGCATTGTTGAACTTCCAGATGAAGCCTTTGTTTGTTTTATTTCCCATGCGGCTATAATATCGTACAAGTAGTCATGAGATTTTACGTGCTCTT
Source organism: Syrphus vitripennis (assembly GCA_958431115.1). Lineage (NCBI taxonomy): Eukaryota > Metazoa > Arthropoda > Insecta > Diptera > Syrphidae > Syrphus > Syrphus vitripennis. The sequence goes on from OY288108.1 coordinate 33,942,237, forward strand.
CTCCATCAGGACGTGATTGATAGATCGCCCATCCATCGGTGTTGCAGAGATTCAGCTTATCGGCCAGTTTTGCTACAGCATCACTGGCACTGTCAGTTGGATGAACATCAATTGCTTTGGTCCGACCATCTAAGAAAAAAAATCGACACACAATTGTTCCAAGACGTCGCATGGCCTGAAATTAATATTTTTGAAATGAAAATCAAGCTAATTTGAATTTTTCTAAATAACTTACCGCTACTTCAACACTTGATGGTGGATGTAGTCGGGGCGAAACTTTGGTACATTTACAATTATCAAAGCACCATTGTGTATACTGCCGAAGCTTCCCATCGAGAGTTTCTAAGTTCTTTTTAAGAAAACTCACAAAATATCTTCAAGAAAAGAAAAATCAATTAAAATCTACTTCTCACAGTCTTAAATAATTGGGTTTGAATATTTTACCTAAAGAGTAGCTTGCTGGGCTGGAACGCAACTATAGTCAAACAAAGAAGCAACCAAACTCGATCGGTCCACTCCGAATGAGGATTATTTGTCGATTGCCGCATGCACTGAACGAAGATCTCATCGCGGAGTTCTTCTCTTTCAATACCTTGGCCTATGATGTATTGAATTACTTGCAATTCTCTCTCGGCATTGAGCTCACCACGGATGTATTTTCCGAGTTCCTTAAAAGAAAAAGAATATGTGTTATAGTTGGTAAAAAAAAAAATTAAATCCACTGTGGACTCACCCTGAATATATTACATGCCACAACAATATTCTCTGGATCATACATGTGAATATGTGATGATGGAATCTTATCACCTCGATGATAAGTGACCATTTCATACTTTGGTACTAGATCTGAAGTTTTTTTACCTTTCCTAGTCAAAGTAGCCATTATAGTGCCCTCGGGCGTTCGCTCATGAATATTGAAATAGTTTTCGGCAAATTCTAGAATATCATAGTACAGGTCATCGCGAAGTGGATCCTTAGCCTTCTCTGAGACATCGATTTGCTGCATTTCTTGGAGTTTCTTTTCGACACGATGTTTGCGCCGTTGTTCGCGTTCAGCAAATTGATGTCCGCCACCGGTCGATGAAGTTCTTGAACTGGGTCGACTGTGTTTCGGTGAAGAGGGACTAATGGGTCCACTGGGCGTTCGCTGTAGTGCTGGACTCGCCGACCGTGCCACATTTGTTATTGCTGGGCTCTTTGGTCGTAGTTTATGTGGTGGTGGTTGAGGTTGAGTGTTTGTCGAGAGGTTTCCATTCATGGTGCTATGCTCTTGATGGACAACAGGTGGAGGAGGTGGTGGAGCTTCATTAACCTCCGGCAATGGTGGTAGTTCTTTGGGAATAACAGCTTCATAAATTGGTTCTGGATCCTGTGGTTTTGCTGTTTTGATTGGCGTTTGAACAGGTGGCACCGGATGTGGAGGATGTGAATGTGTGTGAGGATGAGCTGTGCCATTTATAGCTGTTGGTGGTGGTGGCGGTGGCATTGTGGGCTCCGGTAGAGTTGGTACTCCCTTGTTGGGTGGAGTTTTAGGTGGACGTTCCATAGCTAAACCTTCCATTTCCTGTTGCAGAACAGTTTCCAACTAAAAGAAAATAAAACAATTAATGAAATTAATGAAAAAATCTCAAACAAAATCCCATTTTTATACCTCGACATCTAAATCATGAATTACACCATCCATTTTATCGCTGATTTCTTCCAATAATGGATTTGCTGAGGTATTTAAGAAAGCAAACAAATTGTCCAAATCGACAGAATCATTACTCTGTTGATGAGTCTCTCCCACCGAAGGTGTAGCATGACCGTTTGTTAGTGGCTCCTTGCTGTTTGCATCGAATGGTGGCAATGGAGGTGGTAAAGGTTGATTCAATTTCGAATTTATCTGTTCGGCCATAGCAGATAGAGCAATCATTTCTTCTTGAACCATTCTATAAAAAAAAACACAAAAAGAAAAAATTTGAATTTCATTAAATTTAAAAAAAAAAAATCAATTGAAATGAAATGCAATTAGTGTAGAAACAAGAAAAGTATGAAGTTTTCATTTTTTAATGGGATTTTAGGGTCACACCGTGCAATCAAGCTTTATACAGTTAAAAATACATAGAATCTATTTTATAAGGTTCCTTTGAATGAATGTCTAATTAATTTTATATTTCAAACTTGTATGATTAAGAATAAGTTTAAGAATGAAATATGCATCTTTTGTGAAATTGTTTTTGATTCATCCTTAACTTTGCATATTTCGAATTTTTAAATCTGGGGCAATCAAATATTTTGCTTTTACATCTACAACAATGGTGTTGTGAATTGAAACGAGTACATTATATTTATAATGCAAGTTATTTTGAAAGAAATGTAAATATATAAAAAAACTCAAATCTCTTGATTTTTTTAAACTGTGTTTTTCAATTGTGTATTATTGATCAATATTGATCTATATTGAAATATTGATATATTGAAATATCGCTATACCTTCCCATACAGACTACTTTTCTCATAACACAAAATGCTTGTTTTTGAAAATATAAATTTTTACCTACATACATATATTAAAAATGGAAAAAAAGTATTTTATTTTATGTGTTTCCATGTAGTCGAAGATCTGATAACCAGATCACTGATTTGCGGGTTAATTCAATTATCTAACCCAGCTTAATAATTGGTAAGCCTTAGGGACACGTAAAAATATTATTTGGAAGCAAAATTAATATTAAATATTTAAAACACCCGATTTTTCGAAATTCTGAGTTTGTGTAGGAAACCTATTTTGTATTTTGGAATGGAAAGATTTTTTCAAACTATAAAAAAAAAATTTTAAAAACCCCGACTCAGATATCAAATGTCAAAAATAAGTAAATACACAGACGTCTGTAAATTATTTATTAAAAATCAGCCTGACGTTCTACTAAAATGTATAAATAAAAATTTAAAGAATTTTTAATTTTTTTTTTTTGCTAGCTGAAATTTTTAAAAGTATTTTTTTGTTAAATTGCCTAACATCTCGACATCTAACTACCAGAGAGCAGCTTTGTAAATAGACTGAAAAGGCAATATGCGCAATATAATAATGACATAGACTTGCCAGGGCTCAAGGGTCGATTTTTTTTTAACTGACCCAGGTCATATGGAATGTGAAATTGATTTAAAATTAATGTTTTATATAACGTTTAATGTTACAGGATTTTTTTAAATTCGAGTTTAAAATATAAAGAAAAGTCAAATTAAAAAATGTAGCTTATAAGATCCTACACGTAAAATATTTTAACACGGGAAAAAAATGTGATTAATGTCATTTTGCTCTGGTACAGGTATCAAAGCAAGAATTTCCTTGTCACGGGTTCTCTTTATACAAATAACTTTAACAAGAAACCATGCATTAAAATGTGTGTTGGATTGCTTAAAGAAAATTTAACTGAATGTTTCAATAAATAATTTTATTCTAAGAAGATTGTTTTCACTGCCAATCCTTTTTACTTTTTTAGATCTTATAACATTTCTATATAAATTTCTTATTAAATAAAATATTATCGATCATTATCACACTGGTGCAAGTATTCTACATAATTGTTGTGCTTGTTAGCATACAAATAGTATTGAAATAGTGCAAATCATATACTAAGTGCTATAATATAGTCATTCCAAACTCAAACACTAAGTACTTCAAAAAACTGCAAGTAGCAAAACAAAATTATAACACTCTATTCTCGTCATAGCAGTAGGACAACTTACCCTCCACCATCCTCGTCAGCGCTTCCAATACTGTGCATGCTTCAAAATTTTATTTAAAAAATTAAATAAATTTTTCACAAAACAAAAAAGGTAAAAAACAAATCAAACCGAAACAAAACAAACGCATAATTTTAGAGTGAATTTTCGAAAGTCATAAAAATTGTTCCAATTTTGTATAAAAAGATAAATGTATGATAAAACTCAAACTCAAATTGAAGCTCCTCACAGTAGCTAAAAACCGCTTAGAAGCGCCAAAGCAAATTCAATAGAATTGTATAAAATTATAACACAAAATGAAAGAATTACCCGAGCGCACAAAATGTAAAAGCCACATATAATGCACAAGTTTTATGAATTAAAAAAATGTAAACATAAAAGTAAGTAAATGAAAACGTTTATAATATTTTATGTAATTTATAACGAAGCAAAACAAAAAAAAATGTATGAAAACAGAAATTATTATTTGAAAATCATATGTATATTGTAAACTCAAAAACAAAAAAAAATCAAATGCACTAAAAACGGTGATTGTTTTTTTGATTTTCTATATAAAATATATGATTTATGATGACTTGTAAGATAATTTAAGACTTACTAAAATATTGGTTTTGTTTTTAAAATATTAATAATAATAATATAAAGTTTATTTGAAAATCATACCTTTCACATTCTTCGATAGCTTTGCGATCTTCTTCAGATGTTTTATCCATGCGAGCTTGTTCTTCACGTTTTTTGCGTTCGGCTTCAATTCGTTCACGTTTACGCATTTCTTCGTCGACCCGACGCATTTCTCGAAGAGCAGTTGCCACCTTAAAAATTAATAAAGTATGTATTTTACAAAAATTATATTCTATTTATAAATGCAACTTTTTTAAATGTAAATACTTATTTAACTTTTCAAAAACGTCATAACATCTCTTTGTTATGTTTTATTGGTTTTGACTGATTGAAAATATAAAAGCTTGGAAAACTCTTAAATAAATAGAGTTCCAAGAAAATGTCGACTGGGCATAGTTTCACTGCGAGCATTACGATATCCCAGAAACCGAAATTTCAAATGCCGAAATCTTGCATATTTTTTTTTGAACTTCGAAAAATTAAATGAAATGAAAATGAAATGAGTACACCAAGTCTTATTTCTTATTTAATGATCACAGACAAAAACTTGTTAAATTTTCATTGTTCAAGTTTTTAAAGCCAAAGAGTGCATTAAGCCCTACCACTTTACCAAATTTCATTAATCAATCGGAACTGCTCCATATAACTGTCAGGAATTCTGCGGAATCCTTTAGATTTTACTTCACCGAAGACAGAAAAGATAAAAATACATTTTACGCGGATTTAGTTTGCTTCTACTGTTAAACTTTTTTTGAAAAAATCATGAACTCGGAAACTTATCCAAAGTAATCCGGATTTGTTTTTGTTGTAACTTGTAAGCTTGAAAATATTTACTGATACAACAACAACTGAAAGGATAGTTAGCTACAATTCCACTGTCTAGAACTCGTATGTAAAGTTTTCAATGAAAAACATTTTCTTGGTTTTTTTCGGATTTTCCTAAAATTACTAGAACTTGAAAAAAACCTACTTAGGATATTACTTTCTTTTTAAGACAAGTGTATAATTAGAACCACAATTTTTGTTTGAAAGTATTTTATATAAGTAGGTCGTCCAAAACTTACCTCTCTTGCAAAAACTCCTCGCAAATGAGCCTGAATAACAATCGCTGCTCTTCTCTTTCTCAAGAACTCAATACGCAACTTACATCCTCTATAGGCGTGTTGTATTCTCAAAGCAGAATTCCTCATCTTTTGGTACTTCTTCAAAGCCACATACCTCTTCCATGATCGCTGTATCACCAGCGCATTCTTATTTATAATTTGCATTCGTACATCCTCCAATGGTTCATGGGCTCGACTACGTAAGAACACCTTGGTTTTACCAACTTGCCACTCAACCGATGGCACATTCAAATCCTTTATCACAGCCAATACTTGATCACGTGCTGTTGGCAAACGATGTTTTTGCTTTGTCAAGCATCGATATTTCGTAACGAATTCCTCGAATGTCAGATGTATGGGGAAACCTTCACGTCTAATCCGAATTATGTCTAACATACCTAAGTATCTAAGTTGATCTAAGACTAGTCGATCGTTATAATCATTTGGTACTTTTTCTGAGTTGGGCTTTATACATCGCACATACCTGAAATATGAAACGAAAAGAGATTAATAAAAGGATCCTTCGTTTTTTGTGTTGTGTTGTAAAAGGAAACAATAAAATTCACTTACCATGGATTGGTATTTTGAAGCACATCTACCAGTGATTGTAATTGCACTCTAAATGTATCGCTTACAGTTAATTTGCCCTTGGAAGTGCCTCTTTGTACAGTTGCAGAGGATATTTGATTTTGTGATTGTATTGAAAGAAGATCCTGGAAAGGCCATCATTTTTGAGAAAATTAAAATCACGTTCAGATGTTTTCATTAAAGATTTTGTTACCTGATAAGAAGACAATTCCTGCACGAAGACATTCTCACTGCGGCTCATAAAATCAAACAAAACATCCTGTTGCACGTCCCGATTCTTATCGACGAATCCCTTTACAGTGTACAACACACACCCGGCATAATGTTTTATACCGAATTCTGTTTCCCAATGCCGTCGATCTGTACCTTTTACATAATTTGGATTTGATTCAAATTCTCCGTGTAAATTTGTAAGGTAGGCCAAATCGGAACCCTTGGGCATATGACACTGCTCGGTGAGGAGTTTGAGTATGCATCGTGGTGGTTTCTCGATTAGTTCCAAACACAATGTATTATCTGTAAACTCGATGTGTGAATATTTGATTTCTTCTTGTTTGTACTAAGGAAAACAGAAAACACAATATGTTAAAACTTATGTTTAAATGGCGAAATTCTTCTTACAATTTCTTGCTCAAGAGCGAACACATAGTGGTTGAAGAACTTATGGAGTTTTTCGTTGGTATAGTTGATGCACAGTTGTTCAAAGGAATTCACTGCAAAATTCTCAAATCCAAAAATATCAAGAACTCCAAGGAAACGGCTGGAATTTTGGCCGGGATTTATGCAAATGTTTATTTGACTAATTAACCATGCAAAAGTCCGTGAATATAGAGCTTTAGCCATGGCATGACGATTTTCTCGTGCCTGAAATGAAATTTTAATAGTGTTTTAGTTTGTTAATCAAACAGAGTATTTATGTATATTTTTTTAGTGTTAAACTGGTTTAGAAAAAAAGATAATGTATTTTTAGTATATACATAATAATAATACACTTAAAAATTAAATTTGAAAAATATTTACAAGAGTTTTCAAACAGAAATTAATTTTTTTTTCCATAATCTAAAAAATATTTTTTTTTTTGCAAATTATGAATTGCAATATTACTTAGATTACATAGGACCTCTCCCAGAAAAATTTTGATCACAATCCGTGAAGTTTTTTATAAAAAAAATAGAAAACCAAAAACTAGTTGCAGGGCAAAGGTCGTTAACAACAGTTTTTTGAAAAATGGTTTTTGAACACATATTTTAAACAAACATTATGTAGTTTCTTAAAGTCTTGTCGTAACGGTTATACCAAGGTACCGTTATTTTTGGAGATACAAATTTTAATTTTTCCTCTATAGGGATTTACCTATTCAATGGTCTGTGTGTCGAGTTAAAGACAAACAAACCGATCTGTAGTTTTTGAGTGGTTATCATCGTAATGTAAGTGCTGATTAATGTCTCGATTTCGATTTTTTAAGGAGTCCCAAAACTTGCAATGTCTATTATCTATCGTCGCAAGTAAAAACAGTTTTATGGAGCAGAGAAAGATTTAGTAAATCACTATTTTTGTTTTTGCAATGTTTTATACAATTTTAACTCTATGGTCTTATGAAGAGATCCTTCCCTGTATAGCAACTTGTAAGACATAAATATTTCTCTTGGTTCTCCATTCACACCAAACATCTTTAGCTATTTCTTAATTTATTTTGTTTTCATCAATTTATTGATTGACAAAAATTTCGTCATCGCTTAGCTGTTTACAAAAAAAAATAAAGTCTCCCCTCGACTCAAAAAGATATATTGATTACAAATGTCTTTGTCATCAAACAGACCCAAATACGGCCTCTTTTCTATAACAGTCGCCCGCCGCGCCGGCCATATCAAATTTGATAAGTTTGTGGATTCTCAAAGAAATTAAATTGATGCACGCAATGATATAAAAAAAAACGACAGACAAATTATATTCGATTTAAAAATAAAAATCGAAAATTACGATAAGCATCATCCATATCGGGCGGAAATAGGAAATAATTTTTTGTATGTTCTTTGTTTTATTTTTCATAGAACCTAAAATCTGATTAGGTAACAGTGCTAACGAGGGCTTAATCAATATAAATCTTTCGACCATAATAACTTTTTAACGGTAACTGTGACAATTTATTTTATTGGCTTTGCGTGTTAATAGGCTTAGCTATATGGTGGGTTAATTTATGTGTGTCATAATTTTGTGAACTCTATTAAATAAAAATCACAAAAAAGAAAAGATTATTATTGCCTTTTATTTCTTATATATACATATATTATTTAAGAAAAAAGCTACTTTCTTTGACTGAAATTAAGTTGATTCATTATGGGAATTTCATATGTAAATCTTTAAGTTGGTAATCATTTATAAGATTTTTGTGTTATGAGCCGTCATCTTTTTTAGTTTCACATTAAAGAAAAATGTATTATTTTTCTTATCATATCTGCGGCTTTGTTTAAGTTGACGCAATTGTTATTCATTGTGGTAAACAAAAAATGTTTTGATTAATAAACATCATAACACAAAATGGAATTTGATGAGACATAAGTTAGAGACATAAACATAGTTAGTACATATGTAGATAACTTTTAACTTTGAAATATTTCTGTCATAAATTATTTTTTGCAATAAATAATTGTGAATAAAGTACAAATTTCGTCAGAAAAATAAAAAAAATAATTTTGAATTTAAAAAATATTAATTTGACAGCGTATAAATTAATCATTTCCACTCTTTTACGTCTTCAGAGAATATTATTTCTTTTAATCTAAACTATCTCTTAACAATTAATATCAAATGGCGAGATTCAAGGTTTTAGAAAGTGGCGAAAAGACCTTATCAACTAAGTTCGCTCAATAATCTTAGGTTATTAAACAAACCCTTTTACAAAGGAATAACTGCGTTGAAGGATTTTGATGATTGCTTTTTATGGTATCTAAAGATGCTAAAAATTAAAAATTCTACTACACTAATATCATCAAACTTATTGATATATTTTTTGACGGCGGTAATTTTCAATTTGGCCAACTATTTGTATGTGGTTTATATTTCTCTGTTTAAAACGTTATCATTGGCTTAGATTTTGAGCATAAAAGCAACTGTTTGTTAATTCGTATAATTGTTTAACCTATTATGTGTTTTACATAATAAAAAAAAAGTCTTTTTATTGAAAAAGAATTTCATATAGCTCACCTCTTGAAACTTCAATGGAATCTCTGTGATATTGCCCCTAACATTGATTTGTCGTTTCAAACAAACTTGCTGCACATCATCGGCCTTCAATCCCAGCAAATCTGCCACAGTTGCAACAATTTCTTTATCACCCACAGCCAATTCACATCGTTCGCCATCGATGTCTTGAAAATCCAAATTGCCCAACCATAAAATTGCACTTAACACCCTAATAATTCCATCGATTGTCGGTTGTGGAATTTGCAAAACAGTAAATGCCATCCTGAGGGCCTCGAATTTTTTCGCCTCTGTAGGTATGTCCATATGGACAATACCCGAACCATTCAAATATCTATAAAATGAAGGTTCTTTAAGGTGAAATGAATTGGCCATTTCTTTATTGTTTTGGCCCTCTGCCACAAGCTGATACAGCACATGGTAGTTTCTTTCGCCGGGACTTTGAAATGTTATGCGGGATTGTTCGAGTAGGTAATCCTGTATGATGCACCCTCGAATGCACCATTTTGAGTCGAAACACACTTGCATGAATTTGCCAAATCTGGAACTGTTGTCATTGCGGATGGTTTTTGCGTTGCCTGCAAAAAAAAAGTAAACACATAACAAAAGTTTAATTAATTTTTATTGTTATGTCATCCAGTGGTGCAAATTTATGCGGCTTTAATTGGAAGCAGGTCAGATAAAAAGTTTCACTTTTATTTTTCTCATTTGAATATTATTACCTATTCCAATGATCGTCATAATGAATTTATGTCTACTTACCAAATGCTTCAAGTATTGTATTGGCTTCGAGGATTTGTTGTTGCACCCAAGTCGAGACATCGCACGTCACTGTGCACAAATACTGTAGAATAAATTTTGTTGTTTCCGTTTTGCCGGCACCTGATTCACCGGATATGACACAAGACTGAAACATAAAAAAAAAGTCAAACGAATTAATGAGAATTTTTTGAATAGCTTATTTGGTATTTTTTATTTGGTTATTATTTTTGTCTAGCGGTCTTTTTGTTTATTAAAATAGGAAAAAAATGGATCTGCTGAAAGAGAGACTATGCGATACTGTTTAAGTTATCGGCACAATAATTATTTGGGCAGGCTTAAGATCTAAGAATAAATTATAAACCCTATCAATACATGGATATAAATAACCTATAAAGAGGACGAGGACGTACTCAGAATTTTAATATTTCAGTTGAATGGAATTTCAAAATTTATTTAATTAAACAGTGAAATACACAGTTCCATCAAAGCTTAGTGCGCAAACGGTTATGGTAAGGTAGTATTTAAAAAAATCAAATAATAATAATAAACAAATTTTAACAGCTCTAGCATATATATAAAGAAAAAATTGAAAATTCATGGTCCGAATATTTCTGACACTCACTGTATAGTGTATAGTATGTATGCGGAAAATAAGACAAAATTAAAGTTTCCTTTTACAAACACTTTTACTTGATAAATTAGAGCACTTCCTCCACATAAAGGGAAACTGTTGTTTGAAATTAAAGGACATTAAGAGCTTACGTATAAAAAAGAAAAAAACAAAGGGCAGTTCTTTTTAGTTTGGGGAATGGGGGAATGGAATTCTCTACTCTAGCTTTGTGATGGCTCGTTTTGAGGAAGTAGAGAATTATACAATTATGACAAAAAAAAAGTTAGAGTGCTTTTTCCAATACCCATATATGTTTGGGGTTAATGACTGTCGTCGGTTAATTACAAAAAATGTAAAAACTCAATTTTTTTCTGGGACGGTACTGCAGACACCAGTCAAAATTATCGTTTTAAATATGTTCCAATGGATAATAATGCAGGAAAATGTTTTTGTGAGTATTCTTCCTGTTGGGATATATGAAAATTTTAAATTTAGAATTAAAGCAACAACGCCATTAAAACATGACAGCCTAGATTGTTTTTAAAGAAATTTAATGTACTTTAATGTCCTCTAATATTGTAGTATTTTCAAACTCATCAACCGAGCGATATGGAGTGTAATAATTGTACCTGTACATTTAGTCTCACATCAACGCTTCAATTTACACATCAAAATCATTCATCCAAATCAAAGTAATTATCAACAGCAGCAAAGCAGTAAAAAAAAAAACAAAAACAATAACAAACAAAAACACCTTTAAAAACAGATGCAGCCCCCTAATCTTGAAAATAATAATTATAGAAAAGTGGGTTTGCTATTTTTGTATTCCAGGTATTATCGCACACATAACTTTTCTTTATATATTCTGCGAGAGTCCTTGCTCCTTGCTGTTTATTGTCGACAGAAAATATAAGAATACCTACTCTTAACGTTAAGAAGAGTTTTCAAGTACACGCCCGAGAACAAATAATAATGTTGTGTCAGTCCGTATGTCTGACTGTCTGTTTTATTTTTCTGTCATTCTCATAATAATTCCTATGTATACCTACATACATATACCATGCGTGTATCGTATGTGCTTTAGATTTTATTTTACCTGATTTTTATTTGTGTCCTTAATGTTCTTATAAGCGGCTTCGGCAAGGGCAAACACATGAGGTTGCAGTATTCCCAACTTCTGGCCGTGATACTTGAATACGTATTCCTGCAATGAAAAATGAAAAAAAAAAAAATATATAAAGAGGTTGCATGAAAAATAATAATAATAATAATAATTATGATGCAGCAAAAAATACAGTATTCGGCAAAAGTTTTTTTTTTTAAACTGCAATCGAAAATCAATAATAAATAGTCAAGATTATAAATGTGAGGATTTCCTATCTTTTGATTTAACTGGATACAAAAATTAAAAAAAAGTTGTTTCAGTTTACATAGTTCTAAACTAAATATTTTCAAATTCAATTTTTGTATTCAAAACTTCTTTTTTATTAATAAATACTGAATTTTCAATTGTGACTGATCTTTTGATAAACTTATTATTTTTATTTTATTTGGAAGATAATTAAGAATTTTTTATTATTAGGATAGGAAATTTGTTAATTAAAAATTGGAAAAGGTATTTTTTTTTTTTGAGTTCACTGTATATATCCGAACAGTGAACGCAGATTTAAAAATGCTATTGCAACACAATTATTTCGTTTAATTGTGTGGCATTATGTTGCAACATTAATACGCACTCTGTTTTATTTTTATGCAACAAAAAAAAAACATAACAGGAATTTTTATGAAGGATGTGAACGAAAAAGTTGAGTGCATGTTATGATTCATGTAACAGAATACAGAACATGCTTGTGAGCGCATACCATACATATATGAAGTATCTTTAAAATGCAATTGGTATATATGGTAGAAATTTTGACATACACATATTTTGCTGATAACCTTTCAAAAAGGAGTTTATGACCCTTCAACGTGAGTTTATTCACTGTTTACTTTTATTTATATTTTTATTTATTTTCATTTTATATAATGATATTTTCTTTTTTTTTTTCTTCGTTTCTTTCTCTCTTTTTTCTATAAGAAAAATCTTGTGAACCACATAATTATATTATTTGCATTATGCAACATACATAAAGTTACTACTCTGGAGTTTTTTGCCAAAGCAATTCTTAAGAGGAAAATTATTTGTGGGTTTAATGGTAGTTTCGTGTATAATTTGTATAATTTCTGTTCGTAATTTAACTTTACGCCGCGTCGTCAAAGTGACTGTGAAAAGGTAGAATTTTAAATTATATTATTTTACTTTTAACTTTTTGAGTTGGGGTTAATTAATTGTGAATATACAACTAGGTCGGATGCTTTTAAGAAGTAGGCGAGTGTAATATTTTACGTGTTATAATAATAATGAATGTATTTTCATAGATTATGTACGAACATTACAATATATTTTGGAAAATTATTTTTGTGGGAATAAAGCAACATCGATACTGAAGACTGGGGAACTTGGTACTTTTATTACGCAAAATAAGAGAATTACAGATTTTAAAACTTTATTATATTATATAACCCCCAAAAAATAAATAAATATTTTTATATGTAGATTTTCCAATACTTATTTTTTTTATTAAAAATGTTTATAAATCCTCTATTTCATAATTTTTCAACAAGACTTCTTAACTAATAAAGAAACACAAAAGGGCATACATCTTAAATATCCTTAAGTCTTGAAAATAAATATAGTATTTTAAAAGCTGAATGATTAATATTGGTTAAAAAGGTAGAACTAGTCGTTTGTGATCAGAGTCGTTCGTGTTTAGATAAAACACGTCAAATATTCATTTAAATTTTTACTTACATATATATTTTTACTTACATGTAAAATATACCATATTTAAAATAATTATTAATGACGTATTTATATTTACCACATATAGAACGGCACTTTTCCACAAACAAATCGATTTACCAAAAAGTACGTATACGCCCAAGTGTACGTACTATTAAACAAAAATAGGTACTTATATAACATTCCATTGCTTTCAAATACAAATGAATACAACAGCAAAACTTAACGTTCCCGAACAAAAATTGATTTCCAAAAAAAAAATTACTTATACGCACGAGTGTACCATCTTTCAAAGCACTTATGTTCTATTCCATTTTTTAAACAATAATAATTCTAAATTGGATTTAAAGTTTTAATATACACCCAAAGGTGGCAAGTTTTAAGAAACAAAAAACTCATACTACTTTCCAAGAGATCTTATTTTTAAGAGATGTCTGTCGAAGCATCATGATATTAAGACCCTTTATACTTTCAAGCCTTTGGCACCAAGTAATACACGAATATTGATTTCAATTAAGCTAAGATTAAAATTCCAAAATTATTTTCTATACATTTTTGATATTTCGAGATTTCACTTGAACCCCTACGTAACATAAGTTATTCAAAATACATAATAAATTTAAAGAATATATAATTATATCTATCAACAAAAAATTCAAGCAAAAATAAGAAATAAAAAAACGCATACGCCTCGGTGTACCAACCATTGTTTCAAAAAGACTCTTATTACATATTCTGAAAAATATATTTAACATCAATTCAGTCATATTGAATATCTTCTCGTCATTGAATAAAAGAAATATAGTTTGTGCAATTTCCTTTCATATCTATGTATGTAGATACAATTTTAATGTTATTTTTATTTATTACCAAACATTGAACTTATATACATATATACGCTTGACAATAAAAAAAATTACTGTCTCTTAAATATACAATATGTACATTATGTAAACAAAAATAAATTCAATTTTGTATGCATGTATACGTATCTACTTTCTGGAATTTCACGCATATTTTATATTATTTTTGGTATACACCGAAATTAAGTGAACAATAAATTAAATTATTATTAATGATCAATTCAACCCTTATATGAACGTTACACAACCATGAATCACGAATCTTTGCGTATAAAGAACCAAACAATTTTCAGCAACACCAATTAAGGTTAACTTAAAAAAATATTGGCTCTTTCTTACTTAAACAAAAAAAAAAGAAGAAAAAAGTTCGTTTTCAATATTAAACGTACCTTGAATACTAAAACCGTATTTATTTTAAAATAAGCTTGTTTTCAGTCTGAACAAATAGTTAATTTTAAGTCCTTTTAAATACATATTTTGTGTTCCTTTTAATACTTTTTTAAAGTGTTAACGAAAGGCATTCAATAAAAGAAATTACTCTTAGTTTGTTATTAAAATTTTAATAACTCAATGTTAAGCGAAGCATTCACAATATACGAGTATTGCAGAGTATGAACTCTTGACTACGTTTTTTGAAAATTCTGACATGCAAATCATGTTCATGTTGTGTTAATGGATGATGGAGTTGAGTTTTGCTCTAATAAATTTATGGGTTACAAAAATGTGTGCCAACATATAACTAAGCAATTAATAAACGTCGTCAATTGAGGTGGTTCGTTTTTGTTATTTATTTATGTGGTCAGGCAAATGAAAAACGATACAGTAAAAATAACTAATTTATTTTTTTTTGTGTTTGAAAATCATTTTACAAATTTCGTATAGTTGTTAGGAATTGTATAAACCTATTTATTTATTTGTTATTTTATAAAGTTGGACATATATAATTTGTGTAATCATTGAAACATCCGTGAATATTTCAATTAGCTTGTTTTTGCGTCAATTACAAAGGCAAAGCCTTTATTGTCACTTTTTTTCGGATAAAAGTTTGCTAATTGATTGGGTTTAAGACTTTTTTCCATGACAAAGTCTATAAAATATTTTCTGCTGGTAATATCTTGTATTCAGAGGACCGCAATGACCTCGATATAATATTTATTATAAATATTCACCAAACCCAAATCCACTTTAAATCAGAACGTCGATTTTGATTAAATTTAGCATCCACTTAAGTATTCTTTTTTCAATCACTATGTTGGGTAACATGAAATCATCAAAGCAAAAGTAATGTTTTTAGTGGTAGGCCATTGTTTTCAATTTTAGACGGAAAAACTTATTTTTATATTCAGCTGTAGTATCTACCTAATGTATCCTTAAACATATAGCTCATCATCCTATCTGCCATATAAAGCTCCCTAATTTTATACCAATTTTAAGCAGATATCATGTCTTCATATATTTTTTTTGGATTGATTTTCAAAACAAAATAAAGCACAAGAACCTAATGTTCCATAAATAGACCTTTCCTGATTTTAATGCGGCTAATAGAGAGGATTTTCTGTATTTTTCTTTAATATACAAGAAGTGGAGATGTGGATGTTGTTTTTATATTTTCCTAGTACATTTTTATTTTGTATATAGTCTTTGTGGGGAAGAACAAATAAGTCAGCTGGTTTTATTTTCATTTTTATGGAGCGGGAACCTATTGATCGATTAACCCGAAAGGGATTCTGAGAACTATTTAGGTCGAAAAATGTACACAATATTATATGTATATGGATGTACTTCGATTTGTATACAATAAACAAGCTGGCAATATATGGTTGTGGGATGCTTAAAGGCAGAAAATGTTCCATTTTAATTAAGCATCAAGTATATTTAGTCAAGAAAAATTAGACTTGTACTTGGATAAAATTCCGATAGTGCAGAATTGTGTTAAAGTGCTTTATTTTGACGTTTTAAAGCCCTAAAAAGTACATACGAGTTAATGTATGGTACACCCCAGGTTTCCAGCCATTTTTTTTTTTTCAAAATCTGTTGATAGTAAGAATAAAGGTTCTCAATCTTTTTTGTGCAGAATAACATGAGGAACATTTTAAATTTTAAGTTTAGATTAGATCCAAAATTAACGTACTTTTTAAGACTTGTTTGACGTCACAATAAATCACTTAAACAAAATCTTTTGAGTGCGGCATTTCTTTGTCTAATTTGCCTGGGCTAGTTAAGAAAACACAGTCTTTCATGTGTATTACAATATTGCCTGGGGAAATTATACACGAACCGACAACTAGCAACTTCACATGAGTTTGGCAACCAACATCACCTGGGGAATACGAGAATATTAAAGCATTGACCAAAAATTTGTCTTTGATGTAGGTAACGGATGAGTGAAATAAGGCCGCGTAGAGTAAGGGGCCATTTTTTTTTTGTATTGTACGAAATGAAGAATAGAATAATGCTGCGATTGAAAAATTAAATTCGATCGGAGCCTTGTTAAGCTTTCAAATAAGAAATAAGACCATGCGACGTAATTTAACTTTTTGATCGCGTCCTTATTTCATTTTCAACTGCTTCCTTGTTTTATTTTTCAATTAATAATTTTAAAATTTGTAATAATGTTAATTAAGTGTAGAAATGATGTAACCTGCCTTTTGATCTCTATTTTCTTAATAAAATTCAATCATTGCAGACATTTTTTCAAAACCAAAAATAACGGTACCTACTTGTCATATTTATTTCGAAAACGGCTTTAACGATTTGATTAATTTTTTTCTATGGAGTTTTGTGCAAACCTTTAATAATTATTTGGTCAAAAATATCTTTCAAAAATCGTGGTTAACGGTAGTTGCAACAGAACAAGAATTCTGGTTTTTCGAATGTTTTTTTGAAAAAGATCATTCTATATGTATAATTTTAATAATACATATTACATATCAAAATTCTCAAAAATAAATTTTTTGGGTTTTGAAAAAAAAAATTAAAATTTTGATTGAAAACTCAATATTTTGAAAACGGGTGGAAATTTTGTTTCTTCTTTGGAGGAAGCGAGAAGTTTGAATTATAATTAAAATAATTTTGCATTTATAAAGGCGAATATCAAAAACTGAGGTGTTTAATTACATAAAACTGAATTTTCTACAATCAACGTGATTAAAACTTTTCTTTTTAAAGAGAATTGATTTTTATGAATAGTTCGGAAGAATTCAATCTTTGCAATCTGTTTTACAGGCTCAAAATAAGAATTCAACGCGAAATGAGTACAAGACCTCAAGAAGTCGACATGTTGTATACCTCCAAAAAACTGTTATTATAATTCATAAATTTATTAATCAGCAATTTTATTCCGCATTCATTGCATAGTTTAATTTTATCCCACGAGTTCAAAATCCTCATAAATGTTATAATTCCGTTGACATTTTATCCATCGCCCTGACCTTAACTCCGATTCCATTTATACTCTCTCTAAAATCGGAACTGCGAGAATACTGTATGTATATTTAATTGACCATTTCACATATCCCATCCACATCAGCATTTTTAATTGGTCAATGTCAGTAATTCCAATTCAAAGTCAACATCTGTTAATTCGGTTCATTTTGTTTTATGCTCAACAAATTATTGCTGCATGTTCCATCATCATGTCATCATGTGTAATTGTGACATCAATCAATTTTGTAAAACAAACTCGATCCCAGCTCGTGGTTGTGTCTCGTGTGTTATAATTTTTATTTTATGTAAATGAAAAACTAGATACAAATACATCCTCAGTCAATGAGTTTTTTTTCTATAGTTTTAATTAATTGAACTACACATTACCGAACACCGGGTAGGCAATAAAATTCCACACTTTAGTGTTTAGTAAAGTCCGACATCAGAACCAACAAGTAGAAGACGAAAGATTTAAAGTGATTCCACTTGCTTCACAGTTCTCATGCATCATTTTTTTTCTCTTATAATTCAAATTGCCGTCAGTTGTTATCAATGTTGCCAACTTAGAGCAAAATGGAAAAAAAAATTTTAGTAAAAATTTTAACGAAATTAATAAATTTCACAGGTTTTTTATATAGGCGTGCAAAATAAATTTACTAACAAAATGTGTGACAAATGTTAATTACGTCGTTTTTTTTTTAAGTTATTTTTTATTGAAAGCTTCTTTAACGTTATCAATTTTCATAACGTGGATATTTTTTGAAAAAGTAAGAATTTTAGATTTCTTTATATTTAATTTTTTCCCATAAAAATTCTTTCAGTTGGCAATACTGGCCGTCATCCATTGTCGGCTGCAAAGATAATCATAAAAATACACGAGTGTTTTTTCATCCGACTCAAGTCTGTATTACCTTTCTTAAGTCAACATTATACGTATAGAGAAGAATAATAAAGATCTCTTGCAGCGACTCAAGTGCATTGCTTGACATTTTCGAATACATTTTGTTCGAACTTATAATACAAATAAAAAAAAAAACTCATTCTTATATGATGACTTGGAAGTTGTTGATTCTGATGGTTGGTGTTGTGCAAGTCCCCCATTTAATCGTCTTGCCAGACTTTATTTACATCCATTCTGGCTGATAGAAGGAGGGTGTATTGAGGTTAATTAATTGATAGCGAAAAAGTGCATCCAGCCATACTTACATGCATTCACAAACCATCATCATAATCAACCCCGATAATCGTATTACAAGTTTTATTGTTAAATTCATCGACACTTTACGGCCTATTGTCTTTAATGACATAATCTTTGTTGCAAGTGATATAGAACCTGGTAATAGCTTTCTATATTATTTATGATGCACCAGTGGTTGATGGATGGGTACGGGTTGCGATTGTAATTTGTTGAATGAATGTGCATTTGACACACATGAGTGTAAGAAGTGTTTCTGTTTATAGTTTTCAATATCTTCAATTTATCTCAATGACAATGATTGACAGTGGAAGGATTTTAAATGCATAGACATGTCATAGCATATGAGTCTTCTAAATTCATTGAATTATGTTTAAAATCCAAAAATTGACGGATTTCAAGACCCAACACATTTTTAGTTGACCGCTTCGCGTAAAATGAAAAACAGTTAAAAATATAAAAAATAAAAAATAAATAATATGACCAGAGTAATTCACTTAAACGTTTCGTAGTCGTACCACGTTGAAAAACCTGGATAGTCAAAGATTTCAACAACACAGGTTATGCTTTAAAATGTGTTCATCTACGAGTATCTAATAAATTAAGTATTTTTTTTTTTGTAAAATGAAGGTTGCCTCGGTAAATTACTTGTTTCACTGATAAATCACGAGCTTCTTCGAAAAATTAATGATTTCTCTTGTTAACTATCTTTTCTCCATTAAAGCATAAATTAACTTTAAATCATAGTTTTAAATGTTTCTGCTAAATTAAGGATTTGATTGACCTTTAAACTTTTTTAAATCATATAGCTAGTTCAATAGTTTCTCTTATCAACAACGTAATTCCTATATAATCACTTACTTCTTCGTTAAATCACAAATTCCTCTAGTAATTTACTGATTTCTTCCTTTGATCAGGTCAACTCTGTTTGGTCACAAATTTATCTGGGACGTCAAAAATTTAATTTCTCCGGTAAATAAAAAAAAAATATCTAGTTAATGATAGCATTATTAGCTACACCGGTGAATGATAGAAATAGCCTATTTCCTCATTAAATCACAGGTTAAAGTGATTGAACAATGATGTACAAGAATATATCTGGTAAATCTAAAAAGTGATTTGCTTAGTCACAGATTTTTACGTTTCATTTAAAGTAGGCCTTCAAAAATCTCTATTGGTATGGTAGTGCCTCTCATCTTAGCAACTGATATATTTCAGTTATGGTTGAGAATCTAAGTATCGGAAACAGAAAAAAATATTTCGCTATTATCTCTAATTAACTGGATGTTATATCAGCGTTGTCTTATCAGAGAGATGAATGATAAAAGTTTTCTTTTAAAAGTAAACTGACAATCTAGTCTTAGCTTCAAAGTTTAAACCAAAGTGCACTGAAATTGATATATATTGACAGTTTGAAGTAGTAAACGAACAGATCTAAACACCATTGTTCCCTTCATATTCAACTGTCAAATCGCATAAAGCTGTGCAAAACATCAATTATTCGCTATTTGCGTATTTCTATAGCAAGGAAATTAAATTCCTCCTTATTTATGCTCCTTCATGTTAACCATATAATAAAAACAGTTTAACCCCGGTTATCTTCTATCACCTACCACTTACCTACCCAAAGTGTCACAGCACAAGTTGAATAATTGAAAACAACACCACTTCTTATTTACTTATAGCTTATTTTTCTAAAAAACCAATTGAAGGAAAAACAAAACCTTCACTCGCACCTTCTTCTTTGTCAAGACACATTATTAAACTTGACATTGACAGATACCTTCGCACTTCGAACATAATCTCTTATGTCAAGATTTCATTTAAAAGAAAATAAATAATAATAGCTGAGTATAAGAACAACATCGTACGAAACACAAAAATGAAATACGACAGGTGAGTGTGCTTTTAACGTACGTTGAACACAATAAAACCACAGGCTATAATGTACCTACTTTATAGCTCATTCACCGTTACTTACAGATGCTTCAATACAACAAAATCCCCAAAACCATCATATGCATAGGTACATAAAAACTCTATGTGGCTCGTGTTATATCCATTGAACGCGTGTAAGATAGTGCAATCATCACTGAAACCCACCGAACTTGCACACACTTCACCATATTCCATCACCGCATAGGTGGGTATATCGGGGAGATACGAGTATATCTTTGTTTAATCATAACACACTAAAGTATTCATGAGGCTTATAGGGGGTCAAGTTACCCGCTGCACTATAAAAAAACACGTGCAGCAGCAGAATTATGCATTGAGAGACTTTGTTGTTTTATAGTTGGTTCCGATGGTGTGGCTGTAGCGAATGCCAATGCACTGTATGCCAAGGTTTTTATGTTGTAATTTGTAAAATCCGTCATTTTTTTTTCTCTGTAGGTATCTCACCTTCGGTAATAGTTGTGATTTTTTTGTTTCCTATTTTCTCTTCCTGGTTTTAAAGAAACAAAGGAGACGTAGAGAGGGATAAATACACACAAAGCAAACAAGCTCATCCAATTCAATCGGTTGGATAAATAAAATCCCTGCCATGAAAAAAGGTCTGAGTATGTAGTAGTAGCAGCAGCACCAGCAAGTGCAAAATGGCAGCTGCCGCAAAAAAGGCAAGAAATTAATTTCATTTAACCCCCTTTTTTTGAACTATAAACCACCAGGATATCATATTACATGGTATGACGATGACGAAGACGGTGGTGGCGGTAGCAACGGTATTGGTATGACGACATTCACAGGATTATTGTACACATCAGTGATAGACGGTGTGACGACACTGGCGACAGAGACCGACCGACGAAGGCTCCGTTTTTTTTTTTGCTCATTTTAATGCCCCCCGATGTGAAATATCAATTTTCTGCATATAGTCGTAGATTCTCTATCTTTCTATGTTGAAACAAGGCTATAACAAAAAGGAGGGAAAATATAACGTAACATAAGAAAATGCAAAGTTGACACTTTAAATGGTTTCGAGGTTTAGGAGAATCTTTGAAGATGTCCTGTTGTTTCGCATTCTTTAGCCAGATAAAGGATCAAGTTTTCTACTTTTATTCTCGAAATGCGGGAAATATGAACCGTCTTTAACTTTGTATGAACTACTTCCATCTAAGGAATGTCCAAAAATCAAAGTAGCTTACTTTGCAGCACACTATGTGTTTTCTCATTGGTCCAGATTCAATCACGTTTGGAAGCAACTGTAACAAACCCTGATCATCGACAGAACAATTCTATGTGATTCCAGCTTAAAGTTTCCTGGTAGGAGGTTGCCCTCAAATCTATTAACCATCATTTAAGGCATTGAAGCGAACTTGATGCTGAAGCTTTAAGGTATTTTGTAAACGTGCTCAGTGTAGCCAACACTTCAGAAATTATTCAGAAACAATTGATTTAGAAAAATATGACAGACTTTCAATTATTATTATTATTTTTGATTTGTATCAAAAAAATTACGTACCACTGCTATTAATTGGTTAAGATTTTAACAAAAAAAAAGGTTACAAGCAACGTCGCCGTCGTAAGTTTTCTAATTGTGTAAAATGATAGGTAAGTTTACGCAAAATTTTGCATGAAAGACACTTTAATAATTCTTCGGTTAAAAGCTCCGTAATTGAATCAGCTGTTAAACGTCAACTTTGTGACAGTTATTTGTGTTATGCTCGCAGTCAATGTACCTATAGATCTCTCTCTGAAAGTGTCAGCACTGTTATACAGTAGTTCAAAGCTCCAAGACTGATTCCTCAACATACTCAACATCATGTACCAAGTTCTGTTTGTCAATCCATATCATCCATCTTAAAGTGCATTTAGGTATATATGTACTTCATTCCATAGAGGGCCTCTGTCTTCATCTTCTTAGGCTGATTTATAAAAACACACAAGAGATCTTTGGGTGGGATTGACTTTGGGAGGTAACAGACCTGAGGGGCAAAGCTTCTTTCAAAGATGCTTAAATAAAATCGATAGCCAAGTGAAAGAGTTCTTTTGCCTGGTCCTCATCTATACACTATAGATAGTGATGAATAGTTCAGCTGCAGCATAGAGTAGGTATATCGAAACAAAGAACATCATGTTCAACAAGTGAATTTCTAGTTGTTCATAACGATTTGCTTTTGTTGTTCGGTCTTTACTATATGCTGCTACTGCGGAATTATGTCTGGGTGTAGCTTAAGGGCATGTACCTTTATTAATACCTCTTAGAAGTTTGTGTTGTGGGTGTTTTAATTTACTTCTCAATTTTTTTTTTTTTGGTATAACATGCTTAGAGAAGCTCTAAGTCAGGTTAAATGAGTGACTTTCGGTTAAAGGCAGATTCTTTGCTAGATAAGCATAGTAAACGTAGTTATAAGAAAAAATTTAGTGTTTTGTTGAAAGAAACAAAAAATAAACAAATTCCTATTCAAAGTGTACTGAATGGATGAAAACTGGGTCGGCAGAACACGACCCGGTAAAGAGTTTTTTGTGTGCCGATGCCGTGGACAAAAGATGATAAACATGGTCGCTTGTTTGGGTGGAATAATTTATGGAGGAAGTGCGTTAATTTGAAAGAATATTTCAAAAGCAGGAAGTTTGTATACAAGAATAAGAAAGTGTGCTCTACTTATTTTTATTGTCGGTTTTTTTTTTGTTGTTGTTTTGTTTTGTTTTGTATACTTGTTGGTAGGTGATGCTTTTGAGGCACAGCAACAATGAATAAAGGTGTCGTTGAGTTGAAAGAGGTGTTGACTGAAAGCAGTAGTTCTGTCAGATTCGTAACTTTTGTTTCCATTTTGGAATGACTGTTCCTAATTTCTTTTTAGGTATTATGATTTTTCGTTTATGTTTTTATGGGCAGTTTGTTGATGTTGATTGAAATAAAGTGTTTAAGAATTTCTTTACGCTAACAGAAAAAGTTCGTAGATGTAAAACATTCATTCAATCAAAACTTTTTTATTTAACTTTTCAGCCGCTTTTACCTGTCAAAGAGTTTAATTTATGGTATCTTTTGATAAGTTACTAGCTCTTTTGAAAACTATTCTATTTAAGTCATAGATTGTTTAAGAAACTTATTTGTTAGTTTGTGTCTGCTATTAAAATAAATTTTGATTTTCAAAAATTACAAAATGTGGGATGCACCGTTTCCTACATACATATGACAATTATAAAAAGAATAAATATAAAATAAAATATAATTTTTTTTTCCAAATTAAATTCTATAAACTAGGTATTCAATATTTTTGGAATACGGTTTTTTAATACTATCTTAATAAAAAAAAATAGTTTTAAAATACTAGAAATCTTTAACAGGTTCTATTGACTGTATTTGGAGTTTATATTCAATATATTTACTTGTAAATGTGACCTTTTGGTGGATTCCAAGGAAATGTAACCTTTTGTCGCGAATGTTACTTTTTGGATTAGAATTTATTTGAATATTTTAAATTTCTTGAGGTGAATCTTCACTTATAGTTGAGAACCATATTAAAAAAAAAAAACAGAATTTCTCAAATGTTTTCAATTTTTCAGAAATTGTGGTAAATTTAGGAAAACAGTAGAATGTCAAATTAAAACCTTGAGTTAAGGTACAAATAGATATCTACTAAATTCCAAACAACTTCATTCGAAAGGAAGTAAAATTAAAATTTCATATGCAACAAAATTGTCTCACCAGTCACACAACAATCATTTGTGCAATTATTACCATCTGCATTACTACATTGTGAACAAACCAATTTGTTTGCATTCTCGGTCGGCTCCTGATGCTTATCAAATTAATCTCTTCAATTCCGCCTGTCGCAAATCTCACATGTAATTTATGTCTTGTCCGTAATTGATTTAACTTCACTTCGAGTTTTCCGGTAATCGTTTACTCAGCATTTATATATTCAGTCTATGTTTATGTTTATGTTCATATTGAGAAAATAAACAAACCTTAACATCAAATTACGCGAAGTAGTAACATTGGTACAAAGTAACTTTAAAAAGAGTATGAAAACAAAAAAATACATTCTTAAATCTCCAAATTTAAAAAAAGTTAAATAATTTTAGGGGCCAAAGAAAAAAACAAATCCAAACAACAAGCAAATCCTTGGTAAAGAGCCACAGTTGAATAAGTACCAATCTGAACTCTGAAGTAAGTATAGGTGCTTGGTTTTTGAGAGCCTTGACTCCATAAGCTACAGTTGAAGTTCATATACTCGTACATACATATGTATATGTACATGTAAGTGAGACAATTTTGTATTTGTGTAGTTTTGTGACGTCTACTGTCAGATTCTATATCAGATTGTAATTTAGTGTATAAAATTTGTTTAAGGCTCTATTCCACGTTGCGTTAATCTATATTCATACAAATGGCTCTTGTGTCAAATAAAGTACGAAAGATAAAAATCTATTACATTTATATTACTGAAAGTATTCAATCTCTCTCTCTGTTTTACCTTAACCTGGATAGACTGCGACATTTTTATATTTGTTATCGATAGTTGTATGAAAACTCCATTTCTTCCAAAGGGGCGTCGTTCAGCGCAAATGTGCGTCGTTTTTATTTAACAAGCTTTAAAAAAAACCTAATGTGTTTATAAAAAACAGTGGTAAGTTTTTAGCTTTAATAAATTTCTATGCATCATTTATTGAGCGTTTAAAACAATTTAAAAACTTTTTTTTTAATTTATTCCTATTCTACCATATAAGTTGTTCCATTGTCCAAACAACAACCGACGACGCCTCTATAAAACCCGACTCAAGTCAATGAATTTCTCGTTCTGTCACACTTGCATTTCTTATTGCTGCTCTACGTGACACTTGAGCGCATAATAAGCGCAGTGCTAGTGCCAGCGCAGTGTATACTTACTTTTATAACATATTCTCTCTAAATTGTCATTCTAGACACCACTTTAATACCCAACATAATAAAACAATGCAGTTATTAATTTGTTTCATTTTTTTTCTGCGAACTTCCGTTGGTTGAATGAAACAATAGTAATAATGGCGAATGACCTCTTATTGAATAAAAAAAACTTCTCTAATCATTTGTTCGTAGTACAAAAACAACAGCAAATTACAAATCAATCATAAGGAATTTCAAAAATAATGCACAGTAATCATGGTATGTAGGTATGTATGTACATTATATACGTCAAACGACGTGCAAGTGTCCTATTCTGACAGTTAAGGGCAACATTATTGAGCCCACCATTTACATTTATGTCAAATGATGTCTTTATTGACGCAATTTGAGACGCAATTTGAGACGCACCCTTTTGTACATAAAATCGTCTTTATTTGTTAAATCAATTTGAATAAGGAACAGGAAGCTCATTAATCATTTGATGGGATTGAACTGTACAATCATTTCTGTTTTAAGAATTAAGTACTTAAACGATAGGAACAGAGTGTAAAAAAAATATAAATAAGTCAAAAAGAAACAAAAAAGTTTTGAAGATAGTTGGTAATGGGGATTTTTACCAAGTGGTCCCAAAGCGACTTTGAAGTTTTGAAGTTTACGATTGTAATAACAAGCACAATCCGAGGAAGCCTTCACGCCAAAAATACTAGGGTGGAAACGGTGGAAAACTCGGATAAATCTCAGAAACAGTAGTTTTATCTCCGCAGAAACGAGCTGTCAAAATTTGTATGGGAAAAATATTCTGCAAACCAGATAAATTTATCTCACAGAATTGATGCAGAAAGCGAAGAAATAAACCTCATAAAGTTTCGAGAAGGAATTTGTGACGTTTAGTTGTGACAGCTGATTATTTCTCACATTTACGCAAGAATTTTTATGGGGTGCTCATGCAAACGTAAAGCGGAAAATTATATCTTTCTGCAAAACGATAAATTATCTCGTTGCATGAATACCCTTACTATTTTAGGTATAATTTATATTTTAGGTATAAAAGCAGAAGAAACCCAGACTCAAAAACTTCTGGATCAACAAATGCAACACATGCATTTAATTGGTAATGTCAAACCGATATACCGCTTTTACATTCGGAGGCATGTACGAGTATGTTTTTATTTTGTTAATTTATTTTAACTATTTGATGTTTCTAGTTAATGGTCCTTGTCGTTCGATGTTAAAGTGAAAAAAAAAAAATTTAATTTGTTTAAAATTCGTGTCCATGTTTGTTTCTATTTTTCATTTTTTGTTAGCGAAAATGTGTCAAATCAACAAAAGAAGTGAATATTGTGAAAATGAATCGGTACTCGGTTTTAAGGACTTAAAATGGTCTATCGTGTGCATAGTTTTAATTTAATCAAGTTAAACGCAACTAGTTTATAAACGTCATTATTTAAATGGAAATATAAATTTACCAATTGAGAGCCCCATTTTTATTTGTATACTTATGTATGTAAATGTCTTCATTTTTTTCAAATATTTTTCTACAATAGAATCTTTTCAGTAATAATTAGTTGAGTCGGTCGCGTTCTATTTTCATTCGTCATCGGATGTACCTATTTTTATTTCTCTATTGTTTTAAACAATAACGTCTACTGGCATATTTCACTAAAGAAAATTAAATTTTCCAGAAATAAGCCAACACACATCCATCTTCTTCATATCTTAACAGGTTTTCCACTTGCACTTAAGTTTCTTATGTAACAATTTGTTCAAAAGGATTTTCAAAAACAAAAATAAAGGAAAACCTCTTAGAGAAAAATACCCCCACTCATATACTTGTGAGTCCCATATAACTCCTCCATACCCTAACCATCACTATAAATTGACCTGATTCCAACGACCATCTCAAAAACCATATTTCTTCACTTTAGTGCAGAGCTGTGCTTTCGTTCATATTTCATGTTTCACGCTGAAATAATGCTACGCTTCCAACAACAACGTAACGTTGTTTTCAAAATATTACCTCACATCTCTGCAGTAGGTAGGGTACCTACATATATAAGAGCAAGCAACTAACTTCTGCTATAAGAATTTCTTTCATTTTTTTTTTTGTTTGAATGATAAAAATGAAAACGCCTGTCTTCCCGGGGGAAACTTTGATGTCCTCTTTTTCGTTAGGTATATTCACATAAGCTAGGAGGCACTGCGCTGCGCTGTACTGAAAAGGTAAATATTTATGTCGCATATCTTGTTATGATGATGACAGTGGGTCCTTTTTTTTTTAAATTAATGTGTGAATCCTGGATATAATATGCATTATGTATAAAATATAGTACACTAGTCATTTTGTATGAGCAATTTAATGAAAAAATGAAAGCTAAGGGAAACTTTGGTGAATCACCTTATTTTCATCTAAATTACGAATTTAACATAATCGAAGGAGGCGTCAGATGTTGATTTTTTCTTCTTTAAAATGTTATCGAAATTTATAAAATTTAATAACTCAGAAAATTGAAAACAGTGATTAAACGTAAAGTAGCGAGAATATTATTTATTAATAAGAGTCATAATTTTCCAATCTGCTTGAATTCATTGCAGGTTTTTCGCTTTTAATTAAATAGTTAATGCATTTCAAAGGTATTTTTGGCTTTATCGAAAACGAACGAGAAGAAAAATGAATTTATATTTTTTTTAATAATGTAAAAAAAAAAAGTTAGTCATAGTGGAATTTAATATTGAAATGGGAAGCAGGATTGTCACTATTTTGATATAAAAAAGGAGAACTGGGGGTTTTCACGACCATAGATTTAATGGACTAGTATTTGAAGCCAAAATATTGTAAGAAATTTCAGACTTAATATTGTATATGTTAAGAAGTAAGTCCAATTTATATTTTGGGTGTTTTCTGAAATTCTAAAAACAATTATATTTATTTTACTGCTTTTTTTTCGAAACACATGTACATTGCATCATATGCAATTACCTAATAAATGTTTTAATCGTCTTTTGCGAATATAAATACATTAACCAAATCGTTTATCTGACAGCCTACTTAAATAATAATGTATCTCTATATTTTTTATTATTTAAATAAGTTGTATACTCAGTTGTGACATAATCAGGTTTTATCCATTTTTAAAGATAACGAGTTTATCTTTATTTACATAATTTATATTTATACAGTTGTTATAAAATGTAATTTTGTCTATGAAGTGTGTCCACAGAAAAATAATCATTTTTTCAAAAATTATTTACATATTTATATTTCCTTATCAATAGCATATATTGACAATAACATAGAAAATAACACTAGGAAAATGAAAAAGAACTATCGTCCCAGTATTTACTTTTTTTTCAATATTTTAATTGTTAAATATAATATATATAAATATAATAATTGCTGTGATTGCTGTTGCTATTGCTACTCCTTCTTATTGTTTCTAAAAATGACTATCTCAAAACCAGTGCCTCCAAAAAAGAAGTTCAAAAGCTTAAAATTCATTATTTGAATTACCAAAATAAGAAAAATAAAGAATTTTGAGCTCAAAACTGTTGATGAAAAGAAGTCACAATACTGATTTTTTAATTTTTATTTTCAAAAAAATTATTTCAATACATACACATAATTGTTAAGTGTAGAAAAAAATTATTAGACAAGTCCAATTGAAAAAGTGCTAACTTTTCTACTTTGCTGATTTAATTCAGTAGGTATGCAGAATTTTTATTATAAAAGAAACTCTTCTTATAGAAAAAAAAATGTTATGCAAGTAATAAAATACGCTTAAGAACAATATGAGGTTGGGATGTAATAAAGGTTTTTTGAAAAATAATTTTCCACTAAGTAATTTTAATTATGTAAAGAAAAACCGAAAGAAAAACTTTATAAAAATTGTTTGTGCCGTTTTTATGGCAAGAATGTTTTGTTGTTGTTTTATTATAGGTAGAGTTATTTTTGGATATAAGAAAAAAAAAATCAATTTCAACTCTAGGCCTACCTAGTTTGAAGAAAATCATTTCAACAATAAATCGAGGTACAGGTACACAGACCGACATACAGGCAGACCAGCAGACTTAATGGTGGGCCTCACATGTTTGGCGTTCTGTATTAACTGTCAAAAATAAATTTTTTACTAAGCTTAGTACTTTCATACAAATATGACACATCTTTTTATAAAAACAAAATTACAAAATAATGTTAACTACAATATAACTCTCATTCATATGAATATTCGATGAGTATGTAGCTAAATCATGTACCTGTGGTTCATATCCAGAGGTCATTTCCATTGCTACATTATAGTGATAAAAATATTAAAGTATTTTTTCTATACGTAACAAAAAAAAGAAAGGCAGACTTGGCGCCTGACACGAACAAAACCCATAAATATCCCATTAGACACAGACCAACTACAAAACCATCGAATCGACAAAAAGAACTTATATGATTCCATTCATGCGATGAGTTCCCTCATGTTTTTCTTCTTTTTTTTTTTGTTTGGAAGAAAATACATCTACTCGAACATCGGCTTGAACTACTGATAAAAACCCAAGTCCAATACGCAGAGCAATTTTTATTTTTAGAACTTTTGAAGTAGAACACAATCTTTTCTCCTCCTGATTTGACTGTGTTTATTCCAGAATGAGGGAATTCGAAATACATTGTGTTTTGTGTGTACTACCCACGCAATGTTGATAATTTGCAAAGTACTATAAGGGCCTTTACCAAAGACTTATTCCACCCATATGCGGGAAAGAAATTAAATGCCGATCAAAGGGTCTGCTTATGAAACACACTCGCGAGTCGCGACTCGCCAAGTAATTGTTGAAATACACGCCAGCCATATATTTCTTTAGACAGCAATTCAGGGCCATGCCTATATCGACACCACCTGTGTGGCGCTAATAGCCAATAACCTTAAAATTATCACAGTACACTCCACTCCTACAGCGTAAACGGATTGATAGATTCTATTTAAGCTTGGCAGGTACGGCTAATTTAGACATTGATGACTTCTGAATGATTCTTACAAAAAGAAAGGCAGTTTACGTTGAATCAAGCGCTATTTTGATTATTTCGGTATAACGATGTTGTTGTTTGAGAGGTGTCATTCGTGCTAGCATTGAGGTTTAGTCGAGAAAAATGAGCTAATATAGTTTAAACGGAGATGTGAAATATATCGTTTGTTTTTCGGAGATGATATTGAATTACTTCTCCACAAATCGCACAATTTTGACCAAATTCATTTTTAAGCTATTGAGGATTTTTGAAAAATAAGTAAAACCTAAGATCGATATTTTGCGAAGCTATCGGCATTGTTTTAATCGAAATGATAAATCGTTTAGTAATAGTCAATGTTATTCTAACATATTCTGATACTGCAGACTAACTGGATTTCGAAAAGTTGAAATTGAAGTGTGAAAAACTAAAATAAAGAATTTTCGACTGAAGTGTGATAATTTCATAATTGTTATCGATTTTTAATATTTCATAGCATGGGTGGGTCTCCACTAGATGGGCGAAATGCTAACAAAAACAATCACAAGCACGATAATCAAAGATATACGCAATTTGATGAAAGGTCTGGGCAATTAATTTAATTTTTTCGGTACTTAATTTTTCAATTTTTGTTCAAGAACAGCGTAGTGCAGAAAGAAATTTTTCGTTGATGATTTCGTTGTGTCATCTTTATATGGAACTTTTCGTTTGCAACAGTAGAGTACATACATAGGCTGAAATAATAATATTTAACACAAACTGTTGCAGAAATAAAAAAAATACTTTTATTTTTGCTTTGTAATTTCGCAACTGTCAGTTTCAACAGAGTGATGGCAGGCACTTTTATTGACGGACTATTGGTTATTAAAATTCCTTGCGAACTTTCGCTCTTAGAGAAAAAAAAAGTCCCCTCCATTGAAAAAGTAACGAGTTCGTGTACAGCAATTTCTTTGAAGAACAATATATTGATGCCCTGATAGATGAGCGCCTATCGGCGATGTACATTCCTCATTTCGCACAGTGGCCCTGTACACATCAGCTATTAGCAACTTATGAATTATCTCGAATTCATATCTTCTTTTTCCCCAGATTGAAATGTTATTCAGATGCATGTGTGCTTAATTTTTGTTTATACTATATCTCTGTAATTATGCACTTTGATTTTGATTGAAGTTTTAATAAACAAACAATATACAAGAAAAAAAAATGTTGTTGTACTTACCGTTGTGAAGACATCCAAGTCCTTGTATGGATTAACAGCTACTAATATTGATCCTGTGTATGTCTGCAGTAGTTGATGATGATAATGATATTTTTTTATAGTTAAGGAAAATATTATTACATAATAATTGCTATAATTAAAATTATTATTAAAGAGGAAAAAATATGGGTCAACTTTTAATGAGAATATGGGAGGAATTTCCGGTAGTGTGCACATCAGATTTTTTGATGTAATTATATACGTAAGAGCATATGCTTGCCTAAATGGAAAGAAGAATTAGAGCAACACCTAGTTTTTAAAAGAACGTCGAAAGTTGGTAAAAGTTGATAGTTAAGTTTGAAGACTAAAAATATTTTGAAATGTGTAGATTAGATGGAAGTTCTTTAACTGTAATGTTGGTCTAGTAGATTTTTTGAACGAAAAACAGGAAAGTTATTTAAATTAAAATCATATGTTTGCAATCTTCGAATTGTTAATTAAATATTTTTCTGGGAAAATGAAAGTTTAAAAGAAGGTAAATAGGTAGATATGTTTATGTGACTAAATAAATTTAAAATATGCCAATATTGTTTTCCAATGTCTATTTGTGAATTAGTTAAGGAGGATCAAACTATAATTATCAATACATGTATTAATACGTGGTGACCCACTTTGTCGTACCCTATTACCTCACTTAAACGCAACTTATCAAGGGGATACTTGAATATATAAAGTTGGCCTAGAGTGTGAAGTAACTTCAAGAGTTCAATTCCAAATTATGGATGATCTTGTTCTTAAATTCTGAGTCATAGTCATCAATGTCCAAAGATGACAAATGATCGTTTTCCATATAATTGAGATAATGTCTTCAAATGCTAAATAAAACTATTTTGTCAAAGAATACACCGCGAACGCGAACTAAAAACTACACACGCAACAAAAAAATATATACAATGTTCAATGTTAAATATGTTTGTTCAAATATTTAAACAAAAATGTCTAAAAATAGATTTGAGGTTAATCACTGAGTCAACAGGGAACAGTACATTTAATTGCACGATCAAGAAAGGATTAGATACGTGTTGGTTCTTGGTTATTTAAGATTGTCACCGGACGTAAGAGGCGATAAACTTAATGTAAGAAGTATATATTATATCAATATAACATATATGTATGTCCACCCATACATCATTCCATTTTTTGGAAATACAACTTGTGAAAAATCTTATCATTCAATGTGATTAAGGCCCGGATGTATTAAATATAGGATTCGACTCCAATTACTTTTGGTAACCTTTGACAAATGTTTATTCGGGCAGTAAATTTTGATCGAACTTAATTATTTTTGATAATGGGAAAAATATCAGGTAACTTGCCAGACGAAAAATATTTGAATAAATATGTGCATCTTAATTTTGTAGTTAGCGCTTTATTCAGTGAATAATTTTTAAACCAAGTCTTATTATAAGGATTCATTCATAAATATTCTTGCAAATGTCAAACATCAAAATATCAATTTCTGTGGGTAAATTCAGATGATCAAGTCATAAAGCTGCATGCACATGCAGGTGGCTTTTATTAGAAAGTTCCGGGAAAGTAAGGCAAGACAAATTTTCCTTGAAATATAATTCGTTGACCATTTCTGAAGCTATAATGTAAAATTCATTGAAGGATGGCTACGATGAAGGTCTTTAATTTTTTTTTTCCAGATTTCCGATGAACTATATTTTGAGAGAAATTATGTAATCCGTTCCCAAACACCCTTGAAGGCTTACACAAACCGGTGCAAAACTTTTGAAATAAGAACACTTTGCTATGA
The DNA here is from genome assembly GCA_958431115.1 of Syrphus vitripennis. Lineage (NCBI taxonomy): Eukaryota > Metazoa > Arthropoda > Insecta > Diptera > Syrphidae > Syrphus > Syrphus vitripennis. The sequence continues at coordinate 33,976,025 of OY288108.1, forward strand.
CTGATAGCAACACGTTGTTGTTATTTGTTTTTTCGTCGTCATAACTATTTCACATCGGTTTCGTATTGGTTTGGTTAAGCCTTTATCTTTCTTCGTTTTTTTTTTGTCCTCTCATCGCTGTAAATCGGTTTAATTTTGTAGGTATTTGGTTCGGTGCTTCAACTTAGAAATTCTTTCTTCAGTGAACAAAACAAAAAAAAAAAACAATTTGAAAGTTGTTTTGCTTAAATATATACTTAACAATGCTTCTAAATAAATAAAAAATATTGAATTTAAATAACAATTTTTTTTTTTTGATCAAAGAAAGCGTTTCTGTACATAAAATATTTTCTAATACATTAAGGTACAATTCTTTTGAAGTTAATTTCATTTTCTTCTACTTTTGGTTTTAATTTTGTTCACTAAAAATGAAAACAAATTTATTTGACTCTTTTGTTTACTTCTTTTTCTAGTAAAAGATATTTTTGGTTCAACAGTCTTAGAGCACTTTTGGAAAGTTTTGACTATCTCGAGCAAAAACGTAACTTATGGATATACGATAAAAGTTATTGTAAATGTGTTTTCCATACATTTTGCAAGAGGCCTATTCAGAATGGAAACAAAAACGATTTACCCTCTTAAAATCTAGAACAGGGCTACACTATAGATGTGGTTGCATAAAATGTGTAAGGTTTTGATAAAACATACCAAAAGAATGTAAATACTTTGAGTCAAGGTTAAACAAACAAAATAAATCAACTTATTCGACTTATCACAACACAAAGCAAATTTCGTTGGAATAATAAAATAATCATTTTGCTTTAAGTCATTAATTGAGATTATAAGTTTACTCAAAAAATCTTAAGTATGTACATAAATACACAAATTATGAAATAAACAAAATTCTTTGGCAATATTTCATCATTTTGCGGTATCACAAGTCTTGAAAAACTGATAAAATTGACGGATAAAATTGGCTTTTAATTAATTCGACAAAAATTTTAAAACTGTAACTTTAATTTTAGCTCTTAACAAATAACTGGCACACTTTTGATACTGTTGCAACATTATTCTATTCGAGTTTTCGGTGTTTTTAAAAAATTTTTCATGAAAACAAACCCATTCCAAATTAAATAGATCTCTCAAATTGTGAAGTATAATGGAACATCAAAAGCTTTTATCTTTATTAAAAAAAAATAATCTGAACAAAAATTTGAAAAGTCTTAATTTATTCGTTACCACTGTGTTTTATTTACCATGCAGGCGTTAGTGCGAGAAGGTTATGAACCTTTTATCCAAATCTTTTATGGGTGACATATTTTGAGGGTAAATAAATAGTTACATGCCACTGTGTTTGTGGTGAAGCCTCAAAGTGAAACATGAGCTATATATCATTATTTCATTTCCTATTTATATATACATAAGTATATGTGTCCCATGTCCTGTCTGAATCGTTCTCAATCCCTCTGTTGTTTGGTTTTGTGTTTAACTACTTTAAAAAGGATGTTAGCTATATAGTCAGCTAAGGGCATTTTACTTGATTCTGACATTTCCTTCGCAAAATGGTTTAATATGCATGCGCATTGCTCACAGACATATAATAGCCCTCTTTCCTCCTTCATAGGACAAAATATTCCACACACATATTCAGGTTTTAACGTTGGGTTATTTGGACTCTCTAGGACAGAAATAAAGTTCTCCTCCCTGTGTGTATTTTCACTTCCAAAAAAAAAAAATATTGGGTTTTATTTTTATCTCATGAGTAAAACAGACAGCAACAACAACAAAAAATTAAACTCTAATTTTAAATATTATAGTCGCGTGGATATAAAATAATATTGGATGGATACCAAAATCATGCCGAAGAAATTACTCGAATAGTTGGCTGGCTGCAGCCATTATTGAGCGCCAGAGTGGGTTCAATGATTGCATACAAATTCTGGATAAAGTGTGGTTAAAGCAAACGGAAGGCAGACACTTTCTTGATACCCCTGCTTTCAATGTCTGTGAATGGGCATATTTCTCTTGAAAATCGATTTTTATTGCATCGCGGGATTTAAAACTTTGAGAAAATTATTCAAAAATAAATGTACAATGTACATGTAGGTATTTCTATTTGAAAACAATAAATTTATTAAAAAAGTGTCAATAGGTGAAGTAAATGGAGAAAAATGTTAGATGATCACATCTATACGAAACAGTAGAAAGGATAACAGAAATTTTTTAATATTTATTCTTGATATGCGAACTTCACAGTCACTGTACCTTTGGTTGTATCGATTTTGTTTTAACAATACATATTTACGTCGGACCAGAATATTATTGTAATTTATTGTGAATGAAAAAAAATATAAAAAGGGCAAAAAAAAGGAAATCATAAACTACAGTCTTTACTTTGGGACAATGCAATGGCAGCTTGGTGGGGAATTTTATAAAAAGACAAACGTCTGTCCTCTTGAATAATTCACAACAAGCTACAAGCAAACGTCAAATCTCTCACAAAGTAACAGCTACAAAACGCTGGCTATTAGGGTTTGTATAATGTACAATAAGCAAATCAAAAACCTCAAAGTCTTGGCTTTGATCCAATCACAATTTGGTTAAGGTTCCTATTGATTTTAAGAAATTCACAGTAAATTGCGAATTGATCCTTTCAACACACGAAAATTAGTTTGCTGGAGCTTTTGTGACGTTTTCTTTGAACTCGCTTTAAAAAGGCTCTTGTTCATTCCATTTTGTTCGCTCCCCTTACTTTTTTCCTACAAAGCAACTAATCTTCCTCGGGTGGAAAGGATCTTTTCTTTTAGTTTTCGTTAAATTTCGCAACCGAATTTTTGAGAGCCGCTCATGTGAAAATGAACAGAAATAAAAAAGGTGGAAGCGAAATAATGTAGGATAGGTATCTAAAATCCGAATATTTCTTGAATTCCTTTGAATAGTTTAGCTAGTTGTTGCATTATTGAACAGCTGCTGACCACCAACTTGTATGCAAAAATATTTCAGATACTCTATCGGTCTATCACGCCACTGGTACAAATGAAACTTTTTCGTTCAGTAAAAAAAAAAACACATAAAAATCCAGGGATGGTTCGCAAATAGCATTTCAGCTAAGAACGTGGGTTAAAGATATATCTGAGAAATGTGGACATTAACCATTTTGTGATTGATGGATTTCTGAAATGTTTCATTCTTCTCCCATAAAAAGGCCAGCTATTGACGTTTCCATTTCATGTATTTTTATTATTTTCAGATTCATTTACCTACTGACACAATTGTCTTTGTACACCACACGGTGTACAGTATACACAATTCCAAGATATTAGCGTCAAATTCAAAGTTATGCAGAAGTTAATGGCCCTAATTTCAGTTTTTATCATTAATTTTATGATACAAAATAATCACCAAAAAAAGTTCATAGGTACTTCAAACACCAACAGAATCATGATGGTTGACGTTTGTCTTTGTCATGGTTGCCAAGAAACAATTAAACATATCTGAACTACTTTCGAATAATAAAATAAAGTTTACTTTTTTTTATTTGACAGGGTTCAAAAAACTGAAAGAAAGCTAACGAACCAAAAAAAATAAGTGTTTTTTTTTTGCACATTCAAGTATGTCACATTTTTGTCTGTTTATTTCTCCAAAACCAGTTTTACCTTTTTACCTAGAATTGAATGTAAAAATACACTTGACAAGCCACATGTTAAATTAAGAGTCGTAGTAAAATATTTTTTTTAAAGCTACATAAGTAGTAATAAATTATCCACGAGCTTGAGTATCTAATAAAAAAAAAATTATTAATTTGTTTGTTTGTGTTTTTTTTTAAAAAGGATACGTATATTTGATCTCTTTGGTATCGAACTTTGAGATTTTGATTTATGCCATTTTCATCGATATCCGATATGGTCGTCATATCCGTCACACCTTTGTCGGGTGTGGAACCCAATCGACCTATAAAGAGAAAACAATAAAAATATATATAAATAAAAGAGTTTAAGATAATTTAAGTATAGAATCAATAGGTAGATATAGATAGATTAACATAATTCGTAAACATTTGAAATAGCAGCGATACCACTTATTTATCAATTTATTAACATATAACAATTAAAGTTAACGTGAGTCATAGATTTTGCTGGCAATTTAAAAAGCCCTTAGCAATAGACATATAACTTGTTGCTAAATATTTCTAAACAACTTATTAATGTAACAAGTTTTACTTTAAATTTGCTCAAAGCATAAAAAGAAGATTATTTTTCCTTGTGATAAATAACTATCATCAATAACTAAGTCATAAATGTAAGTGATTTAATATTCATCACAAAACCGTTAACTATCCGCTTAACTTACATAAATTTGTATATCTCTTTATACCCAACATTGATAGTAATCCCCGCTGTGCTGAGCAACAACCGGTTTACTTAATTATTCAGTGGCCCCAGAGTACATATAGCCAGAGTTTGGTCACGAAACACACTGAACTTGACGTTGTTGCTGTTTTTTAGGTATTGGCTCAAACTGCTTAACTATTATAGATATTGTATCTCTATGAGTTTTTTCATTGGAAATGTACCGATTGATATTTACACACAAGAAAAAAAAAAAGCAAAACAAAGACATCGTCGTCGTCGTATTCGTCGTGACTTCATTTTCAATGCAAGCTTGTTTCAACATTATTTATCCATTATTTGTCTGGCTGACTCATGGATTTGGACTTCCCTCAACCGGGTGGTTGTGATGTAGCTTGTGGGATAGTGATGGCAGTTAAATATGAAATTCGAGGAATTTCCTCATCCGCTGAAGACCAAAATCAAGAAAAATGCTGGGGAAAGAAACTCTTAGCAGAGTGAAGGTAAATGTGAGTAAGAAAACAAATAAACATTGAGACTGCTTATGGATATCATAAAAGTATCATCTAGAAGACGCCTTTGTTTGCTACATCTTCAACAAAGGCTATAAGAAGCATTATGCGACTTCGGGTCAAAGTCTTATTTGAAATTTGTTTATTTTTCCTTTGAAAGTTTGTCATTGGCCAAGAGATAGTTAAGCAATGAAATATTAGGTTAAATTCAATAATCTTACGACTAAAATATACATACATACATACAACTTGTAAACTTTCGCAACTCTTGAAGAAATAATTTTGTTTACATCTCCTGAGACGGTTTATATCTTTGATTATTTGGATTAAGCCAATCTATGTGTGTATTTGTTCCAGCCAAAATAGAAAAATCGAAGATTCATTTCAATTCAATTTCTTTCAACCAAATAATCAATTCTGTTGTTTGTTTAGGAAAGAATACACAATTTGTTTAAATTATACATACATACATATGTATGTACTCATGTACATACATAGATTAGATTTGAAAGATCAGGCTTAATTCTTAATACCATGTCCCACTGGACGAATATTGCTATTTTGGAGGATTTCCCCAAAATTTCCTGCGAAATTGCACACCACATTTAGACAGTTTCAAATAAACTCAATTTTAATTTTAGACCATTTCATACATATATAAGAGTTATTAAATTTGCTGTCATGTCAATATTGTCATATAAAACTAATTTATGTTCGTATTTTTGTTATATTTTCTATATTACTAATCATTTAAAATATTTTTCACATAGAATTTATGCGAAAGTATCATTGAATAGGTATATTATAGAAAAACAAACATATGTATGTCCATACATGTCAAACAAAATTGCTTCAATTTTAGTGTGAACACTTTTCGCAATTTCGAAATTGCGAACTAGAAATTGTGCAATTTCTGGATCAGTATAAGAACAAATGCCTTTGAATTTGCAAAATCCATTGCATTTTGGGACAGTCAGCTTATAGGAATTTGACATTTCTCTAATGATCGCAATTATTTTCTTTGCTAAATTGTACTCTATCGGCATGATAGATTTGTCGGGGTTGCACTAATGCCCTTCACTGTTTGCAAACCATCCCTGGATTTCTGTTTTTTAAACTTAATGAAAAAGTTAAACCAGTGCAAGGGAAATAGCAAAATAAGAGATGTCAAACTTCACTGAAAAGCTTTTCCACACTATCGTACTGAGTATTAACACAATGTCAAAAAAGTATAAGAAAATGAAATATGTCTCACTCATCATTTTTTTTTTTTTTTGTTAAAACTAGGTTTTAAAATTTATCTGAAGAATATGGCAATTAAGTTTGCTGATTCATTTATTATTCAAAAATATATGCATGTACGCAAAACTCTGCATGATTACATCAGAACTAACTATTAAGAAATAAAAAATTCAATATAATGTACCTATAAGAATTTTTTTTCGGAGGGCTAAAGATATGTAAATACTTTAAGCTGATAAAATAAAGTTAACAAATCAAAAATTTCATTCGAGGTTAAGGGAAAATTATTAATTCAAAACTCGATATTTACAAATTAAAAATATTTTATTTTCTTAATCATATCTTAACAAATGTGTTTGCGAGTTCTGACATATATCTATACTATATAGGTATCAACCATGCCTACTCCATTTAAGCCAACAAAACAAATATTAGTGATTGAATCCATATCTATACAAACTAAAACCCCTATAAGATGTAAAACGTAAACCAGTTAAACATGTACTTAAACAACCTGCAGACAACAATATCTTGTCTGTATTTTTATTAAATTGTTTACACCTGCCTGGAATAATTTATAATTTTCCAAATCTCATTTCTATGTTAAATAAATTGCATGATGAAAATAGTTACTGAGGTAAACTACACAAAGTTTCTTAATTATATATTAGACTTTTAAATCATCCTTAATTCATTTTTTGCCATTAAAAAAAAAAAAAAGAAGTAAATAGTTGGGCACCTTTTGTTAATGACTTCAGGGACTTAAGTTTGAAATTATAACGACTCGCAATTGCATTCAAAGTTTTTTCCTTTCTTTTCGGTTTTAATAGGTATATAGGTATTTCAAAAGTCAGTGACGTCGCGTCGCTTTCTGTAGTCGCAGTAATTGCATTTTTGCTGATGTCTCCTGATGAAAAGGTGAATCTAAATAAACTAAAGGGTATAATTTGCAATGAATTCACTAGTGATTTACACGTTCTTGTCTTGTTTATAGTTTTTATGTACTTATATAGACTAAATGAAGCATTGAACTCTTGCCTCTTGAGTGAATGAAAGGACGTTAATAATAATTAAATTTTGATAATCTGAAAAGGGCATTGAACGAAACTATTGATTTTGAAAATTCCTATGTACAAAAGAATGTATGTAGACTTTTTTTGTGTGGATACACGATAGGCATACACAAGCTTCAATATGGTTTTGTTGCCAACATAATTAAAAAATTCAAAAATAAAAAGAATAATATTAAGCTCAAGTGGATTTAAGATCTTTATTTATGTAAAAAATGTTTTCTTACAGTTGCAATTTATAAATAAAAAATTAAATGTTTATAAAAATATATTATCGTAATCTGGGTTATTTAACAAATATCAACTTTTTCAGTGTACAGCTAATAAAATTATCAATAAGATGATTTGGCTCAACTTGCATTCTTTTGCTGTAATTCTTTTCTGTTAAAGATTTCTACAGTTTTTAAATGACTCTCCTCTACCTCTTCGGAGCGACCCTTTGGGAAATCGAAGATTGTATTAAGGAAAGCGGTCTTCGATCAACAACATCTTCTTTTGCTAAAACTTTACGAAATGAACTATTTTAAAAACATTTACTTTAAGTCGAACTCTCGATTCGCTATTATAAAGGCCTTATTGTCGTGTTCTACTTTTTCACGTATCCATAACTTGTAACATATGCTATACGTAACATATTTCCATGTCATGATGCCCTTTTTTGAGAACGTAACAAAGTCGAGTATATTTTCTTTTTATCTCAATTAGAATGCTCCTACACTTATTATTATATGAAAGAGTCAAATGTATCCACAATCCACTTTAACAAAAAAAAATTGCAAAGTATGTTATTCATTTGGAGCACACAACAAACGAAGACCCCAAAATATATGTATATGAAAAAAAAATATATCTTTCCAAAAACACCTTGCTTCAGTAGTTAGGTAGGTTAAGAAAAGTAAAAAATTACGATCCTTTAGGGATCCACAGCGATCATGTACCAATTTTTTGGGTTATTCTTCTGTCTTTATCTGCATCTTTATAAAAAAAAGCAGCTGCTAGAATCCACCTGCTTTAATATTATGCACACTTTTTTTTATTTAAGGATGCGGGCTGACACGAGATGGTATGACGCGAAGTGGAACAACAAAAACATTCCTTTAACTCTGCTGTACCCAGCACCACACTAGCAATGAACAGCGCCTAGATTGTAAACAACTTTTAACCACAATAAAAAGAAACAAGGTATATTACTTTTTACAGTTAATGTAATATTAATAAATTCAGCATTTAAAAAAGAAACGTTTTTTTATTCTTATTTATTTTTCTTCTTTCGAAGCAAAACTGAATGGCGACCTATGACGGTACTTATTTTCTGTTTATTGTTTTTTTTATCAATAGTTTTTTAACCATTTGATTGTACCTAATTTAACTTAAAAATAAGAAATAATCAAGTAATTCATTCATTTTTTAAATATATTTTTTTAACTGGTGGCCATTTTAACAGCTGTTAAGTGATTTGTGTTTTTATTTTGGTTTAGATTCGGGGAATATACCCAAAATTGCCGTTGATCCCGATTTTTATAAGAGAATTTTGGTTAGCGATGAAGCTCACTATTGGTCGAATGTCTAAGTCAATAAACAAAACTGCCATGTTTTGAAAAACTATAGCTGTTTGGGTTTGCATATGTGCTGATGGAATCATTGGTCCATACTTCTTTTTAAATCGATGATATGTTAGCCATGATTGCTGACTTTTTCGTTCCACAATTGAATAACCACAATGACAACAAGACGGGGCGGCGGCGCAACATGGCGCCTGTTTTCCCCTAACACTAGGCAGTTTGACTCTGCTATTATTACTCAGAATTCCTCTTTTGCGATATCGCAACCGTAACCTGGCCAGTTGCAATTCATTTTTCCTCCGGATGACGATGATGAATGTTGCTAAAGAAACGATTGCGATAGCATTCAGGCATGATTCACCTAAATAATTGCAGCACTTTAAGAATCAGTTTTTTTTTTACATAAGTTCTTCGTATTTTTGATCGTAAAAAGAGTTACCTATTTTGATATACATATGTGGTTATGGTTATATTTCTCATTTGAGGTACATATTTTCATTAGAAGTAATTTAGGTGCCCCTCGTCTACTTAGAACTTACATGTTATTTAGCTAGAAAATAACACTAATTAATTTCCAATTGAGTTGGCAAATAAAATTGTTGTTCTTTTTCGTTGTCGATTTAGATGAAACTAAAAGAGGCATTTATTTACGTTGCACCTAATAGTTTTTTTATGATTCGAAAGTTATATCAATGTTTACCAAGAAATTCAATTGGCAGATTTCAGTCATAATTTTCTTGAACAGAATTAAGGCTATGAAATTTATAAGTAGAGAGAGAGAGAGAGAATCTATAATTGAGAGTGAAGTGACTCATGTTTTATGATGAAAAAAATTCCAAATGCTTAAAATGAAAACATAAATACAAAATAAATACAATACGCCCTACGAACTAACTGCCAAAAGAACTAACTCTCGATAAACCATTATTTTTGGAATGAAATGCAATGCAAATATTGCCATTCAGGCTGTTTTAAACAGATGAGTTAAAAAAAAGTTAAACCAAAGTTTTTTTTTGACATTTTTACTTTCGATTTTAAAACTTTAAGCGAATAAACTTTTTTGAGAATAATAAAAGATGCTAATACGATAGAAAAATGATAAAAAAAGTACCATGTTTTATTCTTTTAATGTCCGGTAGCACCAAATGCTTTTAAATATTTATTGCCTCAATTAATTTAAAAATGACATCTTTTGGTTGCAGCAAACATTTTAGTTCTGAAAGCCAATAAACTGACAAAGAAACTAAAATGCCATCTTCCTCCAGAAAAATTTTTAAAGCAAGTTTTAACGAAAATGCACCGTCTCCTACTAAGTATTAACACATGTTTAATTTTTGTATATATTGGGGCTAATTCATAGTCGTCTGACAAGTTTTTTCTTTGTTTCTTCTTAGCTAACCTGGAGTTTTGTTATTCATAGATAATTTAGACCCTGGTCCAAAAGGTAAACTGGGCTGGAAAAACGGTTGACTCTTTGACTAAGTTGTTTTTTCTATCTGTCAAAAAATGGATTCGGTTTCAATGGATTGACAGGCAAAAGTACTAAAATTGTAGTAGAATTCTGTTTTTACTAAACAGAGCTGCCAAATTCTTTATGAATGGCCTCGTTCACAAAGTTATCCTAAAGCAATCCAGATTGGTTTGTGTTGTTGTAAGTCTTGAAAACAATTGATTATAAACAGCGGCTGTTTTTTCTCAAGAGATTACAACAACACAAACCAATCTGGATTGCTTTAGGATAACTTTGTGAACGAGGCCAATAGCAACTGTTTCTAACCTGTGTGTTAACTTTAGACTCGAATCCAGTTGGACTCGGTTTGACTATGAATATGCCCCATTGTTTTAATAGTCAGTGTTGTGCGGAAGGGCTTTTCAATGAAGTTTGACATCTCTCATTTTACTATGGCACTCATAAACTTTTTTTCGTTCAGTTCTTTTAAAATAGATTATTATAGGTACAGATATTATGGTTTGCAAACAGTGAAAGACATTGTTGCTCACCAGACAAATAAATTTATCAGACCGGTACTGATTATGAAATTTGAAAATATGTAAAAGGCAGAAAGATAAAATTAACATTTTTGGGTAAAAAAAATCTATTAACTTTAACCCAGTCATGTGTTTTCTCAAAACGGTTTATCTGGCAGTGTCATAACGGAATGAATGAAGATGAAATCATAAGATTCCCATTCGATGGGAGAAAAAGAGTGTCTCTTTTATTTTTTGTGAAAAGGGAAATATTTCTCTCCCAATTTAAACTTAACTCAACCAACACTCACACCTTCAAAAATGTCCTTTTTGTCAAAAATACCTCTTTTGTGTTTATGCTGTAAAACATGACATACATGCGTAGAAAAGTCGAAATATCAATGCATGTATGGATGTACCTAGCGTGTATGTAGTTGTAAATCCTTATCCTATGCAGGATTTTGATTTCGGAAGCAATAACAACAGCATAACAGCCAGCAGCAGGTACACAAAAACACCAGACGTGTATATTTTCTGTTTTTGTTTTCAATGCGCATCTACATGCATAAACAATGTTCTTTTATTGCATTTTTTCCTTGGACATCTCTATACTTATGTATTGCATTTTGGTAACTTCATCTATTCATATACATATATTTGACACAGTCCTGCAACATGCAATTACAATTGTTGTAATAAGCTATCTGAACTGTAAATGGAAGGAAGGAAATGAACCAATTTGTAGTGCAGAGCTAAAAAAAGCTAAATGCAGACAAGGAAGGAGAAGGAGGAGGAGAAGAAGCACAGGACGACGATGAGCTATAACTATATTTATGTCTATAGGATTTTAATACGAAACATCAACAAAAATTGAGTAAACGCTGGGTTTCTATGAAAGAGACTAACTTTATGATTGTGTTGGTTATAAAATTAAACAACCACATGCTTGGACTTGAATTGAAATTGAAAAGTGGTGGTCGGGCGACAAAAATGGTAAAGCCATGTTACGGGGTTTATTTATTATCCTTTTTAGGGCAAGCAACTTTAGTAGATAGGTAGGTATGTAGGTATAAGAGTATTTTGTTTGTTTGTTGTTGTTTTATCAATTTTCTTTCTCTCCTCCTCGTTTTATACATATATTGCAGTATCTACAGAATTGAACTTCAAAACAAAGTTATAAATACACCATTCTACCTACATAACTTACTGAACAAAGAAACTGTGGAACATACTTACCTACCTAACTATTGCTAATGTCGGAGCTCGGAGACAAGCACGAGCAATAGTTGTATGAGACATTTTTAATCCTTTTTATATATTTTTTTAATAGATATCCACGCACCTAATTATAACCCAACCTTAATACAGGTTAACAACAAAATCTATTGTTTTTGTTTACTTCATTAATATAATTAATTAACTACACATGAGTTGAAAAGGACTTGAAGTACCTATATCGTGTCAGTATCAATGTAGGGAATTATGGCTGAAAATTTCAATTCGAAACTGAATGCAACATCCATAAATAAAGACTTAATTATAATTTAATTTATCCAAAAAAATGTTTCATTTCGGCCCAATCTTTAACATAAAATGACTACACTATTTATCAATGCAACAATTTACATATACCTACCTAAATTAAGGAATGTATTATTGCAATAGGTACCACGTACAACATACCTACTAATGTGTAGAAGTTTAGCCCAACTTTTAACTAACTATTGTTTAACTTTAATAACGTTATTTACACCTAATTTTTCTTGAAATATTTGCAATATGTAATTCATATTGTCGCCAAAATATCACAAATATTGAAATTTTCTGCGAATTTGAAAATATAATGCATGCCTGGATTGCACGAACTTGCTCTTATACAAGAAAAATAGGTGGAGCGTTTTTAAAAGAGTAGATTACAACAACACAAAGCTATCCAGTTGCTTTGAAGTAAATATCATAGCTGTGAACAGAATGTTCCTTATAGCATGTTTTCATTAGAACAATTTCGTTCACAATTTCCAAATAAGCGCATTCAGACAAACATAAAATTGGATTTGATTCTGAACCAGCCTCAAAAAACGATTTGAAATTGAAAGTATAGAAAGAAATAGAAGTACATATTTCGGTACTTAATTAACTTTAAAACATCACATTCAGTAACTATCGCTTCGAATTCTGTTACTGTCACTAAGTTCGGTGAAGCTGAAGCTGAAGGGTAACCCTAAAAAGGGACAATAATCGTACTGAGAGATAATCGGGAAAAAATATAAAATTTTTGGGAAAGCTATGATATTTATCAAGGAAGGAATAATTAAGAAGAGAACAAACATTCTTTAATTTATCAGATTCTTAATAATAATAATAATGTACGAAGAAGAATACATGATAAACAAATAGCAGTTTTAATCCATTGTGAACAAACTGGACCTTACAGAGCTTACAGTTATGTATGTACTATTTAATATATACATTTATACAATCTGGGTTAAGATTATTTTTAGAACAATTTCGAAAAAAAATTCTTAATATAATTCCGTATAACTTCGCAGGTGCCTAATTGAATTGTGATTTTCAAAGTAAGTTAATAATCTTTGTGTTGTGTTCGAGGTAAACGGTGTGAAACCACTTGCTACGTTCAATATTGTTATTGCTTTGCATAATGTCCTTTTTCTTTCCCTTATTCCCTCAAAAATTGCACAATGAAGAAGAGCAACAAACACGACATTGCAGTATTGCACAAAACGATAAACACAACCACTATCACACTAACAGTTATTTTTATTTGCAAGAGAGCTACTTTACGTTAGAGTTGCCACCTTACTGCAATTGATGCAGTGGATTATTTTTTCTTAGAATAAAACTAATTCCTTAAAATAAAATCTACTGCACTTGATATTACAAAAAAAAATACTAAGGGTTAACAAATGAGTCAATTTTGTAAAAAAAAATAAATTACTTTCTGTTTAATAATTTGTTAAAGTAAATTTTATTGAAACAAATTGCTATGAAGTTTTTGAATGGCAAGTCTGATTAACATCCCAAGTTTTATTTTTTTTTAAGAACTCCCTAGGTACAGTATCTACATAATATAGCTATAATTGGAAGTAAAACTAGATAAATCTCCTGGGAAAATATACAATTCACCGCACTTTTTCGGCGAATGTACTGAATTTTTTGAGAAGTGGCAATCCTTTTTTATGTAGGTAGGTAGGCTAGGAGCTAGGTACTCGCACAATATTTTGATATCCTTGTTTTTGAATCCTTCATACTCTCTTACTATCAATGTATTTGGGTTGATGATGGTGGTAGTGGTAAATTTGTGAAGGCGATAGAAAAAGAGCACATAAAGCAAACATAAAGAAGGGTGTGTTTTTCCAAAAGTTATGTACATTTTTTTCATTCATCTTTTCAACGGAGGACACAAAAAAAACTCAAACTTCTCTAAATCGAAATTAGGTAAATTTTGCAAAAATTTAAGACAACCAGATGTTGTCCTTCAAGAAACAAATTATTTTAATCCTTAGTTAAACAACGAACAAAAACAGAAGAAGAAAAATATTTCAGGAATTCCCTATCAATCGTCATCACTTGACGACAGCAATTATGTGTTTATGCAAATAATCTTCTGAACCCTGGAGTACTTACCTACCTACATGTATACATGTAGAAAAAGGAAAATTCTATAAAGTACATAGAGAGCATAGATAAAAAGAAAAATATACTTGGACTTACCCTCGAGAAAATTTAGAACCATTTTTGGGCTGGAAAATGGACTTGGACTTCAATAAATGAAGATTTTCTTCAATTATCCTTTTTTGTATATTATTAAATTTAATGAGGATCAAAGTTATGCTCTTTAATCCTTTGACTGATAACGATTACACAACACAGTACACTATCATTCTCATCATAATATGGAATGATTTTTTTTTTTAAGTTTTTAATCTTCACTTTGAGGGATTTTCTTGTATTTATTTTTGTATTCCTTTATGGATCACTAACAACTACTCCCTTTTTTCCTGTGTGATATCCTTTTTTTCAGCACAGAAATACACTGGTGAAAAGCATTTTAGGGTAGAAAATTCAAGGAAAATAAGAATAAAACAATTTTTAACGTTTATTTATATTCATAACTTTTTATTTTGGTTTGAACAATAATTTATTAAAGAATTTGCTCGCGAATAAATATATTGTATTCCCTTTTCCGATCCGATAAGGTATTCTTTTTTTTCGTGTCGTTGATGCCTGATGATGACGATGGGTTTTTGTTTTTTTTTTTTTTTTTACTCCAAAAGGGATAGAGATGAAATGAAGAAAATTAACAAAACAACAACAGCAGCAGCAAAAAAGAAGAACTTTATTACATGAGAATTGAGATATAAAATTGTACACAAAACAACAACAATAAACACTCCACAGACGAAACGACAAGTATATCTCACTATTCTGAAAAATCCGACCGAATTCAACTGTGTATCTGCGAGAACTGAGAGAATGAAAAGTTCTGCAAGATAAAAGAAGTGAAGAAAAGAAGTTTCGTGTAAAATTTCTTGTTTCTTGTTTGTGTGAGATTGTGTTTTTTTTTTTTTGCAGAGAAAGACACCAATACCAAAAAAAAAAGATTTCATGTAAAAAAAAAATCGTATTCGCGGGATACAGAGAGAAATTATCAATATTTCATTCCATTTGGTTCCGTGGCTCTCCAAAAACGCCGTAAACATATGTTTTGAATTGGAAGAAATGTCAGATGCGTCATAGTGCGGACTTAGGTGTTCGAAAAAGTGTAAATTAACAATAATATTTATTAATGAAGACGTAGAATATGTACATATGTGTAATGACTAGCTGACCCGGCAGACGTTATTCTGCCCTTTCCCCTAGGCCCGTTAAATTTTATTTCAGATTGAACTCTATTACTAATATTGAAGTCTTATCATGCATTGATAGGATATAATGCATTTGTTGCATTTTTAGAAAACTGAAATGCAGTTAAATTTAAATACAAGCAAATTCTTCAAAAAAGTCTCCAAATAAATAAATTTCTAATCAATAAAGTGTGTTTATGTTATTTTTGACCATGTAAGATACAAAAAAATTACCCTAAGCTTAAGCAAAATTGCAAAAGAAGATTTTTAAATTAATTTTTGATTAGTAATAATTACTTAAAATTTTACATAAGATACACAAAGTTTAAGTTTTCAATACAAGAAAGTACAGAATGCAGAGGGTTTATATCTTCCGTTCAAGTGGGAAGGCGATTTAAAAAAAAAATACTAAACATAAACAAAAAATTTTCTAAAAGTCAATTATATCATTTCCTTTTTGGACTGCCATTATGTTTCTTTTTGGCTATGTTTTCATTCTATATTTAAATGAAAGCTGTATCATCACCAGAAATAACTGTAATTATTTGGTCCAAAGATGATAAGTACTGTTTTTATATTTTAAATTTGGTATAAACCAGATAATGTACACTTATCATATTTACACCAAACAAAATTGAGTTAAAAAAAAATAATGATATGTCCACTAGGGGTGGGGCTTATTTTTTCAATGTTGAAATTTCATTGAATTATGTTAACGTTAACACGTATCACCAAGCACTTGAAATTTCCCATACGAAATGTATAGAGTTTTTTAGTGTTTTACTAAAATAAGTTCTAGTTAGTTAATGTATAAAATTTAAACTTGGCACAGCTCTTAGGTATAAGGTATAAAAAAAATGTTTTCATATTTTATTAAAAAAATTACCAAATTAAAAACAACAATAGATATGATTTATCTTTCACTCTTTGATAATTTCAAGCCTTTTTGTAGAAAAAAATTTAATTAAAGGTGTTAACGGTTTATTTTGTGATTTTTTATTTTTTTAATTACAAAAATCTTGTCAACAGTTATTTATAAGTTTGAAAAAAAAAATTGAATATTATTTAATGCATAAAAGAAAGAAATTTAAAGCATTGTTCAATATCAACCTTACATTTTTAGATTGATTGTTTTTGTTTACCTATATCTGCAATTTTTGTTTATATTGGTCGAGAACTTTTTGTTTTCTATAGATATAGCTTTTTAATAAGTCCGGATTCTATAACATTTTTCAAAGAAGATTTGAAATTAACTGTCAATTCTTCGATAAAGACCCGTCTTATTGGCATTTAGATGAAGACTACCAATACGGTGTAAAATTGGTTAAAAATTTTAATTTCAGAATATAATCAAACTTTAAGTGCAGATGAAGAGCAAAAACAACATTATTCAAGTTCTCGACTAATATCAAAAAATTCAGATATAAACAAAAACACACTGCTCCAATCAATCTAAAAATGTCAGTCTGAATTATGCTTTAAATTTCTTTCTTTTATGCATACAAAAAAATTGTATGAGTCGGAGAAATTTCCATTCCGATCGGATAGGACAGAATGATATCTAAGATCTGCTGCCATTTATCGACCCGATTTATCATATTTTTTACAAATTTTTAAACATACTCTTTCTCAGTCGCAAGAAGCGTATTCCTATATGAGTGATAGCGATGAAAACAATAAACTTTTTTATTTCATTTAAGATGAATTCTGTTATTTGTTTTTTACTCTTATTAACATTGATTACGATTAATAAACGTTTTCTTTAATTAAAAAAAAATAATTTAAGATAAGTGTTCTTAGCATTGAATTCCGTTGGGTATACCTGTTTGTTTTATAAACCTATAAAAAACTACGAAAAATAAACATTTTTTTATGAATTTATCTAATGAAAGATAATGTGCTCTTAACTTTCAATTAGCTGTTATTTTGTTTTATAAACTTAAAAAAATTGATTTTTATGATAACTGCCAAATTTTCTTATATTTTTCGTTCGTTTGCATTTGGTATAAACATGATAACTGCCACAAAATCCTAAAGTCGAGTTTTTAAAAAAAAAAAATAATGTGCATTTGAAGTACAGATACATATTTATGCATCAACTTAGAAAAATAATTCCATATTTTCCACTTTTTTACAATAGGGGTATTCATGCAACGGTGGAAAACTCGGATAAACGCAGAAACCAGATAATTTTATCTCCGCAGAAACGAGCTGTCAAAATTTGTATGGGAAAAAAATTCTGCAAACCAGATAATTTTATCTCACAAAATTGATGCAGAAAGTGAAGAAATAAACCTCATAAAGTTTCAAGAAGTAATATGTGACGTTTAGTTGTGACAGCTGATTATTTCTCACATTTATGCAAGAATTTTTATGGGGTGCTCATGCAAACGTAAAGCGGAAAATTATATCTTTCTGCAAAACGGAAAATTATCTCGTTGCATGAATACCCTTAATGTTTGAATAAACATTCAAATGCGTTTTCTGCAAAACTCAAAAGATGGAGTTATCTCATTTATACCAAACGCCACAGATATGTTTTTTTTCCACGGAAAAGGTTTGTTTAATATGCTCATTGATGCCACTCGCCACCAGGTGGCGTAGCAACGCGCGCCGGGTACAACAAACAAGTAGTTTATAAAAAATAAATTTCAAACTCAGAAAAATTTTTATAATTTTTTTTTTTTTAAGAAACTATCTGATTTTTTTAAAAAAAGTACGTAATTATTGATTGTTTTTTATTTTAATATTCGATACTGATATCAGTTGTCTTATTAATATGAGAAAATTGGAAATTACAAAATTATGTTTTCCCTTAAAAAAATTCTATTATTATATTTCATCGTTAGTAGTTATAATTGTTTGAAGAATGAAATTCAATTTTTTTTATAGGTAATTTGTTCTTTATGTTCAGTATTTTTTTTTTAGATATAGGTACATAGATCCCTTGCATTGACTCAACCTAAATTTTGGTGCATCTTATCAAAACATCTTTAGTGTATTCAAAATGCGTTTATGTGATGTCAATTTTAAGCCACTTCGCGTTGTTCGATTTTCGATATGTTGTTCGGCATCTATTACTGATTAAAAATCAATTCCAACCTTTTCTGTTGCCATTTTGCCAATTTTCTTCTATTAACTTCATTTCATTTGGCAAAATGTTAAAAAGCTATTTAGGTAAGTAGATTAAATCAAATTTAATAATTGTATTATACCTTTTTGGAAAGTGCATTAAGCAGACTTTGTTCCAATGTTTTTTTTTCTAATCGGCTATAAGACCTGCTATCACCATAGTTGCAATTATATAGGTAAATATGCAAATTTTATCAAATAGAATAGCTGTTTTTATAAAAATAAATCATTTAAAAGAGGGAAAAATTATGCAGTTTTACGTTTTGTGCTTATCTTATACTTCAATTACTTAACTACTTCTAACTTCAATCGATTCTTCATAAAATTTCACAAAAAAATGTGGAACGCTTCACGATTTTGCGTGTCATCCTTGCGCAGGGGCCATGCTAATCTTCTCTGTATCGTTCCAATTTTAGTATATGTTCTGCCGAAGCAAGAACAATGTTGTGTGATTTAAAGTTGTACTCATCCTACCAAAGTCTGAAAAAAATACTGTGAATTATAAGAAATAGCAAAAATATGAGGTTAAAATTTCATGTGTAGCAAATACACAAACCAGATTAATTAGTTAAAAAAAATTAATTCAAATAAGAATTTAAAATAGTGGGATGCTTTGTTTGCATATTTTGTAACTATTCCAATAAATAGGTATATGTATATGAATTTTCGAAAAAAAAAATGTATTCATTAAATCAGAGTGTCGTGCTCCAGATGGGATTTATGTACATAGGTATGACGAATATTTTTATTTTTGTCTTTTCCGGCCAATAGTGGAAAGTCTTTCATGTAGGCAAGTTCATCACCGTTTTACCTTGGTTGTTTTATTTTGAAAGGACATGTTTTTTTTCTTTCTTAAATTCTTCTATTTTTTACTGGTTACACAAGTCTAAGTGATAGAAGAGCTGTATACACCAGAGGTTGAGAATTCCAACGACTTTATAGTTGTTGTTATGTTTTTTGGTTATTCTGATTATTGATTTTAATAACGAATGAATCATGCGTTTCATCAAGGCACCATTATTAGTAATTGATTGTTAGTAGCTATTTTCCTTTTAAAATTAAGTCATAGTAATCCTTGCACAAAATTGTGGCTATAACTATTTTAAAACTAGCCTTATAAATTTCATTCATTTCATTAGCTTCAGCACTAAAAACTATATTAAAAATATGTATAAATATATACTTACATATGTATTTCTTAACTCCAAATTTATCGAAAATGCATTCTGAACACAATACATCGAAAATTACTGGCATTAAAACCATGCTATAGAAAATTTGTGAGCACAGCTACCTAAAAAAATTTTATATAACTCTTAAAACTTTAAACTTAAATTTTATATAAAACGCTTCCGTGTAACTCCATTAACATTGTTTTATTTTTGTCTCTTCTGTTATTTGGAGGTGTGAATATCAGGCCGACAATATGTACTTAAATGTATGGGAACTTTGGATATATCTATTCTTTGGATTCTTGTGGCTGTGGCTGCATTCCCTAGTAGCGAAGTATCCTTCGGAATGGAAATTTCTCCGATTTCAAACTGATTAGAAAGGTTTGTATAGTACATAGGTACCTCGAAAGGGGCGATTATCTCTGTCCGGTAGTTTCTTGTGTTAACCACGAAGTGGGTTGTAAACCTTTTCATGTATTAAAAACACAAATACGTTCTTTCTCGACTTTTTTTCCAAATACCGACCACTTTCAAAAAAAAAAAACAAATTTAATTCTTTCTCATTTTCAAGATATTGCTATACTTTTCTATTTATATATTTAATGGCCTTGATTAGTCAGGCCATTAACCATCAAGTCAAATACCTTTAATTTAAAAATGTTGATAATGAAAATAAACATATGTACATTATGTGCATACATATTTTTCAATCATCACATAACCCTTTGTTCAAATCGAATATCTACATTTAGAAATTTTGTGCAGCAATTACTTACATCATGAAAGGCGTTGTTTAATTTTGAAGTTTGCACCTCCTTAGAAAGAGCAGTCATGTTTTTTAAGAAATAAAATTCCGAAATTGTATATTATTTGCAACGTATACCAAAAAAAATAGTTCTGTGGAACACAAATCTTACTTATAGGTAGCAGAAAGTTGGAAAAAATGTTTGTATGGCCTAGACTCTAGAAGTATGTACCTACAAATATTTTTTCAATGCACCTATTTATATTACATATTTATAAAAAAAAATATTAAAAATTTTGCAAACATGTACATGCACATATTATATTTTTTTTACTATTTATGTATATTAAAAGCTAAAATTTAGATTTTATTGGTTTGTAAGACGTTTAGGGGTGGAGCGATAAATATTCAACAATCACCTTTATAATTAACTACCTGACGATTACACCTCCAAAGAATTCTAAGAAATCAATAAAACAAAAACTGCAACGAACTTTGTTCACATTAGACTCTTTGTTCGTCTTTTACCAAAAATACAAATCTCATAAGCATGTAGTATTTTTGGTTTTTTTGCCAACTGCGAAGTGAATATTCAGTTAAATCATTTGTGTCTGAGTAGTAGACTACTTTTATTTAGCATTTCACACTCTTATCCTTAAAATAAACCCTCGAAATGATCACTTTTCATTGGTAAACCCACATTTTTACTCGTATTTGGGTGCTGGACTCTCAGTCTTGCTGTAGTCCCGGATGGGAGAATAGAACTGCAATGATACGAATTACACATGGTTTTTAATATGAAATGTTTATTTAAACAAAAAAAGGTGAAGGTCGTATTTACCTTGTATTGCTTGTTCCTGTACTCTTCCCATGGCTGAGGGTTGGAGGTGCGGTTCCATGTTACGTCTGGATTCCTAGTAGCCAAACGGAAAATGTAGAAGGTTGCTCCAAGGGCTCCACAGCCGACACAAAAGTAGAGAGGCAGCAGCTTTAAATGTTTGCAAAATTAATTATTGTTTTTTTTTCAGTTTTATACACTTAATAATGATTTTTTTTTTGAGAAACGTCATGGGATTATGTAAGCATGAGGCAGAGTGAGATTAGACAAGAATTCTACTTTGCTCTTTTTAAATGTAAGAATAACTCTATAAATTTTATTTTAAACTTACAGCTGGATTCTTCTTCAAACTGGCCCAACCAAATCCTTGCATGTTGAATAAGTTTTATTCTTGTTCGCAGCAGAAAATACGGATAAAAATTCTCCTTTTGTTATGTCGCCGAAGACGAAGAAGATTTTTCACGAATATTTTTCTCTTGTAGGCTGAACGTCGTCGCGCTGTCGATAATTTTTTTCCAACATTTTGAATGGGTCTTGAAATGCTATCGATTTGTATTGCTATTTGATTCACAATAGAGTGATTCTCTTAAGGCTGAACCACACTACACTCGTATAGTGTGTCGATATCTGAGTTGACTGTATTTAGCTGTATTTTAAGCACTCCATACACGGTCATTGTATATGAATTTAGATAGTACTATCATCAGCACGTTCCACACGTCGGCCCTCTGGCGATCACACAACGAACTAATTTTCTGGTTGCTGTTTCTGTGTATATACAAGTGCGCCCCCAGACGACCATGTCTGTACACGCTTAAACTTCGTTGTCAATTCAATGTCAAATTTATCAAATCAATGTGGGGCTGACGTTTGATTTATTTGAAGGTTGACGATTGAGTTGGAAGAAAATCAAAAAATTTTTAATTTTTTTCAAGTTGATGTGAATGTGCCTGGCTACACGGTGATTTTTCAATCGATTGAAAAATCACGTGCGGTGACTACACAGTGTTGTGCCCAATCACGTTCCACTTTTCCATTTCGTAAATAAATGAAAAGTAATAAACATAAAAAACTTTTGAAAACATTAATCTACACCTTTGAAATTACAATGAATGACAAATTGACATTCTCATTGAGAAGAAGCCGGAAAAAAATAAACAAACGTCAAAAAGAGGAACAATTTGTATTGCGCACTCGGAAAATTCAGTTCCCTTCGTGAGCATCTTCCCCCTTCACTCCTCATCCCTCTTGACTTCAAACTGGCTGGTTAGGCGATTGAAAAATTACCGTGTAGCCAGGCACAATGCTTTCAACTTAGTTGGGCTGTGCGTAACCAAGTCATTTGATTTAGTGTCAAGCGTCAAGCCAAAAGCATTTACACTCAACGTCAAATTTACAAGGGGATGGTCATCTCTTTCTTACCAAGAAATAAAAGTGAGTTAAAAATTGTTGTATGTGGATCTGTCATGTCACGTTGGTTTCTTTCGTTGGCTTTAAAAAAATATTTGAAAATATGACTCAAAATACCTGTAAAAAGCATCAATTTAGTTGACAACTGAGTTGAAAATTAAATTGAATCGTGCAGGGAGACAAATAAAAAACGCACTTCTTTTCGGTGGGATCCATATTGTAAGATCATATCTGTAGATAATACAATACGTCTGAAAACTTAGATACATTTAACTACTTTCATGTGTTAAAAAGTGGTGAAAGGAACACAAAAACATACACTAAAAATTTCTGGGTGCAAAAAGCTGTTTCGTCTTTTAAATCAATCAATTAAGTTCTCCTTTTAAATTCTATGGATTATTATTTAATAGTTTTATTATTGTGGGATATGGCCATATGTTGCTTCTTTGTCCTTTTCGTACAAACTACAGAACACCCACTGAAACTACTAGAAAACCTAAAATTCCATCCAAGTGTTCAGAACGAAGATTAAATTTAGGATCTTAGAAATAAAACCAGTTATAAAGGATCCCATGTTGTTTTTGTTTTCTCTTTGTTAAAAGAAAATACAGACCCAGATTTATATAGATCCGTAGATGATCACTATTTTTATTATTCATGTAATTAAAGTAAAAACGAGTGACAAAAAAACAACTTGGTACTTGTCAAGTTTTATTTTTTTTTTTTCAAAGAAATTTATGTAGCAGAAATTCGTACATTTTTCAACGAAATGGAATTTTTTTCTTTTTCTCCTTCATTTTGCTCAATAAATCGTAGAAATCACATCACTGGTACAAATTTAAAGAAAATCTCAGTCTTCAAGTTTCGCGAAATAAGTAATCGATATACATATAACCAACTAACTACTCTATTGTGAATTGATGTTTTACTGTCAAACTTAATAAAAAAAATTAAATCATTAAGGTGACTAGTGCGTATTTGCTGCGAAGCCGACATCAAAAAGTATTTTGTTCAAATATAAATTTAATTATTTTTACATGCTATCAATAAGAAACAAACTAATCAAAAACATCCAGGTAATTCAAGCAAACCAAATTAAAACATATTAGATCGTTTGAAAACATTTTTTATTGGTTGAAAACTGATGAAAAAATTAGATTTCGAAGTCAAATGCGAATTCCATGGTGTTGCAATTTTTTTTTGTTTTTTAAAATTATTAATCTCGCAACAAAATTACACAAATTTAGTGTAATTCATAATTAATAATAGAAATATAAGCCCTAGTTTTTATTACTGAAATAACATTTAAAATATGATACATTTTAAGTATCAATGCATGAAAAACTTGGTCATTATGCCGGCAAAGATTCTATCTTTACTGTTGTTACGACCATTTCAATTTTGAATTTATTTGCATTTTGCATGAAGCATGACCTTTAATTTAGAATATAACCATCCGACTTGATTTTGCATTGCATCAAATATTGATTTTTGATTTATTGATACCTCGTTTTATCTGTGCTTATTATCTTAATTAAGATGCAGCATGAGGAATGCCTGTTGTTGCTATAGAAATCATTCTGGCTTGGTCCAGTGTTTTTGGCGAGAGTGCCAACACAAAACACAAAAGTTGACTATTTATAGTGATTGACTTGTGACCTTTCTCTGATAAGACAATAATATGTGACCATTAAATCCAATAAATTTGGAAATTATTAGGCTATTAACATAATAAAGGGCAAAATCCGTAGCCAGCTTATGCGATGCTCTTGGTTGCATTCGTGATATTTTTTAAATTAATTTAAATTTTTGTGTAATTTTTTTTACAAACAACTAAAAATGTCGTTTTTTTTTAAATCATAATTATTTTTAAAACTGTCTCAATATTAGCTACATATTTTTAAATTGAAAAGAAAAACATAGTCCTCATTCTTATTGTAATATTGCTATCGTCTGCAAATGCAGATATGCTGCCTTAAATTCATTGATTGAACTACAAGTCTAATTTTCTTTTAAAATTGATGGAGAATTTTCACTTTTTTAACAAATTGAAGAATTTTATTATTAAAATAAG
Organism: Syrphus vitripennis; assembly: GCA_958431115.1. Lineage (NCBI taxonomy): Eukaryota > Metazoa > Arthropoda > Insecta > Diptera > Syrphidae > Syrphus > Syrphus vitripennis. The sequence goes on from OY288108.1 coordinate 34,000,943, forward strand.
TAGGTACTTCTCTTTAAAAATATTTGAAACGTCATGCACATTGACTGATTGGCATTTTATTATCGGAATTGAAAAATTATGAAATTTAAAAAAATGAAAACAAACAGCATATTCGTAAAATGTAAAAGTAAATTTGAAAAAAAAAACTAAGATTGAGTATGTATTTCTGACCACAACACAGCTAATAAAATATAATAACAAAAAACATGCCATTGCTCCTAAAAATTAAATTGAAATTTGTTATTATTTTGAATGAAAATGTCTATATAGTGTCCACGTAATGAGAAGGTGCAATAAAAAATTATGTATGTATGTGTCTTGTGTTTATTTTTCATAATGGGGACTATTACGAATAAAATTTCTCACTGCATTTTTTCCATCGTTCACCTAGAAATTTATTAGCTTTGAAAGTGAAAAGGGCAACTGGGATGTCAAATCGATCGATTTTTTAAGAACAGCGTTAAATTTTTGGCATTTCCAATTGTAGAAAATAAGTAGGACAGAATTATGGAACCATCTTTCTTAAGTCTGATTAACGTTCTAAGTTTCGGAACACTTATATTTCGACTTATCGACTAAGGCTGGTCATTATGTATTAAATGATTGCTAGCCAAACATTTGATACTCACAATTGTAAAAAGACGAAGCACTAGCAAGAAGAATACGCCAAATTATTAAAGGAACCACAAAATACAAGGCGCATACGGTTAAAAAAAAATGGCCACAAAAAATTTATAAGTTCTATATTCACACTCCTAAGTTGTTATTTTTATTCCAATAGGAATAAAAATAGGAGGTTTCGTTTTGCAACAAAAGATTCTCAATCGAGCATCTCCCAATTTACAACAACAATCAACCAATAACTGGTTTATAACCAAAGATTTTTTCTATCTTCAGTTACATATTATATTTTATAAGTTTATAAGTTTTGTTTTTAAGAGTTGAGTATAATTTGGATTAAAAGTTTTCTTGTGCAAGAAGTTATTAACAAAAGTTCCGTAAACAAACTCCGTTATTTAAAACAAAAATTCTTTAAAGTTTCTCAAAATTCTCGTTTTTTTTTTGTTTTGTTTAAAGTGTTTTGTGCTGTTTTCGTGTTCTATCTGACTGAAAAATCAACCAAACCGTTTCAAAACCTTAAAATGGCATCATCTTCCAACGAAAATGGCAATCTAATGGATGAATTCGAAGAAGCATTCCAATCCTGTTTGCATGCACTTACGAAACAAGAATCAAATACTGGTAATAATAAAGAAGAAATCGATTTGGAAGTCCAAAAAACAACAAATAAATTCATCGATGTCGCACGACAGATGGAAGCATTCTTTTTGCAAAAACGTTTTCTCGTTTCGACTGTTAAACCAGATATGCTTATCAAAGATGAAAATCTAGAGTTGCGCAACGAAATCACACGCAAAGAAGCTCTAATTAACAAACATTACAATCGTTTAGAGGAATGGAAGAATTGTTTGTCAGACATTCAACAACAACAGGGCTATAATAAGCCACCAATGCCGGGCCAAGGGGAGATACGTCCCGGTCAACAAATGGGTGGCTACATGAATCCAATGCCACCCAATATGCCGGTGCAGATGGGAATGACACAAAATCAATTACAACAACAGCATATGCAATCACAATTGCAACAACAGCAGAAAATGATGCAGGCACAACAGATGCAGCAAATGCAACAAAATTACGGAAAGATGAATAAGGCCATGAAATGACAGCAATGATGGAGATGTAAGTCTTCAGAGAAGAAGATTTCTTTGAGAAAATTGAATAGGATAAGTTAATGTAATCGATATATAAGTTAAGGTTTAAAATAAAATCGGTCTTTGATTTCAAAAGTTTTTGTTATTTATTAATTAAATTTTTATTTTTAGACAAAATTAATACCTGAGCGGTTCTTCTTCTCTAAAGATTGGCAATCAAATTGATTCTACCTCCTCATCATCAAGATATTATGGAAGGCAATTAGTTATACAAAATTCTGAGAGCCATACTAGCTAGGTTGAACCTTTGAAAGAAATACGATTTGCCTAGTACAAGGTGGACAGAGTGAAGTGACCACATTAAAAAATGACGCAATTTTTAAGGTAGATGATTAAAAATTGTCTCAAGTTGTAAACGATACATTCTTTTAGACCCGAGGTGAAGTTTCGTATGGAATTCTATAATATTTCGATTAGAATTTAAGCAATTTTACGTGAAATTTCATTCTTAACGTCACGAATCCTTAGTGGTTTATCGAAATAAACCAGGATTACATCGGCCATTCTTCGTCAAAATTTAATTCCACACACTTTCAGGAGTAACTTTAGTTAAGGGACCTCTTAAGAACCTTTGCTCCTTGGAAATTACATTGACCAAGAAATTAGCTAACCTAATAAGACATCGATTAGTAATCACGCTGAACTTTGTGATTCTTTACAAAGGGTAAGGGAATGCCATCGTACAATCTTTCGTCTCCATTCCACAAACTTATAAAAATGTGATCACTCCACTTTTGACCACCTTGTACCATCAAACATGAAAAGAAAACTTGAAAGACTTGTATTTTAACATCACAAAGCTAAACTCTCATAATCAGATTTAGTTTATGCATCCACTCCCGAAATTGCTTTGGGCTCTTAAACTATAAGCATATACTCGTATACCTAACTTCGGAAAATCGGCTGTACAACAACTTTCTATTTCTAGACGAGTCAATATAAATAATAATGTTATTGACTCAATGAAAAAAAATATTACTACTGAATACTATTATTCCATTTTTTGTTTATCTGTTTCCTTCCACTTACAGACCATTTTTATGAATTCATCGACCAGTACTCGACAAAATAAAATGAAATTCCTGAATCAAACAGAAGCAACCAATATTGATTTGGAACTTTTCAATGAATACAAATTCAGCGTAGATCAACTTATGGAATTAGCTGGCTTAAGCTGTGCTCATGCCATTGCTAAATGTTTCCCTGCTGAGAGGTAAGCTATAAATGCTTTCTCTACTAATCTCTTATGCATCAATCTCACAAGTTCTAACAAAATCTTGTTTGCAGTTTTAAGTCTGTTCTGGTTTGTTGTGGCCCCGGCAACAATGGTGGTGATGGTCTGGTTTGTGCTAGACATTTGTCCCTGATGAATTTCAATCCAATTGTTTACTATCCAAAGCGAACGGATAAGGAATTGTATCAGAATCTTACTCATCAGTGTACTCGAATGGGCATTGAATTTATCGATGAATGCCCAACACCCGATGAAGCTTCATCAAAATATAATTTGCTCGTTGATGCTTTGTTTGGATTTAGTTTCAAACCTCCAGTTAGAGAGAGCTTTGTGCCAATTCTAAATGTGATGACTTCTAAGAAGATTCCTATTGCAAGGTTTAATTTAATAGCCACCTTTCGTATGGTATTTAAAATGTTGGTCTTTTCTATTTTTAAGTATTGATATACCAAGTGGATGGGATGTTGAAAAGGGTAAAATCGGTGAATGTTCTATTGAACCAAAATTGCTGATCTCATTGACTGCTCCCAAGATGTGTGCTAATCATTTCATTGGTGATCATCATTATTTAGGAGGACGTTTTGTACCAAAACCATTGCAGGATAAATATGAACTAGAATTGCCTGATTATCCTGGTACGGAAACTTGTGTCAAACTTTAAATTTTATATTTGTGAATAATAAAATCCATTATATTGCTGAGCAGTATGTTGGTGAAAATTTTTTTAAAATTTTTACTATTATTGTGAAAACTGGATTGGATGAAAAAAGTATCTAAATTTTTATTTAAAATTTTCATTATTTGTGTGTCACAAACCACAGTACGGAAATAAGATGGTTTCAATATAACTGAACAATTTTAAGTCTCATCGGTAAATTCTGAATTTTCGTATTCCAGGTATTTTATCTACAGAAAAATACTTGTTCGGAAAATTTTTATTATTTTAACAAAAAAAAAAGGTCACCACAATTTCGTACAAGACTTGTCCATAAAATAAAAATATATATTGTCTCTTGTGGTGCAAATAATTTTTTTTTAGCCCAATAATTAACCACTCTCTGTAACTTAGTTTTCATTTGAGTAAACGTTAAAAAGCTACTTGAGTGGATTTAAAGAAAATTTAATTGGTTACAGTTGAATACACGTATGAATTTTACCATTTTAGAAACTTCATTAAAATTATAATACAAAAATTCACAATGTAGTGTTGAAATGTAAGATAGGTTTTCTTCTAGAGCTATTATTTAAGAATATTATAAAAATAAGACAACAATTAGAATCCTTCACTCGTGGCCGTAGTAAGTGTAGAAACACTTATATATAATAAATTTATACAATGGAGACCGAAAATTTCCTAAAAATTGAAGAGAGCAGTCAGAAAAGAAAATTAGGAAATAAAAACAAAAAACACATCATTAGAACTCAGAAATTTGTGGAATAGTTAGTTACCATTTAGCAACAAAAATGGTACACGGTATTGTTTTTACTATGGAATGTTTATTTATTTTATATGAATAAAAGGTAAAAACTAGTTTCTAAAATTTTTTGTGATGTAGTTGTGGATATAAATTTTAAACAAAATAATGTTCGGTTGCACCAGTATTAATTTTTTTTTTGTATAATAATAATTAGAATATTTTCCTAGCTTAATACTTATTTTTTGTGTAAGAAAAGCACCCAGATCGAGCTTAAATATTTCAAATTTAGGTCGTAAAATAAATTTCCGTCATATTTTTTGCCCCTTTGAATTTTTACGGACTCTATTATTCTTGTGATTTTTTGAGTTATATTGATTAAAAATGATGATTGAAGTCGAAAAACAAATAATATAGCTCAGAAAAAGTAATATTTTCAAATAAATATAATATAATAATATGCTTTGCCGATCACTGCCATTAAGGTACTTTAACACGTTATATGTACATATCTGACTGTTACTTCAGCACGAGAAACTATTTAGGTCGTAAATTAATATTTTTTGGTTTGAATTAAGGGCCAGTTCAGCATTTAAACAGAAAATAAAATATATAACTAGATCGCATAAACTTGCTCCCATGTTAAAGTTCTAAACCATCATTCCCTACAAAGGAATAAAATGTAAAAAAAGCAATCAGTTGAAACGAAAAAATTAAAAACTGTTCAACTCGTTGCTTTCTATTTAGCCAGTTATGTACCTGACATGTCGCATCTTAGATACTTCTGAATTTAAGCATCTATTTACATATTTACTTACACCATCTCTAATAAATACTCCATTGCACCCATCGATTCGATATCACTATCAATAACCTTAAAATGTACTTCACTATCATTATTCTCAATGTCTTGAGTAAATGTTTGAATTGTAAAATAAAGCTAGTTCAAACATGAATTTTGAAAAGAACACCTGCACACCAAATAGAGGAACAGAAACATCCACAAAATAAAAATTTACCATAAAAAACCACTTAGATTTAATTTCTGTAAATAGATTTGTTTTCTTGGTATAACTAATCATTCTTTCCTTTACTTTCAACTTAAGGTACCTGCTATATCCTATTAGGGCAAGTTTTGGATTCGTGAAAAATTCGAACTTTGTAATTTTGATTTAACTTGACATTACCATGATAGGGAAGTCGAAAAAGGTGGGATTGAGAGTCCTGTGCCTGCCTGTCTGCTGAGCTTCAGCTTTAACAAGTGGGTTCTTAAAACTCAGCCATATCTTCAAAGATTATTTTTAAAATTTTTACGACAAAAAATAACGGTAATTGCCATACAAAATTCTTGGCGTTTTTGAAAAATCAGATTTTCCTCGAAAACGGCTCTCAAAACATTTGTACAATGCCAGTTGATCCATTAGTGCCATTTAACGGAAACACATTGTTTACTGTGTCTCTCATAAAACAATTTATTTAATTTTTTCAATATCTTTTTGTCTAATTTTAAACATTCTTTTATGCAGAACCCTCACAAAATTCCAGCTCATATTGCATATATTGGTCAAAATGAAAAAAGAAATCTTAAATATTTTGTTTTTGAAAATTAAATATTTCTTAAACTTGTGCGATATATTTTTTTTAATGTTATTTTTTTAATGGAGAATCGTTAAGAGCCAAAAATTTTCAATTAAAAAAAAAAATATAGAAGTTTATATGTGGAATTGAGTGTTTGAAGATAAATTTTCTTGTTATAAGGCTATTGAGGGAAACAAAAAATTATTTGATAAGAAAAAAAAAATATTATTTTCGCAAAAAAAAATATTTTTCCATTTTTTTTTACAAAGCAATGGCGGTGACACCGTCTAATGCGAAAAATGTCCAAAATTCCAAATTAATTGACCCTACTACCTATAATATGTACCTAAATATAAAGAATACCTGTTTGCGTATTTTGATTAACCATTTTTATTATAATCTTAAAATACAACATTTGGATGCCTTATCTGCCTTTCGATAACAGAAGAAACAGATTTCATTTGTGTTATTTAAAAAAAAAATATTAATTACAGTAAAGCAATATACGAATATTGCAAATGAAAAGTACATTATGCAGTAAGTACCTACCTGTATTTGTTTTAGAAATAAAATTCAAAATTACCATAACTATAATGTACACACACTATGAGTAATTACGTAAGTAGGTACTTGGTGAACAGTCGTTTTCTTTAACTTTATGATAACTCATACACATTCGCTATTATATACTTTCCAATGGAACTTGTCTGGATTCGATTGATTATCATCACCTTTGAGCTTCGTGCCGCTGTCCGGTCATTACTTCTTTTATAGTTTCGTTACTTAAACATATGGCCATATGGCCTCATTTCGACAGTTCCGGATTCTTTATGATATAAGATAGACAAACGCGGCTCGCAGGTTTTCTTTTTAGTGTCATTTAAAGACTAAAAATAATGTTAATAAAAAAAGCCTAGTTGGCCAAATCTTTTTTCTGTAAACTTTCTATCCTCCTCTTGTATTTACTTTTTTAATAAAGTTATTTACAAGTGTATTTTTTGAATTTTTTTTTTTTTCAAACTCAAAATTCCTTAAAAACATATTTAAAAGATTTAGTAAAACCGTCATTAATCCAATTTTTATTTTTAAAACTGTAAAAGAAGATAAAAAAAATTTTTTCGATAGCGTTTTTAAGTATCAAAAAAAAAAAAACAAGAAATGTTAACTTGAGCCCTAAAAGCTTTTTTTTGATGAGCTCCGGCCTTGTTTCGAGTGAATAATCTTCATGTGGGTGCTATGTGCACATTTTCAGTAAAATTGCAAGTATTCTAGCCTACGCACGTATACCGGCTTTGTTGTGACTGTTTTTGTTTTTTTTTTTGCTTGCAACACTGTATAAAGATATTGCTTTTAAATTATATAAAAATCATTTTAACAATAAAAATAATAACCAAAACAAAAGTGAGTAATATAATATTTTTAATAATATGGCTTAAGTATATTTTTGGCAATTGTGTTATCGTAATCGCATTCACTAAACTTTGACTCCATCGCATGATAAAGTAGCTATTTCAATATTTTTTTTGTACTTAACACTTCTTGCTTAAGAATGTGTTTTTGTTTTTTAAATTCATTTAATTTTTTTTTTTATCATTTGGTGTGGTGAAACTCATTTTCATCGGTTTGCCCATTCGTCGTCGTCGTACGGTTGCATTTCCATTATAACTATATAACTGGGTGGTATTCTTGTTTGTTCTATTTTTTCTTCTAGTAATTCAGCGAGTTTTGTTGTTCCCTGACTTTTTTGAAGGTTCATTTAGATAATTTTGTTAAAATGTCTGAGAAACTTGATGTTATTATATTCGGAGCCTCTGGATTCACAGGAAAATATTGCGTCTTGGAGGGATGTACTGTTTTGGAGAATCTAAAATGGGGAGTCGCTGGAAGGAATCAGGTATATTTTTTTCTTTTTAATTTTTTTGCGTTGAAAGTATTATTATTTTTTTTTTTTATTAAAGGAAAAATTAGAAGCTGTTTTGAAGGAAATGGGCAAAAAAGCCAACAAAGATTTGTCCAAAATTCCAATAATAATTGCTGATGTAAATGATGAAAAATCACTTTCCGAAATGGCTTCTAAGGCAAAGGTGAGTAATCGCATGGGATTGTATTCTATAACTTCTAAAAAGAAACCAAAATTTATTTTAGTTTGGATTAGTTTATTTTTGTTGGTGATTTCATTCATCATTGCTGAAATTAATTGCACTTTTTTCAAGTTTGAGTCATTCGAAGCGATGGATTTATCCATTATATACGTAATACATGTACATAATGTCCTGTCTTTTTTTTGGGAGACTCAAGATTTTAGTTCAATTCGTGTCCCGTGAAAGTGATATAAGTGTCTCTCTAGTGACTGAGCTTTGATACCAGAGTATTTCATGCATAGAATTTAATGCTTCAAAAACTCAATGTCTTCTAATATCGTTAAAGCGGAACCTACCCCAAGTACCACTTAGCAAAAGTTTTACTTGCATAAATGAAAACTAACAGCTCTGGTTTCTCGTTATGTACAAACCACAAACTATACATTTGTGTATATATACATACCTACTTATTCATTTCAAATTGTTAAATAAACTTCAAGTAAGGGTTTCACTTGAAGTAATAACAAATTAGTTTCTTTTGAAACCTAACAGTATGATTTAAACAAAGATGTTCAAAAAAGTCAATCTCTATCTGCGCAGTATTTAAAAATTAAAAATTGAGCTTCAACGAATGGAGTTATTAAAATAATTTAAATTTAAATACAACGAAATTTTAAAGCATAGCATATGGATTATTATCTCCAATAGATTTAAGTTAAAAATTTGTCCATATATTCTGTGAAGTCAAGGATTGGGGTGTTATGAGAACTTTTAATATATTATAATTTCCTCGATATCAAGGTATTAAAAGCACTGAGATTGGACAGAATACCGAAAGATTTATCAAACCACATAAAATGAATTTGCTCTTTCATGTTCCGACATGAGAGGGTCTATTCCCATTACATGTTAAAAGAATTGAAAAAAAAAATAGAAGGATAGTAATAGTCTGACTGTATAAATGATTATACTTCCAGATGTGCGCACGTTAATTGTAGGAATTAAAAAGGTACAGAAAACAATCAGTACAACAAGAAGAACATTTATCCTTAATTACTTGGTATGTACCTGAAAAAGTAATGCAAAACTTAATTGCTTGGTATATACCTTAAAAAGTGGTGCAAAAAAGAAATGCCTAATTCAGTGTTTATCCGCTCAGAGAAAAATTGGATTAAATGAACCAATAAGGTGTTTTCAAGTTAGTTTTATTTTAATGATGAACGTATTATTTTCGTTTGCAATCAATATTTAACAAGCGTCATTTTAAAAGCCTGTTAAGTTTTTAAAAACGCTTTTTTTACAACCAGTCATAAAATATCTAAATTTTGCAATCCTTATTCATCAAAGATATTAAATCTACATACTCATAATTATACCTACTGCTAAATTAATTTGGAGCAAAATAACAGGCAATTATTTATCGGTATAATTGCGCCCTTCTACTGATGTCATAGTTTTACAATACAGATACAACATTTCAATTCAATCAGCTTTTATTTAAAAAGTGAATAAATAAAGAAAATAGAATGGATAACGACAGATTACATACATAATTATTTTTAAAATTTAATAAAATTAAAATTCTTGGCTGATTAAGAAACATTTGTTGTTTTGTTAATCAGACTCTTTTAAACGTTTTATTTAAAAATAAATTGTAAAAGAATGTACATTCTGAAGTACATATGTACATATACTTTGTGGACTTTAGGTAAATAATTTGATTATTTTTAAATCGTACAGGTGATGTTCCGTACTTGATTAAATATTTTTTCATTTAAGACGCAAATTATTTTTTTTAAACAAATGCAGCTTAATGGAAAAATGATAAATGTGTCCCTGACATATTTTTGGTTATTCTTCTCAAGAGAACATTTTTGGTTCTTGGTTTTACCAAAAATAAATTGGCACCTCAACTAAATCGATTGATTTAGTTATGGTAAATTTATTGATTTGTATATTTATTTTTGATTGGAAAAACTACAATTATAATGATTTTCTACAAAATGTTCTTTTTACAAATGCTTTCACCGCCGCTGTCCTACAGATATGTATATCAAAATTAATGAACTATGTACTTTGAACTATTTCTACCACAAAGCAGTTCGCTGCAGCCAGCGTCATCAATTTATCCTCCTGATCGTCACTGCGATAACTGACCTCAATAATAATTTATTTTAAAAGCCCTCACCTCAATTAAAAAAAATATTTCGCTTATCTGAACTATATTAATTGGCTTGGCAGAAAATAACAAACAAAAATAATATATAATGTATGATTCGGATTTGCAATTCGTGATGAATCATTAACCGGGAGCAGACCACGTACGAAATTGGGCAATGTTTTGAGTGCTTTCATTCGTTGTTGCAGACGATTTGCTTTTTAAGTGCTTTCATTCGATGTTTCAGACGATTTGTTCGTTTTGTTTTATCTTAAATATTGGACGACTGACACCAGGGACACACTACTACCTGTGATATTATAGCAGATAAATTAATTATAAGCATAAGTATAAGTGACAGGACGAGCCTGAAAATAATCTGGTCATATGTAGATTCAAAAGTTCAGACAAAAAAGGCAACAGTTAATCGAAATCTTCGAAACCAAAAAGGTAACCGATGAACCCAAAATATTTAAATCAAGTCTAAATCAAATTATTGGAAATCCACTAAAATTCTTAAAAAAGGATATTTTCCAGTCTATTCTGCACTTTTTGCCGAAGCTAGGTTAACAAAAATATTGTCAAGTCTTTTTTTTAAATTATTTATCAATATTTTTATATTTTCTTCAGATTATTGTAAATTGCTGTGGTCCATATCGCTTCTTTGGCGAACAAGTTGTCAAAGCGTGTGTTGAAGCGGGCACCCATCATGTGGACGTTAGTGGAGAACCCCAATACATGGAGTCAATGCAGTTGAAATACAATGACCTAGCCAAAGAAAAGGGTGTATATGTTGTGTCTGCTTGTGGCTTTGACAGTATTCCAGCTGATTTGGGTGTTATTTTCTTGGAGAAAAATTTCGAAGGTAATTTACTACTTACAGTTCACATATTACTAACTTAAAATTGATTTCTTTTTTGTCTATTTATTATAAAGGAGTTATCAATTCGGTTGAAACTTACTTGGAAAGTCACACCACAGGAGGTAGTTACGGTGGTGCGTCTATTCACTATGGAACATGGGAATCAGCAGTTTATGGTTTGGCTCACGCTGGAGAACTTCGTGAAATTCGATCAAAACTCTACAAATCATCATTGCCAAAGTTTCAACCAAAGCTTAAGGCTAGATCAGTTATTCACACATCAGATGTAATTGAAGGAGTTTGTCTACCATTCCCTGGATCAGATAAATCTGTTATCCAGCGTTCACAAAGATTCTTATTTGAAAATGAAAAGAAACGTCCAATCCAGGTTCAGACATATGTCGGTTTTCGGTAAAATAAAACATGGTCTGTTTAAGTGAATCATGTTTAACAATTTTTTTTTCTTTATAGTTCCATGATGGCTGCTTTAATTGTTGCATTTGTTGGCATTGTGTTTGGAATTATGACCAAGTTTTCTCTGGGTCGTCAATTACTTCTGAATTATCCTAAAATTTTCTCATTTGGTTTTATTTCACATGAAGGACCCAGTGAGGAAAAATCAAATGCCACTCGTTTCAAGATCACAATCAAGGGAAATGGATGGCCTAAATCAGAAAAATTGGCTGAGCCAACTGATCAGTTCACTGATCCTCCATCAAAGAATATGATTGCAAAGGTAACTGGATCAAATCCAGGATATGGAGCAACTTGTGTTGCTTTGTTGGTTGCAGCAATAACAATTTTAAAGGACAGTGACAAAATGCCGGGAAGGTAAGTTATAAATGTATTTATGTTGATTGTCATATTAATTATAAAGTTTTATTTTTGCAGTGGTGGAGTTTTACCACCAGGTGCAGCTTTTTCTAAAACCAATATGATTGCAGAGTTGGAGAAATATGATCATGGCATCAAATTCGAAATAGTTGCAAATAAATAAATATGCAGCTGCTGAAAGTGTTTGCATCACACAACAAATGAAATGATTCCTTTTTCTATTTATTATCGTTATATTCGACTTCAATTCCAAAACTGTTGTCATCTAATTTTGTAATGCTTAATATTATATTATATACATACTTATTAATAAAACATTCATATTTACTAAAACTTCACAGATTTGTTGTCTTTGCTATCAAATGAAATATTTTGAATTTTGAGTGGAATTTTTCAATCGCCTAATTTTACTTTCTCGAACTTGATTTTCGTTCTACGATCATGTGGTTTTAAATGTTTCATTTACCGCCATATTATTCAGTCTTGGATTAAAAAGAAGTTTTCATTCAAAAATTAGTCTATTAATTGATAATAATGTGGCTTCAGATAAAAAAAAAATGGATTAAATGAGTGAATAACATTGATTTGGATTAATAAATAAATAAAGATTAAGGTTTTAATCTGGGGTTAGAATCAATAAGAGCTTTGAATATTTAAAGCTTTGATGAATTTATATATGTATATTTTTTTAAATTTTAATTTTAATTACATTTTAATACTTCAAAAGTAGACATTTCAAGCTGTAAAATGTTTTTAAATTTTCCACAATACGCGATGTTGCAGCTCTTCGAAATTCACAAAAAAATTGTGATCGTAAATTTTTTTAATTTATCTTACATTATCAATATGTTCCACATACGCCACAGTTTACATTCAAAAATGATCTCCAAACAAATGGAGTTTAAATAAATTTATTTCAAAAACTAGGGTTGAAATAGTGAAGCACTGGGACTGGGAATGCGTCAATTTTTTATGCATCTATTCTTTAGGCTTTGAAGCATTGACGTAGCGTGGCAGGGGCAGAGGGTGCAATTGTCCCGAGGAGCCTTGAATTCGTTAAAATATTTGAACTTTAATCAAAATTCATATTACTATGGTACAGAAGACAAAAACACGGTCCAAATGTAGGCTACCTTTTGATAATTTTTTTTTTTCACAGAGTAGATACCATTCCCCCTAGGATTTTTTTTGATTTTAATAAAAATGTTGATACCAAAGCGGAAAATTATTTATAATAAATTAATAATACATATTCAATATGTACCAACATTATATTAAAAACATTTTTTTTAATTTTGGGCAAAAAAATTAATTTTTTTTGAAAAATAAATATTAAATTTTTTTTTTTTTAACTTTTTAACACTATCTTAAATAATTTGGATACAAATCAGCATTAGGATTAAAAAAATACTATCATAGAAATATACAACCCCGTTTAAACAAATCTTAAATTTCTTGAAAACGCCTTATAATTTTTTATTAGACGATCTGTAGTTTAACACTTAAGAATTTAAAAGTAAGACATTACATTACATTTTCTCATAACTGGCTGACCCAAATTCGATTATTTTTTTATGCAGAAGATATCAATAGGTCAAATAATACCGTCTATGAAAATTTTCCAAAAAATATTTTTTATCAATAAATTAAACAATTCCCGACGAAAACCCACGCTACACCCGCCACTGCTTTGAAAGCAAAAAAAATGCAAGATTCAGGCTAATACAAACTCGTATATGATGCAACTTCGATTTTTGTCTACCAAGATTGAATGCCCTATAGGCTATAGGGTAGCTAAAAATACGAACTTTTTTGTGTTGCTGGCATTTGTAGGTAGTTTGCATAAAGTTGGCATGACGAAAATTGTTTGGAAAACCTATAGCGTGGCTCACAACAAGCTGATAGAAGCCATTGATTTGGATTAGCGATACACTCATGTTGTGTGTATATTTTTATACATAAAATCATGTTTATTTTATATTATTTGAGATGAGATGAAATTTTTGTTCACACTTTGTTAGTGCGTTTTTCCTTTTGTTTACCATCCTTATACCGGTTTATATAACGAAATGTTCCACAATGGATATTATAACAAATAATAATCACTAAATTGTAGGTCAGGTTTTTTATGAATCAATTAACTTACATTTCGATTGAATATTTCACATATCTACATACTCGTACATACATAAAAAAAAAAACAAAGCTGTTCCATTGTGATAGTAAAAGTAGCTCGATAAATCTAGGAAATCTATCAAATTTAAATGAAGTATGAAAAGCTTCGATGCAGTTAGGTTACAATGATGGAGTAGAACATGATATCACAGTTTTAGATCAAAATATGTAATAGCGTCTAGGTTAAAATGGAACCTGTAAAAGGGTCGACAAGCTAAATTCTCGAAGGTTAATTTTGTTTTCATCGATAGGTATTAAAAATATAAGAAAGTCATAAATATATTTCATAATTCTGAACAAAATTATTTAGAGGCATGAGTGTTTAAAAGTTGAAAACTGAAAAATGGATATTTATAAAATATTTTTATTCAGAAATTTAAAACCATACTCATAAATTAATGTTTGTAGATATCTATTATCCCAGCACATAAATTACATATGTACATACATATATCATACATATGTATATCCCTAAACCTGACTGTTAATCGGTCAAGGTTAACTATAAAAACAATTTTGCATACGAGCATAGAGTATTTATAATAAATGATAAATAAAGATGATATATTTTAGCAGAGCAAGAATCAGTTGGAGAAGAAAAATGGCATTTCAAGGTTCATTTTTTTTTCTTTCAATATAAATAAATACAAACGAAATCGAAATTATGGAAAGTTTCGATCGATAAGGGAATTTATGATGTAAGATTTCAATAAAGGTAAACAAAACTAAAAAAAAAACAATATTTTTGTTTGCTTTGCTAAGCTTTTATTAAAAAAAAAAAAAAACTTTGACGTCCATAGTTATATAACTTTATTGACATTTAACATTTAAAAAAGAGTATTCGTTTTGGAATTTATTGGTCAAATTTAAATATATTAACACTTTACTTTGTTCACAAAGCCATAGCTTTCCCGGTTCAATAAAACACGAGTTCTTAAAACACAGTTGTTTGACTCTGCAAAATAAGTTGACTAGTTTTATTGGTCAGTATCATCATATTCGACTGGAATAATTCGAGATGGCCGATTAATAGGACGGTTTTTACGACGGTTTTTGAGGAGAGCAGCAACTTGTTTAGGGTTCAAATCTGTAAATTTATCCACTTCCAATGCATATTTTTCATCTTTGACCAAAAAACGTTCGTTATGTTGATTTATCCTAATGATGTTGTCACAGTAAGTATTGAAGTGACTCAATTCGATTTCGGCTGATGTATAGGTTTTGTCAAATTTTTCCTGAAAGTGAAACAGATTATTTACATTGCTTTTTTTTATATTTTTCCATCTACCTTATATTTCAACCAGTCAGGATTTGCACATTTCCATCGTGGAGGAGCAGTGTATACGCAGACAAACAATGATGCAAGGAATAGGAGTTCCAATTTTAACATCGTTATTGTTGCGTGATTTGAATTAATATGCAAAATGCAAGCAAGAGAAGTACTATAGGTACCTAAACAAAAGTTATAATGCGCTGGAGTAACGCTAATATTGAGCTATATGTAAGTTTGCTGGACAAACAAGTAATAAAATAGTAATCGAAAATGCGTTGGCATTTAAGCTGCAAGAGATTGCCTTCATTATAAAACCAGTTTCAATAAACAGTCGAAGAACTCTAATTCGAAATTGTATTTCGAGCAATTTCTTTTAAACTTTTAAAAAAGTTGCAGTTGGTATTTTATGGTCTATATAAGTTTTGCCTTCAATTAGCAGAGTAGAGAGTTATTTGATGAAACGAAGAGTTAGCAGTCCAGTGTACAGAGTTCGGAAAAAATTGATTACTTTACAAAATGTAACATTATTCTGAACATAGTATATATTAACCATATGTTTATATCTGATATTAAAATAATGCATCTGACATAGGCCCTCTCAGCAAAAAAAAGGAAAACACATCAGAAACTGCAAATTTTCCAAAACACGAAATCTTAGCTTTTTTGTGGCTTCATTGTATGTAGAAAAATACTTTGTTCTCTCAAGTCATCAAATAACTTTTTTTCACGATAAAATGAGGTGTGTGGTAGTCATCCTAAACAACATATACAAAATTCAGAACTACTTAATTATCTGTATTGTAAAACATCTCTAATTATTGTTCTAAAACTGTTCAAAAACCAAGTCTCATGTTGAACAATTCAAATTATCAATTTCAATATCAATAAGCCCAAAAAAAATTATGGCAGGTACCGTTATTTTTAAAAAATGAAGAATAAATACAACCTTGGGAATGCCCAAAAACCGATATAAGTACATATATGCAAATTTTTAAGAAATTCCAAGTTTAAGCTATAGAAACCCACATAGACTGACAGAGCTAAAGAATTGCGAGACCCAGTTCCAAAAGTTTCCGTGCGGATGATCGTGGACATGTAGGAGCAAGTCAAAACAAAGGTAAGATGCCCCGCAAAAATCATCCAATTAAGCGCCATTCATATGAGCTGCGATCTGTGTTTGCTAATTAAAAGTGGTCGCAGAATTCCATTTACTACATACTTGCTATTCATATTCTAATCCACCCATCAGGGAAACAGTTCTTTATAGTCCATAAAGTTTAAAAAAATCTTGTATATACATAGATCTTGTGATGAAAATATCAAAATTGGCGTTAGCGTAGGATATATAAGGTAGCGAGAAAACGGTGTTGGCTTCTGTGATCGAAAAATTCCATATCATACAACTACGTACCAGCACTATGGCGGAAAAAAGGTGTCCAAACTCCTGGATCGAGCAAATGCAAAGACAATTTGCATTTAGTTGCCCGCAGACATGGAACAATCCAAAACCCGGAGGCCTGTCGACGTGTTCTGAGGTCAACCCGGTGAACGCCACAAGGGGAGCTTTAAAGAAAACAACAAAACCAACACGATGATGTTATTGTTTTCGTTGTTGCTGCAAAATCGTATTGACTTTTAGGTATATCATGGCAATCGTCGGTAAACGAAGAAACTTAAAAATCATCAAAAATTGTTTTAATACCTCATAAAAACTATGTAGGTTAATTTTATCAAAGCTTAACAAGTTTCATTTTAACAAAGCAAAACAAATTTTTTTAAATCATAATTTTGTTTTAATTAAAATCAACTTTTATGGTGAACTTCTTTCTCTTATTGCAAAATTCCGACATTAACTTAGCATAATTTTCGTTCAATAAAACTAGTTATTCGCCCAAGACAATACCTTAGCTTTTAGTTAACTATTCTATAATAATATATAAATGCAGGTTTTATAGATTCATTTATTGGACATTCTTAGAACCACGCATTCTTTTATGGCCAGTTATTTTCTCATACAATTTATTTTGCTCATCTATGGTCAGATCAGTATATTTATTCTCGTTCAATTCATATGTTACATCAACTTCACCCTTCCTAAATTGAGAGTTATGGTCGGCAATTTTTGTGACAGCGTCACAGTATATAATGTAATGTCTTTCATCTTCTTCTTCCGTTTCATAGTTTTTGTTGTATTTTTCCTGAAATTCAAATATTAAAAACAGGAACATATTTTTTAAAACACTTTTATCGACCTACCTTATATTCCGTCCAATCACTTTTTGGACAAGAAGAAGTATAAGCGCAGACAAACAGCGACGCCAAAATTAACAGTTCCAATTTTAGATTCATTATTGTGAGCGAGAAATAAATTGTATGTTTTTTGAGTAACGCTTAAGACCAGCGATCTGTTAGCTTGCTAGACAAACGATTAATAACATATTACTTTTAAAATGAGTTGGTATTTAAGCTTCAAGAGATTACTCCAAGGTATATAGTTGAAGGTATATTGATGTCTAGTTTTCATCAACAAACTGATCAAACCAGTCTCAATAAACAGTCGAAGACCTCTAGTTCGTAGTCTTTTTTGCAATTTCATTAAAGTGATTAGGTACGCCAAATACAGAAAACTGTTTGAAATTGCAGTTTAAAGCGCAAAATCATTTCGATAATCTTTCAAATATTCGCGTCAAAACATTATCTGTCAAACTCAGATTATTTTGAGCTTGACAAATTCAAAAATCGAAAAAAAACTGCGAATAAATAATAAAATAGAGGGTCGCAAATCTGTCGTTATTCTGTATTCCCAAATTTTGGATGACCAAATCTCTGTAGATATTTCATTATTCTGCTTTTCCAAAATTCTATAAATCCAAAATTCAATAGGTATTTTAAAATTCGTTTCGTTTTACTGTATTAAAAAAATTCTTTTTGAAAAAAGAATTAATATTAAACTCAATAAGTTTAAAATGCAATTTTTCAAAACGTTAAGATTTTATACAATTTCTTTTTTAGAATTCGTTTCTCATAATAAATATAAGCAATCAATCAAAATCAAAAAATGAAAAATAAGATCATTTTGTGTTGAGAAAATTGAAATGTACCAAAACAACAATTTTAATTTATTTTTTTTTTGTATGGATTGTACACATCCATGGTCTTGTTTTGGTAGTCATAATTTAATATGGATTAAGGCCCTCATTATGAATAGCGAATCGACAATTCGCTAAGTTGCGAATGATCTAGCGAACTTTTATTATCACTGTATTATTAATAACGAACTTCATCGTTCGCTAAGAAATAAATGCTGCCAATAAATCATCATACTGAAATGGCATAACTCAAATGTCAAATGAATATTTTAGAAGTGAAGAATTTGATGTTTTTTCTTTGTGTGAATTATAAATTGAAAAATAATAAAATGATAAGTACAATTGATTTGATAATTTATCACATATACATTTAGGTAGGAACTCTGCAAACTTAAATAATAATAAAAAAATAAAAATAAAATACATATACATATGTATTTTATTATGGTTCCTTTTCGATGAACGGAATACACCTATGCCCTTTGCTATATCGGGATTTGTTTTCATCAATTGCACAAGCCTATCAAATTGATTTGCATTTGTCCTTGAAAATATGATTTTTTATTTACTTTTTTTGTTATACTATACAAATTATTTTCAAATACCTTTTCCGTTTGTCACTCATGTTAGCACACAGACACCAGACTCTACATTCGCTAGGTTTATCACTGAATATTTTGATTCGATAGAATTCGACGTTTGAGAGGTTAAATTAGCGAACATTCGCTAATTGTAATTGGTCGATAAGCAAGTTCGATAATGTTTTGACATATGAAGCGAATTTAATTTAAGCGAATCAATACTCATAATACAGAGTTATCGAATTCGCAAGTTTTTAAGCTCGCTTCGCTATTCACAATGAGGGCCTTAGATATTCCAGATTCAAAGCCCAACCTCGCACCTATCCCAAATCCTTTAGTGTGTACTTTTTCAAGAAAAAAAAAAAACAAAATAAAAAAAATGTTTTTCAGGGTTCAATTTAAAGGAAGTAACAAAAAAAATTCAAATTTGATCTTAAAACTTTGTTCCATTTTTTTTCTAAAATTTTGAGTTTGAATTAGAGATTTCAAAAACTAAACTAGAAATCGCTCGCCGCAAAAACGAAAGCCTGTCAGTTTTATCAGGTTTGAACAAAATGTTCACCACTTCTTTGTACGTATTACCGTTATTTTTAAATATCTTTTTATCCATTTCAAGTGTATATTTCTTTTCAACTGTTCTACCAAAATCTTATTAAATCGTCTAAGTTATCACACTCGTGCCAATCTTAAACAGCTCCACAGATTTAAAAAAAAAAATTCAGTACTTTTTGTTTTATGTTGGCTACCTTCTAATTCTTTTTTTTGCGGCCAGACATGTTGCTTCCAATTGCCACCAAATGTGAATGTGATATTTTATTTCGCATAAACGTTGCCTCGCTTGCTCCAAATAGTATTCTATAAATTGCAAATGGTTTGTGTATTTGCTACTAAGGAATTTTATTGTTGTATTTTTGGTATATTTGATATAGTTCGCAGTATTTTTTTTAAGGTATGCCGGAATATGTACATGTTTAGATGTAACAACATTGTTCTTGCTTCGGCAGAACATATACTAAAATTGGAACGATACAGAGAAGATTAGCATGGCCCCTGCGCAAGGATGACACGCAAAATCGTGAAGCGTTCCACATTTTTTTGTGAAATTATAATAAAAAACTTTTTATTTCTGGAAATTAAAATTGGTCCACCGTTGCAGAGTCCGTTTCAACCTCAGAGCATCCATTAAACATTCTTAACTTCTTTGTTTTCAATTTTATTCTCGTGCCGTTTCCATATAGTTTTTTTGAATAAAATTGGCTACATGAAACATGATAGTAAAATTTTTGTTGCCAAAAAAATTGGTGGTAGGTACCTACTTTGAATCATTTTTTTAACAGCTCCAAAAGTCGAGGTCATCAGAATCCTTATGCAGCATGACTTTGACAAGATTCAGCGACATTGTGCAGACGTAAATGTATTTAAACAGAGTCAACCAGTTTTGCCTCTGGCTGACTTACATTAGGTATAGGGATTAGTTTTAAGCAGGGACAGTCGGGTGGCACCAAAAAAAAAAAACACAAAAAAAAACAAAAAAAAAACAAAATCAACAAAACGCTGCTGTGGCTGTTCTAGTTCTAAGTAGTATTAAGTAGTTTTAAATAGTTTTACTTTAGTTTTAAATAGTTTTACTTTAGTTTTAGATAGTTTTTAAGTTTTATATAAAAATATAAAAATGATACGGATACTTAGTTTTTTTTTGTAAATTCTTTCTTGGTGAAAAATAAAAACCATATTGAATTCTAGGATTAAATTAGTTCGTAGGCCGAAAGGCATTAGCATTAAGATAATGAAGTATAACTTAGAGCGCCCACCTAGGGCCAGTAAGTTAGTTTTAAGTTATTGATAATTAGGCTAGTTTTTTTTTTATGAATTTTTGTCTAGATTTAAGATAGTTTTAAGATTGAATTAAATAAAAATTGAATTTTCAAAAAAAAAAAAAAATGTATTTAAACAGCAAATTTTAATTTCTTTTTTAACCAAATTTTGACCAAATATGTATTGGCCAGGTCTTAATATGTGTGCCAAATTTCATCAAAACCCCTTCACTGGTTCAGATTTTACAGAATTTATTCCACTCTTCCATACAAGTTAAACCACTGTAGGACTGTGTCCGATCAGGACCAAAGAGATAGGAAGAAACAGGGGAAAAAGTTTGGTGGCTCATGTTCAAATTAAAACATAATTAAATACGACTAGATTGCCCCCGGCCAAATTACATTTGGTACAGGTATAAGCTTTGTAAATGGGGGTATAAGTTGTAAACAGGGATTGTCCGGACGCGTGCCGTCCGGACGGCATAAAAAATTATAAAATCCCAAAAAAAAAATGTTAAAATATAAAATCCCCCAAAAAACGTAAATTTGTTAAGGGTGGCGACTTTTACATTCAGAAAAAAAAAAGTTTATTTATTATAAATCTCACAAAAAAATGTGGAACGCTTCACGATTTTGCGTGTCATCCTTGCGCAGGGGCCATGCTAATCTTCTCTGTATCGTTCCAATTTTAGTATATGTTCTGCCGAAGCAAGAACAATGTTGTTACATCTAAACATGTACATATTCCGGCATACCTTAAAAAAATACTGCGAACTATATCAAATATACCAAAAATACAACAATAAAATTCTTTAGTAGCAAATACACAAACCATTTCCAATTTATAGAATACATATTCAAAAAAGAATTTAAACTAGGAGCCAGCAGGGCAACGTTTATGCGACATAAAATATTTCTGCAAAAACGAAATTTTCTGAACAATCGAACATTTTGTTAAGAAGTGATAAAAGGAAAAATTATCTTTTTTTAAAAATCAATTAATTTATTTTTTTTTTATAAATTATAAGCGCATCCATGCGATAAAGAAAGAATAGCTTTAACGCTCCAAACGACAAATTGGTCCTTCTTCAACCATCTTCAGATCGATCTTTGGCCCAACTAGATCACGAATATTATTAATTCCATATTTAATCATGGTAGGACGCTCCAAAGACAGGCCCCAAGCAATTACATTCACATTTGGTGGCAATCCCATTGGAAGCAACATCTCGGGTCGAAAGATTCCAGAGTTGCCGACCTAAATATAAAAAATAAGAGTTAAGAGATAAAGAACAACCAACCAATTATTCTTCTTACCTCGATCCATTTGTCCAAACCAGGATGGAAACAGAATATCTCCATGCTCGGTTCGGTATAGGGATTGTAAGCTGGTTTGAATTCCAATTTAGTGATGCCCAACTTGCGGAAGAATTCGTAAAGGGTTCCAATCAAATCACCAAGTGTGAGGCCGACGTCAGCAATCACTCCTTCGACCTGTTGGAATTCAGCCAGATGAGTTGCGTCCAAAGTTTCATTACGGAACACCCTGTCAATACTGAAATACTTGGCTGGTTTGAACCCGCCAGGTTGATTGGCTAGTTTATAGAGCATTCTAGCACTGACCGCCGTCGTGTGGGTGCGCAGCAAGTTTTTCTGTGCCTCTTCAAGCTTCCAATCGTACCCATAACCCTGCGAACCGTAACCGCCTTCAGAATGGACCTTCTTTACACGCTGAAGGTATTCCTGGGGGAATTTATAGCTCTTTGATGGAAAGTTGATGAAGAAAGTGTCATGTGCATCTCGAGCCGGATGCTGTTGCGGCTGGAAGAGGGCATCAAAGTTCCAGAACGACGATTCAACGTAGTTGTTTGTGGGCATTTCGGAGAAGCCCATTTCAAGAAAGATCTGACGGAATTCGGTGCGAACTTTCAACAGAGGATGTAGATGACCGCGTGCTGGAGGAGCACCCAAAGCATCAAAGTTATATGCCTTAAATTTCAAATCCTTCCACAATCCGGAAGCGAGCATCTCCACAGTCAGGTCAGTTTCAAGCTTTGTCAGAGTTGTTGAGAATTCTGGGCCTTTGCTGAGAATGAAACTCTTGGTGGTTACTTCCTGTAGAAGTTTCCTTTTCTTATACTCAGTTACCACATTAGCCGCCAGGTTACTGGTTCCACTTGCCACAGCTTTAAGATTCTGCATGACCAAATCTTCGATTTTGTCAACTTTCTTCTTAACCAACGGTGGACTAATGGACTTATCCACAAAAATCCATCCCTGTGACATGGCCTTACTAAATCCGACTTTGGCATTTGGAGATGATTTCATCAATTCAGATTGGGGAATACCTTCAGCTGGGACTGAATTATAAACTGCTGCTTCATGACTGCCATTGGCCGCAACTTCAGTACCTTCACCAGTTAGTTCAAGTGATTTCCTGGAAGTTGGTTCAGCAATAACGAGGTCTCCATGAGCTTGAATACTTTTTAAGGCGCCGATGATTTTTTGATGATCCTCACCGAAAATTGGTACCAGATCGAG
The DNA here is from genome assembly GCA_958431115.1 of Syrphus vitripennis. Taxonomy (NCBI): domain Eukaryota; kingdom Metazoa; phylum Arthropoda; class Insecta; order Diptera; family Syrphidae; genus Syrphus; species Syrphus vitripennis. Next base: position 34,024,353 of record OY288108.1, read on the forward strand.
GGTGTCGACTTTGTCGGAGGTGTTTAAATGCTGAAGAATTCTTTCGGTTAGATCGGGATGCATTTTGTATTGTAAATTTGCAAAATTCAGAGAAACCAACGTGATGCAAAAACCCCAGAAGTTTGAGCCAACCGTACTCGTGGAGTTGATTTGTTGTTTTTTTTTTCTTTTACTTATCACTTTACTTTTGAAACGTCTTTTGAGAAGTGACAGTTCTTTGACAGGACTTTCGGAGTTACAATAATACTGTTTGATTAAAATTTTTAACGGTTTAATTACTGATTTTATGCGTTACGTTCCTCATCTTCATGTTACGTTCCTAATCTTTCGCAATTGATATTTTGGAGCTTCCACTCCTTTTCAAAGCAATCTTTTTTGCTGCAATGTGCACGTGGGACCTGGCAAATCCTAGTGTTGAGATTTAATTATTTGGCTATTTAAAATATATGACACATTTGCGAAAGCAGAGAAATAACGTTATCTCGAGCCAATTACCATTCCCAAATTCCATTAGCAATGTCAATACGTAACTTCACGGTATGGCAAATTACAGTCTCAAATACTGCTTATGGGTTAGTTTCCTTCCCATCAAATTAACAGAAACAACAATAACTGAAACTCCCAGCAATAAATACGCAACAATATTCATATTGCTGTTGAAATTGACTCAAATATTGAAAAAGAAGCCACAGCCATTGTATATGTATTGTATCTATAGTATTCTCATCAGCACATTCCACACAGCTTTGTTGTGTGGTCGTTTGAGGGCGCACTTGTTTATAAACAGAAACAGGAACCAAAAAATTAGGTAGGTGTGTGATCGCTTGGGAGCCAACGTGTGTAACGTGCTGATGATAGTACTATGCAAGTTTATATACAGCGACAATGGCCACAGCATAATGTCATAAATAACGTAACGCATTGTAAGTCCTTGTGTTACCACCTTTTCGTAAAACCCAAATAACTTGCAAATTAAAATCAAACAGTCCGATCCAATCGTCCATAAAAAAAAAGTTCTAATTTTCTGTGTTGAACAAAAATAATTGCAAAAATATACTCATCCAACACATTTTCATATATTTGATAAACCATTTATGCTTTAAACGAATAATCAAAAGAAGTAATAACTAAATATCTAATTACGAACTCTATTGTTTATCTACAATTTCTAACTCCCAATGTCTTAATTCTTACAACCATCTGCATCATCAAAACTTTAGTTTTCCTCTTGAGTTTTCTTCTTTTTTTTTATTTTATCAAAACTGATATCTTGTGATGTTATTTGTGTGGTTTTAATGCGCTCCAATTAGAATTTTTTTTTTGTTATGCCTTCAACTTGTTTTTCTTTTCTTTACAAAAACACATCATATAATTTGAATTAATTTGTTTTTTTGTTTTGTTTTTTTTTGTATACCTACCTCCAATTCTTATCAGAAATGTTTTCCAATATTTTTTCAGTAAACTTGGTGTACAACCTTTCTCTGGTGGTGCAGCGATAATAAATCATGAGACTTTTCTTCGAAGAGCTGCTCATTGGATTTGAATTAAAGAATTTCCTAATCGCACTTGCTGTGCTCTTTATTGTTTACTTAGCCTGGGAGTCAACCTACGTGCGAGATTATCGCGTCCAACCGAATGCTGTTCTGATTATCGAAAATAATAGACGTCTACTTGTTGATATTGGAGTTAGTACTCAGCGCGATTTAAGGCCCGGCACCGATTGGACTTTAGAACCAGTTGCCCCTGATGCTAATTCGTCTCCTGGCAGCCCTTTAGAACAAGTCACAGATAATAACAGCAGCAGCACCTCCACTATCAGGAATTTAGTCGTAGATCAAGCCGACGGCTCTACCAATAACGTTCAGCAAATTCCTGAACCTCCACCATCACTTGAGGTGGTCATTGAAGAAGTTCATGATCTGGCCAGTGTGCGACAACAGTTGAACGAAAACGTCTATCGCACCTTAGAATCTTTCGAAGAAGGCATTAGTGAGCTACTTGAGGACAGCACTGGTCCACAGGAGGTAATTGCAGCCATGGATACAAGCGAAGGCTTAAGAAGGAGGAATCCACTTGCCTTCGGACATGATGAAATTGGAGTTGAAGCTACTGCTTCGACCACAAGTTTAATTCCACCGACAGAAGCAAGTGCTGTTGGAGGCGGTGATGCGACAAGCTCGCATGAGAACGCCAATCAAAAATCCCAACTGGATGTAAAAATCGAGGCCACTGAAGGAGGCAAAGATTGCCAAGCTAAAGAAGCGACCTCAACCACAGATAGAAGTGACGAATTTAGAATCAAATTGAAGTACTTAAACGATGATATGAAATTGGTCAAAGGAACACCCAATGAAAATATTGGTGATTTCAAAAAGTAAGAACAACGATTGATTTTTTTTTCAAAACATGTTTTTATTTTATGTTTTCTATTTTAAGGAGGAATTTCACACTCGAATTGAGTGCTCAAAAATTTGTGCGACTGGTGTTCAATGGACACGTACTACAGCCTGATTCAAAAACTCTACAAGCTTGTGGACTATTTGATAATTGTGTTGTTCATTGTTTGGTTCATAATAGAAATCCAAATGCAGCTAATCAAAATCAACAACAGAGCGGCCGTTCTAACTTAGGTGAGTCGAAAGAAGTTGGCTTCGAAATGTCGCATCATAAAATCCCGCGTCACAAAATTTATTTATTTTTTCCTAATTTTTTTTTCGACAAACTCTGTTCTACTGAATACAGAAATGAGATTGACTATTGCTCTTAACTTGACCAACTATATAAATTTTAGTAAAAAAAAAGAAAACTTCAAATTCGAGGTACATATATCAAAACCACAAGTTAACACCGCTGTTATCATTCCACTACACACCATATCAACCCAATTCTAATGTAAATTAAATTATTTTTGTTAAGTACACTCCCCCGATCTTTAATGCTACCCCAAAACTAAATCATTCGGAACCACGATGAAAAAACGATAATAACACGTTGCTACGATTGACAACAACACTTTGTTGTTATTTGTTTATTTGTCGTCACAAATGTTTCGCATCGGATTCGTATTGGTTTGTTAACCTTTAATATTTTATTTTGTTTAATTGCATTTACCAAAATTTATTCAGATGGTCAAGTTGAGGGCAATACCGATTAATTGCTCTCGAAAAATAAGTCATTATTCAGTTCAACTCGAGTTTACATATATTATATATACATTTTTGTGTTCGACAATTTTTTGTTTAAAAATTCGGTTTTCCACATTCGTCAGGTTCACGGGCTCTAAGTTTTTTTACTCCTTTACTCATCCGCTCGTGCAAGTCATAGGTCCGGTGTAAGCGACGAGTTAATTTTTAAAAATATCTGAAAAAAATCTATCCATACCCAATTTACATATTTTGAATTTTATCAAGAGTAACTGCCTGCAGTTCTTTCTCAAAAACAAAAATTAAACAATTACATAAATGTTGAAAACAAAATTCGGTTAGTACAAAAAAAGTGTCGAAATTTTTTATCAGAACAATTTTGTCTTATTTGGTCCAAATACATTATGTACTTTGATATTTTATTTTTAAATATGAAAAAAATGTCTTCTAACATATGTAAATATGAGCCCGCCCACTACCATAAATGAACAATATTTCTTTAATTAATTTAATTATTTTTTAAACAATTTAGTTTAATTTATTTTTTAGGCCAGGGAAACAATTCAAATACAAACACCCCCGCTGGCAACACTAACCAAACCAACAACGATGTACAACTAGTTGGAAATTCTTCGAATCATGATGGACCAAGTGGTCATTTAATGGTGATGTACGGTGGAATTATACTCGTCACACTTTCTCTAATATTTAGCTGGTATTGCAGGTGGGGTTGGGGTTTTTACACTCTATTCTTTTTTGTTTTTTAATTTATACAGCAACAATTTATTTTACATTTTTCATCTTGTATGTTTTTTTTATATATATTTCCAGAATACAATATCACGTTTTTTTTTCCTGGTATTCAACCCTCGTCCTTATCCTTGTAACCATTCTCTTCTCAATACTTGTTCCATTATTGTTTTTTATTGAAAACAATGAAGTGCAACAACAAACAGCAACAACTTAAAAAAAAATATTATTGAACGTATTCAATAAAAAAAAAATTATAAACAAACGCAGGCTTCAAATTTAACAAGCTATGTATATACTTTACTTATGAGTATAAACACGAAGCAAGGCGGGAAATGCAATTAACTGGGGCAACGACACGAGTGAGGGAACAGTAATCTGAAAAAAACATATTTTTGTATTAAATGTGGTTTTCTCTGATTGATGCAAAAACTAAATCTGTGACGAATCCAATTCATGAATAATTTTTTTTTTACACAAAACAAATAAAACACATTCATGCGTTTATAAAAATATACAAACATATTTTGTTTTATATTATAGAAATATTATTTTATTTTTCAAAAAAAATTGTTTTTTATTTCAATTTTGTTTTATTTAGTAATTTACATAACATATACAACTCTCAATGCAGTAGGTTTGCTTTAATTTTGAATTTAAAAATAAAACATAAAGAGAGAGAGAGAGCGAGAAAGTTCATTTATAGTATAATATAGGTGTGTAAATGTATATTATTATATAAAATATTAAAAAATAAAAATAAAATGAGCAAATGAATAAATTTTAAATTTAATAATCAAATTTTGTTTTCTTATAATTATGTCTTAATCAACTTAAAGATAAAGTGATCCATCAGCGGGTCCGAGATAACGAAGTGAAATTAAAAGAACATCTATTATAGTCCACACTCCTAATCCACCAAAACTAAAAAGTTTTCCAATGCCCTCCGGCCAGTGACCAAGATAAAATCTATAAAAAAAAGATAACAAAGAATTTGTTGTTGAATTGAATTTTATTTTCTAAATGGTGTTTCTCTTTGGGTATAACTGTTTTAAAGGACAAGTTATAAGAGATGAGTGTGAATACACAAAGTAAAAAAAAAAAAAGCCAAAAGCCAACTATTGCATTTTTAAATAAATGTTAAATCAGTTTTTAAATCGGGTATACAAGAAAAAAAGTTAGCGAGGAAAAAAATTGTTAAATTCTAAGCAGAACAAACATCAATAAACAACCTGATGTAGATAATATTTGCCAAATTATATTATTAACAATATTAACATTAATAAATCCTTATATATTAGGAGATCCAGATAATTTTATTCCAGCTAATCCTTTAATTAGTCCTATTCATATTCAACCATGACGACGTGCCAGACACGCATGTGATGTGGCGACGAAATAATGGACATAAGATTTTTTTTGAACTATTTTTTATGCGGACAGTGAAGTTGTAAAAGAACTATTCCAAAATTAATTTTAAGTAATTTCTGGGAGAACTTCTATTCAAAGAAATTGTTAAAAGTACTATCCAGCTTTTGGGAACACTGACCTATTATACTAATGCCTGGGAAAAATAAAGTTCGGATTTGCGATAAGGATGAATCTATTTTGACTCTTGTTTTTGATTTTTCCAGGCGACTCTTGTTTGTATTTGATTCCTTTACGATAATTATAAAAAGTATAGATTCTTTAATTTACCGATCAACACCAAATCCTCCCAGAGTTAAACTTATAATCATAGCGGTGCTCCATCGATATCCCTGTGTCCAATTGCACTTTACATTTTTGCTAAATGTTCTGAGACCCAAGCAAAGCACATCATTGTGAGCTGTACAATTAGTTCTGTAAAAATATAAACATAATTTTGAAATTAAAATTTAAACTTGTTTTTTGTAAACTTTTAGTTATTGCTCACTTATAGGATTTGTCAATGGAATTACAATTACCCCGCAGCAAACAAGAATGTTGCCAATGCTCGGTTTGGTAGCAATATCGACAATTCATTTGTTTTGTGAATGTTCTCTCTCCCTGGTCAAAGAAATATAAGGTATGTGAATATTAATATGACTCAAACAGTCAGTTGCGTCTTACCAGACATTGTACATGGGAAACCGCACTACATGTTACATTATTGTCTTTTCCATAGATGCAAGAAGAATTATAGATGCATTCAATGCATGGAAATATTAAGGTATTGCATGGTACCGCAATAGGACACGCTGATGATTCATTTAACTGCTATTATTAATACAATAAAATAAGAAACCCAGATTATAACTCAAAGGGCTGAATACCAAATTGAAAACCAACAAGGTGAGTTTCTACTTACATTTTTACCTATAATTAGTGTCACGTTGTCGTTTGTATTAATTTTTGTGATTTCGGTTTTTGTATCAACGTCCATTGTGTTAATTGCTTCCAATAAGATAATTTTGTTCAGTTATAGAAAGAGTTTTGTGTTTATCATAAAATTAATTGACCTACCAGTTTGACTTTGCTTGAGTCCAGTCACAACAATAGCAAGAAGCAAAACAATTGCTGACCTTATATTAATTACAATACATCTTCGTTGAAACATTTCAGTTTTTTTTATACTCGTTTACATTGCCAAATTATTGTAAATTTTATTATTATATGTACTTTAAACAGTTTTTTGTTATTTTGTTGATTCAATATCCAAATGTCAAATAAAAACAGCTGTTTTGAATTAAATGCAAAAAGCAGGCAAAAAATAAGAGCATACACTTTTAAAGTGTTGCCACTTTAAAAGACTTACTGGTCCGTGCATTTTTTTCCTTATCCATTGTATATGAATTTGCATAGTACTCTCATGAACACGTTCCACACGTCGGCCACCTAGCGATCACACCCCTAACTGATTTTCTGGTTGCTGTTTCTGGTTATATACAAGTGCGCCTTCAGACGACCACACCCCACAACACAAAAACCATCGTGATGATAGTACTATAAGTTTTATATACAATGCCTTATCTCAATCAAGTCAAAATACAAATAAAGGCTTTGAAGAAAAAAGTAGTTTAAAAATGTTGAAATGTGAAAAGTTCAAGAATACAAACATATTATGTAGCCAGTTTGTTGTACACCAAATGCAAAAACTGATTTTTCCAATTTAGGTGCGATGGATTGTCATTTTTCCTGTGTCCAGACTTTAATTTTTGATGATTAATTGATTTAAAAAACACATTTTTAATTAATTTTGTTTTAGCTTGAGCAGCAAGTTGTAACTTTAAATCTTCGCGTTCGGGGAAATATTAGTTAGAGTGCCTATAAAGTCTGTCAAAAACTCCAAGCTAGATTCAGAATTCTCTAATTCTAATTTTTATCTATTTTTGAGCATATTCCAAAAGTGCTTATCTTTTTTTCAAAATTAAAAAAAAAAACCTTCAAACGTAACCTCAAAAATAGAGAATAAACGGAACTTTTAATCTTCGAATATGACATATCGTGAATCCGATGTGATTTAAAACGGTTCGATAAGCTCACTAAAAAGCTTTTCTATTTTGGTTTTTATCACAAAATTCTTGTTTACTACTCTAATTACCACAATTAGGAAATTACAAAAAAATTGATATGGTGAAAAGAAAAATTTATAAAAAAATTTAACTTAATATCTTTACTTTTTCAGATAAAAATACTGCTATTTTTCATAAGATAGTAACTACTATGTGTGAGAAAAAAAACCGTATTTTTAATTAGTACATACGAATTTAATTTGTTTATTCATTCGAATTTTGAGCAAGAAAACTTTGAAACTTCGTGCATTAAATCATGATTTTTTTTTCCTTTTTACAAATATGAATTAAATAAAAAATCACATCATTTGTTCCTGTTTTTCCCGAAAATTTTTCTTTTGAGCTTCCTCTAAAATACGAATTATTTTCCATTTGGCATCCACATAAATATGTTCCGATACCTTGGCTAATTCCGACTCAATCATTTTACCGAGCATGCTGCTTGGAGGACAGTTTTTACAATTGCTTTGTTTGTTTGTACCTACTTCATGAGGTTGAATCTGTTTTGCAAGGCTGTCCAAAAGACTTGTACACTTAACATACAAATCATTTCTCGTTTGATTTCGTTTATCTGTTGTTTCTGTTACTTCTATCCTTTTTATCGTTTCTTTTCGGTCGAATACATCTTCAATTTCTTGCTCAAAGCCTTCCCTCTCTATATTTTCTTCATCACCGTACGTCAATTCAACTTGTTCAAAGGGTCTAGTAGAGTCTTTCGATGATATCCATTCATCGACATCATTATATTCATCATCATCATCATCATCATCATCATCATCTTCATCATCTTTTTCTTCATTTATATTAGCATTTTTATCACCATCATAATTATGATCATAACCACTTTCTAATCTTTCATCGTATTCATCTAACATTTCATATGCTTGGTTTGTCGCTTCATCTATATTTAAATTATTTATGTCATATGTCCGTTTTTCATCAAGAAATTTTAATCTGTTGTAAAACCATAGTTTTGGTATAAACGGAGTTCCTGGCTTTAGTTTTTTTTTTCTTTGATCTCTTTTCTCTTTAGCAAACTGAGTTCTTATTGTTCTTATTTTTTTCGAAATCATTTCTGGAGTAACTTCGGGGTTATAACGTTTAATTACTTCGGATATTTTCCGGTACGCTGCCATTCTTTGAAGACAGTGATTGTAATGTGGATGCATCTTGTCAAAAAGTAAGGGATACTTCGATAGTTGTTTTATAAGCAGCAGAGTATGTGCCTTTTCCCAGGATTTATTCATCGCGACATACTTGTAACACCTTTAAGGAATAATATTGAATATTCTTATTTGTAATTATTTTTCATTTACATATTTATAAAATTACCTGTTACCCGGAGGCAATCCTCTGTATGGTGGAATAGTGTCATCCAAGAAAGCTAGAGCATCAGCGTACCTATAATATTGAATCTGTTTGCCGAGATTAGTTCCCGGATAGGCATCTGCTCTTCTTTTAAAAAGGACATATTTGTCTTTAATTGATGTCCATCTAGTTCGCATTTGGTGACCTACATTTAAAGAGTAAAGAGTAAGATTGGAGCCAGCATAAGCTTTCCTTTTATTTTATCATTAATAAATACATTATTACCTGTAAGACCATGTATTTCGCCTAGTTCGTCCCATTTGTCAGCTTTTTCTCTAATTGAAGATTTAATACTTCGGTCGTATAAGAAGACATGTGGTTTAACACTTTCAATTATATCCAAAGAATCGACTTGTGGTGAATTCATCATAGATAAATTGTGGTGATATGGTTTCATAAAAACTTACTGAAACTGTACGATAAAGGTTTTCAGGTGTTTACAAATTTAAAACAATAAAAATTAGAAGTAAGCTTTAATAATCAAACAATAACTTGTATTTTTAAAGATACGAGTTGGCCAAAACTGATAAATGTACAACTTTAAGAACAATTTTTACACTAACGGTTTTGGAATTAAAATCACTTCAAAAACAAAAGTCGACGGAAGTTAACGGATCAACCATAGCGCTTGAAATTCTGAAATGCAATTCGTCAGAAACTCGCTTGTCTATGTAGTAGGAAAAATGTTTTCATTTCTACACTTGCATCCTTTTATTTCAAGTGGCTCTAATTTAAGAACCGTGAATGTACAAATGTTTCTAAAAGTTGTACAAACGTAAACAAACGATTGAAATTGTCAGTTTTGCCCACTTTAAAATAAAGTGCGCCAACTACACTCAACAAAATAATAAAAAAAGTGTCTATTTCATCTGTCATCGAGTCTGTTATTTCTATTATTTTTTCAAGAACTAAAATCAAGATTTTTTCAGAGAGTTGCCTATCATTTGTATTTCAAAATTGTAAGTTAATTTATATTAGAATTAATACATACATATGTACATAAATCTAATCTTGTAATTATTTTAGAAAATAAAATTGAAGTTATCCAGTTAAGAGGCGAGTTATAGCGAACAGGAAAATGGATCAGGAAAATTTTTCTGATGGATGATTTAGTAAGTTCTCGATCGATTTGAAACAAATAAGCTGAAGTAATCGATGACAAATGACAATTTTAATGCACTATGTAAAAAAAAAACTGATTGAACAAAGGTTTTTTGATAAAAATGCATTTATTTGTTTTCCTGATGAACTTGCATCAGGAAAATAAACAAATGCTTTTTTATCAAAAATCCTACGTTCAATAAATTTTTTTTTTACATAGTGCATTAAAATTGTCATTTGTCATCGATTACTTCAGCTTATGTGTTTCAAATCGATCGAGAACTTACTAAATAATCCATCAGAAAAATTTTCCTGATCCATTTTCCTGTTCGCTATAACTCGCCCCTAAGTTGGAAGTTCAATATTTATTGTTTGGAACTAAATTTGATGCAGCAACAACATCTAAAGAAAATAAAGTGGAATCACTGTTTTCCTAATACTTTCTGTCATATTTTTTGGTGAACAACTACACGTGCATATATTGTTGATGACACAAAAGCGCACAAAAATCTTTTATCTTTCTTGTTATTGATCTGTGTAAATTTAATGAAAAAAATAAATTTTAAACTGAATTCAGTGAATTAAATGCATTTTACCAATAAAATAATTGCATAGCAATTGCTTACCATCTGACTCAAAACAATTTTTTTAAATGTAATTAATTTAAGGACTTACAAGTTAAATTTTGTGCAAAACTTTATAATTGAAACTGAAGGTTTACACAATGCAATGCAGCTTGTTATTTTATATTCCAATTCCGACTCAATTTTTCTGGGAAATGCGGGAAATGACGAAATGAAAGTTGCGTAGTGTCATTCTATACATTTTTGTGGAACATGTTCCACATAATGCCTGTCTACACTTGGTTTGAAAGTTGCTTTTGGAAAAAAAAGTAATGAGATCTTTTAGCTTAGATAGTTATGAAGAAGAACACTCAGCCTTTATTTATATAATTCGTGTAAGCGACAGAGTAAAGTTATTCCCATTTTACAGTGCCTCTTATCCTGTATCGATATTAAGCTATTTTGGAAAGTGAAATGAGAAGACTCACGTTATTGCTGACTTATCTCACTTCACCTTCACTAGCTCAAGTAATTTAACTACTTAATGAAAGGGGTAAGAATGGATTTATGTTCGAGCACTTAAAACAAATGAGTGAGACGGAGAAAATAAATGAAAGCAACGAAAAGTTAGCAACAAAGTCAATGGATTAGGTTTAATTAATGATTATTTCAACTCTTATTTTCGCAAATGTGCATGTTCACCAAAATTTTATGAAACAAATTAATATTTTCAAATGTTTAAAATGCTTTTAGACAATCAGTCCAATGCAAAATTAACTGTGAACAAATTGGGCCTTAGGACCATCCATGCATGGCTAACAGCTCAAACTATTAATTCTCTTTAAAAAAAAGTTTTTAAATATGTATTTTAGTATTTACACATAATCATTGTATATAAAACTTATAGTACTATCATCACGATGGTTTTTGTGTTGTGGGGTGTGGTCGTCTGAGGGCGCACTTGTATATACACAGAAACAGCAACCAGAAAATTAGTTAGGGGTGTGATCGCTAGGTGGCCGACGTGTGGAACGTGTTCATGAGAGTACTATGCAAATGATAGTACTACATTGTATATAAAACTTATAGTACTATCATCACGATGGTTTTTGTGTTGTGGGGTGTGGTCGTCTGAGGGCGCACTTGTATATACACAGAAACAGCAACCAGAAAATTAGTTAGGGGTGTGATCGCTAGGTGGCCGACGTGTGGAACGTGTTCATGAGAGTACTATGCAAATTCATATACAATGTAGTACTATAAGTTTTATATACAATGAACCAATGTGAATCAGATAAACTGGGATAAAGAACTGTGAACGATTCCTTATGTTTTTATGTTTCGTTCCACAAATCCATACGTTACGTTATGTTTGACATTTGTCACTTCGATCCAGCCAGCTATCTTTCACGACGCTGGTTTTCAGTTTTTCACCGTGAAAACCGAAATTTTTTTTTCCACAAAACTGTGTACTTTTTTATAAGTATTAATAATAATTCCATTAAACTTGACGATAATTTCTTATTTGAATTAAATAAATAAAAAGTTAAATAACTTTGCCATGGGAGTACCAGCATTCTTTAGATGGCTTAGCCGAAAATATCCAAGTGTTATTATTGAATGTACTGAGAATAAGGTTCGTTCACACCGAGACGGCAAAAAACAATAAAAACATAACCTTTTCTAAATGCAAAAAAAAAAAATATAAATGTGCGGACATGGCGCTTTAATATTTTGAATAAAACTTTTTGTATTTTGTTTAGACCGTTGATGACGAAGGACGCAATCACTATGAAGATCCAACACTGCCGAATCCGAACGGCATTGAATTTGATAATCTGTATCTAGACATGAACGGCATTATACATCCGTGTACCCATCCGGAGGATAAGCCACCTCCTCGCAACGAAGATGAAATGATGGTTGCTATATTCGAGTGTATTGACCGTTTGTTTGGCATTGTTAGACCGAGAAAACTTCTTTATATGGCAATCGATGGAGTTGCTCCGCGAGCCAAAATGAATCAACAACGTTCAAGACGTTTTAGAGCGGCCAAAGAGTCGGTGGAAAAACGTATTGAAATGGAACGTGTTCGTAGTGAACTTTTGGCCAAAGGTAAGACCTATTATCACATACCTACATATACTTTTAACATAATCGATAATACCGATTATATTTAATTAACTACCATCGGAGACTTATTTCAAAAGCATTTATTAGTGTTCTACCTCTTCTGTAACAACAACTACTGAATCCGAAAATTCCAGCATTTTAGTTGGGGCTACACTGAATTTTTTTAAATAAATATTTTGAAACATCGTCTGAGCGGAAATGCAAATTTGCTTTAAGCTTCAATATGGCACCTGCCCTATAACTTTTTTCTCATATTCCCGAGTCTTAAATCGAAGTGGAAACTCTTTCAAGCTATCTGATATTATTCCAGGAGGCGACGTATTCTTACCTACCTCATCGGCGCAATGAAAATTTGACCCATTGCAGGATAGTAAATGTCACAACATTTAAAAACTGATGGTCAAACAGACATTTTCTGGCCGTTTGGTATAAAAATGGATAGTTTTAAAGACGTTCTATAGAGATTTTGTAGCTGATTTCAAAACCACTGTCCAGACAAAAAAAAAAAAAAAAAATCCGGGCCTTTCCGCTGGTCCGACCATATTGAAAAACAGTATTTTTCGTATCAACTTCCCTCATCGCGTCAATGGACAAATGAAAAGAGAGACGGTCTACTTTACAAATCCAGCTGTCGTACAAAACTTTACACAGGGAAAAATCACTTGTCAAACTAGTTTAAAGTAACAAAAAGTCATAAAATTATGTATATGTATTTGTTTTTCAACTTGAAAATCAGTAGTAGCCCGTTGTATAACTGTTAACCTTGGTTGGATTTCTAGCCTCGAACACACAAAAAAGTTCTCTAAGAGTATCACTTGGCAAGAATAGAGTACTTCTGTACCTAGCCTTTCCGATTCGGAATAAAATTATTGTAGGTCTCTCCATTCCTGCAATAAACACGCACATAGAAATATGTAGTTGAGAGTTGTAAGTCACCGGGATCTAGGTTTTTCATGGACTGTCGCGCCACCAAATTTATTTTACTTGAAAATCAATTGTACAGATGGTAATGACTACAAACAACCTAAAAATTGTAAATAATTAAATAAATCAAAGTCAAATCTGGCGGTCCAGATTATTTGCTCAGTGGTCTATGGTGCTAAACCAATTATGTAATAATACAATTTTTGACCTCAAGCGAGGAACATTGGTAAAAATTCAAAAACTGAAAAATTTTGGCGCTTTTTCAATAATTATTCAGCTACTTTGGCCATAAATAACTCCGTTTTTGCTAAAAATTATGTTCCACGATCTCAATTAAAGTTGTTCCAATTCAAGCTCATCAAAAAAGAAAATAAGTAAGAACAGTGCATACCTATTTCAATTTTTAGCCAAAAAAGCTTAATTAGAAATGATAGAACATACATTAAAATGAAAACCTGATATGGTATATTATACCGACAATATAATTAATATTCCAAATTATATTTGATTAAACGTCCAAGGCCTCTCAAAATTTAGTAAATTGTCCACACCAAAACGCCAAACTGCTACTTTTTAAAATTAAAAAAAAATATAATTGGCCATTTTATATTTTTTCAGAACTCTGAGAATTCAAAATTTTTTTTTCTCAGGTAATTTTAGAATTCTAAAGATGTATAAACTGACCAAATATTGAAATTTTTGCAATTAAAGATTTGTTAAAAGTCATACATGTTACATATATCAGAATAGTTTTATTATTCGTCTGCCAAGTAGATAGAAAATAATTATTTGAATTATAATGTTACAGGATGCGTTTTGCCCCCAGAAAAACCAAAAGAGGAACATTTTGATTCCAATTGTATTACGCCGGGTACGCCATTCATGCAACGTTTGAGTGAATGTCTATCCTACTATATACACGAGCGTATGAACAACAATCCAGCATGGAAGGGTCTCAAGGTTATCCTATCCGATGCCAATGTCCCTGGTGAGGGTGAACACAAAATTATGGATTACATTCGCAAGCAACGTGGCCAACCCGATCACGATCCCAACACTCAACATGTCCTCTGTGGAGCCGATGCAGATTTAATTATGTTGGGACTTGCCACCCACGAACCCAACTTCACTATCATTCGCGAAGAATTTTTACCAAACAAACCTCGTCCGTGCGATATGTGTGGCCAATACGGTCACGAACTTGATAAATGTGAAGGTTTGAATGCAGCCAATGCCACTGCTGACTTTAAACCTGATGTGCCCGTTGGACAAGAAGTGAAATTTATCTTTGTGCGTCTGAGTGTGTTGCGTGAGTATCTCAAGAGAACACTCCAAATGCCAGGCTTGCCATTCAAATATGATTTTGACCGGGCCCTCGACGATTGGGTCTTCATGTGTTTCTTTGTTGGAAATGATTTCCTTCCCCATTTGCCGAGTTTGGAAATTCGTGAAGGTGCCGTCGATCGCCTTGTAGAATTATACAAAAAATGTGTCTACAAAACCGGTGGTTACATAACTAACTCAGGTGAAGTAAATCTCGATCGTGTTCAATTGATTTTGAACGATTTGGGCAATGCTGAAGATCAAATTTTCAAAGATAGGCAGAAGCGTGAGAAGCAATTTCAAGCGCGTGAAAAGGCAAAGAAAAGACGTGAGGGAGACATATCTGCCTACAATAATACACAATTCGCCCCCACGGCTCTGGGTCGAGGTAACCAACCTGGATCAATAACTAACTACAAACAAGAAGCTGCAAATGTTCGCAATTTAGGAGGAAGAGCTGGATTGGATGCTTTATTGCGCCCTCAGCAAGCACAACAACATGGTCAAAAAAGAACCGCAGAACAAGCTGGTTTACAAGATGACGATGATGAAGACGAACAGAAGCACGATGAAGTGCGTCTTTGGGAAGATGGCTTCAAGGATCGTTATTATGAATCCAAATTTGATGTAGGCCCCGAAAACTTAGAGTTTAGATATTCCGTGGCTCTGCAGTATGTAAGAGGGCTCAGTTGGGTTCTCAAGTACTATTATCAGGGATGTGCTTCCTGGAAATGGTATTTCCCTTATCATTATGCACCTTTTGCTTCAGATTTCAAAAATATTGCTGGACTTTCAACAGCTTTTGAAAGAGGGACAAAACCGGTAATAAAAACAATTATGTAAATCTATAAAATAATTATTAGAATTGTTTATACTTTTAATTTTTCAGTTCAATCCATTAGAGCAGTTGATGGGTGTATTTCCAGCAGCTAGTAGCTCTCATGTCCCTGCTCCATGGGCACAGCTTATGTCGGATCCTGTAAGTAAAAAGTACAGAAAAGAACATGATTAGTTTAATTGATTTGCTTTAATTCTTTTTAGAAATCTACAATCATTGATTTTTACCCCGAAGATTTTAAAATTGATTTGAATGGCAAGAAGTTTGCCTGGCAAGGTGTGGCCTTGCTGCCTTTTGTTGATGAACGAAGATTATTCAAAGCTTTGAAGCCATACTATTCTCTTCTGACAGATGCTGAGGGTAATTAATAAATTACTGAATTTGAATGGGTTGAATATTGTTTTTTTTCTTTCCTTTTTTGATTTTAGTAAGACGCAATAAATGCGGTGACAGTCGATTGTACGTTTCGACTGGCAATGATCAATATAAAATATTGAATGCGCAATACAGAAACAAGGTCTCGGTAGATATTGAAGTTCCTATTTCTATGCAAGGAATGGGTGGTTTGATGTTATCGGCTGAAGAAAATATTCCATTGACGGGGTAAGTTTGAAAATAGAAAACTTTCATATTTGTACTTTGGACAATTATTTAATAATTTATTTTCCTCCTTTATTTTCATAGATTATTACAATCGCCTATTAAAGGATTGCAAGATATTTGCGAAAACGATGTCATCACTGTAAGATACAGGGATCCCAAGTATGACGTAGAACATATATTCCCAGCAGAAAGATTGGATAATGCTATTGATCCACCAAATGTATTGGGACCTGAAGATAGAGAAGAAGGTTATAGACCGCAAATTGGTAAGTTTAGATAACTTGTATTTCCAATAATAATTATTTATACGAGTATATACTACTGCTTTTTTTGTTTATTTAGGTTTTAATCGTAATTCACAAAGAGGATCATTGGGAGCAGCTGGACACAGAATGGTTAATGCATACACCGGGGGTGGTGGTGGTAATAATAGAGGACAGAACTATGCCCAGATTGCTCCACCAAATAACTATAGTGGTAAGTCAGTTTTTTTTTATCGATTTAAAGATTTCCTGCCGAGTTGGATATTTAAATAGGTAAAAGTAATCGTATATAAGGAGGAAATATGTATTTTCAAGAACAAATGATGTTACTTATGTTACTCCTGTTTTAACCAAAAAAAAAAAAAAACCCCAGATGTAAGTGACAAGTTATCTTGATGTATAAAACATTGCCAAAAGTTAAAATCATGATTTAGGGATCTAAAATGTACGGCATGGTAAGTTGTGTTAGATAAAAAACTAAATATTCGAACTCTAAATTTTGAGAAAACTCGCCATTCGGAGCAGACAAAATCACAGAAATCAAAAAAAATGTTTGAAATTGATAGATGGGATGTGCTAGCCTCCAACTTGAAAAACGCGTTTTAACCCATAAATTAGGAGTTGGGAGACAAATTCGCAAACGTTCTGTCTTTCAAGTCACATAACTTACTACAAAATGTTGCCGAAAGAAAATTTTACAACTTTGTATTTGATTCGTTTCATAATATTTACCGTTAGAAAGATATACATAAAAGTAAAAAAATAGCCTAAAGTTTTGACTGCGGTCTATTGGTTTAGTGTTAAAAGAAATCAGCAATCCTCTTTTTTGATTCGACTCTTACGATGTTGTAGTAGTCTAAACCATGATTTTCAAAACTCTCCTTCTTCTGCGATGTCTTTGCGTTGAAGAAGTTGTTCGATTTGTAGAAGAACATTGAACTTTGTTAACATTTCAACCAACACATGTTTCTACAGTGCTTACAAAAATTGAGTCGCCATTCACTTTTTGAACTTAATTTGCAAAAAAAGTTTTTGTATGAATTTCTTTGATTAAAAAAAGTACAAATATAATGACATGATTACTATGAAATAAAAAAAGCAATTGTCAAAACCGTTTGTGTTTGTTGCATATTCACATTGTACATTATGAATTAGAAAACATTTTTTTTTCTACCCACATCTAGCAACATATCCATTCACAAAGACTTCTTCTTATTCAAGACCCACTTTATTCCACAAAGGACAATTAACTCGTCGTTGTTGTTGTGTATAGATGTCAAACAGTTCTGCAAAATTAAAACAAAAAATGCAAAAAAAAAAAACTAAATCGGAAGTGTCTCATAATCAGCAACTTCACACAAAGCAAAGAAAAAGTATTTTCAAAAAAAAAAAAAACAACAACAAAACTCGTGCTTTTCTTTTCACGCTTTGTGATTGTGTCTAACAAAACAGAAACAATTATTTCTGGTTCCTGTGTTCACATACATAGTACGGCGGAATGAAAAACAGAGAGTGAAATGGGGGCGCAGAAGACCTCCTTGGGGGCATCTAAGACGATTGAAATGAAGAAAAATAAAAAATAGATTCTCTTTTCTCTTTCGACTGTGCTGCATTCTTTTCATCTTTGTTTTTCACAATATGGCAATTATTTTTGAATTTTTTACGTGATTTAAAATTAAAAAAAAAGCAACACCTAACCGTAACATAATGTACATATGTCTCTTATACAACCTTCGTTTTTATTGTTGCTTTTATGCCAAGTAGCACCAAGGAATTTTAAAATTATGTTTAAAAGAATTCAATTAACCTAAAACAGTGTAAGGTAGATTTAAAAAATTTAAATTTGGTAGAATAACTCGTCTTTATAAGCAAAGATAACAGATTAATTATATTCGGCATTAATCTTGACCCATTATGTCAGTTTATATTTTGTTAATCAGTAGATAAACTAGATTTCTATATAGAATATCGATAGAGAAAGCAAAAAATAGAGTCCCGAAATTCTGTTTGTCTGTCAGTCCATTGGTAAGTCTGTCTGTCTGTACCTCGACCTTTACCATTTAAGCGATTTTCTTCAAACTTGGAATTTAAGATTTTTTGTTTATTCCCAGGAGGCAAAATTGATATATTTTTTAGTTCCAAAAATAATGGTGCCTCTGATATACATAACGCTTTTGACAAAACTTTTTCGTTCTGAAAACGGTTCTAATGATTTTGATGAATTTTTTTCTGTAGGTTATTGTAAATATGAAATTACAAATATTAAATTAGAACTGTAACAACCATGTCTGCCATACATCAGATTGCACCAGTTTTGAGCTCAAGCTTTTTTATGGATTGTTTTGTCAGTTTAAATAATGAATATTTTGTTCTAATGAAATTCTTGTTGATTTTATTTTATTAAATTTTTATTGATTTTTTGTGTGTAGAATAAAATTGCTCAACTTTGAAAAGAAGTACATACATATATACATAACTACATATACATATACTATTCTATTAAATATTTATAGCTTTTGAAGCTCTGTTTATATTTCTACTAGAAATAAAATTCAAAATAATTTAAAAAACAAACGAAGGATTTTGTATTTTTTTGCAAGGATTTTTGGCTTTTTAGATTTCGTACGGTGGGATTTCATGATTGGGGAACTTTGTTATGTAGGATTTTGTGGCAAAGGATTAAGTAGACGATATTTCGTTCTTAAACGAAAAAAAAAACAATTTTCCAATTTTAATGTAGCTTGATACCGGGCATTGGTGTTGTTAGAGATCGAAAATGCGTTAAAAAGTGAATTTCTATTACAATAAATTTTGATTGAAGATGTTGAAAATACTCCATACCCATCACACATAATGTTTTAGCTTTTAAAATAAATGCAAACCCATGTAGGATAAACGTGCCGTGTGTCGTTTGTCGTCATATTTGTCGTCGTCGTCGTCGTCCTTCCATCATCGTCATCATAATCATCATCATCACAAGTAGATGATTTTTTTTTGTGAATTTCTTCATATTTTTTTTCTGCTCATTAGCGAAACATGGCACTTAATGTGGTTATTTTTTGCTTCATGTACCACACATACCTTTGATAAAGCTCTGGGGTATATATTAAGTGGGCACTACTAGAAGCAGTATACTGCTACAGCTACTGTCTTCATCATCACCCAGGACTTAAGCGGCTTGGGTTGCGGTGGAATGCAATGAGAATATATCTACATGTAGGGAATATACCACATAATATGCACACGAATCTCGTATAGTGGGATAAATTTAGCTTCCAGTGAGCTGGAATAAAATTGCGATACTATACTTTGGTTAGAACGTTGCCCAGAGTTTTGATATGTTAAGTGGTTGTGTGGTACGTATATATATGTATGCATATAATATGATGCAAGCACAAAAAATACATTTACATATGTATACATAGATATGTACATAAATATGTGATTTTTTTTCAAATATACGCTGATTAATGAAAGAGCACGTAGATGATGCTTTGCAAAAGATGTCACCCATCTACTTAAAGGTTTTCAGTATGAGAGAGATTTCCCCATTTGGTTTGTGCACATCCTTAGGACTAATGGCATATTATGAATTACACTCAAAGAATGTATTTCTTTTTTTGTATACATTTTTCATGAAAAAAATATATTTCTATTGATCAATATAATTTTTAATGAGTCATAAGCTTTTTAGTTCTTATGTACATGTTTTACATGAATAGTTTACTTAATGAGCAGATTTATTTGTTTGACGAAGACGAAGTACCTACATAGATGCAATTTACAACCTGGACAATGTTTACAAAAAGAAACAAATTAATTTCGTTCAGGGACATTTTGCGAGGGCAAAAGAATGTAGAAATGAAGTTGCTGGAATGTAACTTGATTGTAACGAAGGGATTAAACATTTTCAATAAAAAAAAACTTTTCGTAGTGAACTATTGTAGAGTTAGCTATTAATTTCATTGTATCGAAATAGACGGAATATTCCTTCTTTTTTTTTGCGTTTTCAGTCAAAACACGTAGTGTATGCTTGTTTTTAATTTAAAAAAGTTTATTTAGAAATGCGGGTGACAATGGCACTTGACGTATTGATTAAAATGAATTGCAGCCGGATGTAAAACTGTATTACTGATTATTAAACAACTTATGTTAGGTTGCACCGATATTTCAAAGGCCTTAAAATTTTAAATTGACGTAATTTTTAAAAGCGTTTGGTTCAACCGGCCATTAATATTATTAATTTAGAATTTGAAAGCATCCATTTCCCCACCCCTTCTACAGGGTTGCCACCGTAGCAACACTTCTTAAAATCAATCAGAGGACATGATCTTTAATTGTCCAGAAGGTAAACTTTTCAGGCTAAAATGCAAAGTTTTCCAAAATTGAACAATAAATAAAAACTCGGCGTTTTAAATTATTTAAAAAAAGAAAATAATTAATTCCAAGTTTAACCGTAATAAATTTACTTTTTGTAAAATTGCAAAGAAGTTTTGGGTGTTTCAAATG
This sequence comes from Syrphus vitripennis, assembly GCA_958431115.1. Lineage (NCBI taxonomy): Eukaryota > Metazoa > Arthropoda > Insecta > Diptera > Syrphidae > Syrphus > Syrphus vitripennis. The sequence goes on from OY288108.1 coordinate 34,045,404, forward strand.
ATTTGCATCATTTGGTCCAATAATTCCCCACAGGTTGACATTTCATGTGTAGGCTATGTAATGTTCGATATGTTATAGTTTTTTTTTTTTTAAATATGCATTCGAAAATGTGATCTTTTTTTTTTTTTAAATAACATTGTTAAATCAATTTCATTTCATGAATTTACACCAATATCACTGGATTATAAAATTTTACAGGCCATGAGTAAAATTCTTTGTTTGATTTTTTTTTTAATTTATAAAAAAATATACCACATCCTTCAGATTTTCATCTTCCATCATCATCATCGACAACAGATGATGGGGAGTGTGAGTTTTTTTTGTTGTTTTTTGAGATAAAACAATTTTCGTGATAATTTTCCGATTTTATAGCACATCTCTGGAAAATCAAATACTTGAGCACGTACATTTGTGGCAATTATGCGAACTCATAGGTGTTCCGCATGAGTGCAGTTTATTTTTCCTGAATACCGTACGTACAAATGGATGTCTTTTAACACCCAAACCCAACATAATGTCGGCCATATCCACCATTGACAGAGGATATTCCTTTCAACCTGTTTTCCTGGGCTGGGCATAGGACACATAAAATAATGCCGTATTAATTCGTGCGAATTGTGATGCTGATTTTCATCTTTAATTTTTGTGTAAAACTTTTTCGTACAAAGTGTGAAATACTGTGCAGCACAGCGAGCAAGGAAAAACCAACTATTCTCTGATGGTACGAGTATAAAGAGAAAGATTTTGAATTCATCGATTGAAGTAATTACTACAATTTGACAATTCGCACATTTTCAACAACTCAAGGGTATCGATGAGTTCAAGAGGTTTTGCGTGTCCTAGGAGTCCATTTTGTCAATATGATTTTAATGGAAAGTGGGGGAGAGGAAGAGATGTTAAAAAGTTAAAAGCCCAAATCATCATACCCCAAAATAGCTATAGGAAGTTTGCTTTCGAGTGTCGAACGTCGACAGCTTTTCTGTTATTGGTAATAGCAAACAACAGGGTTCGTTACAGATTTGGTATTGTATAGTTAGAGATATACCAGGCAGACGTGAGATGTTTCCTCCGTCATTATACAAAATGGGTTGGTTTTATGAAACACATACCTATACCTACTTGTAAAAATATTTTTTGGGGGTTGAATTCTATATTCTTTGGAAAAGTTGTTAAAGGGGATTTTGGAAGAATTGAAATCAGAATACCTACTATTACAGGATACCACAATGGTTTTTGTTTGTCAAGTTTCAACACTCATCGACACGCTTATTTGGCGCTGAATAAGGTCTAAATTTGTTTGCTAACTCTTGAGAACATCCTGATGAATGCATGAAGAAAGTTCTGATGCTCTAGCATTCTAAAGGTGTAACGACGTCTAACAGATTTTTGTGCAAAATATAAATTGCGTTCTGTTTCAAGTGAACACAAAACAATATAGAACATATTTATTTAAAGAATATTAGAACAATTTAAGTGTAAATCAGTTTTCTCTTGTATTAGCTTGAACTTGAAGGCCATCATATTTCTTATTGATTTTTAAAAAATCCTCAAAACTTACAGCTTCATCTCCATTTGAGTCTGCTTCCTGAATCATCTCATGCAATTCTTCATCATTTAAATTCTCTCCCAGTTCCACAGCCACCCGTTTAAGATCTTCCCATTTAATTTGTCCACTAGCAGAAATATCAATCAATCGAAATGCTTTCATAATTTCTTCTTTAGTATCTTTTTGAGACATTTTAATGGCCATTAAATAGAGAAAATCATCAAAGGAAATTTTTCCCTTGCCTTCTTTGTCAATTTTAGCAATCATTTCGCGCATTTTTTCCATTGTCGGTTCGTAGCCGAGTGCACGAATTGCCACACGCAATTCTTCAATACCAATCCAACCAGTTCCATTGGTGTCGAACGAATCGAAGGCTAATTTTAAGTCGGCTTTTTGTTCGGCTGTAAGTTCATGACGTGGACCGGTTTTCCTGCGAACTGCTGATTGTTTTTGTTTTTCAGACTTTCGTGACCATGAGAGTGATGAAGAGGCTTCATCTTGCTGAGACATTATGGATATTGATTCTGAGTGAAGTAATTTTCAAAAAAAAAAAAAACTAAATGATTTGATGAATAATTTATTCGAAGTACAGTTTAGACGAAAACACGAACATAAACACGAATATATTGTGAAACGAAATAGAATTTAAGCCCAAGTTTTAAAAATATCTTCACCCTGTCGGAGTTCGCCATTTTGGAAAACCCAAAATGCGAAACTATACATTTTAGAGAAAATAATCTATTATTATCTATTATTAAGTGATATACCTATTATTACATTACAAAATTTTAGGTCTCCGATGCTACCTAAAAAAACAAACTTTTTTTTAACTAAATTTTTTTTTCAAAGAAACGTTTTCGAGACATTCGCAAAAAGGATTTTGTTGGTCTATTTTTCAAACACTGGCTTATATCTCTTAAGTAATCTTTTTAATTCACATGTAGAAAATATCTTTGGAAAGTTAACACTTTCTCCTCTCCAACGATATACTATTTGTTAAAATCGAATGCGTATTCATTAAGTTACCAGCGATAAAAAAAATATAAAAATCGATTTTTCGAGCTTTTTTTTTAAATTTATCATTTTTTAATGAACCGTGTGTATAGAAAAAAAAATTTTTTTGTGCTCAAATAAAATATATATTAATAACAAAACCTTAAGCTAATGAAATAATAAGAAAAAAAGTCAAAATCATTTTTTCATACGAAATCGTTTTCATATTATGTACTTTAATTTGATAAAAAAAGAAAAAATATTTTAGTGTAAAAATAAAAAAATCAATTATGGAAGGGGTGAGTAAAACAGTGGTAAAAAGTAGGGGTTCGGGCAAATTTCAAAAAAAAACAGCTGTTACTCGAAAACCGTTATGATTCGGGATAAAAAAGTTACCAATTTCTGAAAGTTCATGACATGGCCTATCACCATTATTCAGTTTGGACCATCCTTTACGGGACACCCTGTATATAAATGATAAGACAAACGACTGTGGCGGGTCAAAAAATATCCCTGACAATTTTTTTTGACAGAACTTTTGTTTAAAATATTTTTTTGACCACACTTTTTTTCTGCATTTTTTTGACTAAATTTTTTAAAACTTATTTGACTCACTCTTATTTTTGTCTTGGTTTTTTTTTGACACATGTTTTTTTTTTAATTTTACTTTTGGCGTTTAGCATCATGAATGCTTTTAGTATTAAAATAACATTTTTGCCTGGAACCCGCAAGCAAAAAAAAAAAAAAACAATATACATGTATTGGCGCCTGCCATTGAATTTTAGAATTTTCTGATTACGGAGGCAGAGGGCCCGGCTTGCTATGGGAAAAAATATTAAAACAAATAAAATTGAAAGAAACAAATTGTTTTTTTGCTGGCGGGTGGTCATTTAAATTGAATTATCAATAATACTTTCCCCATTGTTTAAATACGACCTTCTTCTTGTTTTTTTTGTTGTATGTTGGCCCTATTTTATTTTTCTATCACAGCCTTCTCTTAACCATGTACATTGGTTATTGCTACAGATGTGAAGAGTCTACGTGCTCCGCGAAAGACTAAAAAAATAGAACCTAACCTATTGAGAAACTAAAGCAAACAGGATGGTTCCCTTCTACTCGTATATTTGTTAATATTTTTTCCACCATTTAGTAAGCATCCACTTTGGCCTGCAGGATAACCATCGTAAGCAAAAAGAATCAAGAGTTTCACTGCACAAATCACGACGATGATGATGATGGTGATGGTTAGATAGGGAAAGTGAATTTCAAGTGTAGGTTCCTACAACTGCTGAGAAGGGGGTCGATTACAATATTTTGTTTTGCAGTTTTGTGTAACTAGAGATGAAGAGACCAAACAAACTAAAATAAAGACTTGAAAAAAAATAAAAGAATATATCCAAAAATGAAAGGCATAAAACTTAAAATTGAGAGAGCATTTTAGGAAATTTTTGTATAACGTTTGCATCCGCACTTGAGGTTATATGATGGAGTACTTGCTGGTGATGATAGTCTGTGCCTATATACGCTACAAATTTGGCGGTTTATGTTTTAGAAACGTTCTGCTTTCTTTCTATTTTTGTTTGTAGGTATGTACGATTTTTTTTTCTTTGGAGAGGAAAGAGAGACGTCCGTCCATGGTTTTTATGTTAACTTTTTTACTTTCTAAGTGGAATTTTTTAACAGTTTGGCCTTCTTTTGAAATGCTACTGTTTATATAGATTGTTGAAGCTTTGTTATTTTTTTTTTTATTTTCAATTTAAACTAAATAAGGAGGATTTGTTGGGTTATTGAAAGAAGTTAATCAGTTTAAATTAATTATGGAGGGAAGGAATTCGCTAGGGAGAGTTTTCTTTAAAATCAAATTAAAGAGCTCTCTCTCTATAGAACAATGTTTTAAAACGAATTGTGCAAATTTTTCAATTTTGAATGCGAGAAAAATCATTTCAGAGTTCTTGTCAGAATTCTGAAAAGAAAAGAGCCCAAAAACTCCAAAATTTAAAATCAAAATTCCGAAAAAATATAGATATGTTGTGTAAAATGAAAATTTTGCAAACATTTTTCATTTAATGCTACTCCCCTTTATATCATACACAAAATTTGTATGATGGGATCTTCAACGACAAACCCCAAATTTGTATATTTAACAGTAGTTCATTTTGACCCTTCCGAATTAAGGGTTTTTAGGTTTCCGAGGTTTAAGATATGAATTTTGAATATGGAATTTTCGGCTAAGTTTTTAGAAATATGGATGTTTATAGATTTTTAACTTTTTGAATTTCTATCTTGGGTTTTGTTTTGCCTTTTGATTATTGGATCTTAGAATTATGTTTTCTGGGTATTCTGGATTTTAGGTTTTTTGAATTTCGAGGTTTCAGTGTTTGGGCTTTTTGAATGGTGGATTTTTTTGATTTTGGGCTTTTTGAATTTTGGGTTTTCTGATTTTTTCTTTACTAGACCTTGGTCTTTCTAAATTTTAAGTTTTATATGTACGTGATAAGGGTATTTTTGAATTTGGGTTCTCGGGCCTCTTTAGGCTGTTTTGAATTTTTGGTTTCTTTTGGGTTTTCTAGATTTTGGGCTTTGAATTTTGTGTAGATATAAGTTTTTCGGGTGTACGATTCTTTCGAGGCTTCTGGGCTTCAAATTTTGGGTTGTTTTGTGTGGGTATGGGTTTTTCGGAGTTTTGGCTTTTATAAATTCTATACTTTTTGATCATTGACTTTGGTTTTTCTAGATTGTGTTCATTCTAAATCTTAGGTTTTCAGGTCTCGACCGTTTATAATTTTGAACTTTTGGGTTATGGATCTCTTGGGTTTTTGAATTTTGGGTTTTCAGTTTTATAGGTTTCTCAGATTTTGAATGTCTTAGATTTTTGGTTATTGAATTATTAATTTTTTTGGTGCTTAGTTTCCCAGATTTAAAGTTCTGTCGAACAGCAATCATTTTTTTTTGTAACAAAAATAGACCAGAGCATCAATTATTGATAACCAGTCGGAAGAATTCAAAGAAAGCTGCTGCCAATGCACATCACACGACCAAAAAATTTTAGCAAGTTGAATTAGCAGATTATTACCGGAGCTACTCCTAAAGCCTTTTCGTTGTAAATATTTTTTTTTGGAAAATTTTATCCTTGTGCGTTTCATGTTTCATAATTATATTGACTGGCCTTTTATACAGAAAGACCCAATGCAATATTTTATTTTAAAAAATGAACACATTCTGAAACTTGTTAAATAAAATGTAGTACATATTACAAAAACCATTTAGCTAAAGACGACACGGACCGCACGCACTAAAATTTGATCGAATGTCAAAACTCAAATATAACGCCAAAAGTATTTGCTTAGGGACACGCGACACATCCTTTGTGCGTCATCGCCTTCTACAGCCGCCTTTGACAAATATGAATTTCATTTCTCCATCTCTAGATGCCAAGAGTATAGTGTCAAATAATATAAAATATTATAATATGCACAATGTCATGTGAACACAATTGACACTATACCAAATACAATAACCACCCTCTCCATCTCTCTCACTATCACCAAGCTCAGCTCTTCTTTGCTTGATCCATCAAAAACACAATTCACACCACGAATTTATATACCATCAGTTAGTTCAGTGTATATGACGCGTGTAATTGGAGGACAATGGCATGTCAGATTTAATCATAACAGGCAGTGACAGCTTGCAGCCAATAAATTCCCTTCTTCCTTCCGCCAACCAATTATTATATTGCTGTTGTTGTTGCTGCTGCTGCTTCTGGCTGGTGTCATTGTACGCCCTATTAAATGCGGGAAATATCCTTTCGTCCTCATATGACAAAACAGAACAAAGTGTATGTTCAGGTTCAAATACGATGCCTCAGAGCCAGTTTCTTCCCTTTGGCATTCTATACATCAGGATTATTTGGTGTTGTTGAGTTGACTGAATGGAATTTGATAGAGAGAACTAAATTTGACACCCTCTTCGAATATATTCCGCAGAATGTAATATATGTATGGTGTGGTGTCTTTGTTGTTCTCGGTGTGGTCTGACCGAGAGGGTGGTTTGTTTACTGTTATAAGTATTAACAATTGACATTCAAAAGAGAGGGTAGAGCAGGCCATCATCAAACCGAAACCTTAAATTACGAAATTAGAAAGTGTGTGGTTCGATATTATTATATTTTTAGTATTGTTACGAGTAAGTAGGTATTGTAATTATCACCTTGAAATTCTTATCGGTTTTTTACAACTACTGATAAGAAATATACCAATAAAGAAAAAGAAACATATTTCTGAACTGATTTTTTTAAGGAAGAAGATTTCTTTCTTCGTTTTTGTTACTATAGTTTAATGCATTTATAATCTGACCAATCCCCCAGTTTTTATTCTCCCATTAGAAGAAACTTGGATCATCGGGACAATGAATATCTCGGTGCCTGTCTATCCCGACATTTAAAAAATGCGTTTTAATCTTTTTCTCGAAAACGGCTCATCGTACAAGAAATTTTTAAGCACTCTTGTATACCTTACCTACCTACAAAATTTTTTCATAGGATACTTTCAGAGTTAAAACACCTAAAAGTATACATATTTTTTTTTCATAGATAGCTAGAGAAGCAGAAAAAAGAAAACTTTAAGAAGCTTTAAGTCCTATGGCAAATGTTATTGAAAAAAAAAGAAAAAAAATCAATATTCAATATCAATTGAATGTAAAGGCGCCAAACTGAAAATTCAAAAAAAAAAAAAAAACTGTTATTACTTAATATCCCTCAGGAAAAAAAACTTTATTTTCTGTATGATAATTTATAACAGACTTCGCTTTGATAAAAAATAGTATATTTTTTTACTATACAAAATAATTCCTTACAAAAAAATAAATGTCTGCTTTTTATTAATGGCGCTTGTTGTTCTGTTCTTACACCCATCGATTCAATTATAAAATTTGAGATGCGTGATTTTGAATTATGGAAATTCATTTATGGCTCTGCAAAGCCAATTAGATGAAATAATTAACATATTCAGTTTTAGAAAATGTTTTTGAATATAGGTCTTTTGATTTATATTGATTAATATTGCAATGAATGAAAAAGGAAGAAAATAAAATAAAATAAAATAAAATAAAATAAAATAAAATAAAATAAAAATACAGTTATTAAAAACTTATAAACTTATTTTTATGAGAAAATAATTGCAATAATTTTCATTTTCGTTTTTTTCCCTTTAATATCAGTGATATTCGTTGCTTTATTTGTTTAGATGAATAAATTTGAAAATTAAAGAGATTTATTTTTGGTCTATATGTACTTTATATCTGCAAAACCGCATACTAAAATTAGAATAATTGTAACCATTATTTGCAGAACAATTTCACTTAAAAACTTCAATAAAATTAAGCCACAATGTACAAAAAAAAAACAGGTTTTCTAAACTGTCCTTAAATTGTTGCTATCAATATTTTTTGAGACAAACAATTTTTATTCAATCAATAAAACCAGATTCAACATTAGGTGCTCCTTACGATTTTGAAAACTTAAAAAAATTATTTAAAGAAAAACTATGGCTGACCAACTTCTGAAATCTATACGATTGCCAAACATGCAACCGAAATTCGAAAAAAATCCGACAAAAGTTTTAGCTGGACCTAAGCCTTCAAATCAGATTATAAGCCGGTCATTTGAATTGTATTGCCATCAACCTTTCTATCAAAAAAGTTTCTTTCATTTACAATCTATTATACTGTCTTTTTTATTTTTAAAGTCAGCTAAAAGTTAAAATATTTTAATATCATTCCATATCAGATCCCTTATACTGAAATTCACTAAAAGAATCCATTTTCTTTCAGTCTATTTGTGTAATGTAATATTTGTTTATGAAAATATCCTTTTTCATTTCTAAAAATGGTTCCTGTCTTGGAAAGTCCTTTTTTTCAAAGGAAATAAGCTAAATTCAATTTCTATTTAATTAAACCAAAATGAGAACTCAAGGATACCATACATAAATGTACATTATGTGTAGGATATGTACAAGAAAGCCATTCATCTTGTTGGGGTATTTATTTTTCATTCGCCGTAACTCACAAACAATAAATTATGTCCTTAAAGGATATTTTTTTTCTCTTTTTTTAAAAACAATAACAAAGATGAAAAATATTTGTGTAATATGCGCCAATTAAAAGACACAGGACTCATTCACGTAGATGTAATTGCAACTGAAAATGACGACTTCATTCAAATTCAAATTTACGTTAAAGTTATCCTTATCTTTTATTATTGCATGCCGGTTGTCGTCATCGTCGTCATTGTAAAGTTTATGGTTGAAAACCTCATCTGTGCAAGGCGAGCGAGGGCTTGACGCTTGAGTGGCTCCAAAATAAAGACGCATCGCGGATTTTCGCGTAACATTTATTATTTTTTGTATTTATCTCGACAACTTCCCTTTCTGTAGTTATTCTTAATACATTCGTATAGTCTGGAAAGTTCAGTTACAAGTTTTTTGATACCCATTCACTCCTTAAAATGGAATCCAAAATACTTGATTTTTCAAAAATGGTTTGATATAGGGTAAAGAGAACATGGTATAGAGCACATATCACAGGGTTCGGACAAAGGGTAGAGCGTAAAAAGTAAAGGGTAAAAGTGAAAGATAAAAGGGTTAAAAGCAAAGGGAAGAGGGTAAAGGATAACGGATAAAAAAATAATGTGTAACCGATAAAGAGTAAATATTAAAGGGGGTAAAACAGTAAACGGTAAAGGGTAATGGGCAAAGGGTACAAGGTAAAAGGTAGAGGCCAGAGGGTAAAGGGAAAAGGGCAAAGGGTAAAGGATAAAAAAACAAACGATGAAGGGTAGAAGGTATAGATTAAAGTCAAAGTTTTTAAAGATTTCTCACAAAAAAGTTTGATCAATTTGTTTTTTACTGCAAGAAAGGCTTTGTGAAATTAAGTAGTTTTTAATATTTCATATAATCCAGCATAGCCTGCTGTACTATTATAATATTCCAGGTAAATATCAAGTGGCCCATGGATGTGCCATCTTTATTGCCGCCCCCGCTTTGTACTAATAAGCCCCAGAGCCGCGCGTCGCAAACGGGGGCGGTGTCCCGTGCTTATGCTTCTATTTAAATCATGAATAGCGGTACAAATTAAATTGAAATAAATATGAAAAGAATTTATACTAAATTATATACCATATTTGAAAGGATGTTTTTCACGTCGAATTTTATTTATTTACTTTATTATTTTTTCATTCTACACGAGGTTCGTCGAGGTCGAAACATTTTATTTTTTTTTCAACTCCCACCCGCCTTATTCTCTCCTTGAATGCTGATATTGTGTACAGCTTTGCTGTTGGTTTGTTGAGATTTGATGAAGGAGGGAGGATGGATGGTGTGGTATGTATGAAAGGATTCTTTTCACGGCTGGTTGGTTGGTTGGATGATTCTGTAACTATACTCTCTGTAGGTATATAAAAACAGGAACAAGCGGCATCAGGAGCAACCGTCAATGCTGAACGGTAAAAAAATGTTTTTAATTAACGAATTAATTTTTGCTTTTTATTCGACGCCCGTGACGAATAGGGCAACTGTATTATAGAACAACAACAAAAAAGGATATTATATGGAACAATATGGTCGGGAATTTGCAGCAGCCTTTCAGAGTCTATGACTTTCATTCATTTGATTTACCTTGTAGCTACACAAAAAAAGTATTTTATTCAAAATAATATAAAAAAATGTCTTTATTGCAATAATAACCTATTCCGCGGTAGAATTTGATTACTTTTACACAAAATGAGAAAATCGCTGAATGGAAGACAAATTGGCTTAAGTTGTACCTATATTCACCTTGTCTACGAGAAAATGTATTCAACATTCTTCTCAATTCGTTTACGGAGAGGGACCTTAGAGAAAGGGCGGGAAAAAATGAGAAAATAACGGTGTTCTAGAAGTAAAAGTGAAAGTGCTGAATTCAAAAATTGATCTTTGTTATATTTTCAGATGATGTTATTTGAGAAAGTAGAATATTGCTTATAATTTTCAGACATTGTGTGTTTTAGGTAGGGTATAACAGGCCTGCTTTTGTGCTACTAAACAAGAATTTTTTTTGTACTATCCTAAAACGAAATCAAATGTATTTCAGTTTTAATGATTGTTGCCAAAACTTTACTCCCCCAAATTCAAGCATTTTTCAAAAAGTTAAACGCATATTTTTGTAAGTAGATTGGGTATCGGCGTATTGTTTAAAATAAAAATGGAACTTATTTTGAGTAAACTTTTGTTTTTTACAAAAAGCTTTTCTTGTGGGCTCGTTTCAAAAAAAAAAAATTAGACTATATTTTTTACTGAATTCAGTAAGAAGTTAGATTAAGTAAAAGTAAAGTGGCTCCAATCTTAATTATTTCATAGATCGCACATCTTACTCGGTACTTTTCAATGGTTACGAATAAGCACCAAGTTCAAAGTAAATTCTGGAATTCCAGAAGCTACTCATTTAGGCCCTATCTTCTTTATATTATTTGTAAACAACTTGCCGTCTGTTTTAAAGCCCTCTTAGTGCCTTATTTATTAAAGCACTCTTAGTGTCTCATCATTGCGGACAGTGTTCCAAATTCTCGTAATTATATAGAGTTGTGTTGTGACCTTAATTCTAAATATAAAAAAATAAAAATATTTTTGTGATTTCTTTGAAATAAAAAAAACATACTTCTAGCGAACCTATTTTAGTAAAAAAAAAAATGTTCACGGACACTACTTCTAATAGAACTAAAAACAGTCAGCCAAATTTTAAATTTTTGTGTAAAAAAAAAATCAAACTTTGTGTCATTCCTAAATTTTCGAATCCATTATCTGCGATGTTTTGTCTTTTTATTGCACCTCTTTTATATTTGAAAACCAGTATAGTTTTGTAAAGAAGAAATCCGCTGTAACAAATAAACAACAATTTACGACGTTTTTGTAAGATGCTTTGGAAAATATAAGCAAGTAACTTGTGTCAGTAAAGCTTTCGACAAGTGAAATACGACTTAACAGATCGTTGAATTATTTAAAAACTAGCTTAGGTATAATGTTGTTTTTTGTTTTTAAATGAACGCTCTTAATGGTGTGTACTATACTTAGGTATACTGCAAGGTAGATGACTGCCTGGTCCGGAATGGTAGATCTTATTTTTTTTTTGATGATTTTTCGTCTATCTAAAGTTGTTCTTCGACTCAGAAATTGGTGTAAACACGTTATACCACTATGTTGAAGAATGTGCATGGTCTTGTGTAAAACTTTTTTTTTGTTTTGAAATCAAATGCATCGCCTTAGCTCGGCGCAGCAAATTTTCGAAGCTTAACTTAAGGAACTCTTAAATTTCATACCAATTTTTTAAAAGTAATACTCCTGATTGTCCAATTTGTTCGCGCTTGCAAAAACACTACTATTTCTTGATTTCATGTATTGAACTCTTAGGGCCAATATTTCCGTCTGCATCAATTTTTCTTCTGAAGAATTGGTATTCTACTTCCAAGCAAAAGATGTTTATCCTCACAGATATTCTGTTTTTCCAACCCTGATTCTCAATAAACTTGAAAATGTCAGTCTGTGAAGTTTCTAATTGACAGCAAGCAAACATCACGATTCATTTTGTTCCATTGTTTCTGTCTGAAATTCCCTCCCAAAATATATTTATTACATATTCATTTTATAATGTAGAAAAAATAAATAAAGAGATTTTGCTAATTACTCCCCACTGTGAACGTGTGTCGTTCCTTCGTTTTTGTTTTCTCGTCATTGTCGTTGTGAGGTTACATAAATTGCACACACTCTGCAAATAAACAATTGTTTTCCAATTTACTTAAAATCGCTTCTGAATGACCGATGACGACGCGGCGCGACGAGCGAAGTCGCTGGTTTACCAACAAACGTCTTTATGAATTGAAAATGTTTAGTACCTACGATTTTGTATGCGGATACTTGAGAATTTCATTTTGTTTACATAATGAAATGTCAAATTGTCGGTCCTCTCTCTCTCTCTCTCCCTCTCTCTTCACCATGTTTAAATCATTTTTAACCTTAATGATATGAATTTATTCTTTTTGTATTAACATAAATGCGTGTAAAGCAAACTTTTCGACAAGTATCGCATATCTGGAAAAATCAAAATTCTTTAGAAAAGCTTGTGGTGATGGCAGTGCTGGGGGTTCGATTCAAGAGGTCGCACGTGCTGTTACTGGTGTACGATGAAATTCATTTTTTTTTTTGATATGAAGAAATTTTCTAACTCGAAATGCTGAATTATATTGTCCAATCGACAAAATGACGCATGACATAGCAAACAACTTGCCACCATTATGGTTGAAGTTTTTATTTTTTTTTTGGGGGAGAAACCTTGGGCCGGAAGATTATTTTTTTTTAACATTATCGAATAAATCATCGTTTTGATTAGAACTTTCAGAAATTGCGTCTCTTTTCTTCTTTAATTGTAATTTTTATTCGAAATCATTTTCGGATTTCTATGTCTAAATGACGACTTCGAATGATTCAATGGATGACGTTTCATCATTTGTGTCAAAAGCAAAATGTCATTTCGATCAATCGTAGGTAATGGAATTCTATACACTTTTTCATATTTGTGGAAGTAGAAACGAAATAACAATTCTGAGTATGACTTTGTCTAAAATCCTAACAGATAGACTACCCTCCAACTTTTATTACGAAAATAAATTTCGAATTTCTTTTCTAAATGACAACTTCGAATTACTCGATGAATGACATCATCATTTCTGTCAAAAGCTAAATGTCACCGCACCTTTTCATGCAGAATTGAAAACTATTGTTATGCAAATAATTTTGTCATAAATCCCAGCCGATAGGCCATTTTAAAATTCTACAATTTTCACATACCTAAAAAAACTTCAACGCATTTCATAATCTCAAGCAGTTCCAAGATTGTGCTGTCATTTTTCTAATGCTCCATTTGCACTTTTCTTCGCCGTTTCAAATAAAACAATAGAATTTTGTTTTAAATAGATGTTTTGTTTTTTTCTATGATTATCATCAAATACTTAAGACCTTACTCATAGAATTTCTAAACATGCACAACACCAAAGCTAGAGATCCCAAACTTAATTCGAAGTGATGAAAACAACAAGAAAAAAAAGTGAACATTTAAGGGACGCGCATCATCAGATGAGGTGCGAACAAGTGATTTCTACGACATATCAACCACTATGATGAGGCTTTTCATTTCGGCAAGTGCACTTACTCCCCTGGGTCTCCTTAGTCCTGAACCCGTCCAAGTCTTGTGTTCTTATTCTTCTTGCTTTGGATTTCATTTTTTTTTTCTGTTGAACCGCTCCATCAGCTCATGCATCATAGACGTGCATCATTCAATGGCTGAGTGAGTGTTGAATGCACTGAATGCACTCACCTCTTCTTAACTTATTATAATGCTTGGCAAGGACTTTATAAGCCTTTTTGACTATCCAAGTTGAGTATTTGTGTTGTGCGCGCCTTTTTTTTTATTATTATTTTGTACGTACGACCGACAACAAGCTTTTTCTACTTTCTATTTCTTTCAGCTCAATTTTTTCATTTCACTTCTTGGGGCTCATATTTTTTTCTCACTCGCTTTCTGTGCCGCCTCTTTGAACCTTTTCGGCTTATATGCTTGTTGGTTAAAGGTGCATAATATATTGTGTTGACGGCGATGATGGCGTGAAACAAAAAAAAAAAAAGAATCCTGCCTGAGTCCTTCAATATATGCTCTGTGAGATTATATGGCAATCACAACAACAAGAAAAACAACTACCTTTGCCATGACGCCTCCTCTCCAAAATACTGAGGTACTCGTACTATATGAAATATGACTATGAGTATGGGGAAAGTGAGAGACCAAAGTGGCTGAGCGCGATAATAATGTTGATTATGGATGCAAGTGGCCATAAAAGATTTTTTTTTTTTTTTTTTTTTTTTTTTTTTTTTTTTTTTTTTTTTTTTTTTATAGCAAACTTTCACTTATTTGTGCTCTTTGGTTCTATTAAAAAATTTTCGGATTTGTATGCACAGAATTTGTATACAAATACATACCTACATTTTATTTTGAAGTAAGTACTTAGTTTTTTTATGGACAGAATGACTTGGTAGGCGGTACGAAAAAATATCCAGTTGGTTGCTCCCTGATAAATTTTGGGTGTTTGTACTTTTTTTTGATGATTTTTTTAAAATATTTTTTCTTGACAATTTTCGATGACCAATTTGTTTTTAATACTATTAAAAAAAATCAACAAAACAACAGTTTATTTTTTGTCAGATTTTTATTCTCGCGGCTAAAAAATATTTCCACTTTGTTTGGTGACAATTTTTTTCTGCATATTTTTTTTTGACGATTTTTTTTTCTTGCATATTTTTTTTGACGATTTTTTTTTTCTAAAACAAAATTTAATTTAGGAACATTTTTGTTATAGACGAACATTGTCTTATCGATGAAATTTTGTTTTTCCAAGTTTTTATTTTAAGTTTTTTTTTTATTATAACTTATTAATCTCGAAAACGGCTCTAAAGATTTTGATTAATTTCCTTCTGTGGGTTTTCATTGGAAATTAAAATTATTTTGTCAAAAAATATTTCCCAAAAACCGTTATTAACGTTATTTGCCATAAAAGTAATTTTTGGAAAAATGGTTTCACGGATGAGGATCAAAATTTAATCTTTCTGAAAACGGTTGGATATTTGTTTTTGAAATTTTGATTTTAAATATTATTATTAAATACTTAAAACTTCTTAAATATTAAGAATTTGCATATCATTTTTTCAAAAAAGGTCTGGAATTATATGGGTTTTATTATTTTTGCCTTAATTATTGTTTTTGTAATCACTTTTTCTTAGCAAGATCGTGCGATCCAGTCGTGCATTTTTTTAACAATCCGTATCCCTATGAGGTAGGTCGTAGTAAGTCTCTAATTCGATTTGAGTTAAGTGAGACATAATTCCTTTTTTTTCTTATGTCCCTATACCGCCAAATACCAATAAATTAATCAGCCTAATCACAATATTTTCTTTTGTTCAACACCATTCATCTGACTTCCTTTCAAAATAAAATGATAATAATTCCAACAAAAGAAATTCCTTTTTTCAAAATACTGCACGCTTAAATTATCTTTGAAAAATCTTACAAAAACACAAAAGATAATTACCAGCAAAAAAAAAACAGGTACTCTTCTCGTTATACACATTGGCTCACTCACTCATCATTCCCATTCAAATGTCATTATCCTTTTTTTTTTTTCATTTCAATTCAATTCTCCAGGACGACTGACTGTATTTAATCAATACAATGCGATCCTGAATTCATACTTTTTTTTATGTTTGTTTACTTTTACACCGCACTTACGTAAGCTTGATTGCGTTGTAATTATAAAATTAATTTAATTCCAATTCGAATATTCTTCATCTCCTTCGTCGTATAATATCCATATACCTACTCGTAGTTGGAAGAAAGAAACACAAACAAACCGAAAATTCTGATGATATTATAAATTGCATATATAGCGACCACAAATAAAATAGGATTCTTCTTCCCTTGATCTCGATAAGAGTCCCTGATATGCCTTTGTTCAGTGTCTATACGCAGACAGGAATTTATAGAATTCACCCACAACAATAACCTTTAGATTGGGAATTATCAAATATATCAATTGCTTACTTACTTTTCAAATTCATTCTCATTGAAAGTTGAAGGAACAACCACCACTCCATTTATCTCTAGCAGATCTTTCTTTCTCTCTCTCTCTTTTTCTACCTGTTAAGTACAAATAATGGATCCACTATGAGGTATAATAACAATAAGGACACCCAGCACCTGAATTATTAGCCTGTGAAAAGTAGTCAAGTTGATAGAGATGATGATGGAAAAAAAAAGGAATTGCATTCTGTGGTCTGGTATGGTGGCATGGCAGAAATTCAGAGTTTTCTTAAGAAAGTTTTCCCGCTGCTTCTGGTGTGTCTCTAGACTCTAAATGACGCATTTAAGAAGGTGTATTTTGCAGGAAGCGCATCTTTTGAAAATATCAGTTGGAGTTCGAGGACGATGATGGGCGGAGAGGGTGATACATTTTTCGGAGAACAAAACACAAAATAAGCTCCTAGCATTGAGGACGATGAACAAATATAAAATATCCCAGTTTTAATTGCATTTAAATATATTTTCTTGAAGGATGTTAATTAGCTCTTTTCTTTCGAAAAAGAGAAAAAGGGGCTCTTGTGTACGGTTTTACAATGTTTACATTGAAAAATTAATATTATGAATTTTATGTTGTATTATTTTGTTTGTGTAGTTCGGAACAATGCGGATTATAATATAGCAAAGAGTGTTGGAAGGCTTGGTGTTGATGTTGATGTTGATGTACTGATGTGCATTAAGGTGTAACTCTACCCCAGGTATAAAGATGTTAATTTTCACATTTGCAAATGAGAGAACGCAGAAAATTCACGAATGGTTAATTCTTATTATTCTGTGGATATTATAAAAATATAATGCCAATTACATGGTATTTATATGAGAATTTAATAAATATGTACTTTATTCGTAGCCTTGTATATTTGTTTGCATTTATTTTTATTTAATATCAATTTTAAGGTGTAGGATGTTTATTCATTTTATGCTTTTTCAAGTAGCGTTAAAAATTATGATATTTTACTTCTATTTTAAAACCAAAACGTTGTATATTATTTCTCCTCAATTAAAGTACATTAACTTTAAGAAATCGAAAAAAAATATAGGTCTGGAATCTTAGTACCCCATTTGTGGGATATTCGTAAGTAGTACAAAGAAGATCAGTAATTGAGTATAAAACGTGAGGTGGTTTCAAGTTCTTGGCTGGTTTGCCTAATATTCTAACTTTTTTAATGTCAGTTATAAGAGTACATAAGAACTGAACCTAAATCGTAGAATATTCAGAAAAAAACAAGTACCCCTAGTTTGCATTTATTTTTATTTATCCTTGATTAAAGTACATACATATGCATTGAACATTATGCATTTAAAATAAAAGTTTTGGATTGTGGGATCTTAGTACCCTATTTGTGGGATATTCGAAAAAAAAATATGAAAAAGCTTAGTTCAGTTCACTATTGTTTAGATAGTTTTAAAAATTTGTCACTCCTTGACGGCTTTGTAAATTTAAGGAACGTTTTTTTTCAAAGGGGATGTTCAAACCTAAACTTTGGGACATTAAAAATTAGGAACTTTTACCTTCCAATTCTTTATACTTGTTTTTATTTGTTTTGTCCCCAAATAAAGTACATTAACATTGCGCGGATGATTCCACAGTTAGAATTGAAATTTTAGACTCCAGGATTTTTGTGGGTACCCCATTTGTGGGATATTCGCGAAAAAATTATACAAAATGTCAATTAGATACTAATTATAAAAATTCGAACAGTTTCAGTGCCTGTCGTTGGCGGGTTTGTATAGTATTTAAACATTTTTTTTGTTGAGATTAATAGAACCTTGATTTTGAGATATTCCAAAAATTAGATTTACATTTTATATTTTATATTTTATATTTTCGATTAAAGTGCGTTTTAATACAGTAAGAACTCAAGTTCAAGGCTCTGGGATATTTGCAAATATAATATAAAAAAGATCAGTTGGTTTCAGTAATTGGTCCGACCTTGGCTTGTTTGTGAAGTTTAACGATTTTTTTAAATTCTAGCCATTAGGTGCTAATAGCACCTCGATTGTGAGATATTCAAAAAATGGTATACATACAATTTCCTTGCAATTATTTTTAATCTAGAATGTAACATTTTATTTAACCAATAACGTGGATTCCCAATTTGTTGTGGGATATTAGGTAAAAATAATTGCAAAATTTTTCAAAATCAGCAATTAGATTGTTAAATATTTAAAAAAAAACAGTACATAATATAGCCTCTTAAAATTTAGGACTGTCAAAATAGCAGTACGACACCCCATTTGTGGGATGTTCGCGAAAAAATTCGAAAAAGGTCAATCATAATTGTTTTACATAAAGTCAGTTGGTTTGGGAGTGATTCAGCCTTTTGCTAGCTTGCATAGTTTTTTAAAGTTTTTTTTTTACTAAGATTTGTATTGGGATTTTCGCAAAAAGTTAACCACGGGTAATTGGTCATGCACGGTTATTTGATTTCGGTAATTGGTCAGTCATTGACGACTTTTCATGAGTTTTTAATTTTTTTACAAAGTCAGTAATTAGAATATGTTAGAACCTCAACTGTAGGATATTCAAAAATAAAGTCCGCTGAATATTCAACAATTTATTATTAGTCTGTTGGTGTGCCGGAGAGAGATTTGTGGGCATTTAATTTGTGGGATATTCAAAAATACACTATACTATCTGATAAATGCTCATTGTATTATTATTGTTTAACCTAAGACGATTTTTTATGATTTTCTTTAAGTCAGCCATTAGATGTTTACGTTTAACTTTTGACGTATTCGGAAAAAATGTAGATGGTCAGAAGGCTTCAGTAATTGATCAGCCAGTTGCAATTTTTTATCATTTTCAAAAGTTTTTTTTCAAGGAGGATGTTAGTTCTCATTTAAGGGAAATTCAAATAATTATGTCTCATCTTGATTATAAAAGTTCAGTCATTCAAGTAGTTTTCGATTTATTTTAATCTTTTTAAGTTCTATCAAGATTACCCATAACAGGAGGTTATACTCCCATTTGGGATGTTCGGAAAAAGTCAACCAAGAAAATTTAAATTTTATAAAAATTGTATACATAAATCTATAATAATTATATTTCTTTGTATTCTTTCAGATCGTTATAACTCCAATCAACAACAACGTGGTGGTAATAATTATAACAATTATCAACAACAAGACAATCGCTACGGTGGAAGAGGAGGTGGCAGCTCTGGAGGTAGTGGCACTGGTAACTGGGTCCAAATAGGCAATCAAAATCGTGGAGGTGGTGGCGGCGGCTACGGTGGTGGCAACAATCACCAACAAAGAAATTACGGCAATAATAACTACAATAACCGTGGTAACAATTCTGGTGGATATAACAACAATCGCGGGGGAGGACGAGGTGGTTATAATAACAATCAACGTAGATTCTAGTAAAAAAAAAACCAGAAACCATTTCTATTAAAGAAAACCTTTAAACAAAATATAGTTATAAATGTTTTATATATAAAGATCTGCATACGTATAATGAAAATGTAAACAAAACCCTGACTTAAATAAGTTTAAGAAAATATAACAATTTAAGTTCATTTTCTTTATTAAGACTTGTTGCATTTTTTATTATAATAAGTAAATTACAATAAATGTTGTATATGGAAAATATTTTTTTTTTTTGATTGTGACATCTCTTAAATGAAAAACCAAATAAAAAGAAATGAAAGGAAAATATTACTTAATGTATTTTTATTTTTAAAATCCTCTTGAGTGATTTTAATTTTTGGTCGTTTTATAACTTTTAGTTTAGCAAAATAGGTATAAACATTATAACATGGCCTGCATAATTCAACATTCTCTCCTTAATCCAAAATCAAACTCCATCGTGACTTTTAAGATTTTGAAAAAAAAAATATATTAAATATCTTAAAAATCTGAAACTATAGCGATTCTTTAGCCTAGTGTTATCTGTTATCTAAATTTTTTATCTAAATTAAAAAAAGTCGTGGTGAAAACAATTTTTTTCATTGTTCGACAAAAAAAAAATACACATCAAAAAGTTTTTTCTTGCGCAAAAATCACTCCCGTAGGAATACATGTAATTTATTATAATTATTTATTTATTTATTATTTATTTATTATTTATTTATTTATTATTTTATATTATATAAAACTCAAAAATTTTGAAATCTTGAGATAAATAGGTTTTACGAACAGTGCGTTTGCGGTAAATAAAAAATCGACTTATTGCGAATAATTTCAATAAATATATAAGTAGGTATTATTATAATTGAATTGTGTAAGGTTGGAAAAGGATGGATATCGCTATTACCATATACAAAAATATTTTTTGCGTCTGAACATATTTAATTTACTCAAGTAAAAATAGCAATTCGGTCCAAAAAACTATCCCCGTACAAGCACTTGGAATACGAACTCATGCAATCAGCCCCAAATTTCCCCGCTTTAACTGCTTCTCGATAAACTTCGTCCAAATCGTCTTTTCCTGGACTAAAATTAAAATATAAAATTAATAAAACCTTATTGGGCTGGGAGGGATAAATAAAGAAATCTTAAAAATCCTACGTAAGGATGACGTCCAGTATTCGTGAGAAGTCGTCAATATGTTCATCGACTTGAGCATTTTCACATATCGATCGCAGCAAACATTCTCGTCCATTTCGGCCGTTTCTATTCATGAATTCCTCCACAGCAGCATAAGCAAACATTCGGGAAAAATCTGGTTTTAAAAATCCAATCTTGTCAAATACCTCTCGAATAGTGTTTAAGCTCCTTCCATATGGCAACTCCCAATCATTCAATGAATTCAGGGGCTTTGATGGCAAGTTATATTGTGTTTGTAGACCGGCAATACAATTAACTTGCCTCCAGTTCACCGGATCTTCTAGATACAAAGGCCAAATTCCTGCTACTGCAAACTAGAAAGAAAAATATATATTTATTTTTGTTGACATAAATTGAAAAAAAAAGAAACACTAGGTTTATTACCTTAATTGATCCACCTTGATAGATAATGCTTCGTTTTCGACGTAGATTCATAAACTCCGTTAAATTTTGAGAAGCAAACAGTTCTTGGAATAAAAATAAAATAATGATGAATATTGTGTTACTTGATGAGTTCAACATCTTTCCGAATTGATGTAAATTAAGTGACTGATTACCAAATGCGAAAACAAGATGTTTTTCGAATATATTGGACCTACAAAATTTATATTTACATTTCTGTTTAGCACTTTATTAATTTATAAATTAAGGTTCTTTATTGTTAACAAACTGGAACAGCTATGATTATGTTAACAAATATAAAACCAGAGGCGTAGAAATAAGATTGACAAAGTAACGAGGGCTCTCACCGAAAGGGAAGGAAACCATGAGATGTATTTTTTTTTTTAGAAAAGGAGTTTAGATAATTCACTGATGGTTCAAAAACAATATAAAGAGTAAGTTTCGTTGCTGAGTAAACAATCATCTGCTTCTTGATCTTGGAGATCTTTGAGAGATAAGTTTTTGGGTAAGGGTCATTTGGTCAAAGTTCGTGATGACTATTTCGGGATTTTTGGCTTCGCAAAACAACCATTTTACTTTTAATTTGCATGACTCGCAATGCACTATCAATCAATCCTTACCCTTTGAAAGCCAGACAAACCTCAAGGCGACATCTATATGCACGAGCGTTTGCAGCTTTCTATACTGACAGTATAGTTGTACTGCAAGTGCTGCACGCGTAAAAAAGCATCAATTCAACATTCGAGTGGAGCTTGCTCTTCCAACTTTTAGAGCTGTTTCTGCATATTTTGGACAGCATACCGAACGCAGCCTTTGCTTTCCCGATTCGGATTCTAAAATCTAGTTCAGTTCTGCCACCTCAGTAGAAACGATACCATCCAGGATATTGAAAATATTCTACAATTTCTAATGGTTGCTCAGAAATATCTGCTTGAACACATGAGGAAGTTCCAAGGCTGATCGTTTTTGTTTTTATTGTGTTCTTCTTTAATCAAACTATTTCTGCTTCTCTCTCTATCCTTGTCATCATTGGATGGAGATCCATAATCCTATGAAAGTGTAAGCATACGTTGCTCCGTAATTCAGTTGGATAGTAGAGTCTTAGTCGACAAAGCTGCGTGCAGTATGTACATCACTTATTAGCAATAGGAACAGTATTAATGATACTATACGACCTTGTGTAACCCCACTTAGTATTTCATACTCCTCTAACAACATAAAGAGGATTCCTTTTAATTCACTATTGACACTATCGATCGAAGTCGATGTACAGCAAGTTAAGAGGCGAACGATATTTAACGCACAGTTCAATGATGATGTGTTAATATGGTCCACACACAGGAATATCCAATGCGGAATTCTGCTTGTTCGGTGTCTAGTATGTTTTCGGGTCGGGTCTTCGGCATCAGATGACCAACTTAATTGGCTTCAAACGGCTACCTTGACATAGACGAAAAGTTATATTTAAATCCCTATGAACAGAAATATCAATCTAACTAAAAAAATACCATTGTCGACTCTGACCCAAAAAAATATACTACATAATTATCACAAAGGAAATTTCAAATAACACTCAATGGACTACGAGTATAATTGAAGTTGCAAAATAGAATGCTTCACTTATTTATAAAGAACATATGTACTTAAACTGATGGTCTTTTCAAATGTATATAGTTCAATGACAAGTACCTTTATTGAGGTATATATTCCCAAATCTGAGTTCACAGGATCAAGTATACTTGCGAGCTTCTACTCGCACTCAAAACCTTTTCAAATTTGGACTCCCTTGCGTCACTTCTACTTAAAATGTAGTATTTGTAGCTGTTTAAGGGCTCATGAAAGTTCAATTAACTCTCAAAGTTTGGTTACTTTAAAAACCTTAATACGAAGATAGTTATAGTTTTAGCTTGAAAATGGAAAATAAGTAATGACTATATAGTATAAGTCACCCTCATGTAATTCCAGTTGTGATGCAAACAGAAGCCTTTATAGATTAAGCTGGCGTTTCCCACACTGAATTCCCTTCATGTGCCACATCTGCCACATATAACCTACGGGCCTCCTCCTTAATCATAACGGATTCCATTTGTTTAAACAATAAAAGTTAATGTTCAGCTTCTCAACACAATACCCGTTACACAAACCCCATCGTCATCATCATCAGCGTTTCTAACAAAAAAAAAAAAATAGTCTCAAAACATAACGTATTGAACAGCGTTAGCAAAAATTCGTAAGAAACTTCGACACTTCAACCCAACTGACGGAATCCTTGCTCTGACATCCATATCCGAATGTTATATACCAGTCCCTGCGTCATCGTCATCATGGTTGTTGTCAAGTGGCCCTTGTAACTCAATTGGAATGGGTTTCCAAGAGTTATGTGAACAAAAAACAAAATTACTTGAATAATAATTTAAGCCAAAAAACTCCCGAAAAAAAATTGTGAAAGAAAAAAAAAAGAATCGAACTGATGAATTTGAAAAGAAGTTCAAGTGACCACTTGAGCCTCAACAATTGCTGGTAGCAGCAGCACTGCCAACAATGCGACATCGATAGACCCCCATATGACATGAATTTCCAAGTGGCTAAGGAATTTCTTCAATCATTTTTTTGTTTGGAAGAGAAAAAAGTACTTTTTTTTCAAAAATTCCCTGATCTAATGATCGCAGATCGTCGACGTCTTTTGCTTGAATTAACCACAGGAGATGGCAGCGCGCGAACCGTATTTCCCAAATGAGGTTCATTAGTTCTGATTGTATACGAGTATTTGAAATCAGTATTTCGGCATGCATCCAAATAAGGGTTGCGGATGTAAATTGCACAAACGGAACTATACAAGTTTCTGTTCCTCAATGCTGAGTCAGTTAGTTAAGGGATGCGGACGACAAAGGCAATTCTGATTAGCGAACGGATTGCTGCCGTCTGGCTGTAACTTTTTTACTTTTGATTTTTGAATGAAACTCACGATAGTCACAATGATATGATGGCGTGATGATGAATTTCAAAAGACCCGAATGATTTGTTAAGTGGCATTACTTCCGATTGTGAATAATTTTAGCAGCTTATAGTCTGCTGATATGAATGTATGAAAGTGTGGTTCTTGCTAGTTCTGGTTTGTTAATGCATTTTGGGACTGTAAAGGACATTAATGTGGAACATTGTTATTTGATAATGGTGATTTAAGCTACGAGGACTAATGATCACTTAAGTTGTAATCGATTAGCGCTTGATTTTTTGTATTTGAGTTAAACCTCTAAAGCTTAATCATATGAACAAGCGAAATATATCATTGATCGGAAATTTATTACATATTTCCAAAGTTATAAGTTCACTTCATTTGAATTCAAAGGATTTTGATTTATGAACTGTTCAATAACTACAAATACTTAGAGGCAATTTTTTGTATGGAAAAAATATATTTCAAAAGCCTTAGGCTAAACTAAGGACAAAGACATGAAAAATATCGTACTTATGTATATGACAAGGATCATATACAATTTTGTTTGTCTGAGTCAAACCTGAACGCCCAAACAACTTTGATCACCTAAACATAAAACGATAATATAAAGGAAACGGGGGCGTATACTTGTTCTACTTCCGCTATTTGTAACGAAATGTTACTTTCTCAAATAAAATGTATTATGTATCTATGTACATACAAAGTACATAAAAAATTTAGGGTAAATCAGGCCATCCGCTGGCCCGGTATTTTTTAGACCAAAAAGTTTGAAAACGGCTCCGACGATTTTTTGGAAAGAAAAAATGCAAATTCAAAATATTGGAGGTACCGTTACGTCCCGCCAATTATTTTTTTTTTTCATTTCCGATTTTCTCAAAAACGGTTCATCTGATTGAAATCAAAATTTTTATTTAAATTTTTCAAAAGTATTCAGTTATTAAATATTTGAAGTTTTGAGTTAAAAAGAAAATAATATTTTTTGAAAATTAAATAGATATTCGAAAAAGGGCTCCATAAAAATATTTGAAATTTGGTGGTGAATATCTTTCATTAAAAATTCGAACAAAAATTAATTTTACTTTCGAGAATAACGGTACGTTCCATAAAAATGTTATAGACCGGTTTTCAAAAATATCACATTTTTCGAAAACGGTACAGACAATTTTAATAACATTTTTTGAGAGTGAGGTACCTCAAAAACTGTGTTTAAAAACTTAAAAATTTTCGAAGACTGTTCGGATGATTTTGATTTTAACGGTATGTACCTACCTCCCATAGAAAAAATCTCAAATTTCTAGAATTATTTAAAATTTAGTTCTTACTGGTATTAGTACCTATGGCTCACAATTAAACATATTGATGTATTTTCTGTGTTCCATAGTTACAACCATAGGAGCAAGTTTATGCCTGGACTCATTTAATATTGTTCCTATTGATGATATGAATAAAAGTACATTTTTAGGTAGTTCAATTATTAAGTTCAAATATTAGACCTCATATTTTTAAGCTCAATTTTTTTAATATTATTTAAAATAATAATTAAATAAGAAAATCTTTCATCAGTTTGTTATAGGTATAGGGGACGGAATGTAGTAACTCTTTAAAATAATAATTTAAAATTAAAACAAAAACAATTTGGACTTAAATTTAAGTCCCAACATCAACAGAAGGACATCTACCTAGTTTAGAATCCTTGAATTCATGATTTATTAATAAATTCCTTTAGATAAAATGGTGCTTCTTTATTTTTTGTTCTAACTCATACTCATACCCATACCTATCTCAGTTAAGACAATAAAATTTCGATGATTTCGATTGGTTTACTTTCATCTCCAACAAACAGTGTATATGTATCCCCCTCAGTTCAATTCAAAATGGTTCTGATTCTACCGCTGCTGCTGCTACTACCCCCATTTCCCTATATTTTATATCTGCTCCAAAATACACTCTCGTATAATAGTTTCATACAATGTATCGAAAGAGGGTCACATTCACGTGAGCACTTATGCGCAGGATACCGTTTTCAAATGTATCTGTGTGGTTGTTGAACAATGCTTTTAAACCAACACTCTTCCTGCCCTTCCTCCACAATCACATCAAAGCTTGCAATTCAGGTATATCTATAAGTTGCTTTTCCATAATATAATTTCAAACCTAGCAAAGTCTATTCATGCGGTATGTACCTACAACCTAGCTACAGTTTAAGCTGGATATGTGCATTTTTTCATTTAGCTGACTGTGCAATGAGCAAGCAAGAAACTATGTGTTCCATTATCCTTGATGTCGCATAATCGTATGGGTACCTACCTACCTGTGGAAAAATATACCTATAGTATTTTTCTAGTCAACGCATTGTTAACGGGTTCTCAAAATAACTCACCTCGTTTACCGTTGGCAATGGAGTTTTTCCTCTCAAAACTTTTTTTTTTCTCCAAAGCTGTCTGAATTCGGTATGGAAAAACCTAAAACGATTTTGCTGATTTCGCCAAATCAATGGATTTGTGGCCTAATGGAAGAACCAAATACATGTTGATTTTTTTTTTGTGTCTCATTTATTAAGTTCAACGCTTGCGTACTGGATACTAGATATTTGTATTCTTGTGTGTTGTTGGTTTTGGTTTATATCAAAACCAAAAAAAAAAGAAGAATATTTTGTAAGTGTGTGCGGGTGTGGGAGGAATTGAAGGGGGTGGTATTTTATATGTACCTACACACTAACAGAATTGATTCGAAAATAGTTCTAATTAAATAAGTGTTTGATTATTTTTCTACTTTATTGATTTTCAATTTCAAGAGGTTTCGCAATTATTATACATATATAGTTTTCCCCTTTGTATTAAATTGAAATTGAGTTATTTGATATTTTTAACAGGAAATTAATTACAACGATACTTTAGTGTATTTAAAAAATCGAACTGACATAAGTTCGGATTAAACAAGGGAATTATATGGAAATTTGGATTTTTGTTAAATCAATTTTGATATTGGACTGTAAAAG
Source organism: Syrphus vitripennis (assembly GCA_958431115.1). NCBI lineage: Eukaryota > Metazoa > Arthropoda > Insecta > Diptera > Syrphidae > Syrphus > Syrphus vitripennis. The sequence goes on from OY288108.1 coordinate 34,072,563, forward strand.
AAAAATTTCAACAATAATTGTATTGTAGCTTCCATAAATTAATGGTTGTGCTTAAAGAGCCAGTCAAAGTAGATTCATTTTGAGTTTTTTTTCTAAAAAGTTACATTTGGATCAAGCCCAGGATACAGTTCCTCGGCGAAAAAAAATTACATATCTATGTTTTTCTTATAAGACTGATTTTTGCGGAAAAAAAATTAAGCTTTTATTTTTTATCGAACTGTGAACCTATCCGAAGTAAAAAATTGTATTTACCGCTACTTTTTTTCGAGCAAAACAATGTCATTGCCATTGTTTTGTGCAAAAAATTTGTATTTGACAAATAAATTAATAAATGAATTTTTTTTTTTAATAAACAATATGTATTTTTATTTGACCCTCAAATAGAGTTCTTTAGTTCTTAAAACCTGGTATACAGTTCTTTTGGAAAAAACTTACCTACATATATGATGAAAAAAAAAATCATCAAAAAGTGTTGATTCGTCAAGCTCCATTTGGTGGTGAGTAAAACTTTATATGGCGCAAAAAATGCCCGTGAAAAAAATTGTTTTGCACAAAACAATGACAGTGTCATACAAGTGAATACAAGTTTTTTCATTTTAGGTTAATTCACAGTTCGACAAATAAAATAGTAAACGTAATGAAATCACTCCCATAATAATGCTTGTAATTTTTTTTTTCTTTTATGACTCAAATTGAAAATTTATTTCAAAATAATTTTAAAAATCCCGTAGATTTTTATTATGACGCTAGATGGTCCTCCACAAAATGAGTTTGAATTTTCTTATGGAATTTTATTTACTAATCAAAATTTCGCATTAAACACCTTTCTTTACTGAACTAATTACGGTTTATGTTTTCATTCCAAAATAAAATTAATAGAGTATAAATTGTTGTGTTCACTATTGAAAATATGTAGGTTTTCGATAACATTTAACATTGTCATACGCGAAAAACCGGAACTTTCGTTATTTTGATTTTTTTTTTTTCTGAAAAGTTCCAAAACATTTTTTGCAGATGGTCACATCACTGGCAAATTTTGCATGAGATACATTTCAATATCAATGGGAATTTTTAGGAGTTTCTTTGAAAAGTATTTAAGAAGGAACAACAAAAAATTGTGTTAGAAAAATCTCGATGTATTTCTGAGGTTAGATATGTTTTTCTTTTTCGTTAAGCCCAAAATTTGTATTCGGCTGACCAGCGTTATTATTTCAAATTGAAAACGAAAAAAAAAACAATTAAATGATTACCTAAATCCGCAATACGTACATATGTATTTAGTTTTTTTAACTTTTCCGCATGCAATGTATTATAAGGCGTTTGTCATGGAAAGGGTAAATTGTCTGTGCTGTGCATATGTTACCTTAAGTTGAAAATAAAGCTGAAAAACTATAATATATCAAAAACAAAATGAGGAATACAAGTTTACCCTGCCTTAAAAAGCATAATCTTGCTGTAATGTATTGCGGTCTCCAATCCCTCTCTTAATAATAAACGATATTTTTTTTTTCATTTTATCCTTATTTCTATCTATTCAAGGGTCCCTCAAACCAAGCATTTCATTCTTCTTTTTTGATAAGGATGGTGAACATTGTTGGGCCAATATAAATTGGCGCCTGAATTTTTTTTTGCAACAAAATTAAGGTAGCACTAAAATATATACATATACATATGTACATATTTATTAATTTTATTTTATTTTAGAAAATTTAGTTTAATTCTTCAGTGATAAAATAAACGTTTAGCCAATTTTTAGTAGTTTATGTTTGCGTTTCACCACCACACCAGGGGCCCAATTTTTGCATCAGTGAGTAAGGAATACGTGAGTGAATTATTTGGCTTTGGCATAACTGTTCCATTTAAAATACATTATAAACAGTAGTACCAATTGAAATAATGCAGTGACGTGAAAATATCATTGATGGTGGAATTTGGCCCCAGAAAATGTTAGTTTCCCCAAAGAGATCAACGCCATTTTGAATTTAAAGCATTCGTAAGTCGATTATCTCGGTAAATATTGCTTTCAGAGAACCATAATGGGTCGTATTAGGTGGTGATTAACCAAGCAATTGCTTTAACTTTAGCAATACTTACATACATGTAAAAATTTAAGTAAACCTATACTTGATTTTATAATTATAAAAAAAAAAACGGTTAGCTTTTTTTTCATGTTCGAAAAGCGAACTCACCTACTCTTAAGCTAACGAAGCAATGGCTAGGAGAAATTCTCAGTCTGCTATTTGGTAGACTCAACGATCAACGCATTTGCTACGTATGTTAGGTAAAGATTTGGATTCATGAAAAAATTTCCACCTCGAGATTTTCATCAAACTTGAAATTACTATATCTGGTAATACACGACGACTTATGAGTCGTGACTCTTCTTCAAATTTCTCTGTGAAATGACGTTCCATCCAACGACTTTTGGGTCAGTTTATTTTCCGTCCCATATTTCTTTTCTATAGCGCACCTATTGGTTTTCGAAAAAAGTCACGAGTCATAAGTCATGCAATAGTACTCTATGATACAAAATTCGAACGAGTGGTTCTCGCGATTCTATCTGTTTGTCTGTCTGTCCTTTGAGCTACAGACTAAATGGGTGGGCTGATTTTACTGAAACTTGGTGTTTATCGTTTTTTGGGTCATATTTCCAAAGTTTTTTGATTTTTTCTAAGACCAAAAATAACTGTACATGCCATAATTTTGTTTGGCTTTTTTTGGAGATTCAGATTTTTCTCCAAAATGGCTCACTTTTAATGAAAAAAAAGTCAAAGAATATTTTTTGGATTTTCAATTTTCTCAAAAACGCAAAAATGCAAAAGCATCTGAATTTTTCAAAAAGGATTCAATTTTTCTTATTCTTATAATTCTTTATGTTTTGAAGGATATAGGTAAGTTTGCTAAGATTTTAATTTATGGATTGGAAACGGTATTTTCGATTTTGTGACGAAATTATAGACGGGAGGTGTTTAATTGGCAGTACAATAGCCCATTAAATTATTCAGAAAATGCATGCCCATTTATTTTTGTAAGCAGATCTTCAAAAAATGCCAACAGCTGCAAGTATAAAGAAATAAAACTTTTCTTCTCTAAAACACCGATATATGGACAAGATGGTGGCTCTCCTTTATAACTTGGAGCACGGAAATGTCAACTTATATGACAAACCGTGTGAAGTTGGCTGCACTCAGCCCTTTGCTCCACATCCTCGGACATTTTATTTTGAGCAAACCGAACAGGCTCTGAGCTAGCGCCAATGGGAAAAACACAATTTAATGTGACCCCAAAATATAACGCCCTAGCTCATCACTTAGTTCGCATTTGTGAATAATACGTCTCTGGAGAGCGATGAATTCAAGTAATGTTAACCTCCTGTCTCCTGGATGTCATCCAACTTAAGGACATTTTTTCATTTTATACGTGATGTGTAATGCAAAAATTACATTCTTTGAGTTTTTTTTTTGCATCAGAGCAGACTGCAGGGCGGGGGAGCGTGTAAAATTTTCAAAGGTGTGCTCTCCTTATTGTGAGCCCATGAGCCATCTCTCCCTCAAGAGGTTAATTACGTCCCTTTGAGACATTTATAATTATAATGAAATAAAAATTGAAATAAAAAGGATCTCGAGTGGCTGGCTACATAGTATTTCGTCGTCATCCATCTCTGTCGTCCTTTTATATAACCCGTCAACCCGTCTGATGTTATGGCTTTATTGCCGTTGCTGGAGAAAGTGATGATGGGGTGAGGTGAGGTGCCCTGGGAATCTTTTTTTTTTTTTTGTATTTGTGTCGACTTTTTATTTTATATTTGGTTCGCAAATTGGGAGATGTTAAGCGTGATAATTAATTTTGAAGAGGCACCATATAGTAAAGGTATAGGTAGACCTCCTATATACACTATAAGGCGGATGCTGTTCGGCGGTCGGGCAAAGCTCCAGAAACCGAAACATCTTAACAAAATTGTGTTCTTGCTTCCGTTTGCGTTTGCTTTAATATGGCTCTGTTGGTGCGTCATCATCATCATAGTCCTCTCTTCCTGAACTTTGATGTGAATGGGTTAACGCTGATGGTTAATGGTTACTTTTTTTTTCTTCTTATTTCTAATTCTTTTTTCATTCTCTTCAACTGATAGGTAGTAGTAGGCAAGGTACACATGGTTTTAGTTTTTAATTACTGTTTATTGGATTTCTTTTTAATTAAATGTGTAAAAAGTTTGCAATAATTATACGAGAAACGAACGAGCTGCTTTCTCTCTGTGATGTGATGACTGTTTTTTAATATTATACAGAAGTTGAACTTGAGGCGAGTGCATAAGTTGCAATTATGAAGTCTTTTACTTAAATTGGAATTTAATGTAAGGATCATAGAAAACTGAAGGACACACCACCCAGCAACCAGGGCAGGGAGGTTCTGAGTATATATGAACTGTATTTTCAAAAGTGGGCGATGTAAAGGAGAAGCCATTCAGTTATACAAAAACCAGCACACACAAAAAAAAAAAAAAATCCTTTTGACGTCTCCTAATATTAGACATTCTTTTGAGAAAATTTAATTAAAGTAATTATTTTATTTTATTCATAATAGCCGGATGCACAGGTATAATTAGTGCATTTTTCGAAGATGCTGATGCATAATCTCCTATATACTGCTTCTGAGGTACATATTCTCTTTTGAAGCGAAATGATATACATTTTTTTTTTAATTATTTTGAATGGCTTTGATCCAAAAGAGGACACTCTTATAGCTCCATTATTTGCGTTTGCGGTTTGAAATTAAACAGAAGTAATTATATTTCAATTATATGTTGTATACTTGAAGGGGCAATAGTCCATCAACTTGAGCATTTCTGGTGACAATTTTTGTTCGGTGTGAAGAGACTGAAGAGGAAACAAGTAAAATAAGTGTCGGAAGACAAATTAAATCGTCCCTTCAATTCTGGCTTTAAATACGAGTATAATTCTTTCCTTCTAAATTACAGAATTATTATATACTTTAGCAATAAAAAAAAGTCTATTCAATTGTGATAAAAAATCTTGAAGCTATGTAAAGAGCATAAAATTTCTTTTTTTTTATAGAACTGTAATGTTATCTGATATTTATGTAGATACATTTTTTTATAAAAAAATAATTAAAAAATTAAAATAATTACTTTTTTAAAAAAGAGCGACGGTGCTAGGTAAACCATCTCTCATGACTTAAAATTCTGTTTTTTTTTTGTTTTGAAAGTGTTTATTGTTTTTTTTTTTTACTTTGCTTTGTAAAGAACAAAATCTTGGATTTACAGGACTGCTAAAAACCAGCAACATTTAAGAAATACATTTTGAAAATACAAGGAATACAATATTCACAAAGTTAGAAACCATCCAATTAAATAGTAACCGCGGTAAGATTTGCAGCTTGCGATTTTGTTTTGAGGTAATTTTGAACCTCATATTCAACCATAACGTCAATAATATTGGAATGCGTGTAGAGTTAAGGGATAATTCTCGTGAACACGGTCTTTTGCGTAGCCTCACAGAAAAAATATAACGATGTCAAATCATATGATCTTAATGAACGTGGAATTGCGGGACCAGGGAACTTCTTAGGCAATAAAGCAATAATTGGTCGTGTTGTGTAGCTTGTTGCGTCATCTTGTTGGAACCACATATCATCAAAGTCATGATCTTCAATCGTCGCGCCGACCAAAGAAATCGGTTAATATTCGACCACCATATAATAAATCGATAAATTCGGATCATCAGCAACACTTGCACTTTTAGCAGCAATATTTTCGACTGGGCGTGCATTATGATGATACACAGGCCTCATCAATAACGCTTCCACTCTCTTCCACTCTCTTCAAATTTTTTCACACTTTTATCGATTGCTTGCGTAGTTGGTCGATTATGACTTTTGTAGTAAGTTTTAATAACTTTAACGCGTTGTTCGATTGCTAAGCGATCTACTATCGTAAATGGGAAACATTCAATTAATATTATGACACTTCAAATGACATGCTGAGTTAGACAGGTATCAAATGCCAGCACTACCAACTTGAAACTACGAAATTAACTACTTTGTAAGTTCTTTAATCACCTTTAACTAGCTGATCATCCGGAATTCCTCGTTGCCTATGATTTTTTTTTCGAAATCAACCAAATCAATCCGCATGACCCATATTTATTTATTTGAAAAACTTCAACTAATATTGCCAAACAAAACTTCAAAAAAAAAAAAAAAAAATTGAAAACAAATTTTTTTCAAAACTACGTATTTCAAAAAGAGGTGGTTAATTTTTCTTACACTAATACAATGGATTACTTCATTTTATTTCCAATTAAATGTTGTTTTTTATTCAGACCTTAAAACAAGAAACACATAGTAGCGACTTCCTAGTAAAATCTCATGTTCAGATATGACTTCAATTATTTTAAACTAAAGAAGTTATTGAATTTAAGTAAAAAATAATACAATATCAGTGAAAAATGAACAGCTTATTAGCTTAGCTTTATGATAATTCCAAAACTCCTTAAAACGTTGCACCCTTAATTTATTCACACAGATACATATAGGTAAGGTATCTATACAATTTCCAAATGTATATGTATGAACAATATATTACTGCATTTTGTGATGGAAAATCTCTTTTCCGGAAATACACCTTCCATATACTGGGAATTAATTTGTTACCATTATATGGAGTTACCATGACTATCGTCTCCAACCGAAGGGATATTGCTTGGTATACCATCGCCATCAGTCCCAGCTTCAAGCTTCCCAGGTTAAAGCGATTTCTAATAAGAAATTCGAATCGCATTCGTTCCATCCATTTGAGCGATAGAATTAGTTGCCAAGTGATTTTGGTTTATTTCGTTGTTTGGTGGTAATTTTGTCGAAGTTTAAGTAACAAAGGGGGACGAAACCGAAAAGGGTGGATTTTTGTTGGTTGAGGGAATATTTGATATGGCGAAATTGGAAAATTGCTATTTTGTCAATTTTCTATTCGCCCTTTTGTCTTGCCCATTTCCACCTGTGCTATATGAGTTGGAGTTGTTGTGTGCTCTCTGTTGGGGGATTAGAATTAGAAACACTCAAGTAGACTGCATTCGTGCGTATGTAATCCAGTTAATATTTAAGGGATTGCCATTTTGATGATGCTGGAATTCTGTCAAAGGATGTACTTACGAAATGTTATATATTGTAGTTGGTATTCCAATAAAAAAATAAATGTAGATGAGGGAAAAAGCTTCTACAAAGGATATTATTAGCTTTGTTTTAATATTGAATAAATGTAAGAAATTTATTTGATTGTTAATTAAAATGTTCAAGAAGAGGAATGTATCTGCTATAATACAAATTGATTCTTTTGTATTAAATTATGAAATAATAGAAAATTAGTTTGTTGTTGATTTGATACTTATCGACATTGTCATGTCATTGTCAGAATGATACCCAAAGAACTCATAAGTGCGGTCACACTGAACATAAATGTGTACGAATTCTGAAAGTAAAATATTATTTCTTATCACTAGAATCTGTTTTTTTTTTCAAATAAATCTGACTTCTTGTTGTAATCCGTTAAGTAATAGTTGGTGCATTTGGATATCACATGCCAAGCGGGGTTTATTTAGATTTTTGAATTCAACTTTTTCTACTTTTTTTTCCGCCACTTTCAAAGAAGATTTATCATTTATCGCTATTAGATTCTTTTCACCATCTATACATATGTATATAAAGCCAATATGAATTCAGGTGAAAATTGAAGGATAATTTACCGCAGATTTTTTGAATGTTTTCCAATTTGCTATGATTATTTTGCAAATTTCGTGTTACGCAATTTAACCTTTTCGCATTTCACCAATTTCGAAAAATTATTTTATGACCTTTTTTTTTCATTAAAGAATCGAACGGCAAGACAGTTTAGAAGCTTAATAATATAAAGCAAATTAATAAAATATGAAACAGTAAGAAGCAGTGTTTTGTGAAATAATATCAAGCGAAATATAATATTGCTAAGCAATGAAACGGTGAAGTAACAATTTGCCACTTAGTAATATGAAACATCAAAAAGTTGAATAATTATTACTTTGCTAATGCAAAATGATAAAAATTTAATTTGAATATTGCAGACTAAATCGTGCGAAAAAAATCTTCCAAACGCCTAGCACCTATTTTCCCTTATTGTATAAACAATAGATTTTTTGGAAAAGTGCTTATAAACTTGAAATAATATAATAAAAATATAATGTGTTTTAATTATAAAATCCGTGGTCAGGGCCAGAATTTTATTTTTCAAAATTCTGTTCTTTTCTGAAATTTAGCTTGGGCAAAAATTCTTTTTTAAGAATCCTACTTTTCAATACTTTTCTTTCAGAATTCAACTTTTTAAAATTTATAGAAAATTCAACCAGTACTATCTCGTTTTTTGAGATAAAATGGCCAACCCAAAAAATAAAACGACCACCTCGCCACAGAAGCAGTGCAACACCAGATAGCACACATCAGCAGTAATCAAATGGCTGTGCAACTCCAGCGCTAGCGTTTGTGGATATAAGACAAAGAAACCACAGCAAATGAAAACAAATACTTTAGATTCCGGTGATAATAGTATATTGACTCCAAACCCGAGTGAGAAATTCATTACTTTGCTTTACTTTTGAGATAACAAAAAGAATTCGATTCCTACAACAAACCGATAAGCTTAAAGGGTAGCCTATTGATCTTTGTCAATTAGAACTAACAATGGTAGAACGGAACTTTTATACATTTGAATGAAAAAAAAGGTTTTTCTTCCTTAACCAACGATTGTCATGATCAAGAGTCATTTGACTGGGATCAAAACTCTCGCACTCCATTGATTCACCTTAGCTGGAGCCTTGTGGGGTTTGGTGAGTTGACCTCAGTAAACGTTGACAGTACTTCCGGTTTCGGATTGCATTTGGGTGATCCAAGAGGTATTGGGCCTACCTTTGTTCCTAGACACTAGTGGAACCTGGTGTGAAATTTTTAATTGGGTTCTTAGGGCATCTTGATTGTACATGAAAATATCAGCTAATTTGGTCATGTTGAATTTTTTCCAAGGTGGTATTTTTTAAGTGGAGGCTTCTTCGGATTTTCTTGCTTCTTATTCAATCACATTTTGTCACTCCAGCTGTCTGCCTGCTCATCATTTATTGACAAATTGTCATAAATGGTTATTTTTTTGCACTTTTTTTATTTCATGAATTATTTAGTTGTCGTACTTGTAAATCTAGTAGTAGAGATCCTTGGCTCAATACTATTTCCCACAAAGAATTCCATCGGAGAGCAAGACAAAATCTTATCGGCATCATTATCCGCAAGAAGAAGTGGTAATTGATTGCTCAGACTTAATCGCAAGAAACACTTTGAGGTGGGATCCTTTTGAAGACCAGGCAGAAGACCTGGGGGCCAAAGAAATACTTGGCACATAACAGTGGAAATGAAGAAGTTTCGAAAAAGCTTAGAAGAGCTGAACACATTTTCATTGATTGAACAATAGTCGACTTATTACTAGTTAATTACATTTTTGGGTATATCAAACTTTCAAAAGTACCTTCACAAACATACATTTCAAGATTTCATCCATTTAAACTGTTTTCGTGATTAATGCACCAACAGCGTATATGTTAAAAGGAAATACTCAAATGCAAGCTCCTGGGGCATTTAAAAACAAACTTGCGCTGCATATGCAGTAACAGTCCGTGGATTTCGTTTTACGCAGTTCTTATATATTATATTTCTTGCCAATTAACCGGGACAGGATTCCAACAAAAAACGGCTTTCCGCATAAAATCCTAACTGTAGGGAAAAACATGTTGTCTTATTTAAATTTCTTCCCTTCTACACTCATACCCCATTGCAATGGCATACAAATGGTGTGAGTTCAAGAATCCGAAACAACATTGTTGTTTCCCCTGTTTCCGTTTCCCGGAATGCATCACAGTGAAAAAGAAAATCTGCACTTGGTCACAAAGCGAATACAATGCATCCGTATCACGTACGTGACTTCACAATTGAGCCCAGAAATATTCTCCACCCCCATGCTATTGTTTCTCTATAAAGCGGCAAGCGTATGTTCATCGTTGTTGTCGTCGTCGTCGTCATCATCGTCACTGTCATCTTCGTCCTCGCATCATGGCTCATCCTTAAAACCCAGCTCCAGCAGTAGTAGCAGCCTCGGAACTCGCCTCACAAACGGCAGCAAACCATCAGCACTTCACATGACACCACTCTGGCGCAAGATGTGCTCTCGGATAATAATGCGGATACCGACGAGAGGTGGTTGCTGCTTTTGCTTTTGTTGTGAGGCGCTAGCAGGCGAAATACACACCACATCCAGGATATGCACTTGATATTTTAAGTTTGATTTTTTGTTGTTGTAAAATATGTGTGTTTTTTTTGTGTTGTTGTTGTTGTTGTATTCTTACATATTTTTTTGTGTTCAGCTACAAAAGGGTTGCAGGATATATTTCTTTGTTTGTATCAAGGAAGGACGAACTTCCGTCGAGAATGAGAGGAGATAGTAGGTAAAGGTATATACGAATGGAATGGCAATGGATGCGGCGTACCGCTTCGGGGGCCGCGCAAGTTTACGGTTTCATGTCATGCATGTGGAGAATAAAAAGAAAATTAAAATCCAAGCAGATCCTGATGCAGGACCCAAAGTGTCTCATTATTTCGGTGAATATCTCATTCCATATGCAGTAGAGGTTTGCATTCACCCCAACTCACATCACGCTCACATGGTGAATAAACTCACATCTCTGCGCCATCAGGAAGAAAATTAAATAAAATCAATTTTAAGGATTTTTCTGGTGTATATATGTACATACATCAGCAACATGGTTGGGGTCAGAATAATGACCCACCACCACCCCATCATATACTCGTATATCCTTGGGACAAATATTCAATTAAATCATTTCTGCCACTGACAGATCCAAATGGTGTCACTAATGCGTTAAAAGTTGCGTAGAGCTGCCAACAGAGTCCGCACATTTATTAGCCCATATAACACACATTACACGGAGTGTGTTGTGGTGTGGATGGGGTCAGGAATGATATGCTTTATTGTGACTGTGCTATCCTGGATGATAGCCTGGAGGAGGAAAAGCGTCAATGAGGATGAGATGATGACCATTACAGTAATTTCACACTGACAAAACCTTTTGTTGTGATGCGGGATGCGGTCAACACGAATTTCCATTAATTTTATATTTTCAGCTTTTAGCTTTGGTTTGTGTTTACATTTATTTGAGAGGGGTGATGATACATTCAATGACACACAGAATACAGACCACAGAAGGAGTCAATAGTTAATGTCTACCACAATATCATACATGCCATAGGTTTTAAGGAATTATATATTTTGTAATTTTGTATACGGAAACGTGCCATATTTTAAAGGAATTAAAATTTTAAAATTCGATACAAAGTTTAAATACATGGACATCGTAGTCATATGGTGAAGATAAAGGACATTATAAATATAAAACCTTAGGTTTAAAATTCAAGGCGTGGTACTGCCCACTTTCTTAGAATTGTTATCCATTATATGGAGCACTTCCTATTGCTATAGAATGCTGCAATTTAGTAGAGTTATAGGGTTTAATGTACAAACAAGGAATCACTTCTTTTATACAAAAACTTCTTTAAAAATTTAAGTATATCAAGAGGGTTAAATTATCAGTTTTTTACTTGTGACTATAGGTAATAGAGGACTACTTTTAAATTACCACGCAAAAAATCAATCTTTTTTGATTTTCGATTTTCTCAAAAACTGTTCACCTGATTGTAATCATCAATCAAAATTTTTATGCAAAATTGCAAAAGCATAAAATATGGATAAAAAGTATTCAATACTTTAATTTTGAAAAACAATAAAAAAAAATTAAATTAGTTTTTGAAAATTAAATATTTCAAAAATTGTTCGATGCACATTTTCAAGATTTGGTACAAAAAAGTTCTTAATACTTTAGAATTTTTTGCAAAAGACCGACAATTTTAATGAATTTTTTTGAGTAAGTATATTAGTATTGGTATGGCCTATTTTAAACAAAAATAAAATTTAAATTAAGATATTATTAAAGTTACCTATAGCATACAAGCGCTAATATAATAACTTTTTACAACATACGTAGCATTTTATTTGTCTTGAATTGTTTTTCCCCAAATTAACTGAAAGATACACCCAAAATACCTGGCCTAAAAGAGTTCTACCACCGAGCTCTAACCATAACATGTTTGGTCCATGGCTGAAACATACATAGATCCACATTTGTATATTTAGTCCAATTATTGTTTTCCCCTTGGACTTAAAAACGATGTGATCCTACAAAGGAGCAAGTACTTGCGACCCAGTCGTGCACTTTAGTTATTTTCACCAATAATTACGAATTGTTCAAAAACATTAAAAAAAAATTAATTTTGTTAATTTTAATAATGAATCATTTATTCGGTTAGGTTAACATATTTCCTTGCATGTTGCTATAAATATTACGTATATGGCCATTATCAAGAACAACAAAGAAAACAATAATGATGCACTTTATATAATTTGTATCTCAACTTTGTTTTCAAATTTTTAATTTGATGTTCGTGTCAAATATTTTATTTATTCATTGAAAAAAAAAGGTTAATATTGAAATGAACTTTGAACGAAACAAAAACCATTATAATATTGTTCATTTTTGTATATTATCTAATTTTTGTGTGGAAAAAATTATGTTTTAATTGGCAACCCAAAAGTGATAAACAAAAACTTAAAATACACGATTAAGTTCGCTTTTTTAGCGAACTAATTGAATATAGTGAACACAAAAATAAAGATGATTTTTTACTAAATAGCGAAAATGTTGCCTGAAAAACACAGGGTGAATCCAAAAATTATAGATGCTATCTAATTTTAATTTCGAAAATTATTTATTTACTAAAACTTATACTAAAGCAAAACAAAAAATACAAATTAAGCTAACCCCTCTTAATGAAGGGATAAGAAATAGAAACCCCTTCAGAGCCCAACTTATATGTCATAATCAATTCAAAAGTATTTAATTTATTAAGGTTATAATCTTTTTTTTTATAATTTTAAAAACTTTTAAATATTTTGAAAATCTTGTGCCCTTCTGACACAAAATTAAAATAAATTTGAAACTGTAATTGAAAATTTAGTAATACTTTTTTTTTGGTCAACATTTTCAGGTTAACATTTAACAAATGGTTATTGAAAAACTTCTCAAAAATGACGCAAACATTCACTCAGAAACACTTTTAAATATTAACTACACAAACATGTTTTAGTAAATAATATTTACTTAATGTTAATGTTAATAGATATTAACTCTACTAATAAGTATATTAGAAAAGCAAACTAGATCGAAACCCAGAATGCTTTCCTTGTCCATGGCTAAGACTATATCCATTGAAGAATTGATGAATTTCAGACGGAGTCATATCCGCAAATTGATTCACACCCATTTCAAAAGTAGTCTCACCTTTCTTATAAAGCTCATTATGTTGATCAATTAATTTAATATTTTCGCAAAATGTTTTGTAATGAATCATTTCGTCTTGGGAGGATTTATAGGTTTTCTTGTATTTTTCCTTAAATTCAAATGCTCGTATAAATATTTGGAAAAGCAAATAATATTTTTTTTAAAAAAATATCTACCTGATATTTTAACCAGTCATCTTCAGTACAATTTGTAGCACAAGTGAATGCAAATAATGATGCAATAATTAAAAGTTGTAACAATTGAAATTTCATGATTGTGAAGAAGGTTTTATTTATTAGATATGCGAGCGAGAACTAAACACAAATTATATTTTCTATATTGCTTGAGTTACCTGTTGTCGGAATTGTTGGGAAATTACGTATTATTAAGGTATATTATTAAAAAAGAAAAACAGGGTTGATGTTTGAGCTTTATACTCGTATAGTATGCAATTAGTTTTCTCTGAGAAAGCTCTAATAAATAAATTTCAGTAGGAATAAACAAGGTCTTTGCTTTTTAAGAGATACAATATAGGCAATAAGATTTTGTGCATTGTTTTAATATGACATTCTTCTTTGATGAAAACCATAGCGTATAATATTGAGAGTTTTTCTTCCATTTCATGTAGCTATATGTTTTCTCTGTGATGACAGGTAGTGGTACAAAAATTGTTTTTGGGGTTCTTTTGGGTCTTACTGATACACCAAGTTTGAAGAAAATCCACATCCCCGTTTAGGATGTAGGGAAAATGAAAAATGAAATTGGTTTTCTACTCACTCCAATATCTCGTTAACAAATGATGAGATTGACTTATCAAGGTAACTAATAATGAGAATTTACCAGTGAGGGGCATACTTACATATATCCAGCATCTTTATTTTTTTTTTCTGCTGGGGACCCATGTCTACTATTCGCTTCTATTGCCACTCTTATAGTTGAATTGTTATGTGGAAGGTAAGTTAACCCAACGAACGCAACTAACAGGCCGTCCTACAGCAGATCCGATGCCGGCAAATCTCCAAGGAGATATGCGTTTATCCGTCCATATCTTTTTGCCAGATTCCATTCGGAGTTTCATAATGTCCTTAATATGAAGTATTTCTGAGCTCAGAATTTACAAAATCTATTTTCAATCATTGTCTGGTCCCTATATTGATCGTCTTATGGCAGACTTTTGGGGAGCCGTTTATTGGCTCTATTTAACTTATCCTTAAACATCATCTTTCCGTTGCTCGTGTTAAAGACTTGTCCAAAAGAAAAGCATAAAAAAATATCATATCAACTTATGTGACTTAAAAATTTTGACATTAGATATATCATATGCATTAAAATGTGTGTCAATATTTTTACTTCTTGTACAATTAAGGACCCTCTTAATTAAACACAAAACTATTAAAAGTTCATTGGCAAAGAAACCCAATTTTAATTCGAACAAAACAAAATGCATTTTCTCTTCAGAATACCTATTATGTAACCCCCTTACATTGTAAATAAAAACGATTTCCAATCGACTAAACTTTAAAGTCCTTGAATTAAAGAGTGTGCATTACAATGGACAATATGCATTTTCTCAATGCAAGTTCTCAGTAAAAAAGAAAAAAAGAAATCAATTTTTTTCTCATAACCTCTATAGTTGCACCTTAAACTCTGCTGGTTGATGTGCCGCCAAAAAAGGACATTAACATTACAAAACGCCAACTATCGCTAATAAAATATAAAATTCTTTTACTTGTGAACATACACACATACTCGTAATATATAAACCAAAAGCAACAGGAAAAATCAAAAGAAAGAAACTTATTCAATCACGCAAAAACAGTATCCAATCATCCGTAAAAATGTACAACTTCACGCGAATACTTTCACACGAAAATCGTTGTAATGGAATGAAATGCTCTCGAATGCTTGCAAAAACTCAAAAGATTCGTGCCATCTGAAAGATGTAATATCCCAGAACATATATGTACATGGATGGATAGGATACATGCTCTTATAGGATATATGAAAATGCAAAATGCGCATTCACAGAAAATTTCAATTCCAATTGTACCAGACAAGGGCAAGAAATAATTCAGCAAGTGCCACCCGTGAAGTTATATGACTTACTTCAGCCTTGGTATCAGTTGGTGGTGGCTTTATATCTGAACGGATCCCTTCAAGATCCCACAGGACGAAGAACTGCCGTCTCGTCTAATACACCCCTGTGGACCCAAAAATGAACATTTCCACATCTTTCGTCTCCGCAAGCATCACCACCACCAGAGCGCTTTTCTTCGCTACATCTTACAATACACCCCTGTGGCACACCACCCAGCGTGATTCAGGACGATCAAGATCAAGGATAGAAAAGAATCTAGATCTTGGTCAAGTTAAAATAACTTAAACTACCCTGATTAACATCGAATAATAAATGCACCCTTATTCATATCAAGAATATAACTATGAGTTGAGTATTCGAATCCTTGAAGGAAGGACTCTTTACAATTTTGATGAAATAATATTTCTGTCGTCGTCGCCGCCGCCGCCGCCGGGCATAGTTGTCGATTGGATTTGAGTTGACTTGTCGATTGCAATAATAAGTTTTATTTAATTTAATCGATTCGGTCAAGTGAAAATGTCAGACAATTATGAAACAAAAAAATAATATTTCGAAGGAGCAGTCAGAGCTGGTATACCTTTATAAATTGATGTTTTCTGTGGGAATTTTTGGGAAAAATGCATTTTTAATAATGTAACATAAGGGTTGTTGACAAAATATATACACATTTTCTTCCCATCAATAAAAAGTTCAATTTTAATTGACATACACATGTGAACAATTTCGATATTAGTTTTTTTTTTTAAACATACAGAAAGGAAAAATAATTTCCTTCCAAATAATTTCAAAATATAAAACAAGTCCCAGTAAGAATGGTCCAAACTGACCACGATGGTCTTAACCTATCAGAATTTAATACTTATTTGCACAGAATCATTGGGACTTTCGAGTAACGTCTGATGTTGTTTTGAAACTCCATACTTCAATTAGTAATGTGTTGATTCGTTTTATCGAATTAGTCAGCTTAGGTTTTAATTTTCGGACAATTCGGATCCTACTTGGTTTTTGATTTGGTAACGAATCAAGCTGAACAAACACACCGAACCAGCGAACCTAATACCTTATTTAAATAAAATGGAACACAAAATCAAACCCAGTTGCAAAGATGAAATGACGAAGAAAAACGATGAAAAATTGGATCTGAAATATTTTGTAATGGTCAAGAAAAACGTGATTTGATGGCAATTGGGTGACATTCGAAATACACCTTTTCTCCCAAAATATAGTTAGTTCGTATAGTTCGACCATTATTCAAACTATGAAATTCCATTGAACATTTGCTACAATGAAGACGGATTAAAAAAACCTTTAAGAAAACTAAAAAATTTTCAAATTGGAGGTTTTTTAAATCTATCGGCACCGTAGTCATCCTTCAATGGAATTTGACAGTTGAATAGAATTTCACATGACAGATGGCCAACGAACTATATTTTGGGAGAAATAGTGTATTTCTTCCAAATGTCATTCAGTTGACCATACCCGAGTAGCACAGAATTCGATTTGTAACAAGAATTCTGTTGTATTTGTGTTTTGTTGAAGTAATTTGCAATATTATTTGTTGTAACTCAATTTCTCAGTTGTTCATCAAAAAACAATTGTAACTTTTGAATTTAAATGCTACAAATCGGTTTTATAACAGTTTGAACTTGTTTTCAAAAAACTGAAGTTGTTATTAAAATATTATAAGCAAGTCTAGCATTTGATGGTTAGTACAAAGTTTTTATTACATCTATTGATTTTTTATTTCGTTATCTTCTAACTTAAATGTTAAAATAACTTTCTTAAAACAATCTATAAAAACATTTTCGTAACTTTAATATAATTGACAGTCAAAAAGGGGGAAACAAATGACAAAAACATTTTTGTAATGTTTTTCCTATTAAATGTTTATTTTAACATTAGAACAAGTTTTTTACAATATATACATATAACAATAAGTTAATCGGTGTTGTATATATTCAATACAATACAATACAATGCTGTTAGAAAAATATGTATGTATATTATAATAAAATACACATCATTCTTTAAATAACACTTCTTGGTTTAAAAAAATTTATGTATACGAGTAAATCTCCAAAACTGTTTTTTTAATTATATTTCAATCTTCTTATTACTATATTCAATATAAAAACAAAGATGAAACTCTACTTGTGCTTTGTTTCGTTTATATGTCGCATAACACATCGTTGAAACAAAGTTGAAACATACCCGCTTGTATTTTTTATGAGTGGAGATTTTGTTATTTACTTGTAATATATTTGTAAACATGAAACAGATATTGTAACGACATTGAAACGGATAGGTAACCAAAGTACTAAAATTGAAAAAAAAAACATTTGCTTTGCATTTGAAACAAAACTTCAACATTTCTTAAGATTCAAGTGATGTTGTAGTTGAGTTTCTAGAACCTTCGATAACAAAGCTGATTGATATTTTGAATGTCAGCCATTTTGCTTTGACATGAAAAGAGTTGCTTTACATGGCAGTGTTGCCGCAGGATTGAAAAATTGTCACAAGTATATTAAACAGTTGCAGATTTTAAGACGACCATAATACACGTAAATTATACAATGGTTTTAAGAACTCATAATTACTAAAAATAAAAATAACTTTTTTTTACATTGCAAGATTTGTCTTGTCACAAAAAACGCATTTTTACTTTTCATGAATATTTCGTATCAAATGTCAACAGAAGGCCAAAAAACGATATTTTATGAAGCATTAAGAAAAAAGCCAAATTATGTTTTTTTTAAATCTTAATTAGAAATTTATTTTCTAGAGCTAAACATTTAATGGGGGTTCAAAAGAAGGCAACATTGATATGTTTAAATTTAACTTGATTTCTGTTATGAATGTCTGTTTTAGAAATATAAACAAAAATTTAACTGCGGCAATACTGGCGGGCATGGACCAAAGTAAAATGCAATTTTTAGCTTCATTTTTTCCTGCCACAAAAAAAATGATGGTTTTTTAAATATAAGAATTCTTGTTTCAGTAACGAAAATTCGAAAATATGATGAAACACAATATTTCTCTGTTTTATAAACATTCTAAGTTGATTAAAATGAGGAGTTTATTGCTTTGATTTTCTATTTTGTTATATCTTTGGGATAGTAACATTTAAGTTTTACTTTTGAGAGACAATGTTTTATTGATATTTCCTGCAACAAACGCCATATTGTTCACAATGTAATAAAAATTTCTTAGGATTTGATCATATATGCTAAATTTTTAAATTAGCTTTTCCAGTTATTGTCACTTTTTGTTTAGTAAATTTTAATGGAAATGGGTCAAAGTTTCGTTTCCTAATGTAAATCATAAAAATTTTTGCAACTTAAATTCATAAATACAGAAATGAGTATTTTCACATTTTTCAAATTTTCGCCCAATTTTAATATTTGGGATGGCGCGTGAGTTTTTTAGAAGAAAAACATCAATTTTTGTGATAAAAATGGCATTTGCATTAGATTTTCAGTGTATAAATAACTAAAAATCGCATTTGAAATAATAATATTTGACTAATGATTGTATCCAATACTTTACTTTATCTCTTTTATAACATCTGAAAAGTACCTATACAATACATTTTAAAAGAGTTAAATAATAACTTTTCAGTAACTCTTGAAATGTTTTCGGTAACATTATTTCTCATTATATTATAACATAATGGAACTGAAAAAGTTAAATTTTGTTTAAGCAATGTTATATGTAACAAAGTATGCTTGCATTAACGTTTTAGCAATATTAATAAAGCTCAACGTCGAGTTCAATTAAAGTTGCATTATTGTAAGATTGAGTTACATGTAACATTTCTTAGTTCAAATAACACTTATAAAACTGAGAAATGACAAAATTTAACTTCTATAAAACGGAATTAATACAAATTTGTTTCAAATGAGAGGAGAAACGCGGCTATTTGGGTTACATAACTGTAGCAAAACATGTTCCTGAAATAAATGAACAACAACTTGATTGTTTTACTGGAGTTATACCTACCAAAAGGAAACCCTTCTGTGCTACTCGGGTATGTACTATTAATGACATTTCTCTGAAGCAGTAAAATAACTGTAGTTCTTTTAGGTTTTGTGGGTCATTAAAAATATTTATTTAGTCCCAAAATATTTTTCAAAAACCGTTATTGTCGTTGAACCGGATTTTTGATTTTCTTACAAACCGTTGATGAAATTTGAAAAAAACAAATTGTTTTTTTTTTTGAAAACTCAATACATACTTTGAAAATACATATTACCTACATATCATAGATATTTAATTTTTGAATTTATTTTTAGGAGGATATTATTAAATATTTAGAACATTGTACGCCATTTTTTTTTTCTAAAAATATTTCAAAAAATGTATGTATGTATTACAAATTTTTTTTTGAAAAAAAGCTCTAAGACATTTCAAATGTCTTTTTTCAAAAACTTGTGTTTGTTCTATACATTTGATAGCGTCTTAAGTTTTGAGCTCAATATTTTTAGGATTATTGTAACAATTCAAATAAATTAATTTTATCATTCTTCTCCAATGACATTTTTGTTTTGTGTATTTTTTTTTGTTTATTCTCAGCAAGTATTAGTTAGTTCGCGCCAGTAGGAAACAACAGTTTTCTTGTCAGTCACAAAACCGCTTTTTCTTACTGGCATTATGACATGACCTATTGTAGCTGTAATGTATGGTCTCTGCGGAGTTGAGGGATTGCATAAAATGAATTTGTAAGCATTGTTCAATTATGTGAAAACCAACAAACATACTGGGAAAGTGTTATTTCCGAGAATAATTTACTGAATGCTGCCTCATGAGTTCTGAAAAAGAAAGCAGATACACAGTTGAACAATTTTCAATTTTTCTGTCTCCAACTGCAGCATTTTAGACATCAAAATTCTTTTTTTTTCTGGCTTCGGCTGCGGATTTGTCGCATTCTGCTCTGGGTACCGAAAAGAAGAAACACGATTTGCTTATTGAAAAAGACAAGTACAAGGCTCAACAGAAATCACATTTTCTTGGTGTCTTCTGCAAAATGAAAAAGAAAATGGAAGTACTGTGCCATTATTGTCCATTGTTTTTTTTAAATTTGTAATTTTCCAAAATCCAATCTAAAATTTAAAAAAATAATACAAGATAAAATTATTTTAGAAAATACATAAGATAAGATTTTGATTACAGGAGTGTTTGAATTAAACATGTCGTTTCATTATTTGATGTCTATTAAAAATGACAATATTTAACATGTTGTAAGTTATTTATTGCTTTTATCTTTTTGAAAGGTTTCAATTCCTTTTATTCTCTTTCCCCAACATACTCGTATACCTAACTCATAAAGCTCGTTTCCATTAAAAATTTGTTTCCTTTTAATTATTTTTTTTTCATCATTCGCAAAAGAAAAATACAGAAAAAAAATTGCAAAAAATTCCGTTTCCTTCATTGCATTTTCTGTGTGTGATTCTTGAGATCTTAAGTCTAAAAAGGACACAGATTAAAGTGCCTTATAATACAGTCTCCTAATGCTATATTTATATACTCTCATATAATATAGGGTATACAGAGAGAATGACACGCTAAAATGCCACAACAAAGGGATATAACAAGTGGAATCCTTTAAAAAAAAAAACTAAAAAAGGAATGATGTTTGAGAAAAAACAGTGGAGGAAAAAAAGAAGAAAAAACGCTGATAGAGTGGAAAAGGAAAATAAAAAGGCGCTGTATGTGCAGGAAATGAATTTGCAACTTGCTACAAAGGACGACAAAGGCAACTTTTATTGCTTAAAAGTTCTTTTTGCTTTTCCTGTTTGTGTTTTTTTTATTTGGTGGATGTTACATTTTATATTCTTCATTTGTTCTAACAAATTTTAAAATATGATTTTTGCAACTAGCAACACTTTTGCAACAAAAACTACATGAAACTTTAAACCAATCAAACAACAAACGAGAATGACATAAGGTAAAATATTGCTATTCGTTTTGAAAATGAGAATGTTCTGAAAAAAAGAATTTTGAAGAAAAGGAGATTATATTTTGTTTCAAAATATTATCAAAAAATCTTTCATATTTACTTGCGACTATAGGGGCAAGTTTTGGATTCGTGAAAAATTGAAAACAAAAATGGTTCCTGCAATTCTGTCTGCTTGTCTGTCTTTCTTTCGAATATTTGGAAAGTTTGATTTTTCTCGTAAACGGTTCCGAATAGTTTTTGAAAAGAATTTCAAATATTGGTGCCTTTACCACCCAAAAATGGTTCATCGATCCGAATGTATAATATTATATAATATTATAAAGAATATTCAATACGTTACCTACTTAAATTTGAAAAAAAAAAAATTTATAATTCAAAAGCGGCTTTATACATATTTTATAAAATTTTTACAAAACTGTTTTTTTTTAAAATACTATCTTTAATAACTTGAAGAAAAATTAATTTTATTTTCGAAAACAGCGCTTCCTCCCATACAAATGTTAAAAAACCGTTTCGAAAACGGTAGCTAAATTTTGATATATGATGATAAAACGATGTGATCGCAAAAAGTATAGCAAAGAAAATTTCAAACATCAACATCTTGCAACCTGGCCAATTTCACATAACTTACATCAGATACATTGTATGAAAGGACCATGCTCATTTCGGTCCCACCTTCAACATTATTTAACAGTGATGAAATTTATGTCACATGAAAAAGAGCTTAGGATAAAAAAAATTTAAAAGTAACAAATTTTTACTTTTTTGAAAGCCAGAAAATCAATAAATGAAAATTACTGTTTCTTTTTAACACGCTTTTATTAGTTTCACCTGTATGTTTGTTTGTTTGTTTGTATGTATGTAACTGACTCGTTGGGGCTCAATTTTGCCCCACTTTAAGGGATCAGATTTACTTCAAATGTTGTAGACTTATCAACGACCACCGGCAATACAATATTTTGATAAGCTTATCTCATTATCCTGATTAGGATTGTCAGGATTAGTGATTTTAAGCATTAGATGAAATGGTTCGATTACGAAATAATTCATAAGACTTGTTCGCAAATAAAGTTATATCACTATGTCTCGCTGTTTATGTTGGCAACATAAAAATTCTTGAATATGTTTTCTATCGAGATGCAACTGTTAACACATCTGTACATATTAAAGACGGTTTTATAGTAAATCGAACTAAAAAGTAAAAATAAAATATAGTTTAAAAAAAACTAAAAAAAACATGCTTTAATAGCAAATCGAACTAAAAATCAGAAAATAAATTTTAATTTATATTTTATTCAACGGTTATAAGAAGTATACTAACTCATCAATATGCTTCAATAATTTTCAAAAATTCTAAAATAAAAATAAAGTCATGAAAAGAAAATTAATTTCATTTCTGATTTTTAGTTCGATTTGCCATTAAAGTGTGTTTTTTTTAGTTTTTTTAAACTATATTTTTCTGTAAGAATTTATATTTTTGGTTATTTACGTTGACTTTTCTTGAGATTGATGAATAGATTAAGGCTCAGATTTAAGTTGTTTTCAATTTGCTTAGGTATTATATAATAATATCAAATTGGCCCCAAATGACGCACAGTGTAAATATGGAATAAAATTTTTAAACATAAATTTTTTACTAATGATTTCTTGGTAAAATATTAAGAATTTGAACTATATTAGACAGTAATAATTTTTTTTTGTTGCAGAGCTAAGAAAAAGAAAAGGATGTTGTGCATCAAAGATTACGAAATCATTGGCTCGGTTGCAAATTGATAATTCACATTATTTAATTAGTAATTATATTAGACATTTAAAAAAAATTGAATATATAAGAGTTCCATACATTTGTAGACGAGAATAACGTCATAATGTGGCCTATACTTTATGCAAATCTCGAAACTGGGTTCGAGACTCGAAGAAAAGTCAAATCTCTATCCGTCATTTCACTTTTACTTTTATCGGCAGTGATTCTACTGCCAACGAATAGCTTTTACAAACAAACAGACTTTCAAATTAGGTACAATAAAACCCTTGAATATGATTGTTTTATCTTCTTCCCATATTTTTTTAGGTTCAGGAACCTATTTGCTAGCCATATTTGAAGACATTGTGTGTGATCGTCTAGAGAAGCCAGATATTCATTATTTCGCTCGAAGGTTTTTTTTCAGCCACTCATCCCCTTATTAATATTTTTATGTCTTAATAAAGTTTTTTTATCAAAATATTGTCTTTTCGAGGTCATTTACCCGTGCCACAATAATTAAACAATTTTTTGTCGAATAACATGAAACTTTTGAGCTTTTCAGCTATAACATTGAACAAAATGATCATATATTTAGGGGAACTAATAATAATACTCACCTCAGAATATGCAAAATTGTAATCGTCTTACTTAATTGAAGTTATGAAAATGTCTAGCCTTGCCATCGAACAACCAACCTTATGCTTCTAAAATATGTTTAACTAACAATTCTTCCGCTTACTTACATAAATGGTTAGTATAAATAATGATGTTCGTACTAGCTTTAAGCATATCTACAAGTATGTACAAATTCGGTGTAATAAACAATAAAACTTAGCAAATCATTTTGACAACCAGATACATTTTTCCCACTTTGAGCCTGCACGAAATTATTAATTTAAAAATAAATACTTCAGATACAAAATCATAACCCAACAGTTTATAGGTAGCTAAAGTGTTTTTGGTTCCACAGAGAGGCTTCCTATATTAAAACAAACAAAAAAACGAAATCATATACATACATATTTCTACGTGCGTTTTGTTTTACCACATCATCACGTAATTTGGAACTAATTTGAACAAAAAAAGATATATACGCGTTTTCCCTATACGAGTTTCTTCCCTTCATTTATGGGCATGAATATATGGGAATGGGATGCATGTTTTGAATTCATAATCGAAAAATAAAAAAGCAAAAATAGTTTCAATCAAATGCTTTTTTGGCTGTCAAATAAAAATTACTTCATTACGCTAAGTTATGACAGTTTGTGCTGCGAATTCAACTCGAGCAGATCTCTCCTTTCTGGATTACCCAGAGCTCTTCCACCAATTTAATCACTTTGCAGGATGAGTAGATTTGTAAGCCTTTTTTTTTTTAATAAAATCGAGAACCTTAATCACTGTGTGTTTGTTTTGTTTTTAAAGATCATCACTCTTTTGGCTATCATCGCCACAACATCTGCGAAACCATATGTTGTTAGCTACGCACCTGGATATTATGGTGGATTCATAGCTCCTTCGTATAGTTACAACTATCCATATTACAATAGTTATCCATTTACTCCAGTTACCTATGTTGAGACACTTCCCATTGTAAGTGGTCCACCACCGCCACCGCCTGCAGTATCGCAGCTGCTTCCAATTCTTCCAGCTAAATTAACTGCGAAGAATTCCGCCCCAGCACCACAGACAAAGGCACCACTTCAATCACCACCAGCAGCACCAGCTCCTGCTCCAGGTCGACCTGGCGCTCCCGCAAAATTGATAACAATTACAAAGACTGTACCTGAACTGCCAGATTTGCAAGGACTCCTGGCATCTCTGCCAATACAACAAATTTTGGAACTTCCTCCAGTTAAATTGTTAGCTGAGCTTAAAACTAACAAATTGCAAGCGATATCGGGATTGCAGAGTGCTCTGCAAGAAAAACTTGCACCTATTGCTGCTTTGTTACCATAAGTGAAGTGTTGGAATGCGTAAATATTGCAAACATTAGTGAAGTTTACACTAATTAGTAGTTTTTGAAACGAATTAAATGCAACGAATTGAATAATTAACATTTATAATTAATTTAATGATGAAATAAATTGAAAATAACAATTAAATAAATATTTATAATTTTCTTTAAAAAAAATACAATTAGTACAGTGATTAGAGATAATTGCGTCAATTCACTTCGGAATGGAGGCTAAAATTATGAAAAAAAGAACAATTACAAATTTAAACTAACTGTCAATTATGTAGTTAGAGCCTTGTTTGTGAACGTAAATATAAAAAGGCATTGGGCAACAAAATTTGTTAAAAATTGTTTGTGTTTTTTTTGAACCCAGCATCAATTGAAAAAGGGGTAAACATTTTTTTATAGTTTATGGTGTAGGAATTTGTCGTTAGCTATACTCCTGAAACAGTTATAAGAAAATTCTTATACTTTTTTTTAAGAAGAGCGTTGCTAACTTGAGTCATGATAAGCAAATCAGCAAAATAACACAGAAAACATAGACAACATTTAAAATGTCACAACTTATTGATGATTAGTTATCAATACTAAACTATTCACTGTCACAGTAAATATTATATTAAAGGTAATATTTTCCGAACTTCTTCAAAGATAGATACAGGCTATGCCTACATTAAAAAAATTTTTTTCAGCGTTGCCACTTTTTTGGAAGTCAAAACAGAAAATCGTGAAGTGTCGAAAAATCTTTAAGTTATTTACCTAATTGAACTAAGTAACGATAAATGTTAAAAACACGACATTAATTGAAAAAATCATTTAAATCTGTTAAAAGTCCCGAAATTTATAGTTTTAGGCTGGTGAACAAGGGTTTGGCTATGAACAATTTTTTTTATCTATTAACAACTTATATCAGACATTTATAACTACCTGGCCTCTGGTCCCAAATATTCGTGCACCTTTTATTGGACCATCTAAAACACTCTCAGTTAATACATAATTTATGCAAACCCATTTTTTCAAACTCGCTATTTCATTTTTAAAGGCTCACGATTCATACAAAACCAGACTATATACATAAGTAGATACTGAAATCGAAATCCAAAAATAAACTTTTTATTATCAAAATCGGTGATCGAACTCTTTGCAACCGGAATCAATTTATAATTAATTTATCATAATAAGTCGTGGTGTAAATTATTTTATACCTACATATATACTTGTCACTATTAAGGCTACGCATTTTTTAATTAAAAATTTAAGTCACGAACAATAAATTAATTACATATATTTTCATTTTCATTTGATCATAAGTAAATATAATAGCTCCATAAGTTTGCATAATGAATATTTATATGTTCTTGCTTCTTGTGGGCACTACTTGGCTTTGACTTTAGTGCTTTAAAATTCACTTATTGGATTGAACATGAATATTACATAACATGTCCTTTAAATTTTGAATCGAATAATAGTAATTTGAAACCTTTTCTATTATTATAACGTTATAGTTTCCCATTTTTGCAATGCAAGAGTTAAAATCATGGCGGCGCCATTTTAAATATTTGAAGAACTCAAGTCTTTGCTATTTTGAGGATTAACGAGCTACTTAAAAACGGTAATATTCAAATTTTTTTACAGAAACTTATCAATGCTTACGAAAATTTATCAATAAGTTTATTTTATATGCCAACATATATGTATGTATGTCCTTCTGTTAAAAAAAATAATAAAAACAATAAATGTATTCAATTTCTTATTCCCTCCATTATATTATAAAACTGCACCCTTTTGATTTCAAAATACGTGCTTTATATTCATAAGGACAATGCGGTTATAGACAATATAACCCTCCCACATATACCAACCAATAACATCATCTTAAATGCCTTGTCTTATATCTCGATGACAGGGTTAAGGACATCCATCCACCCAATTTACCCCCATCACATTCACTTTGTTGTTCCGCATGTTCCATGACTTCACTAGGTACATTTCTACTACACTCCATATCTACAACATATTTTATGGGGCGTCTTCAAGGAGTGTTGTTGAAAATGCAAATCTGCAAATTCCTTACAACAACGTCTTCGTCTTCGTCTTTGTCGTAGTCCTTCGTACACCCTTTTCTTTTGTCGCAATTTTTCTTACTTAAAAAAATTTATTCATATTCCGGAGACAGAGAGTGTGAAACATTTCTCATGATAAATAAATTGATTTCTATACTAACATTCGATGCAATCTTGATATAATAATCAAGCTGTCAACACGAATGTCAAAAGTGACATTTCACACTATCGGCCATTATAATCAGCCACCTCTTTAATTGAGGCCAAAAAGAGTTCAATTTGTGTTTTGTGTCCATGGAAATGCATTCCCACTTCAAGATGTCCATCAATACTTTTGTTATGCAGACAAATTACGGGTGGTCTCTGATGGTCTGGGTGTCTCTCTCCATACGGACCTGGTTCGTTGCAACTATGACTGGTCAGAAAAACATTTTCATTCCTCGTTATGTATCGTATGTAAGTGTTGCTTCTTCTTTATTGTTTGTGTTTTTGTTGGGCGTTTAGGTCTTTTTGTTGTGTTTTCATTATTTGTGACGTGGGTTCTTTAAGGTTTGCTTCAAGAGCCTAAAAGTCCAGGTTGTATCTTACCTGGCCATCTGTTATGTTAACCAACTTTTCATCGAATATGATTATAATCAAAGAAGAAGGTGCCAGCTTTACCACCATGATGCACTACATACGGTGCAATGTGTGTCCAGTGTGGACGTTATTGAGGAACAAATGAAGCGAATCTTTATTGACCCATACCAGACACCATGCATCGTCTGCTATGAGTAATTTTTGACATTTTATCTGACAGTTGTTGTATTATTTTTTTTTTGTCTTTCTTTCTTTTTAATGTGAAATATTAATGCGAAGGTTTTTTTTAAAGAAGTCATTGTTGACGAAGATGATGATGTCCGATTGACAGAAAATGAAGCACTTCAGATGTTTTCTTGTGTAAACAAATAAATTTGGTTTATTATGAGAAAAAACGTGAATACTCGTATATGGACTTTAAATACCGTCTGAGTTTTAGGGAAGAGTTTGATATACATAATTTATTTTTTAACAAAAATCACACACATTTTTATTTTTAGTTTGTCGTCCTGTGAAGATAAATACCTACAGTTCGTTAAATTGGTTGATGTGCTACAATCTGCGTGGTTGTGATTAAAATCATTTAAGACATATTTAACAGTAAATGTGGTTACTGCATGCTTAGGGCTGGCCACGAGATGAGACTTTTGAAGTCTTGTCTCGGTCTTGTCAAAATTAAAAAAATTCAGGCTTGGTCTCGAATTTTTTTATTGGTCTCAGAATTTCTTCGATGTAGCAAAAATCAGAAACGACAGTTTTAGAGATTGCCTATCGAAATATTCAATATTATGTTTTGAAAAAAAAAAACAATTTTCAATGATTTTCTTTGAAAAATAAGTAAATTTTTGTTTTAAGAGTGTTATGGTCCGATCATAATGATGGCAAGAGTATGATAACCGGGCGCCGAGAAATGATAACGGATTTTTGTAGAACACGGCAATACAAGCATTTTTACTATGGGAGGGGGATCTATCTCCCCCGTTTAGGCGGTAGGGGCAATTTAAAAAATATGTACGTTAAATGGAAATAAATTAATTAAAAAATAACGGTAATACTTAAAATTAAATTAAAATTTTTTTTTAACTTTTTTCGTCCAAATTTTGAGTTTAAAACAATTTTTTTCAAAAACTATGCATAGTTTTGACTTGATTTAAAAACTGGCTAAAAGACAGAAGTGTTGGACTTAAAAAATGTATAAAACTTAGTTGTAAGTATAAGCGTTATTTTTTAATTATTTGTTTTCCATGTAAGGTACATATTTTTTAAATTGCCCTACCGCCTAAACGGGGGGAGATAGACCCACCCCCCTCCCATAATAAAAAATGCTTGTATTGCCGTGTTCTACAATCATCATTTTTTGGCGCCCCGGTTATCATACTCTCCCCATAATGATAAATGTATCTATGGATACAAAAAAAAATGTTCCCTAAAAAATTATTGGAACACAATATGTATTAATTGCTCTAAAAGCTTGGTAAAACGCCTAAGAATAACGAAGCATTCTAGCTAAAAATTAACACAACATACAATCTCGGAGTTTGGCCAAACCAATTGTTTTACTTGAATTTTAAAATGGTGACCTGGAGAAAAATCTCACGACCAAAATATAAATCTTACCATAGTCTTGTGTAAAATAATAAGCATTAGAACATTCAACATGATTTTAAACTAAATAATAATATTTCAAATAAAAAAAAATGTTATAAAAAATTATTTAAAAATTTGCTTTTTAAATGTGGCCATGTGCTCGAGAGATAAACCTTCGTCTGGATACGTCTCCTTTGTACAGAAAAAAACGGTTTTAATGAGAATCTGCATTTTTTTCATCATCGATATCTTAGGACAGTTTTGCAAACTACCAAAAGAATTGTGTAGAAGAAAATTTAGTAACATAATTCTAAATTATTCTCAATATTGGTTTGAAAAAATTTTTACCACTAAAAAATTTTGTTTTGTTGTGTGTGTTATTATTTCACTTTAAATAGTTATAAAATTTCTAAATTTTATTTAACGAAAAAGGTGAAATAAAGGAATGTCAAATGAAATTTACCTAATAAGGAAGAACTTATTACGAATTATTTTTGATTTGTCTAAAAACTTCATATTTCTAATGCATATTTTTTCTGAATTCTTACATTTTTGAAAAATAAACATAAAACACACAAAAAAATACATTGAAACCAAAGCTACAAACTTGTTAATAAGTTTTAAAATATTGTTCAATAAAAACATATGTACATAAATAGTAAATAAAACACATTTCGTAGTTCTATTATTAGGTTGCCGAAAACGCCATTTTTAAGTTTTCGCCAAAACCCAAACGCTGTAATTTTTTTCATTTCTGGACACGATATCATTATCGAAATTCATTTATGAGAAACTTGACATTAACGACGAATTTTGGCGACAAAAATGTGTATCTTTCCCATGGAAAGAGTAAAAGATTTCGAAAAAAAACTACTCCGAAAACATAAAAAACGGGGATTTTACGTCAAACGTCTGAGAAATGCGTCAAATATAAAATTATGCTGTAGAAAATTATTTTATTTAAAAACTATTTCCGAACTATCTTCCGAAATCTAAGGATTTCGTTAAAAATGTTTCAGAAAAAAAATCCTCTCACCCTTTTTGCTTGATCTCAAAGTGTTCGATGCCGAATGATAAGTAAAAAGTTAATTAACATAAAATTACACTTTTGCTTGTACAGGAATGTAGGTTGGTAAATAAAAGTACTTTTCTATTAGACAAAGTTGTCACGATTTAATTTAAATTTATTAACTTTTTTAAGATAAATTCAAATATGGATTTATCACGACACACATTCCCATAAAAATAAGCGAAAGCATATTCTCAAGTCTCTCTTCAATAGATACAAAAGTCTACGCCATTGCTAGATGTTGATGGGTTGATTTGTATAATTATTCAAATATTTTTTTTTTATTTCATTAAAACAATTAACCAATCAGCAACTATCACAACAAATTGCTGAATAATATTTCAATGAAAGGAAATTGAAATTGTTTGGTTAAATCATTTGCATCTCATATAAGTCAAAGGCATTAGCATCCAACATCCCATCCAATCAGCACGACCCTACCTATAAAACGAAAGAGATTCCCAGGTTTGGAACAAATTGATGCTATATCTATGTGGTGGTGTATCTTTGCGCTTGGCGACGACGACGACGACGACTTGGTTTTTTTTTATTTTGTGTTCATGTGAACGTTTATATAAAATTGATTGACAACTTCGAGTGGTACCACTCAAAATGTTGCTGTGGCTCAATTTGAAAATCGTGCCCTCTTCAGCCAAACTAGAATCGAATTATGTAGAAACGTTTGACTTAAATAGAAAATTACTGTAGGACAGATAAGCAAATACTGCATAAATAGATAGACGTATGTTTTATAGGTAAGCCTTCATATTTTGTGATATTTATAGATTTTTAATTTTTTAACTGCGACTGTGGCACTGATTTCTGTTGCTATAGTAAAATGTAGGTGATAGTACTCGAAAACATCGTCATCGATAGATGATTTGTTGAAGCTTCAATATAGTCAAATACTGCGGCAAGCTCAGAGAAACAGATGGCTTCCTTATTAAAAATTGTGAAGACTTTTTAACAACTTTCTAAAAATTCTTTAAAAAATATTGAATCTTTTAAACTAATCTAAATTTTTATAGACGGGATAGCTTCCATTTACTATTTTCATCCTAAACGGTTTCTGCAGTAGAACAATACCGGATGTCAAATGGACATCCTATACAAATCTTATTGAAAACTCTACATAAGTCTACATAAGTCATATATTCACCTCTGTTTTGATATTGTAAGTAATTCTTCCGTTTAAAAAAAAGGAGGTGTTACAAAGAAGTTTTTGTTTGCTCTTGGTTTTGATTTGCGAATTCGAATTCGGAAGTTTAAAAATAAAAGTATTACCACCTAATAGCTAACTGCTAGGGGAACTCCTTCGAAATTTAGAACATCGTTTTCAAATTCGGAAACAAATTCAAATTGATAATAATAATTTATTTATGCAATACGTTTATGGTTTTTATTGACCACATTAATTAAGAGATTGTGACTATGAACGCCGCCCGTAGTAAGATTTTGATTTAGGCGCGTGTTCAGTCATGATTGTAATTATCAGTGCTTGAAAGTTTTTAGTCAAATAACTGTCCGAAGTGAATTTACTATAGACATTTTGAAACGTTTATTTAAAGCAATATCAGTAGAAAATTTGAGATATGAAAAAATAATTAACCTTAATCGAACGTTAAGTCCAATAGTGCTTAAATAATATTTCATGACTTAATTTGCCTCAAGCTTTTTTGACAAGCAAAACAACTAACACCTTCCCCAGTACATACAGAATCTATATGTACACAGCAGCTACTAAAAAAGTCTCCAAAAGATCCATCACAGCGAGTTTAAAAGAACCAATAGAAACTACGGCATCGAAAAGTTTGTTGGCCGAACTCCCTTTAACACCACAACCATATCCAGTACCGGAAAATACGAACATATGAAGATAAGGTGTGTTTTGTTGAGAACGTAGCACAGCAGAGTAAAAAAAAATCAAGAAAACGATCCACAGCAAATGTGTTTCACTTTTGACTTTAAGGCTTGTTCGATTTCTCTATCTTTGAGCACTCCGGATCTTACACTTAACTTACATGAGAACGACCGACGAATGGCCGAATAAATGTGATTTAAAACAATTTATTAACCTAAATTCTTCACAAATTTTAATCAAAATGACAGAAGTACATTTTGTTTTGATGTTCCGATACTAAACTAAGCTTTTTGTTTGAAAAAATACGATAAATTTGAGAAAACAAATTATTCGTCGCGAATTGCAAAATGATTGTTACGAATTGTCAAACTCTATTCGCGTTCCACATACGATCGACATTACGGCGAACAAATTGTTCGCACAACTAACCTCAAAATCAATCTTGTTTTTGTTTTCTTCGTGGTGGGTCATGACTGAATTTGTCAAAGTCAAACGTCATTCGCAACGAATAAAAAAGGCCATGTGAAAGAAATGTCAAACTGGACGAATATTCGCTCATTCGTCGGTCTTTGGTCGCTCTCATGTAAATAGTCCTTTAATGATAACTGAGACTAATTCGGAAAAATCGTGACTACGAAACAACAACAACAACAACGTGCTGTTGTTAATCATAGCAACGTGTTGTTACTGTTATTTCATGGTTGTGAGCCTTGATTCTGGTTTAATACTATCCACACCAAACCAAAAAGGCGTTCACATTGCACATTTTCGTGTTTTTGTTCGACATTTTCATTTTATTTGACAGCGGGCTCTCACTATTTTGATGTTTGATTGGCGCTGAACTTTTCATGAGATTGCTAATTTAGTTCATCTCTCAAAAATTATAATCTTTTTGTTGAAAGCATTTAAAACGACCTCGGTCAAAAAGATTTTTTTATAAACCCCACCTTAAAAATACAGGTGAGTATAACCAGCCTTAAGATGACAAAATCGAACATACCAACATATAAAATGAAAATGGCAACATCAGCACCCCTGCCTTTGAGTAGACATACTATTTTGTCAAGTAAAATTTGACTGAGAAAAAAAGTTAAAGTAAATGCCAGTAGTTTTTTGTTATTGTATCTCTTGTTAAATTTTGACTGACTGGGTTGCAGTTGGTCACCAAAACACACCTATAGTTACAAATTCCAGAAACCATCATTATCAGCTATAATATTGTGGCAGTTTGAGCCAATTGAAGCATACGCCAACTATTTCAAAGGAAACATCACACCGATTCCATCTGTTGACTTGATGTTTTTATGTACAAAAAGTTGAATCATCTATTCATCAACAGATACTGATCATTTTCGATGACACCAATCCCGCAAGTCGATAGCCAAAATCAATGTTATCTAGAGGAAGTAGAAACCATCGGCAATTCCAAGTCATACAAATCAGCTAAAAAGACTTCCTTAAGCAGTAATAATAATGATCCAAATAACAACATCAACAACTGTTACTTCTTCCAAAAATGGAAAACAGCGAAGACAGTAGCAATTCCAAGGAATGGTACTTCAAACTTGGTCCAACTATTACAGGTTAATATCGCTTCTCATTAGCAAACTACTGGAGACTCTGGAAATTTAATCATCCATGACATGCAGTTCGGCTTTCTGTTGAAGTTCCACTCTAAAAAGTCATCAAGATACC
Organism: Syrphus vitripennis; assembly: GCA_958431115.1. Classification (NCBI taxonomy): domain Eukaryota; kingdom Metazoa; phylum Arthropoda; class Insecta; order Diptera; family Syrphidae; genus Syrphus; species Syrphus vitripennis. The sequence continues at coordinate 34,106,662 of OY288108.1, forward strand.
GTCGGCTTTTTGATATAAATAGGATATAAGCAAATTTGTGTAGAAAGCATTTGACAAAATTTGAATAGAAGTTCTAACCTATAAAGTTCACTTTTTAGATCCACTTCCAAAAATAGTAAAGGCTCGTTTTTTTTCAGCTGGTGCAAAATTAATCACCCTATGTTATAAATTTTGCAAATAGTGTCACACGTCAATCATGACGTTTGTAAACTAAACAGCTGTTATATACAAACGGACAATGGAGTGCTGCACTAAATATGTGGAACATGGAATAATTGTGCAGATTTTTCTTTCATTTAGTAAAAAAGTAATTCATCAAAATTGGGTGACTAATTTTGCCCAACCTTGTAATACAAGTATATATGTAAATAAAATAAATATTTATTTTTTGTCGAACCAAAATATGTACATTTTTTTCATAATAACTTGTTTAATAAATAAGTAAAGATTTTTTCTCAAATATTTGACCTTTTATTCTGCAAAAAATGTTTTTTAAAATAAATCCATATTCACATACCTACAAAACAAAAAAAAATTTAATTGTGTCTATGTACTAACTCACTTCTTTGCCAATTAAAACCAACCCGATGGCATCATCATGAGCAAGGAGCAGCAATTAGAGAGCAATAAACATAAACAAAAGACTACATATTCACTCCTACACCACCAACAAGCATCATTCGTGCGCCCGCCACGAGCAATCGTCTATTTCTGGTTTACTCGTATAACATCATGTCCTGTCCATTCAAATAGATTTTGTCAAGATTTTTCCTCTCATTAAATCCACACAAACCAACTAAAAAAATCTACCCATATAAAATCCTTTTTCTTCCTTTTTATACAAAAAAAAAAAAAAAAACAGTGGATCAATTTTTAATTGCCTTTGTTAAGGTCGTTTCCTTTTTGCTTTGTTTGTTGTGTGCCAACAATAATAAAGTTTGTATAATTCCGCCTGACGCCTCATCCTGATTAAACCATACCTACAAACACCGAGCAGCCAAGAACCAAAACAACCCCCATTATATGACAAAAGAATAAATAATTCCCAACAAAAGCAACTTAAATCAATAAAAACAACAATCCAGCAAGGACGACAATGCCGATGACGATAACGACGACGAATCATCACAGATCATGCGAAACTCATTAATCTTCGAATATGAAGAATATATCCTGTCATAACAAAGGCAACATAAAAATATAATAACACACACACGATTTGGATGAAGCACAAAAAAAAGGACTTTTCGAAGATATCCATATTTCCATACGTTTATGCGCGTCGATAGATCCTTGCGGGAGGTGTGCCGAAAGCCAATGCCGTTGCCGTCACCCACCCTCCCTTTTGCGCTTATCAAATGTCCCTATGAGTTTATGCATCCTCGACCGCGCCCAGGAAACGTGTACGAACACCGACAAGAAATCAAATAAATTTATCCCAATAATAAATCGCAGGTCCTTGGTGCGTCATCTAGTTTATGATATGATGATGATGTGTGAAACATCAACATCAGCCCTTTTCCTTGGCTGGCTAAACGATTCCGCTTCGGAAGGAAGCGATGTCTCTGAGACAACTCGAAGGGGGAGTGAGAAAGTTCTCCTCATGATAGACTTTTGGTTATGTTGTTAGGTCTCAAATGTCGTCAATGAAGGGAACAATATTTCTCTAAACCGGGGCTGGCTGGCTGGCTGTCCTTGCTGAAAACAAACACGTGCCCCGAGGGCACGTGCACACAATTCAGGTTAAGTCCGCGATTAAATTAATCGGTGATTAGTGACGGTAGCGCTTTGCTGAAGGTAGAAACGTACATACTACTAGTACCCCATGGAAGAATGATAGAATCTCGAGTAATTGTTTACATGTGGGGAGGATTAATCCTGTCATATTGGAAATTTGATTTCTTCGTTTTCGGTAATTTTGTTGTTTATATTTTGTTTGTATAAAAAAAAACATCATCAGCAATCATTAAAAGATTTGTCGGGATTATTTTGATTTGAATTTTATTAAGAATTCCCAAACATCCCAACAACCATTGTTGCTATAAGCTCGGCTCAGTTTTTGATTGCAGGATGAGTTTCCCTGAATTTAGTTTTTTCTTTTTTCGTCTGCAGTTTTCTTCATAGTTTTATTTTATTTAAGGTACAATGTTAAGGATGTTAAGGCAACTGATTAGTTTGAAAAAGACTTTTCGAAGAATTCACATATGGCAAAAAATGATATCAAATTTTCGTAGGTAAATGATATCCGACTTCTTCCAGCCGCACTTGTTTTGAGTTTTTATAAAACAATTGAAAATGCACTTTTAAGAAAAAGTTTTTTGTATGAAAAATCAAATTTACTTGCCTTACTTCCAAATGCCTTTTTTACTACATTGCGGTCTTATTTCTTAATTTAAGTGAAATGTCTTGTACTTTTTTCATCTCAACTCCACAGCCATAAAAACTCAATTACTAATATTAAATTTCGCTTTGAATATACAAGGTACAGTTTTATTAGATCGTGGTATAGTTTCATTTTGTACCGCGCGGCTTAAATTAATTTTTCGATCGCTGTCTTATTTTATTTCTATAGTGAAATAAGACCGTGCGGCCTAATTTTAATTTCATTTTTATATCGCGGGGCTTTTTCATTTTTGATAGCTGCCTTATTTCCCGTAACCTTACTTCCTCCTCTCAACAGGATTTTCAGTTTTGTTAATATTGCATAAGTCGTGTTTGACTAATTTTGCAAATTTTTAATACGAAGATAAATTTGACCGAAGATGATTTTGACACCAAGAGTGAATGCTCGTTCAAATCGAAACAAAATCAGGTAATTGTTGAAAATTTATTGCGAAACAAACTATTTCATCAAAATCGCTAGAACCGTTTCAGAGTAATTTTCTTTCTTGTTCATGAGAACAAAATTTCATTAAAATCGATAGCCAGGTAAATATAAAATAATATATATACAAGAATAGCTCCATTAAAGTAATGTATGTATATGAATGTAAAATAGGTTCGACGTTGAAAATCTACTTCTTTCGTTTGAATTGATTGAAATTTATGTATTATCAACTTAATGTCTTTGTAAATTTTAAGGTTTTCGAGTTTCGGGGTGAGTACTGTATTGAACTCGCTAAATAGTAAATATTTATAACGCGGCTAATCCGGAAAAATCCAAAAATGTTTAATGTCTTTGTTCGCAGGGCATCCAGAAATGCCTAGAAACATACGGGAAACTGAACGAATCAGAGTTTTTACCTCAGATGAAGTGCCACAGAAAAGCGAAACACACGAGTTGAAAATAACCGAAGTGTGAACTTCTGCGTAGTTAAAGAGCTGCTGAAGGACATCAAGTGATACTTAATACACGCCTTTTCATCAAAAATAACTGAATATTGATAGTTGTTGATTGGCTAGAGAAAAGCCTCCTCGAGTGACGATAACAGTGTGGTAAAATTCAATAAGTTTTTCATATTATTTTAAGAAGAATACTACTTGAAATGTACATATAATAATAAAACAATAACTCATTGTTTTAAAAATTTTACTTATTGAAATTCAGTTCATGCACAGTCAAAGTTTAGACAGAAATGTTTCCTATCTGTGGTTTGATGTGATTAAATTTTGACATTAGAATGAATTTTTCTATTGCTTAGTGATTTGTAGTGTTCTTCTGGGAATCGGAAGATTTAAATAATAAAATTAAATGCCAAACTAATAAACTAATTTTAATTTTTTGCGGGCGGCCATGTTTATTTTGTCAACAAGGCTTTCTTCATTGCTTTAATAAGACCATCTTCTTGGATGAAAACCGTTCGAAAGTCTTATAACTTTTCTTCTATTTTATGTTGTTCTTTTTTATTGTTTGTATGTATTCACAATACATACATTGCAATAAGATTGACTTTTAGTTCTTTTTTAGACCACTTTTTTTTTCAAAAACAAGAGTTCACTTAGAGAAATAAACAGGAAATTTTTCAACCCAGTGTTGTAAGTTTCGGACTTGGAGAACAAGACGAAACTGTGTTTTTTTTTAAGCCGAGACTCACCTTTTTGACCTGATTATAGTTTTAACTTAATAAACTTGACTTGATGATCTTGATTCTACTTAGCTTTGTGCTCATAATGTTGGTGCCAAAAGGGTTCTTACAAGGGGGGCAAATCATTCCGACAAAGCTCAATTTTGGTTACCTCTTAATAGTTTTTGTGTAGAACAAATGAGGAACAATAGATCATGCCTCCATTCTTTTTTTAAATTAGATTTTTTGAGTAATTTGCAATAAACTTTTTAAGTCACACTCAATCACCAGCATTGGTGTGCTTGTACTCGGAGTGAAATTCTCGTTCACCCTATATTTATATATATCCTTCAGGAGGGCTCTTATAATAACCCCAAACTTATTTTTCGGAAAAATGACTTCGTTTAGCGCTTCCTTGGCTCCAAAAGAATCCCGTTGTCAAAAACGATAGTCTAGCTGAAAATGGTTGTTCCGACTTCAAATCAAATTTAACACTCAAAGTGATCTTGCCTTTCATATCTTAACTGATGCATCAATTGTCTGATAAATCATCAATAAAACTTGAATTGGAAAAATCTTTTGCATTGAAAAGCATTGAGTTTTTCAACATTCATTCAATCAATGACTGCGGCAGAAAAAAAAAATCAAATATATTCACATTGCATTGGTTTTTTTTATTATTGTTTATTATTAATTTTTATTATATAATTTTTGTTCTATACATTTATATTGAGCTTACGACTAAAAAAAACTACATTATATTTAAAGTGGAAAAGACAAAAAATTATCATTTTACTAAATTTTAAATCTAATGTCAACTATTTAATATTAGATAATTATTTTCTTTTATTTTTTTGTTTTTTTTTTCTTTCTTACTTTTTCCCTTAAAGTTATTATATCTATTTATAATAATTCGAAACAAATTTTGTATTTACAAAAACATTTTCTCTGCGGCTATTTGAGAGTTTTTTTTAAAATTTTTCTTTCAATCATTTTTTTTTATATATTTACTTCTCTGTGTTTCTTTTAATAGATAATAATTTTAAAAATTAATTTTAATACAAATTAAATTGCCAATTAAATTAGCACAAACTGCGACCGTCCGTTGCGATCTAAATTCGAAAGTGATGTGTGTGGTTTTTTTGAGTGTTTTTTTTTTATAAGAAATAACTTTTTGAGTATTTTTGTTTTGTTTCTTCTTCGCCAAAATAAAAAAAAAAAAAATTTTTTGAAAATTTTTAAAAATTACAAAAAAAAATATTTTTATAAAATAATATCTATTTATAATAATAAAATAATTAATCAAGAAAAAACAAGAAACCTAATTAAAAAACGAACTGAAACAATCACTTAATTATTACCAAGCCCTACCCTGCAGTGGCAAATAGCCACCGCATTGCTGCTGATGTGAATTGGTCATAAAGTTATTTTGATTTCTATAGGCCATTGCCAGACTATTTGACATTAGGGAATTATTGCAGGGCTGTTGGAGCATTTGGGCATTATGCCCAGAAACGGCACCATTGTACGTGGCCAGGAGTGTCGATGATGTGTCTGGTGAATGGGTGTGGGGGGCATCACCAGTTAGAAGATTACTGCCACCGGGCACGGCACCACCAGAACTGCTGCCACTGCCAGACGAACCGCCATTACTGGTGCCGCCTACTTGTTGTTGTTGCTGCTGTTGTTGTTGCTGTTGCTGCTGTTGTTGGGGCGTTGAATTGGAGCTGCCCGAACAAGGTTTGCCGTCTTTCACTAAAACTGGTACAGCGACACGTCGTGGTGAACTCGCTGACTGAACAAAAAATACCCACAGAAAACGAAGGAAGAAGACGGCGTGGAGTGAATTATTATATGAAAAGAAACAAAAAAAACAATATTTAATTTAAATCAAACATGGTATTTTTTTATTTAAAAGCTTAAAATAAGTAAAAGTTGAAAATCCCTAAAAAATGAGAAAATGTTTGTTTCCATTTTCAGAATGGAAAATTTGGAAAAAAAATTGACTTCCTTATCTTAGCAGTTCTGTTTTTGTTTTGAGATATTTTTTCACATCAATATAAATTATTATTCCTTGCTTCGTAGATTATTTTTTTTAAATAAATTTTGATATTATTTAAATCACTTAAGTGCAATTTTTGACAGATTCGAAGGATTCTACATAAATAGATAGATAGAATTTTTTTATTTTGTGGTTTGGAATTGAGTTTGCTTATCAACTCATTTGTTTAAAAAGCTTTTTGATAAATGGTATTTGTTATATTGTTTTGTTTTACTTTCTTTTTCATTCGAAATTTTGAATTTACTTTTAAACGAAGTTAAAATAGTGTTGAAGAAATTAAACAAACGTGTTGTCATCCAGTTCCAGCTCATTGGAAAGTCATTTACTCAGTAACTTACAGAAACCTCTTTCTCTTCCGAATTGGAAATTCAACTTTTATATAAAACCTAAAACCCCTTAAAAATTGCTCAGGGATTACATAATTTTGCATGTTGTTAACAAATGCTTCCAAAGTGACAAGCCCAAAAATAAGCCATTTCTTATTTGTCAAAAATTTAGAATTAAGAAGTGACATTGAGTTTTTTTTATCTATTGCTCGGTTAAGTGCTGGTGTTGACGTTTGTGAATGCACTATACACGACTTTATACAAGGTCCTTCAAGAAGAGATCTAGCTAGGCTATAGACCTTTGAATGTTTATAATCAATCAGAAAGGTTAAAAGATACATACATACATATTTGGGTATTCATCTATAAAATGTTATCAAACTACCTATATAAGCAACAGTAACTTCTTATTTACAAATACCTTCTTTTGTAAATATAAACAATATTTGTTATATTTTAAGCTTTTAAATTGATTTATTATTAGAATACAAAATATTTACCTGATTTTGTTGATTCTGTTCAGCCATAGCCTTCTCTTTTGCTTGCCGTTTACATTTGTATCGATGATTTTGAAACCAAATTTTCACCTGAAAAAAAAAGAAGAAAATAAAATATTATTTAATCAAAGAATATCCAAGTTATAAAAAAAAAAAACAATAAAAAAAGAAACCGAGCCGGTTTTTAAAGAATAGGTTCCTAAATGCCCACTCATTCTTTTGAAGTGCTATGACAACAAACAATATAAAATTCATCACCACCTGAATACGCCCGTAATGAGATTTTAACACAATATCAAATCACAAACAAAAAAAAAAAAATATAATACAAAAGCCCCTAAGTCCGATTAAGTAGTATTGTCCATAGACAAAAAAAAGAGGGAACAAAATCGAAAACTCCTAACAATCGAGAGTAATCAAAAAAAAAAAAAAGAGTAACAAAAAAAGAACCACACTCTTATTCACACCTGATCCGGTTGATCAGTGTTAGAAGGCTATAAGAGTAAAAGTACGAGAATTTTTTTTTGGGGCAGAGTAATAGAATTGTCATCTTAGCACTTTTCAGGGCTTCTGTTTTTCTATATAAAATTCGAATCGATTGATATACTCATAATGCGCCATATATAGATTCTTTTTTTTTTATTTTGTCTTCTTAGTCTCTGCTGATACCCAGATTACACGAGATGTCCTTCGAAATCATGATGATGATATAGCAAAATTGGAACTTGTTTCCAATCGAGACTGACAGTATGCCTTACCTTTATACATTGTATAGTTTACAGCCTACCTCTACACTGATGTATATAAGTTTGAAATAAAAAAAACTGAAAGAGTGGAATCAAATAAAAGACATTCAAGTGGATAAAGTATCTTCTTGTGTCATCCGTCACAGTATTCTGTCGCATCAGACTTAAGACATACTCATACTCAAGTGTTGGCCACTGAATTGCGGTGTCACATGAGTTTTTTAAAACGTTTTTTTTTTTGTGTAAAGGATTACTGTGGCTTAATTCAGGGCAGAATAAAATTGTAGGTTTTTTTTTACACCGGGCAAGGTTACTCAAACTCAATTGTTCGATTTCCATCCATGACCCTCTTAACACCCTGCATGTATGTTGCATGTATCTTGGCTTAAATAAAAATGCAGTAGCAATCTGCTGCTGGAATTAAATATCGATGCAGAGTAATAATGTCAGAAGTTTCTTTTATATTTTTTCAGTTGAAGTGCTCACCTAGGCTGACAGTAAAGCATTATTAAATATTGGCATTGTTAGAGCAGGGTTTTTTTCTTGGGCAAAAAACGCTGTTATGTACAGTACATAGGAATTGGAGAAGAAAATATGAAGACCTAAATACAGTTCCATTGTGAATGTACATATTTTGATTTTGAGAATTTTGACATGTTTTACGATGGATGGGACGAAAAATATCACAGACATAATTACCGACGGGAGAATCAACATTTCAAATTTCCTATGCAGTTTTCAATTCGTAGATATTTTATTTTATTTCAATTAAGATCTATAAAAAGACCGATTTCAAGCAAAATTAGTTAAGGTTAAGCAATGGTTTAAGGTTCTAGTGTGTGTTATGCGAGCTAGTTTTTTCTATAGCTCAACAACACAAGTAAGGAACAGCTATCAGAATCAGTCAAGTCAAAAAAGCTAAGAATTTTAATGGACAGCATTCTAATAGTAAATTTTATTTGGCTCTATTAAATTTGGTAAAAAAAAAAATCTTAAAACCCCATCGCTATTTGGCGAGGAGCAACACAACACATATTTAAAAACTTTATTATTTTTATTGTACTATTTTTGTACATAGAATGTCAGTTTATTAGGCTTAACCATTCTTCCGTCAATTGCATTGAATTTTTTGTGAACAACAACAACAACTTTTAAGGCACTACCACCAATTGTTTTTACGAATTAATTTTTATATTAATTCGTTTATATTTTTATTTTTGGCCGGAGTTATAGCTATTTCATGCTTGCCAGACAATCATCAGACTCCTTTTAGTGGCGCTGAGCTTTAATCCAATTTTATTTGAAGAACACTTGTAGGATTCGAACGCATATCATATTAAAAACATTGCCTACTTTTTTGAACCCGAATGTGGGGTATTATCAAAATTTCTGTTTCTTTTATATTTTAATAAATATAACAAATATGGTTCGTTTTTTCAGCCTTTTTTCTCCTTTTTTCGCCGATGTAAGAAAGCTTGGAAACACGATACGGGAATGAAAACTAAGGTGTTTAAAGCGAGATTTTAGATTTTTATTTCGACGCTAGATGGTACCTCAGAGCGGTTGAATTTGTTATGAAAAATGCACAGACATTTTGTACCTAAGTTTGTAGTTTTATTGTTCCTAAGGTCAGTGTAAGCGAATACAAGTTGACAAAATGTAGAAACTTAACGTCAATTATACGTCATGTTTTTTTTCACGAAATTCGCGATTTACGATCTTATGCAAAATATGGAAGTTAATTATTTTTAAAAAATACATTACTTTTCAAATCAAAAATTTCTCCTTTTTTATTAAATTTTTTAATGAATTATTTTAATTATTATATGTACATAATAATTAACGTTGTCTGATATTGATCACATATTTTGATTATTTTTTCACAAATAGGTACTTTGAGGACAAAATTATTATAAAATTTAATAAAAAACATTTTAACTTCTTCAAATAAAATATACCAATTAAAACTCCTTCTTTTTGCATTAGACCATTAGTTTCTGACACATAGAATGTCAAACTGTCACACAACAGAGACAACATTCATTAAAAATTGGTCGAGCAAACAAAAAAAAAACAATTTTGAAGATAAAAGCGTACATTCATAGTTACAATAATTTACAGAAGTTCTTCTCGGACTATAACATTTTCTCTGACTTGATGTGTGTTTTTTTTTCTCACGATAATTACTTAAATAGGATGTTATGTCGTCTTTAATAGCTTCTAAATTAAGTGGAGCAAATAAAGTAGCAGTAAACCAACTTATTAAACGGTTCCACGATTTTGATTAAATCTTTGAATTAAGCGTTGTGGATGCAGCGCGGTGCGGATAGCGCATGAAAAAATACAAAATTCATTTGTGAAAAAAATGTGGTTTAAGTGAGAAGCGTATGATTAACAAAGCCTGTGCGGCTTCAAACGGCAGGCGACCATTTTTTATTCTTCCCTGATTTTATTTACCCTAAATAAAAAATAAAAAACTTAGAAAACCGAGTGCCACCACTAACAATATATATGTAACTAAGGGTAGGTTCTATATATAAATGTTTTTTTTTTTATGTGCATATGTATATACCTACCTAGCAACCTAAAAATTTACTACATATATTATTTCAAAACCAACTGGTATGAATTTTATTTAATTTATTTTTATTATTATTTTAACACAGACGAGTATCAGGGTGAAAGAAAAAAATCATACTAGCCCAGTAGTAATAGCAGCAGAAGCAGAAGCAGCAGCCAGCAGCCACTTGAAATCACAAAACCATTATTTTATATGAATTTTTTCGTGTGCGTTACCTTTTTATTTATTTTTATTATTCCCCTCCCCTCCTCCCCATTGCAATGTACGAGACGAGTATAACACAAAGTGAGGTTCGTCCTTTTTGCAATTCGAATGGAATTTATTATGTTCGTACGAATTTCTCCTCTGTTTTCCGTTATGATGATGATGTTATGGTGTCCTGGATGTGATGTTTATTTACCAGTTTCACTATAATATTTTTTTTTAGTTGTTGTTGTTTTATTTTTATCGAAAGACCGTCAGATGCTGTGTCCTATCAAAACCAAGCTGGTGTACGAGTTATAGAGCATTTTTTTTTGTTTTTGATCGTTGTTCTATATAAATATATTTTATACGGTATAGTGCGACACATATAGAGAGGGCCAGAAAAATAGGCTGCACATAACAATACAAAGTTTTGAAGTAGTTTTGCACTCTCTTAAACATCTGCCCGATATATTATAATTATTTTTCTTTTTTTTTAATAAATTTGTATGTGTACACTGTACATTTGTCTACCTATGGTATGTTGTTATGTATATTTATTTTAATACGATGAAAAAGCTTTCTGAATATTTTTTTCTGATACAAGCCAAATGTTTTTGGAAGGTATTGCTCGAAAATAGGATCAAAATAGTTGTTTTGTCAGCACAGACAAACTAAGAAATGATGATTAATAGGAATCATCATGAAATGATGACTGCAGTTATTTTAATTTTTAACTTTTAAAATTCATTTCCAACCAATATATCAGCTTCGAATAAGCTTCTTATTTCGGTAAGGCATTTGTAAAATTTCGTTAATCATCAAAAGGGAACATTATAGAAGCTTATATAACTTTTTTATAACTTCCTAAGAGAGCATACGTAAAGGGTGTCTCAACAAGAACGCAAGATTGTTATTTTAAATAAAACGCAGATATTTAAAAAAAAATCGCGAATTCTTTATTATATCGTAAGGTAGACAGGATGAGGTTATGTATAGAACAACACATCGGGCAGATGGCTGCCGCGGCTTTGCTGGCACATACACGATTTTTTAATGAAATTTTCAATGACCGTTTTGCATAAATGCTGCTGTATTTCATTAATGCAGCGTCAAATTTCCTCTTTTAAGGCTTGAGTCGTCGTCGGTTTATTCAAAAAACCCCAAAGAAAAAAGTCCAATGGTGTTAAATCGCACGATCTAGGCGGCCAATTCTGGTCTCCAAAACGCGAAATAACACGACCGGGAAATGAATGATGAATGATGCAGCAATTGAATTGTTTCTCTGGCTGTATGAGATGTGGCGGCGTCTTGTTGAAACTACATCCCCTTCACATTCATTTCTTTAATTCTAGAAACGAAAAAATTGGTTATCATTTCACATAGTGGATTTGGAAACACCAATTTGCTGAGCTCGGTGTCGAATTGAGGTGGATAGAGTTTGAGCGACATCATCACGTACTGCTGCGATATTTTCGGTCGATCGACTTGGTCGAAGGCGCGTTGTTGTCTTTACATCAGTGATTTCACCATTTTGGTAAAACAATTTCACAATGAGAATGCGTTTTTCATTCTTATAGCGCTCCATTTTTATTAACTTTATACCTTCTACTAACAAACAATAATAATTGTTCAAATGTCAAACAATGACACTTCGAATCGCGCCAAATTTAAATCTTGCGTTCTTGTTGGGACACCCTTTATATGTAGATGTTTGGATGAAGCTTAAGTTTTGACAGATGGTTTAAGAAGTGCTGCTGTAAAAATCTTCATACAACTCTTACCGAAGTTAAAAAATAAACAAACCGAAAAAATCCAAGTCTAAGTCATTATTAACTTTACCTGTAGGTACACAATTTCAAAATGCTGAACATTGGGTTTACAGCATCAGAAAATCAAAGAAATAGTTCTACGTACGGCGCTGAATAGTTTCTAGAGAAACCTTAACATTAAAGTTTGAAGCAAATCGCTTTAGTGGTTAAGGCTTGGTAGATTGAGAATTGCTTTTTTAAATTGTTGGTGGGGGTATCCTATGAAATCTTGACGCTTAGTTCTCGTTTTCCTCAAGACTTGGTTGCCATCTTAATTTAATTTAATAATTTAATTTAATGCGAGAGCTCATGAAGAACCAATGCCTAAGAGACTTACGACTCTTGACCATTCCTGTGTGCGTGTTATTGCAGGAATACAGGGGACCTACAATTTATGCCGAATTTGAAATTGATTGAGGTAGAAACTCCTCCCGTGATAAGAAATGCTCCTTTTGAATTTTCTATACAAAAATTCATTATTATTCTTCGCATCCTTGTGTTGAAAATGTGACTTAAGAATCATTCTGTTTTTTTTTATTTCACTTATATTTTACAATTTCGCGTGTCTTATGAAATTTTTAAAGATTCTTTTCGCTTCAATTGTGTTTGATAAATGCCTTTTAAAAAATCGTCCCGGTCTAAAATTTTATCTGAATGGTTTTGTATGTAATGCCTTAAAGTAAAAAACAAAATCTCAAATTTATATGACCCGCCGGAAGTCAGTAATCGACACTCTCTCTCTCTCTGTTCAAACGAAAGTCTCAAACAAATAAGCAAATTACTAATTCACTTTGCTTCTCTTTTCACAAAATTATTCCACAACTATAAACTCGTGTCAAAGTGAATTATAATTCCGCAAATTCTAACTAGCCTGTAGGTAGGTACTGTATACAATGAACATTCAACAATTCAAAATACCCACCACCTGAAGTGTATTTGAAGTGCAAGTATTCTCGTTCAAAAAAAAAAAATCTGTTCGTCCACATTCAGATTCTGGTCCTCCATTTATTTCTATGCCTCCATATTTCATATTTTTTTTTTAATGTTCTACATATATACGAGTGTAATGGTATATATGTTTTTTTTTTATATAATTTGATTATTTCGCCCCGTTCATCTTATTTATGTTCAAATGAAAAAGGCTCTTAAGTGGATTTTAACGTCAATCATTGTGAAGACTTCAGAGCACAACCGGCATAACAGCAGCAGCTCTCAGTCTCAAAACATCCAAATCCATGCATCATGCATTGCAGTGCATAATATCGCAAAAAACGTTTCGTTACACTATTTAGCGTGAATAATTTTAATAAAATATATTAAACAACCATAAGTATAAATTTTTGTATAGAACATAGTTGTCGTCAACTCAGATGATGGAAGTTTTTTTTTCATATTATTCCTTGGAAAACATCCCCAACATCACGTCATATTATATTAACCCCAACACGACCACGATAACGACGACCACGACAACGGGCACCTTTTTTACACTCTCGATCTCTCTGTCCCAAGCTGGAAACACGATTATCCAATTGAACGCTGACAAAGTGTTATTCCCACTAGAGCGCGAGGTCGTCGTATATTTAAAATTAAAAAAAAAAGTAAAACATGTGAGCTAAGCAGTGAGCGTTATGAGTGGAAACGCCGACAAAAAACCCATAATTTCCAAAGCCATTAAGTACAGCGAGTCTCGGTGCTAGCTAAACTATAATGCAGTGAAAAAGCATACATTTGAGTCGTGTGTCTTACTTGGTAAAAATTACTATATTTTATACAGGCTGATCCAAAAGTTTGATTTAGAATTGATTTAGAAAATTGTATACCCCGCCAAATGTTGAAAGACCGATTTTATAAAATTTCTGTTAATTAATTTTAATTTTTAAATTTAAAATTAAAATAAAAAAAAAAATTGTATAAACATCCTTTTTACTTCAAACAATATTTTTTTTATTTAAGAAGTATTCTTCCGTGTAAACGCATTTTTTTAAATTTCAAATCAAATTCTCAAAATATTTTTACAGACATAGTCCATGTGACAAAATGACAAAATTCTTGCAAAAACAAATTAACCAATATTCAATTTTTGACATCTCCTTTAACCAGATCTATAAGCTGTTAGCATAGCTTATAAAAGCAACAAGTCAATAGGATTTCAATAATTCTTGAAATAATATTTTGACTTTATATTTAATGAATGGAAATTTCGTGCTATTCCAAAAAAAAAAAACATTTGTTTCTCTATCCTAAATCAACACTTCCTATTGAAATACTATAAAAAAACACCCCCAAGCAAAACTCAAAAAAGTAATACATTATCTCCGTTTGAATATACTTATTGGATTAACCAAGGAAGGACCTGAGTAAACATTCACACAGCAACAGCCTGCCTACCTGTTTTGATGTTTATTGAACATTTTGCATGTCCTTATGCGGGGATTAAAATGTTAATCCACAACAAAAACATACTGTGGCAAGAAGCTGTTGCAATAACAAAATAATAATGATAGAAAAGAAATAATGGCTATAGAACGAGAGAAGAATAATAAAATTTCCCACGTAGATAACTAATTATATTGTTGAGGTATAACTTCCCACTCATAATTTTATTAACAGATTTTGCCTATTTGGACATAAAATGCAAGTAGATATATGTATATGAAGGAGCTCCTAATAATTGAATTGTGTAAAAAAAAACGTTTTTGGTATTTTTCTGTAAAAAATGAAAAACCATTCTTTCGAAATTAGTAAACGGTAATAAGAAAAATTTAATGTTTCCATGTTCAATTCCTAGCCATACAACAAATATTAGATATAGAACACATACATATGATTTAATGCATCATGAAAATTTTAAGAGGAAAACCGTTTCCAACAATACGAAATCCTTATTGCTTTAAAATGTTTACATATGCAAAGTAGAAATGGCGACCACGAACAGTCTAGCTCGGTTGTATAATGAGCGCTGAAATGCTTCGTTTAAACAGAGGTTTTAGAGATATTCCTGAGCTCCCCTCCATCCGAATTTCACAAGCTTGCGATTTTAAGATCGGATGAAATCTTTACCAAAGAAAACATCTATACAGAGCCATATAGTCTCGTTCAGAAAAAGAACGTCATTGATCTTCAGTCCAAAATGACCACCGTTATGGTGGTTTATAGTAATTAACTCTTAACATTGGAACTTTTCATAGCATAGCATAAAAAAAAGAAACTGACAGAAAAAATAATATAGGTAACAAAATGTAAACTAAAGTAAAATTTAAAACATTTTTTTTCTGGCGGTCATTTCAAAAAGATTTTCTATGTTTTATTGTACAACTTTACTTTTTCTCAAAACTTGACCACAGTGTAATTTTTTTGTTCACACGACGTTTTTCTAGCTTCAGATTAATTGAAATATGGCAAGGGAAAAAAGTAAAGTTTTTTTGGTATATAAATATTTCGATTGATCAACACAGCAAAATGGGCACACAAAAAGAAAAGTGCGTATACGCTCAAGTGTACCACTTGACCAATGACCATAGCTCCATTTATCGGGTGCATAATAATAAATAATAAAAAGAAACGAATTTTAAAATATACATATATATTAATGTACGTGATGGTAGAAGGCAGATTAAACAAAAAAAAAAGTATGTGACCTGTCATCCTAAA
Source organism: Syrphus vitripennis (assembly GCA_958431115.1). Classification (NCBI taxonomy): domain Eukaryota; kingdom Metazoa; phylum Arthropoda; class Insecta; order Diptera; family Syrphidae; genus Syrphus; species Syrphus vitripennis. Next base: position 34,122,526 of record OY288108.1, read on the forward strand.
TGTTAATCACAACCAAGTAAATCAATGAAACTGTAAAAAATTAATATCAATATGAGTGCTAGTAACAGTTTTATTGGTGGTTCCCTAAAACCAATTCGAAATTTGACCGGTAGCTTTGGGTCCTTGGAGAATTTTTGAAAATAAATCTTTGAAATAATTACTCTTACTAAAAACAATAATTGAATGTTGTTTTGAAGAGGGCACCACATTTTATAATGTCGAAGTTTTGCACACAAATGATTTGAGTAGTAGAAAAGTGTCAAAACATTTTTTGTAGACAATCGCATGATTTGCTAAATTGTAAGCGGCGCGTCCTACATATATCAATGGCGACTTTTTAAAGTTTGCTGCCAAATTCAGCTTTTCCCGAAGTATTTTTAAATAACTGGGCTAAAAATAAATTAATCACTTGTTATTTATCATTTGAACAAGTTCTTGCGACGTATTCGTGCATTTATTTGTGATCTTTTATACGAGTATAGTAGGTAGCTGATGCCAGTTGCAATCTGCAACTTATGTTTCGCATCGGCACCGCTTAAATTGATATTTTTTCAAACAGTAAAGAGAAATACAGTCAATGGCACTTATTTGAACCACTTACCTACATAAACATTATCAGCTTTTTTATAAAAATTATTTGAGAGACTGATTGCATGTCCACAAAAAAATTTGTTCATGTAAAATTATTTATCTTAGGCAAAACAGGAACAATTCATAAGATATCGATAGATTTTTGTTCTTACTTTAAACTGACGTTCAATTACAATTATTAGCATTTCGAAGTTGAAACTTTAAGAAAAATGTTTGTTTTTCTCCTTAAAAAAAATAGCTCAAAAAAGTTCAAATTACACCAGTTTGCAGTTAAATGGAGTCGACTGTACTTTTATCTCCACGATATTGAACAAGTACATATAAAATCTTAAAAATTCAATGATGATGTTATCCCTTGGTATATATGAGAAGATTCTTATGGATTATAATGTCAAATATTTACCCGCATTATTATCGGATTTACGCGGGTTTATTCCTTTTAAGGTTAAACGAGCTGTAAATTTGTGTAAAATATGTTGGTTTCGCTATGGATTCATATCCTGGAGTATTTTTTTTTTCTTTCAATGTTTTCATCTTTTTTTTTTAATGTTGTTATTGTTACATTTTTTGCTTCACTTTTCTTTTTTATTGACAGGAAATATCGAGGTATGAACGATACAATGATGTACTTTATGCTCCTGATGATGGATCAAAATCATGATGGGATTGTCTTTGTACTCGCTGAACAAGTTGTGATAATATTTTGAAAGAATTGTGCGAGGGTGGTTATGATGAAATTTGTTTTTTTGTGCACTTTGAGTAGAATCAATCATGAAGAAGAAATTTGTGGTACCTAAGGGAAAAGGACTCCATGGAAAGAGGTACTTAAACAAAATTTGCTATCGAAGAGACCTTGCACTGTGCTCTACACTCAAAGCTGATAGAAATAATTTTCAGCTGATTTGTGCGGTGACAAACATCCCTTAGTGCAGTATATAGGTTCCAGTCTTTCATAATTGTTCTTTATATATTTATAAACCCAGATTAAACTGGATACTATGCTTAGATTTCCCTAGTTAACCATTTATCCATTTATTTTTGTCATTAATAAGTTACTTCTTATTATAAAATTAAAAATTAACTACTAACAAAAGTAACCAATTTGTAAAACATATTTAATAGCCACCATCGCATCCCGTCGGCAATAAAATTCAATTTTGTATTGTAAAGAAATTTCATCCCTTTGCTGTGCAACAGTAGCACCGAATTACATACAAACTGATGGAATAACAAGGATAACAATCATGGATAATAATCAACACATTTAAAAACCAATTGTCAGAAGGTTAAAAAAAAAAAAAACTTAACAAGCCGACAAACCGGAAGACGATAAACGTCAAGCCTTCAGGCAGAATTGCATCCCTCGGGTTCGGGCTATTGTATCGCAGCCACCATCATCATTACTATAACCAAACGAATAATTGGGTTGCATATTCAAGCCAAAAGATGGCATTTTTGATTGCAAGGATATATAGCTAACACAGAAAACATCACTTAAATTAGGGGGAGATAGAGCAAGCTGAATGGTGGTAGTCTAGAATCCTTAGATATAATCATAAGAGCCCTGTTATACCTACAATTTTATATACATATACCTTATATAGGTAGATAGATACAACATTTTTGGACATCCCGAAAACGAAAAAAAAAAATCTAACATTTTGTGGTATTAGTGATTTAAATTTGGTGACACATAGCATCGCCACAGCAGAGAGGGGTTGAAATGAATTCTATAAAAAAAGCAAAAACCCAGACATTTGGGTGTTTGGTGAAATTCTATTGTCATGACACTCGCAGAGCAATTACCCTTAGGCTGGTGTGTTTATTTTTTGCACACTTTAATTTTGTTCGACCAACAAAAAAAAAAAAAAAGAGGGTGCCTTTATTATACATATAGAAATGGACAGGACAGATACCATGTGGAAGGGATTTTCGTCGTTTCGTTCTATCGAAATCGGATAAGTTGTTGTTTTTTTATCGTTTTTTTTTTATTTTCTGGTTGGGTGTACGTCGTACCGGCATAGGTTAAACCAAGGGATGAAAAGAATAAAAAAATATCACAAAATCAATTACCGTTAAATAAACCTTTCGAAATGTAGTTACCAACCCAAGTTGAATAGATGTACGCATCATTTAAGAAACAAGTGGGGGTTTACATCTTTACATTTGTATTTTATTTTTTTTTTTAGTTTACCTAAGTTAAAAATGAACTAATTTGATGGTATAAGACTTTAATTTTTGCTTTTGATTGGGTATGCGAAGTGGTTAGGATTTTATTTCAAAGACAAATTTTGTTGAAAATGATTTTAAAATTATATAAAAGTCCGGTACTTAAAAAACATAAATGGAAACAATAAACAGTTAACGTGCCCAACTGGGCTCTGCGAAATTAGGCCTCAGGAAATAAGGCCCCAAAAGAAAAAATGAAATTTGTTTTCCAAAAAGAAGATGACAACGAAGAAATGTTGAGTCGGTTCAAAAAGTCCAGACTTAATTTACGAGATTGAAACCAGGACAATTTAATAAAATATTGTAGCTTAAGGTGTATAGCATATCGATGAATAAAAAAACAATCTTGGAATTTTTCGATTTTTGTATATTCACGCAGACAGTAATCATTAATTCGACCTCATAAGACCTCATTTGTTTACTTTTTGTTTACTTAAAAAAAAAAGCTTAACAGTTTAATAAAAAATATACATATTAACTCACACAGCCTGTTCAAAAAAAAAAATTGCCCTTGGTTGAGAAATTTTTTTTTGAGAATTTTTTTTTTTGATAGATTTTTTATCAGCCATTTTTTTTTACTGAGCGCGAATATTTTTTGCAACAAAACTATTTTTCTGATTTCATTTATTTTCGCAGTTCAAAAATTTCGTCTTGGTTGTTCCCTGATCATTTTGTTTTGTTATAGAATATGTTTTGATAGTAGATAGTAGAAATGTACACCATAAAATCTTACAATAATTTGTTCAGAATTATTTAACTTCCAATTGGATGTTATTATAATTGTTGAAATTTGACGAAATGAACCAGTATCCGACGTTTTTAGAAAAAATGCCTGTTTGTATTTGAGTAAGTACTTTCGCTATACCCTCTGGTGAATACATACACCAGATAATTACGTCATAAAACGCTTAAAAATTTTACAAAAAAAAAACAAATAGCCATTTTAAGGAAGACTTGGAAAATGTCATTGGTGTCGAATCTAAAAATAAAGATTCAACTTTACTTAAATTTTATTCTACACATAATTACGGAATAAATAATTCATAACAATTTAAAGAAAAAAAATCAAGGAAGACCTTTCTTAATTTAAAAAAAAGTTGTGCACTGGGACGTATACGCACTTTTTTATTTTTGTTTTTATTGAATACATATTTACTTAGTTTTTCTCCGTTTTTTGTTTGTTTTCAATACGCTAGCTTGTATCATTTTAAATATTATAATTTAAAGTAAAAATGAAAATGGCCTAAACCTAGTTGACTTTTCCAATAAATGGCCACCCATATAAATCTGACATTTGAACTTATCAGTAAAAGACACTTGCCGAAAATGTATTTCAAAGCCGATCTTTTTTCCTCTCTCTCTCTCTTTCTTTTTCTCTATCTTAAATTTATTTATCGTCCTGTGTAGTTGTTTATCTCTTTTCTTATTTACATAATGTATTTCAACACTATTTTTCATCATGTTACCAAAGCATGATATTTTAGTTAAAACATAAATAATTCTAAGGATTTCCATATTTATTTAACTTTTTATATTCCCATTTATTCATTATATTGCAGAAATATTTTCTAAAGAAAAATTAAGTACAAGAGTGTCTTTCACATTTTAAAATTAACCTTATCACCTCAAAATTGAAAAGCCTTCAACCCTTCTTAACAAGATATTCTAAAGAAAATAAAAAAATCTGTTGAATAAGTTTTGCACATATTTAAAGAAAAATTTAAATTAAAAAAAAAAAACCGAATGAAGAAAAATGTAATACAAATTAAGAGCCTATTTTGTCCCATCTACATCATAAATGCCTCGTCTCTTCATCAACATCTACATATCCACTTTTCACCCATCATGTTTGCTCCAATGCAATTTTCTTTTATATACCTATACCGAGGGACGACCAACAAAATAAAAAAAAAAATTTATGGTGTTTTTTGATGGATGCAAAGGATCTTAGAACAACATCCGAAGCATTTGCTGAAGTAGGTGCAATGAAATGATGCAAATACCGTGTGGTGATGCGCCACGGGCAAAGGTCCTATTCAAAGCCAACTAACCCGGACTTAAGTGGCTCAGTGTTATGTCACAATAATAATAATTTATCATACCATAACCATATATCAACAAGAACCAGCACAGCATGGGAGGGTGCATGCATCTTTTTTTTTTTTAATTTGTCCCTCCTCGCAAAAGAGGAACTTTTTAATGCAAAATGCCAATAAAATTATCTCTCCTAGCGATGCACATGATTCGGTTGCATGTACATGCGGTTCTTCAAGTAGGTAACCTGCTGCCTCCTTCGGGGGCAATTTTGCATTCTCACTGTGAATCTCTCATGTTGGCCTCCTAAATGGTAATTTATATAGAAAGAACTCTGAAGACTATATACCTACCTGACACAGGATAACCATATTTGATGATGATGGCTGGGAACAAGGAAGAAAAGCCACGTGTTTCGTGAATGAGAAGGACTTTCTTTTTTATGAATGTTTGCAAGTTTAACAATACAGATTTATCTCGCAGTCTCAGTTTTCTTTATGAGTGATTAAAAGAAAATATGGTATGAGTTTTTTATTTGTTTGTATCACACAAAATGCGCAAAAATTAATTTAATCTTGTATTTTTGTTTAATGCTTTCGTCCTAAAAGATAGTAGATTGCAGGTAGCACTTGAAAAATTTCCCCGCATCAAAAGGAAACGATTTTACATTAAAAATATGAAACGAAAAACCACTTGAAACTTTTTACGAACGATGTAATATAAAACAGAGGAAACAAAAAGATAACATATTTAAATGCATATGTAGAAATAGGGATGTTGTATGGTTTTTATTTTATTTCCCATTTACTTATTTTTACAGAGTGCTATGTATATTTCTTTAGATCAGAGATCTAAGAGATACAAAAGCATAAACAAATTAAAATGCATTAAATAAATTAAATAAAAAATTAATGGAACTACGTACATATGTAGGAATGTGTGTATACTTTGAGCTATAACTTTATTTATGCGAATGGAAGGTTGAAGTATTTACATAGCTAGTTATCCTGCATTTTAATACTGAAAATGAAATTTTTCCCTGCGATAATGTAGAAAATATAATAACATAGTATTGAAAATTTAATATCCTTAAATTTATCATGCCAGAACTAAAGGGGTTCCCTCAATCGCAAAATGAGTTAATCGTTTTTATGAATATTTAGAAATTTTTCACTGATCAAGATTTAAAGATTTTTTTTTGAAAATAATAAGTGCGTATACGCCTGAGTGCACAAGTTTTTTTTTTTTTTTAAATTGTGTCATATTTAACTTGTTTCTCTTTGAATGAAGAAGAAAGTTTTTCGAAAATAAATTACTTAAAAAATGTCATAAAACATAAATATTAAAACATATAAAAATTATTTTTCTTTTTGAAATGTTAAAACAAGCTTTAATTTAAATAAGATCTAAAAAACGAGATTCCTTTGAAAAAAATGTGAATATTTCATGCAAAAATTAAATGCGACATTGAAACACATAAACTTGCTCTTATGTTTTTTAAGCAAATGAAGGAAAAACGTATTTTTAAAGAAAAAAATTAAAATCGTAAAAGCTGTTTTCGGGATAAATATGTTTTGTTTTAACGGTTATATATGACAAGTTAAGGGGAAAATTCATACTCGTCTAGGTCTCGCTCGATTTACTAAGTCTCGGTTTCGGTCTAATCCTTTTACCAACTCAGAATTTTTTCAATATAGGAATTTTTTGCGAGACAAATGAAAAACAATCATTTTATTCTAGAAGCTGTCTAATATTTACAATATTTAAAAACAAAATATTGAATAATTTTCTTTAATGGAAACCACCCTCGTGACCAGCCCTAACTAAGTTTAAAGAAAATTGTTGCATGTCAAACAATGGACCTTCTGATTCGAGTTAAACTTTGACCAAACGTTTTAAGCAAAGTAATAAAGTTCAAGTTTTTTTTTCAGTAGATACAATAAATTTAAATTTAGGTAACAAGCTGTACTTTGGTATTTTAATGTTCCTCGGAGTTTAAGGCATACAAAATAAAATTGGCGTATTCCATTTCAGGCTACAAATATTGATTTTGATGTTTTTAACATTTCGTGTCTTAAGTCTTCCATCATATTCAAAGAAGTAGAGGGCGAGTGTTCATTTCCCTAAATAAATAGTTGTGTTAGCTGAAATAAAAGTTCCTACGATGTAACTGTACCTAATACAAATTTAGCTTAGCTTACACAATGCATTATTATGCTGCATCAGTGACTTAAACATCCTCAATGTATCAAGTTTTATGCATATTCCCTTAAACCCAAATCTATGAACCTGGCCTTAATAAAAAGAAAAAAAAAACAATCAATATTATCAACAAAAACTTACCTGCGTCGGCGTTAAGTGTATTAAACTTGCTAAATGTTCTCTTTCAGGCGCTGACAGATATCGCTGTTGTTTGAATCTTCGCTCTAGTTCGTAAACCTTAAAATATAAAAAAAAAAAAAAAAAGTAAATAACTTGAAGAGATTCCAATTGCATTTTACTAATTTTGTATGTTGATAATGATTTGAAAAATCTTCAATAAAGATCAATCAGCACGTTCCATAAATAATAACAACCAAATAACCAGGGTGAACGTTAACCTCAAATAACAAATCTAAGCCCCTTTTCCTTCAATAGACAATATACCTCTATACATCTACTACCTTAAGTAAGCATACTTAAAAGCCTTTCTTAGCTTCTTCTAAAAATATAAACGAGAAACGCTGGCTGTTGCGGCTGCTTCTGCTAACGTCAATTAATTGTCATTTAGACAAATATTGACAGTTAATGAAATATTTGCCATTTGTCCACATCATGCCCATACAGTGCGCTGCGCATATAGTAAACCACTGCGCATAACCATAATTGTGACAACGGTGGTGGTGGTGGAGGAGGCAAGTCGGGCGGCACAGTCAGCGTACATCACCACATCGTGGAGGATAAACCTTGTTGAGTGAAATTACCTGAAAAGACTAAACGAGGCATCAATATACCGCAACGCTAAACCAAACGTCATTAGAAGACCTCCATGTTGTATGCACAATAGTTCCTTAAAGTAACACCGTTTTTGCAGCGTGACGGTCGCTTCGTCATTCGTCTACCGGTGCGACGGCATGCATGCACAGAGTGATGCGGAATGTAAAGAACGCAACATCATAAGGCTTTGATGCAAATCGTTTGCGCATGCTGCATCTCGCTGCTTATTGCGTCCTCGGCCTCGGTTGACAGTTTAAGCTAACATTTTTTCTTTGCATATTTATATTATTATTTGTCGTGTTGATGATTATGGGAAAGGCGCACCACAATAATATTTATGCAACGGATGAGTGCATTTTGTTGTTACAACAACAAAAAGTTCTCTAACTAAAGAATGTAGGTACTTTTTTTACGTCGCTTTTTTATTTGTGATTTTTTGAAAGCTCGCTTTCAAACAGTGTGTTCGCATCGTGCATTGCATGCACACCAATGTTGTTCTTTGGTCAATATTTTTTTGTTATTGGAGAAAAGTCTTCCGCTATAAATGATTTTTGGGGGAAGCACATTTCATGTAGAAACAGTAATGCGCAAAATTTTTCATACAACCCTCTTTTTTTTTATTTTGTGTTGATCGTATATATCGATACGTTTTATGATATTTTGGGTTATCGATATTCTGAGTTATATGGGATTTTGGGTTTTCGGTATTTTGGAATGTGGGATACTGGTATGTAGGACATTTTAGATTTTCAAGATTTGGGGGGTTTGGTATTTTTGGTTTTTGGGGTTTCGGGTTTTATGCGATTTTGAATTACAACTATTTTGAGTTACATGGGATTTTGGATCATTGATTATTTGGAATGTAGGATATATATATTGTTTTTGGAAAATGATAACATAATAATTTTAAACCAACACAATATTGAATTAAAAAAAAATTACTGCAATATTTTTTTTTAAACTTCACTGTAGATTATATGGGTGATTAAAAGAATTTTTAAGTAAGAATTACAGTGGAAGTATGGGTGCTTAAAAGTATTCAATTAGGCGAGTTCTTGAGTTCACATTACAATAACTCCTCTCTTATTCGTATATGATTGGTTTTATTTATATTTTGCTTCTTTTTTTTATAAAAATACAAACAAAGTAGGTAGCAATATTGTAACGTTATTCATTTTAACCGTCATATTTGCACTCAATCGCGAATATCCAATAAAACTTTTGTATTAAATGAACAAAAAAAAAATTTTAAAGTACATCTCTTATAGCTACATACGTTTTTGTATATGAAGGTTGATATTTTCTACCTACTACGTATTTTGCAGTATGTATATACATACATACATATTTGAGGAGAGTCGCAGTCACAGCAGCAGCAGCAGCAGAAGCAGCAGCAGCATCAATATTGGTACTTGAAAAATCCATTAACAATAATGAATTCTCAATTTCAATACTCTGATGATTTTTCAAAAATAAAAAAAAAATAACAACAACAACAAAAATAAGGGTATACGTATGGTATTCCCACATGTGCGCGGGAACCGGGGTGTGTTAGAACCGCATATATATCGCGTTTATTGCGATTTGCGGTGAAGAGTCCGCATGATGATGCACACGTTCATATATATGTACTACTTTAGGTTATTCTCATCGAAACCAATATTGCAATTTTATTATCGGTTGCTGATGCTTGATGCAGCAGTCGTTATTCCATGTTGCAGAAACAAGGCAATTCTGGATATTAAACAATAACGAATGTGAAATCGGTTGAATATTATAATACACAAATATTTTAATAAATGCAAACAAAGCAGAAAAAAATATCAATTATTAATATTTTTAAATTTTATTTATATTTTTTTCTTTAAGTTTTGTTTCTGATGTGTTTTTTTTTTTTTTTGTCGAGAAATTTTGATATGAATCCATTTTAATTATTGGGATATTAAAATTATTCAATATGCTAAGTTAGATAGGTATAAACATCATGTAGAAAAAGGTTCTTAATTTATTTAAAGATTTGATTACTAAAATATTTGTTCTATTGAAATAGAAAATATACAAACAGCCAAAAGAAAAAAATGACACTGTCAATTTGGAAACAAAGCCCAACTAATTCTGAACTAGTTTTGTTTTTTTTTTTTTGTTAAGGAAACGCCTGAAATAAAAATTGAGAGTTAGATTTTGAAAAAAACGCAACGATTTTGACGCAACTCCGCTTTTATTCAAGTAGGTAAGTTTATTTTGCTCCAGTCATTGGTTTACAGAAATTTTTTTTAGAAATTATTTGAAAATCTGATGATATATCGTATTGCGATTTTTGTAAATTTATTTAGAACCATTAATGTCTTATATATAATTAAAATCTTCGAAATTTCCACAAAGAACTACAATTGACAATTTGTGTTTTTTTAGAATTATGAAAAGTTTATAAAAAATAAAATGTTTAATTTATAATTAAGTATTTGCAAATATTATTCACATTTTAAATACAAAAATATTTTTGATCTATTTTCTTTGGCATTTTAAGAATTTGTTTGTTATTTGTAATCTTTAGATTTTTTTAAATACCACTTAGTTCAAAATTTCAAGAAAATCTATTTTTACACACTCTATATAAACGCCAGTACATAAATTGTATTTTTATTTAACCTTAATTCTGTTTGTCGTCAATAAATGCTAAAACTGAGATATTGGTGATTAAACAAAAACGTGTTTTCACATTCGAGCTCGAAAATCTGACGAAAAAAAAAGTTGAAAAAAAATGCTTCAATTTCTTAAATATTTTTTGACTCACTTTATATATTGTAATTAAGATGTAAAATAACGTTATCTTTTTTTTCAAAACATAATTTTTTTTACAAAGATACAGCTCTTCAAAAAAAAATTGAGGTAGGGTTGCCCCCAACCTCTAGATTTCGCCCCATTCGACTGCCACCATGATAGTACTATCTTTTTCATATACAAAGAAAAATTTACTTGAATTTCACTTAATTTTGAAACGACAGTGACAATGTCATGCTTACTTCATATGCAGTCGAAATACAAAATTACATATATCCATATTCACGACCTTGAATAAATATAATGAATTCAAAATATATAAACAAAAAAAAAATGACATCAATATATGCTTGACGCCCACTGAGAATTCAAAATAAAACTATATGGTACACTCAGGCGTATACGCACTTTTCTAAATTTTGTATGGATTAGACAAAATCAAATGAATAAAAGTATGTACATGTACATACATACATACGTTAAAATTTAAAGTACAAATTATTTTACAGTATTAAGTACCTACTGTTCATTCTTGATTACACAAATATTTTGTCGCCATACATACATAGCCTCCTTAATTAATAAAGAAAACAAAAGACCTTGCAAACTAATAAATACTGGATCATAATGTAGTTGCAGCCCAAAATGACCATCAAACATTTTGTTCTTCTAGGTAATGCTCCAACTCTAAATTAAACAACAAAAAAAAAAACATGGACAAAACAAAGAACAACAAAACAAAATTAACTAACCAAAACAAGAAAAGAAATAATGAAAATAACAAAAATAAAAAGAAAAACATCTACGAAATCTAAATAATGTATCTTGTCTTATGAGCTATATGCATCTGTATACAAAGATACGAAGACTTCAAGAGGCTCAAAGCTGATGATGATGGCTTCCTTTTTGGGAATCATCATATGCCCACACATAAGTTCCTTATATTTATACTTGGTTTGTACTGTACCATATAGCATACCAAACAGTAGTTGTAAAGGCTGTGATATGAACAAAGTATATATATATCATCATAAGACCATAGATGGAAATATATATATATGTATATGTAATTATTATTATTATTCTTATTGTTTGTATTAGTAGAAAACTTGGCATCTTAAGTGCTTCGCAAATATACATTCATTTTTCATTGTACAGGAAGATACATATCTCTACCAGTTTATAGCTATCTATATTTTTGTATATGCGTATAGTGTAAGGCTTTTTACTAAAAAGGATTCTTGTTTTCTCCCAGTTCTGTGAATAGATATGTTTTATATGATGGGGGTCGACTCAAATATATAGAAAAGAGGAAAACTTTTGGATCTCTTTTAGATCCAAAGACAAATGCAATATAAATATTTTTTTTTTCTTCTTCTTTGTTGAATTTGTAGATGAACACACAGGGTCGAACTGGACGTTTGAAGGGCCTTAATAGACAATACAGAATTTTTTACTATAAAAAAACCAAAGAACTTGAAAGAAATGTAATGAACCTGGACCTGAATAGATGGCACTGAAGTCAAACTAATATTTTACCCACTTTAAGGCCACCTTGAAAATGGGTCTGAATGTGTGTTTTTAAGTTTGACTTCAATTTTTTAAGTAACACGTTCGGAAGAAATATGTTTGAAAATAATCTTTGTCACTTTTTATTTGTCAAGTCAATCCGGCCATGGGTAGGAACATGAATTTCTCTGACCTTTGTCTTATACATACATATATACGTCGTTATTATTATTATTGTTGTCCATGTTCGGTTAAAGAAAAAAAAAAAAAAAAACAAAGAAAAGAAAAGTACAAGAACGAATGAAATGAAAAATATATAAAGTAGAATCTTTACCATGTTCTAAGTTTAAGTAAATAAATTTTTTCGGACCGGCAGTTTTCCATTCCCTAATTTGTAACAAGAAAGTAATAATATAAAATGTTATTAAGTCTGGAAATATTTTTTTTTTCTTCTCATTTTCATTTAAATTAAAAACAAATTCCACAGTAAAATATCAAATTCTTAATTCCAAATAAGCAAATAAAAACTCGCATATACCCTCGGTGTATGAAAAGCAATATCCCCTAGTTTTGCAAAATTTATTTGTCAAATGCACACAAATAATATAAAAGAAAAAAAAAAGTGGAAAATAAATAGAACTCCTTTTCGTCCTGGCGCGAGCTGGCGCACACGCGGATTGGTTGGTGGAGGTAAATATTTGTTCGAAATTTGAGGACAAACTTTTTCATTCATTCTGCGTTAATACTTGGATGACATTTGGGGAGGAAACATTCTTTAGCGAAAATTTTTTGCTGTGTCTTTTTTGTTCGTTATTTTTTTGTTGAAATGTTAACCAAGTAAAATGTCCTAACAGCCAGAGTTAGGATCTATAATATAGGAAGGACCTATATTGTTGTTGGTAGGTATGTATGTATATAATTATTTCTGTATTGCTGACTTTTTTTAATTGTCAAGTGGTTGAAATGAGTTTTAAATTTCTAAAAATTAATCAATGATGTTCAATTTGAGGGTTTAAGGGAATTGCACATGACAAAATGAAATGAACCCAATCTCAAAAAAAAAGAGGTAAATAATATTTTGACCTTAATCCACGATGTTGGTTTGTTGCTTTTTCTTATATTTTTATTTTGACTACAACCCCGTTCTAAGGACTACATCAAAATTATCATCTATTTAATTCCGCCAAAATAATCTATATTATTATCAAAATAATTAATCTCGCCCTAATTTCACGTTACTCAGAATTTAATCACTGCTAATTCTTTTATCCAAAAATCTCACGACATTTTCGCTTTTAAATGGAACATATTTAAGAGCTATTAAATATTTAATTTCATTCATAGACGTTTGAATCAAAATTAAGTTTATTGACATAAAGCAATCGAAATTCATATCATCAAATTATCAATCAAATTCGCCGCCAAGTATATTATGTAGTTAGAAGTTCGCACTTACAAATTTCCGCAACTGCAATATTACTCACTTCCTATCTATTGTTATGCAATGAAGACAGCGACAACGCGGCAAAGCTTCTTTTTCTTTCATATCATCTTCCAAACCATTATTATTATTTTTTTAAGATAAATTCTTGGGATGGCTCGTGTTTGTGAATTCATTGTCGCTTAAATAAGTTCTTTGTGTTTCCCTTAGAAAAAAGAATTATTTAAAAAAAAAAAGTAAAACAAAATATAACAAATATCATGTCTGATCATCTGAGATTTTCGTTTAAGATGCGGGTAGTTCAGTACTCATACGAGGAGCACAAGTGTTTATTCCAGGGTGGATATATGGATAACAATGAAAAATCACATCACATCATCATATTGCAGAGAATATTGAATTATAGTGTGAAAGTATTTACAAAGCTTATGATGCAGGACGTTCCTTTGGCATATCATGATGCGACACAAATAAAAATATGTACCTAATTCTAAATCGAAAAATAAGCGGGGTCCTTTTTTTATTATTTTCTCTTCGAAGATTAAGGAGATATGATGTGTACGGTACGTGACCTGGATCGATCCTGCATACAAAATATAGTATTGCTTGGGATTTTCAGATTTTCTTATAATATATGGAAAAGCACGAACTTTAGCAGATAAAGATTTCTATTTTTGTTTCTTTGTGTATTCTTTGATGATGGAACGCTGATGTTTATAGTTTTATTTTATTTTTCTTGAGAACTTGGTTTGGGGAATATTTCATATCGTGGTCTATCTTATTTACATAGAGATCCAATCAGAAAATTTCGAAAACAGCTTCATTATAAAAGAAGGAAGAAATAAAATGTCAAACTTTTTTTGGAAATGGAAGAATTAATAGTTAGTTTCATTGTGTTATGTTAGCCATTGTGTTCCTTGAGATGCATTTCAGCTTTCTACAACTCTTCTCGACAGGTCTTCACCAAGTGCTTCTAGGTTGGCCTGGTCGTCTGCATGTCTGAGTGAAAGGGTTGCATTGCTTGACTCGCAATGCACTCGTTACACTTTTAAAGCGTATCGCCAATCCTGTTCCACTTACGTCTCTTTTAAGCTTCCACTATGCAAAACGCGACACTTGAATCTATCATATGTAGCCCTAAATTATTCATTAATTCAAATCAAAAACCATCTTGAATTGAATATTGAACCCATTAAACACATAGCAGACTATAGGTTCACGAATACACTTCTACTCTGCCATTTGATTTAATTAATAATGGCTGCCTCCAATAAAAATAAACGAAGAAATACAAAACAAAGCATAACAACCAAACTCAAAAAAAAAGATGGACACAAAGTCAACCATAACAATTTCAGAGGAAACTCAATCTCAAAAATTAAAAAAAGGACAAAAAAAAATAAGACAAAATCCTCATCATTGACAAACTGGAAACCACACACACATATCCGTAGGCGGAAAGCGAAAAGACCTGAATCTCTAGAAATAAATTCAGATCAAAATATTTTTATATAGATATACCCTACATCAGCAGTGACCGTTGATAGCTTGATGACGGGACGGATGGCGATGGCCATCTCAAAAAAAAAAAAGAGTGAACGATGTGATGGCAAAGCTTCTTGATTTTCATTTGTCAAATGATAGACAGACAGAAAGTCGAGAAGCACAGAGAAGAAAAAAAATATAATAAAATAAAAACAAAAAAAAAAGATCCACTTGAGGAGAAAGACTTTGAGAGTCTTGACAGAAACCCACTTGGCCTGGTCTCTGGACAACTTGTGATGATTTCGTGTATATCAGAGCTTCAAAATCAACCATCAACCAGAGAAACGAAAGTGCAGCTCACCATTTCACTTTTTCCACTTTGATTCTCAGGGTAATTTTATTTCTTCGACTTCCTTCCTGGATAATGTACCTATACATACTTTTTGACAAAAAAAAAGTTTTTTTTTTCATTTTTGCTGTGATGGCAAAAATAACTATCAATTTATTTAATTCAATTTGATTGTGTTTTATTTGTTAAAAATATTTTTTTTTTCTGTTATCGTATAAAATTTAAACTAACCTGTGCCTGCGTGAATAACACTCGTCGTTTCCTTCGTTGCGCCAACGGAAATTGCATTGGTTTTGAATCACTTACACTGCACGCCGCTAAACTTCCCATATTACCCATGTGTCCCATTGAACCACCCGCTGAACTTCCCATCAATCTTGAGACTGAAAAAGAGTAAAAAGAAATACAAACGAATTAGTGATAATAAATTATTAAAAACAAAGAAAAAAGTTTAAGACCCTTTAATATATTTTTATTTCAAAGTTTCAATGCGAGTTTAAATGCTTTGAACTTTATTGTATGATATCCGGTCAGTAATCTTGAAATTAGTAAAGCTGAGGCCTAGTTTTTGGACAGTTGGTAAAACTGCTGAGATAAAAATTCTAATAAAATGTAGCTAATAAGTATAGAAATCGGCGGCTTAGCATTTTCTATGATTAACAACTCGAAAATATGGATTTTTTAAATAATATGCTATTAGTCCCCAACCAACAATTTAACTCCTATATTCATCTAAAAAATGTTCATAGTCATTCCTCGCATTCAAAATATTTAGAAAGATCTTATAGGAGTACTTAAAATGTAAAAGATGGAAATCCAAAGATTATTTTACTGGAGCAAATACTCCAATCAAATATCTGAAAAATCAACTCTTCTTTAATATTGGAGCAAATAATCCAAGAAAAATCGAAAAAACGAGTTATATTAGTGTTTACTCCTATAAAGATTTTTTTATTGGAGTATTCTTTGCTTCTTAAATAGGTACTGGAGAAAATATTCCAATAAATATCTGAGAGTTGTGTTACATCAGCATAAACTCCAATAACGATTTTCCTATTGGAGCAAATACTCTTGACTTCTTTAGTATTGAAGCAGCGCATCTTTAGTTTTTATTTAAATCTGCAGCGTGATAAAAAAAAAGTATTTGCTCCTATAAGAAAATTGTTATTGGAGTTAATGCCGATGTAACACAATTCACATTTGAGGAAATGCAACTTTAAATAAGCATGGATAAAAGATGATCAACTGTGAACAAAGCAACAGTAAATTTAACTTCTGTCGCGGGATTTGTTAAACAGAATTCTTATAACAATATCAATTTGCTCATTTTTCTATGTCATTGTATGAATTTAATTTTTCTTGATTGTACCAAATTTACCAGAATTTCTTCAACCTACTCGTTTGTTTACCAATTTACAAAAAAAAACACAGTTCATAAAATATTGCTTGACGAAAAACCGTCAGCAATATTTTTTTTGTGCATATCGCTTATGGTTTAGCAAAAACGAAAAAAATACACACGCCTATGGTAAAGGTATTACAACCTCTCGCAACTTTAGGGAAAAAAAGAGGAAGCTTTATAGCCAACTTTTCTATCGACTAAAAACCAATATTCAGCCATAACAGGAAAATAAAGAAAAACTTTATATTTGCTAGGAAGTACCTTATACCCTATCTACATATCTACCGTTGATATCGTTATCCTGTGCAACTATAGGTACACAGCTAACAAACACATCTACCATTCTACACATTATTTCCTACAAAAGTTAAAGATTGAATGGAAAATCAATTTCGAATAAATTTTCATAAATTATACTCTCAATTCGCGTTGAGATTGTTTACCTTTGGCTTCAACATCCGACAAAACGTCAGAGTACTTGCACACACACAGTTATTTTCTCCTTGCAATGTCACAGAGGAATTCTCATCAGTTTGAGGTGAAAAGCCATTTTGCTTCTTTCTTCATTATAATCATAGGCTATACGATATCTATAGGTATACTTCTATATGGATGTTATGTAAACGGAAGCTTTATAGAAGGGCACACGGAAGGGCTCTAAAGTTTGTTGGCTGACTTTTAGCTTAACATACCTCTGTATATGAATAGACGAAGGATGTTGGTATAACGTATAAGCTCAGTGATAAAAGAAGCTAAATCAGCAAATGTTCCGTATAGAAGGACAACATAGCAAAAAAAGAAAAAAACACACACACATATATATATATATATATGCTACACACATTGACAAAAAATGACATTCATGTATAGAAATATAAGCAATAATGCAATCCGGGCACTTATCACGTTACATAATATATTCTCATTGATTTTATGGAATTTTTAATGGAAGAATACATAAATGTTAAAGAAAATTTTTGCAATATTTTAATTCTTTAGAGATGACAATTTTGCTCAGTTAGGTCATTCAACTTGATTTGAAAATTTTATAGGTACCTTACATAGCTTCATACTAACTAAATTGGAAAAAAATCCTTATTTTGCAGTCCCCTAGAAAAAAATCCTGAAGGCTCTAATGAAAACAAGTGTTTCATTTTTTATCGTATTTCGATACAAATTTTATCGATGCGATAAAAGAGAACATTTAACTCAGGCTGCTTTAATTATTTTGATGTATCCAATTGAAAAGTCACAATTGAAGCATATATAGGCAGGTGGCGCTGCTGTTTCTGATCGAACTTTTACTAATTTTTTGCAAAAAATGTCAGTTTTTATAAATCTATAATTTAAAGCCAATATTTATTTTATAAATGATTATGTTTTTATTTAGCTTAGACGCTAAACTAAAAAAATTCTACTAACCTTGCGTTTCTGAGAGAATGGCCACACCGACAACTTTTCAATATTTTTGTTATTTAAGAATTTTGTTAATTCAGAATTTCTAAGAGTCTTAGTAGAAAATACGAGTGACGGCGCTGACACTCAGCTTACATTTTTTTTTTCAATTCATGTTCAATAAGTCAAAAAACAGATTTTTGAGAGTTAATTTTTGAAACTTAACAACATTTTATGACATTTTTTTAGAGTACACCGTTACCGTTTAATACCGACTTTTAGTTGTCAAATAAACGATTCAATCCGATTTAATTCAGAAGTTTGTTTTGTTAGTGAATGGCTTTTGCCTTGAGCTTTTTTGTTATATTTTAACCCGTTTCCATTGTTTATTCTCATCATTTCTAAATTATATCTATACCCGCATTAAAATAATTTGCTTTTTCCAACCATCAGCATTTCAAATTTGATTTGTACAGACATTTCATAGGAAAAGATATCACTGAACAAAACGAGTACATTTTACAGAAATGACACGACCCGACCATCTTGAAAGGATTTCATTTTCAATTTTCCAATATTATTCTTTCAGCCACTTGAGATAGTGGGATCGCATACATATATAGAATCAATTTGTTTCTGTAAATCATGTCCAATGTCCATTTTCAAAAATAGCTGAAGAAAAAGGCTCACAAACTGACTGATGCATTCATCATCCTTTAAATCAATATTCGAATACACAATATACTCAACTCATGTTTCGTGTGTTTATGCAGACGTGAATTTGTTAAACCTTCGAAATATGTTGTGTTCCCAATAATAACATTCAAAAACCCACACATAACCTCAACAATAAAATAAAAAAAAAATAAAAATTCAACCGATACGATAGAAAGAAGAGAAGATGAAATCAAATCAAAATACAAAATTATTTTCATGTTTTTTTTTAGAGATAGGAACTGTGCACAGGGTATTGGGTTGGGAAGTTGGGATGTTTACACAGTCCGAGGACCAACAACAATGGCGACCATGGTTATGACGATGACAGTGCCTTGAACATACCAACTAACTCTCCATCATGTGTGTTGGTCATGTCATTTGCCTCTTTGACGTACATTCATACTCTTTTGGATTTAAGCAATTTTTAAAATAAATATTGAGATTGAATATTTTCATATTTTGGATTTAAAATTTTTCTTCTTTTTTTTTTGTGTAAAACAAAATAACAACAAAACCTTGGACGAACATACACATATAAGGAGAGGTGGTGATGAATGTGATGATGGGATTGAAATTGGGGTGGTCATTGTGATGGTTTTGAAATAATAATATTATTTTGTTTTTCTTGGACAATTTCTTGATGATTGGTACGAATGGTTTATCCTTTCAATATGTTGATCACAAAATGTGTGTTGACAATTTGACAAGTTATTACTATAAAACTTAAAACAAAATGATTCTTCGCAGAATCTATGTCAGATGAACTGAATTTAACAATCAATGCTGTTATTGAAAGCAAAACATTTTTGACAGTGTATTTTTTAGAATTAATAAAATTTATATTTATTCCAATAAATTTAACATTTACTGAGCAAATATTAAAATTCCGGTTCGGACTCTTGCAAATGAATTGGCATGATTATTTTTCTTTTGTGTTCTGTGTTTAGCTAGTACAGCATTTTTTTACTCTTCATAAAAAAAGTGGCAACACTTTACTAAATTCTAATAAATATTGTAAGGGGAATAAAAGTCGGGAGAAGCAGAAGTCGTTGGATCAATACTACAAAAATTAAAAGGATCAGTCTTGAAAGTTTCTCATCTGCTAAAGTAAATATTTCTGTACAACCAGTTGAGATCGTAGAATATTTTCAACATCTACTGCCTCCACTAATGTCGGTACCGAACTAGATATTAATGATCGATTTGGAAAAGCAAAGGCTGTGGAAATGCTTTCCAAAATATGAAGAAAGAACTTTCTAAGCTTAAAGATCTTCCTTTGAAATGTTAAATCCTTGAAGAGAGAGTTACATCTGCTGTCGATAAGCTGTCTAGAGAAGATTTCAGCGAAACATCCTAATTATTTTCTGGACCTGTGAAATTTCACGCAGGCCAACATAGAAGTATGTACTTTGTAAAGAACGGTCGAAGAGAAATCAGCTCAACTGGGGGAGAGTCAGAGAGATCTGAAATATGACACTAAAGGTCCGAGTACATATTAGTAAGTAGGTTAGCATAAATTGGAACTAAGCTCCACTATAAGCTTTGACTAGAAACTAACACTTTCAATCCACTTTTAAATCCAATAAAAATTTCACAGTTTCAAACCTGAATGTTTCTTCTTACACCGTTTCAAAAAAAAAAAGAAATAACTTTAAATAAGCATGAAGATCTTTTTTTGTTATTCTTCCCAAGGAAAATAAAAGTTTTATTACTCAAGATCATTTTATATCGAAGACCTTGATTATGAGAAAAAAAAAACCCATAACACAAATAAACCACAACTGCATTACAATTTATACAAACTTGTGATGAAGATTAAATAAAAGTCTGAAAAAAATCTTTTTTTTTTCTATTATGTTATTACAAGTTCAAGTTGAATCGCACCCATTCAATTCCTCAGACATCAGACTCTGATAAATCAACAAAAAATAAAAAGCATACACAAATGTGTAATAACAACAATATCTTGTCCAGAGGTTTACCTTCTCCCATATATAGACCTCCATTGCTATCATCGACTGACATAAGAGCGAGTTTCCATCAAACATTCAGGGACCACACATAGCAAATGAAAAATAAGGTAAAATTAAACATTTATCGAATAAATTTAAAATACTAATATTTGAATTAAAAAAGTAAAAACAAACGACTTAAACTTGATGATATTGATCCGAATCGAATCAATGATGATTAAGTGTGGTGTTTATTTAGACACTATGAATAGATATTTGCGGATGTTTAGCATCGTTTATAGAAACTTTATCAAGGAAGGTCCCACGCATTTTCATGGACTTCCTTTATAGAGTTTTAGCGTGACAAGCTTTTATAGAGACAATTAAACGGTTTTATTGAAAGTTTCTTCGAATCAAAACACAGTTTAAACGATGTTTTATCTTTTTTGAAAAAAAAACTAAGCATTGACTATTTCGCTGGAATTCTATTCACAACGACGGACAGACAGACGAGACGACACAAGAAGGTTAAACTATACACCATATATAGTATATGTTGAATGAGAAGCTGAATAGGTGGTGTTCGAAATCGGATTCATACTTGGGAATTCATCAATTCACGGTCATTATTCTATTACACAACAGCAACTTATGCTCATCATCAGCGTCAGTTGTCATATCAACTTGATTCCCAACTCGCCCAGTCATTGAAGTATTGTTCCCAACTTCGAGAGTATAGATGATGATGATGTGTGAGAAAAAAAAACACAATCTCTCATATGTCATGTTTGAGCACCATAATATTATATAGTCAAGTTAATGAGGGGATCACTTTTATATATGACAGAGTGATGAGTCGATGATGATAGGTGAAAGTTTTTTGTTTTTGTTTTTGGATTTCCAAAAATTCTTTTCAACATTCGGGTTTATGGTTGAGTGTTCGCTTTTCTTGCTTCGTAAGAAGTCGTTAAAAGAAATAATATTGTTCTTGGAAAAATGACACTTTTTATCACCCAAAAGAAAGGTGACATAGTAATACTTGGGGTTTTGCGGAAAACCCTTTGAAATTCTTTATGAAGGTATATCCTTCTTTTTTTGTTTATGCGGTTGAAGGTTTCCCACAAACACTTGGAAATTGAGTTTTGAAGTTAAGACTTGTTCTGAGTTATTGAACAAAAAAGCTGTAGGGTTCAAAAATGCTGTAAGGATATGCGTGATCAAAATTAAAGTGTTTCGTATCGGTTTTGCATTGGTTTGGGGAAGCCTTTATACTCAAATAGATTATAGCCCGATAAGAAGGCATTGTTGGTGGAACCCTTAAAACCAAAAACATATCTGGTGACCTCGAATATGTGATCACCTCACAAATGGTTGTTTGTGATCCACATTCCCAGAAGTGACAGGTGTTTGGTGTTTTCGATGAAATTGCCAATCATAGACAGTGGCAAAGGTGGTGGGTTCCGCTTTAACAGTAAAAGACAGCATTGAGCTTTCGAAGCACTGAATTCAACACGTGTTTTTTTTTTAATTTCAAATTGGAAAGTGCAATTTAGTTTCTATTGCTCTGAAAGCCGGGAAGAGACCAGTAGAATAGAATATGAAAAACTTACACAATGCCTGTGCCAACGTAGAAGAAAACCTCTACAAAACTATGAAACCGATACTATTTGAGGCAGAAAATTTGTGTACGGCAAGATTTAGTACTCTTGCTGTCGCAAAAGTACGGAAAAAAAAGATTTTCCCATCAAATTGTTAAAGCTCTCAAGTACAGGATTAGTCAAACTGAGCTGGCAGCAAATTGGCTTTATCTGACTGTCAGTACCTACCACGGAAGTAGGCAGTTGTAGTAGCATCTTCATAGATGAGAATTGGAACCGAGGACGAATTAACAACTGTGTCTTCTACGAACTCCTTCAAAAAGGATCTTTCCCAAAATCCGCTAGCTCGCTATCTTTGTAATTTCACAAATATCATCTACAAGTCTCTGTAATACGACGTTCCTTGATCCACAATTCCAAAAATGCTGGACGAAATATATTTAAACCTTAAGATTGAGTGCAAATTCTTTTCAGAGTAGGACATTAGTACCAGAGGACATGAATAATGCTGTCTCTTTCTTCTCGTATATTGCAAAAAGAATACACAAGATTTAAATGCAAAAATGCTGAACACTGAGGAAAAATATTAAACCTTGGATAAGGAAGCAGGAACCCTGCTAAGAGAATAAATGGCATGGCTCTAGCAAATAACCAGCTAAAGCCAAAAAAAAAAACTTACAAAAAGCAAAGGGACATTCCAGAATTTTTTTATAAGATTTTTCAAGAATTCTTTTTCAAACATTTTTAATACATTTTTTGAAATCCAAGAGATTTCAACATTCTGGAAATCTCAGAAATGATAAAAAAAAATAAACAGATAAACAAAGGAACAGCTTATAATGATGACAAAGATCAAATTGCTATTGACAAATATACAAGCGAATGATTAACCCGTGGAAAAACTGTTCTAACATTGAAAGCAGTTGCACAAGCAACAACTTTGAGGTATAGCTTCTAATTACTTCTAATGGAGGCGCTTAAAATTGGAACAAACATGAACACTTACTCCACCAATTACAACTTATCGAAGATGCGGCGAAGAATTACCATAGAAAACCGCTTCTACTTGGATTTCGAGAGACAAAAAAGGGACTGCATTTTGTATGCTCAAGATGAAATTCTACATAACTTTTATGCATTCAATCTTGCTTAAGGATTTTTACCGTTTGCCGATGAATCAAAAAGGAAGACCCGAAATATTTGTTATTTAGAAATTCATTCTTATAAAGATATTAAGAGCGAATGGACGAAATAATGCAACTGTGAGTTAAAATATCTGTATCACAATGTGGATCATTTCATCGAATACGTCATCAAGTGAATAGTGAATGGACAACATTTCTCCAGTCCAAGCGTTAAGGTTATAAGAAGACTAATCTATTTGTATAGAGAGACTTCGACCCATTAGCCGAGATGGTAACGTACTCGGAAATCGTAATCGTATAGAACAAGAAACAGCAATTTCACATTGGGCAGAAACCACTTACCATGTAGGAGCTCGATTCGTAATGCTTTTCCATACCATGTTGCTCACAGTTACACAGATGCTCTAGCAAAATAAAATTAACTTTATCTTAATAAAGACAACAATCTTAAGTGTTTCTTTCGTTAATTGAAATAAATCATCAATTTCTTAGCCTTCGAACAGTTTCATCAAATTTTATAAACCAATATCAATGCAAAAGTCATCATGTTCGTTCACTCCCTCTATCTTCATGAATTCCAAGCAAGTTAGCAAATATACAATACCACATAATGAAATTCTATAATATCTTAATCGAATAATTGTATCCACCCTTTTCCATCTGAAATATTACAAATAGATAGGTTGGTTCGGTAGATAGGTATGTCACTTAAGTAATCAAATAAATTATAGACAACAATTCCACAGAACAACACGCACCCTCCCTCTCTCACCACACACCCTATACAGACAGACTACATTAAACACCCATTTTGTTTGATTTTATAGTCCCTTAACAATTCTCTCAACTTTATACTATTCCCCTTTATAGATTTATGTTGGCTGTTTTGTTGGTATCCATCTGATATTTTAAGTGAACGCATTTTGTATCTGTTGAATATTGTATATATTTATTTTTCATCTTCTTCCTATATCTCTGGCCCTTCTTTACATATTTTTGTTTTATCCCTCTGTCCTTAGTTTGAGCTTGAGTTGTCATCATTTAATTTTCTCCATCATAGTATGGGGTTTTTATATTTGATTTAGACTAGAAACCTCAATTTCGAGTGCAAACATTATCTTTCGAATGTGCAAACAAGGTGATTTTAGTCAGAGAGAGAGTGAGGGAATGTTGAGGAAAAGATCAGACAAGTTTGACTTCTCTGCTTATTTCTGACGAATGACCTAGAGTCACCAGAAGAGTTGACTGGTTTATACCTACATGAGACAAATTACAGCTGATAACGAAACCTGAAGAATGACTGGAATCATTTAAGCCACTTCAAATCGTGTGTTAACTGTTAACAAACATACAACTTTTAAGTACATAGTAGAAATAACTCATGTCAACCTCTTCTTCTTTTTCGACTTCTTATTGTTTATATTTATAAAAGCTACTGGTCTTCTTCTGTTTGTCTAGTTGAAATATGACCAAAATGGCGTTCAGCTACCGAAAAGAGTGGTAGTTTTATTTGTTTCATCAAATCACTGTTTCTCTGTAAACTAAACCCCATTATACAGGTTAATTGAAGTCATCTAAACAAATGTCTCTACAAATAATGGCTAGGTGATTAAACTAATGATAATATCAGGTTACGCCCATGACGCGACACGCCTGAGGATGAGGAATTGAGTTTAAATCGTCGACTTTCTTAAGGGAGACATGGCAGTGAAATTGAAGTGAGGCGGGAGTGATATGTGTATGATGATAAGGGTATTTGTTGTCATGATGCGATGTGTTGGCAGGCAGTGCACCCCTCACGCAGTAATTTGAGATGATTTTTAATTGTAGTTAAGGTTTGATGAATATAAACGTTTTGTATAAGTGAAGACACTGTTAACACTTGTCGAAAGAAATCATGACAAAGCCTATGCGGATCGGATTAGAAATATCAAATTTCAAATCTGGATCGATTTCATGATTTGAAATCATGGCAAGTGTTATTTGAATTTGCAAATACTGTCAAAGAGATAGAAATTAATATTAAAGTGACAAAGAAACTGAGAAGCATAGTTTAGTTTTGGTAGGTATTCGGACAAAGGGCCACTGCGACGCGACGCCCCGACGTTAGAAGCAGATACTTTTTTTTAAATTTGCTATTATTAAGATTGGAGGTGAACATGTTTAACGACTATAATTTTGGAAATTGAGAGTAAGTAAATATTTAAACATATAAATCTTCTTCTTTCATTTTTTTTCTTTCTGGAAAAACTAATAAGTTAATGTGAAGGTAATATTGCCGTTATTTTTTTTTTTTTTTTTGAGATGATAGTCATTAGGTATATAGTTTCCTGTCTCACGAACTAAAGGAATTGCTACTCCCACTTCGTGAAAAAACTGTTCTTAATATGGGATCCAGACTCATGAAAACGATTATTTTCTTATTGTTCTGTTAGCTAAAAGATTTCTGTTAAAAATGAAATGATTTAATGATTCTTCAAAAAAAGAACTTAATCCAAAGTAAAAAACAGTAATAACGTCAATTCATGATAATAGACCGCAACTATTTTTGCTGGGCAAGCATTATATATTTTTATTAATTTCTATCTTCTGTTCTTAAACTAAATAAAGCCCTATCTAATTAAAACTAAGGCTTTTAGACTCAAAAAATTTGTTCAAACCTGGAATTTTTATTAAATTTAAAAAAATATTTTATGCGAGAAACGTTAAATATAACCGAGACTATGATTTGTATGGCATAGAAATTTAAAAAATAAACAGAACTCTAAAGTTTTAGTGTTTTGTCTTCGAATATTGAAATTCAGCAAAAAAAATTGGGCTTTACTTAAAATTTAAATGCTGTTTTCTGCAGCTGCCGGAAACTGTTCATTTAACTTAAAAATTTTATTTTAATAAAACAAAGACAAAACTAAAAATGCGATAAACTTAACCACTATACAAAATTTGTACACCCATACACCAAACAAAATAAACAGCAAATATCAATTTTTCACGTATTCTTAAAAAAAAACAAGCTCAAAACGGGTTGTATTTGATATTAATATTAATTTTGCATGCACTTTTAAAAAAAGGCTCCACAATTCAGTGTTGTGTGTGCTTCCCATTTTTATCCAAAAATTAATGGTCTTGATTGAAGCAAGCCGCCCCGTCGGCGTTGCAAGCCGCATATTTTGGTCAATGGTATGAAAAGTTTATGTGTTTGGGTGTTGGATCATAAGTTATTGATTTAATATATAATGTTTGTTTGATTGGGCTTTAATGATCAATATTCTTGATGCAATTAATAAAAAACTAATTCATCTTCTGTTACCCGACGTTTCGCTGGCTATTTTCCAGCTTCTTCAAGGGATTTTTTCAAATTTATTAGCTGAAGATTTAAAATATATGTATGTTACAATGTGTGGAACTATTTCTATTGTTATTTTCTTACTTTTGAGTTAACTGTACTATTGCATTTTTTGTTGTTATAAAAAGTTGAATAAATAAATAAATAACACAAATAAAAAGATAAATCAAGTAAATAAAGTTATCAAAAATAACTTTTTCAAAAAACTTTTCAGAGTATAAGTTTGGGATGGGGATATTTGGCACTCTAAATTTATTGAGTTTTGCATCTTAGCAAGCTTCAGTTAAAATTTGTGACGCTTTACTTTATAAGTATGTCATATTATAGGTTAGAATTCCTCTTCTTATATCCAGTTAAAAAAAACTGCTACCATTTATACTTGTCACGTTTGTTTTCTTTTTTGTTATTTATTACTATTTTTTTTAATTAAATATCCAAAAATTTCATATATATAATAAGACGCAATCTTGAATTCGAACGTGAACGAAATGCAATTTAATTTTCTTTGTTAAACAAATTGAAAGGAAATCGTAAGTTGTATAAAAATATCGTTTACTCCTTTATTTCCTTAAAAAATATATTTTCGACCACTTTTCTAACCGCCGGCAACACTGTGCGCTGTTCAGTTTTTTTTTAAGTATCTTATTTAAAAATGTGTTAATAAGTTGAAAGAAAAGAGAATAGGCTAAATCGGAACTCATATTTTGAAGTGCCATACTTTGAAAACATATATGAACTATGTGTATATATGTATATAAGGATTTTTTCTGCAAAAATTACACAAGCGAATAAACTATCCAATCATAATCATCATGGGCATAAATATTTCATTGACACGCATAATTATATTAATGGATTTAGAAAATAATGTATTTTCTATTATTCATTTATGCAAAATTAAATTTTCAATAACTAGTCCCCGTAATCGTTTTATTGTAAACGGTGTAAATCCAAAGCAAACATAATCATCGATAAATTTGCTTACCCACGATACAATCATTGTCATTCGAACAAATTCAATAAAAAAAATGGCGTCCATCATTTTGTTTTGCGAGGATATGTAGATACGAGCATAAAGAGTATAGAAAATATAAAAGCAAATATTATCATCAATCCAAGGATTATCTTTTATGTAGATATAAGCGAGTTCATATTCACAATAAATATAAAAATAAAATGCCTATCTACTACATATGTATGTATGTATGATTTTTTTTCTATCAAACAAACAATTCCGCAAAACTGTTTGTCAGGCATCGAACAGGAATAAAAATGATTGTGTCGTATAATCCTTTAGCGATATAGATTTTTGAACGATTTGAGCTCGATTTATTATTCAGGTTTACAGGAAATCCGTAGGTACATTAAAAATGTTTGTATATTCATTCGTTTTTTTTTTTTAAATTATTTTTGTATGCAGAGAGGAGGGGATAAATAAATGTGTGCGTTTTTTTTTGTTTATTTTTTTTATAAAGTTCTTTAATAGTTATGTCCTCTTTGGAGGGATAAAAAAAAATAATAAATATGGAATCTACCAAATGTTTTAGTCTATATGGAAGAATCAGCGTTAAAAGCATCCTGTAGATTTTTTTTTAGTATTCCTACACAAATATGTGTGTGCAGATATTCTTTGCATACATCACTCGTTTCTTTTTTTGTGCTGTGGAGTTCATGGGTCCTTTTGTTCGTTATTTTTTTTTTCTCTTCTTCTTTTTTTTTTGATATGGAAAATGCTCTTAGTGAGAGAATACAATAGAAAACGTCATTTGAAGGATTGAGGGTACAAGTTCTTCTAAAAGAGAAAGAGGACTTTTTTGTACCTATGCACATTTAAAAAAGTGAGTCATTTTTTTTTGTTGCATTGATTTTAGCTTTTAAGTTTGTTTTTCTCCGTAGACAATATTTTGATATCTACCTTTTTGTTTTTTTTTGTTATTGTTAGAAAAAAAAAACAATCGGAGTGCAGCAGTCGTTTGTCAGTGTCTTTTTTTAAATTCTTTTGTCTGATGTTGAATGAAAAGATAAATCTAAATACTTAGATGAAAATATTTGATTTTAATTTGAATATCCCCAAAGTTATGTAGGTATTTTTTAAAAATTTAATTGAAATGTTGCCCATTTCGAAGTATTTTTAGAAATTTGACACGTTAAAAAAAACATCGTCATCTGTATGCCTTCGCATTCTGACCAATTTGAAAAATTAGTTTTCCATTAGTATTGTCCAAACAAATTCCCCGTTTCATCCAAAATCAACATCAAATGACTAATTTTGCTGATTTAAAAAATAATATTTGAATAATTTCAACCACGTTGTATTGCTGCTGCTGCTGATTGACGGGTTAAAAATACGTATTTTTTTTTTCATTCTTCAAACTTAATTTTGTATTTGCTTTTGGTTAAGTGCTTGGTAAATAAAACTGAAGATTGATTTTTTTTTTACTTTTGACTACTACCTTTTTCCTCTCTAATACTGACTCTTGACTTGATTTCAGGGTAACGAGAGTCACTTGATAATAATAATAAATTTACATAATCATTATATTTATTAATGATGATGATGATTAGATTTTGTTTAAATTTTCAAATGTATTTATTCTTATACTCGTATTATAGGGAGATATGTATTTAGGGAATTAAAAAAAACTTACTTGCAAAACGGGGATCGTTAGCTGTTGAACCATACCAACCAGCTGAACTTCTCATATCCGTATAATGACCAGCTAGTGATAGATTATCTGTTGGGCCACAATAACTTTGCACACCCGGACTGTGATAGAGCGGACCCATGGCATATGGATTTGCCATACTGCTACTTCCTAAAGCACTGGGTGAATTTATACTACTTCCGCTAGAGTTTGATCTGCAATAAACAAAAAGAGAAATCGCATTATAATTATTGATATGTATGTACATATATTGTAAATCTAGATTTGAAAGGATATTTTTAAGCTAAAATGAGCACAATATCATACAAACATTGGAGATTTTAACGAAACAACAACAACTTGCTATAGTCAACAAATTCAATTTAAACCTTTTGTATGAATTATTTTGATGTTTTTAACATAGATTTTTTAATTACGTATACGCCACAGTGAACATTCAATTTTGAAATAGATACTAACTTTTTCTTAAAAAAATTATTAATTCTAAGAGTTAAAAAATTTAGAACTGATAAGGTTTTTTAAGATTATGACACATATATTTTGTCAAAATATAAAGTAGAAGTAAAGGCAACGCGCCTTTTTTTTAATTTTGTGAATCGCTTAATTTAGCATTTTTCGTTTCATTTGGTCTTTTTCTTCTTACGTTAAAGACTATTTGACTGATAGAGTTGTTCAACGAAAATAGTTAGATCATTGTTGACGAAATAGTGTGAAAAAGGTGTAAAAAATAAAAATTCATTTTTGACTTTTTGTTTATTCAAAAACCATTCTTCAATTTTGATATTTCAAGAAGCCACTATTTCTATGTCCAAAAGTTTAAGTGTTAAACACAATATCTACAATTACTCCCAAAATTTAGTCTATACAAAAAAAGTCTATTTTTTTAAATCGCTGCAATTAAAAAAATTAAAAAATGTATTTTTTTTTAATAAAATGTCAATCCCTCTTTGCCATTATGTTAATATCTTGGGAAAAACAAAAAAAAAATTGAAAAAAAAACGATCCTTATGAAGCAAGTAAATATGTAAATACATTTAGCAGCAAGTATCGCCCAATGGTCGAAATTCGACAATGTCGTTACATCATTCGAACGTTAAACCTCTATTCTGCACATCTACTCGAAGTTACGTTATTATCGATAAAAGTAAAATGGTCAAATTTCATTCACTCCATATTTATCGGTCTATCAAAACCAATTTGATTTATAGAGAAAGTTTTTCAAAAAATTGAAGTTTGAACGAAATAAAAAAGTTATAATAATTAGAGGAAAATTTAAGGCTTTAGAAATTTAATTTACTTACACAATGCAATAAAATTAGCTAAAGTACGAAGGTTGATATAAAACAAGACAAACAAAAATATTCAGGTTCTATTTCTCCCATATAGAAAAAATGCAAAATTTTCAACAAAAAAAAAATATTTACTTTCTAAAACTCTTTTTTTTTTTAATTTAAAAAGCTAATATTTAAAATAAATTTTAA
This sequence comes from Syrphus vitripennis, assembly GCA_958431115.1. NCBI lineage: Eukaryota > Metazoa > Arthropoda > Insecta > Diptera > Syrphidae > Syrphus > Syrphus vitripennis. The sequence goes on from OY288108.1 coordinate 34,153,623, forward strand.
ATCAAATTATTTTAGTAGTTAGTGTTTTTAAAAAGCATTTTTAAACTCAAAACTTGATAACTAAACATTTCTTGTATTTTAGTTTTGTTTAAATATTTGCTCTATTTAAAAAAGTAGAAAATTAGATCAAATAAAGAAAGATTATATAAAAAAAAAACTTTTTTATATGTTCTTATTTTCTCGACAAAAAATAGAAGACATAAAATTATCCGTTTGATATGATTCAATTGTTATAATTTCCTTGCGTTTTATGAACATGTCTACTGTAGATATTTGAAAAATAAATAACGAAAATATTTTTGCAATAACTTAAAAAACAAAGAACATCTATTTAAAACATTTTATATGTATACACAAGCACTCAATTTAAATCACTTCATTCATCGTCTAACTCTTTAACCCTAAAACTAAAATAAAATAAAACAAACAAATAATCGGATTTGAAATGGTTAATGTATCTACTTCAATTAAAATGAATTATCAACATACGAATATTATTTGTGTGAAAACTTATTTTTAAAGAGGAGAAAAGTTTTCCAAACATAGTTAAGGGGAATTACCACAAAAATCAATAAAATAAAAAAGTGGGTATACGCCCTAGTGCACAGTTTGTATGGAAATTGTATCGTCGGTCAATTAAATCTAAGCCACTAGATCGATATTGATGGAAGTTTGAGCAGAGATAAAAAGTATCTATTACAAGAACTCTTTACTAAAAACTTCCGCCCACTGACACACCCTATTTAAAAAATATATTTTATTATCAAAAGAAAATATTAATTTTGACAGTTTTATAATTTTTCAAGCAACTAACAAATTCAAATTTTTAGATCCAATTATTTCAAAGCCAGCCCCTAAGCCCAAGAATATAGTATAATTCTCTGATTGATATACATATTTGGAAAAATTGGATTTTTTTACAAATTTTATACAAAAACCTGAAAAAGGAGCAATATGTTGTGTAAGAAATATAAAGAAATAAAAATAAAACCAATGAACCAAAAAAGCAAAAAAAGAAAAGCCTGATAACATCATCGTATATAAGGAAGAAAAACCTGTCCTAACTGTATTATTATAATTTATTTATTTATTTTATTGTCAAGTGAGAGAAAGACTTATATGTTGTATGTATGTAGATGTAGAAGAAGTAGAACATACCTATAGCTTAATTTGAGTCGCATTTTATTTTTCTGTGAATTTTGCTTTGCAATGCCACCACCAGAGCACCACACATCAACAACGATAACGAACGTATATTCTCAGAATCTCAAATCCGCCGCATCTCCATCATTATATATAGGTACGAGTATATCAATGCGTCCTCATTCTGATGACATCAATTATTATTTACTCGCGTATCTATGTATCACGAATATACGTCACATATATTTTAAAAGGAAAGTATTTAAGGATATTTATACGTTAAAAAACTCCTCTCACACATCAATCAGAGCCCTCTTAAAATTCTTCTCTTTCTCTCACATCCATCAGCCCGAAGGAGTATACTCATATATATTTAATTCGAAAGCCCTACACAAGATGGCATAAAACCCTTCATAAATCCTTTAAGGACACTATTTACAAGAATACAAAAAAAAAAAACATGAAAAAAAAAATAAATCCTTTTACATATTTATGTATTTTTTTTTTGTGTATAAATGCGTGTGAAGAGGGTTCTCTAAGTATAAATTACTCACCTATATGGCGATGGAGGATTCGTGCTAAGCTCCAGCTTGCGATATGATTCCTCAATCGGACTCAGAATGTCTGTCACACTAAACGGCGTCGAATGACTGCTATTCAAAAGTGTATTCTGATGCTGATGGTGCAGATTTTGTAAGTGCTGGAGATTGCTCAAATTATGATGATGATGATGGTGATGGTGGTGATGGGCGGCAGCAGCGGCTGCGGCAGCGGCGGCGTTTACGGATGTCGAAACGGATGTCAATGCTGATTGCTGTTGTTGTTGTTGCTGTTGTTGGAGCTGCACAGATTTGGGCGATAAACTCATAACCAAGTCGACGCCATTTAATTCGGTTAGAAGACTACTCGTATCCTCGTGTTGTTCGGGATCCTCCGCAAAGGCTCCAGAATTATTATTCTGATGGATATTGGCCAGTGTGGCTGACGACATACGCGTTTATGTTTGAATAAGCACAATTGGCGTGATTTTTCATGAAAAATTTTATGGTTTTTTTTTTTTTTTTACTACAATTTTATTTTTTTTTTAAACACTCGCGAATTTTTTTTTATAAAATTTTGATGCAAAAGACGTGATGTCAACACTTTTTTTTACGACGAACACACTTGAATTGAATTTAAAACGATTTTAATAGATTCACCATCCATAGGTATATTATTATCCTGTGCTATAATCTGGAAGAAAAAAAGGACACCAACAAAAGATATTGTATAAAAAAATATATTCATTTGACGCGGGAAATAATTGAACATTTATACACACAACAAGAGGACACAAAGGATATTGTAGAAAAAAAAATGAGATGAATATTTATAAATTTATTGCGAATTGTTTTGGGGACCGAATTGCATCAACGTCCTTAAGAGCCCGACGATGAAAACTAAATCCCAACACCTATCACAAGAAATAAGAACCATGGTGTCATCTTGACGAAAACAAATGTCCTTTTTATCCCTTTACAGGCAAAGGCAGGTACATCCGTATTTCTTTTAAATTATTCTTCTTTTTTTTCTAATTAGAAATGAGAGTTACCACGTACGAGTATGTAGGTATGTATGTACATTTATTTATATGCATTTAAATATAAATAAAAATAAGGATATACAGAAATGACATCCCTTTGCATAGGTATATACATTACATACATTGCCATATACCACAACATTATCACTCATTCATTCATTCATTCATCACCGGAAAAGGAAAGGTTGTTACTTTTTCTTATCCTGGATGGTTGGCTTTAGATATGGCGCATAAGGTGCGATGCATGCAAATAAAAGGAAGGAAACAGCATCGCCGCGGTATATGTATATAATTATATGTGCGATGTGACAGAGAGGGAGGAGTGAGTGAGAGTGCGAAACCAATGTTTATATATAAACAAACATTAACACAAGAAATTGTATCTGCATCTTCCAGCATCATCTTCTTAAATATGAGCCGCAACCACAAACTGTATAAGGTGAGATTGCATCTTTAATTGAAGAAAATTATTATATGAATTGCCTGGTGTGACTGTTTTTTGTTCTGCTAAGATAGATATGCGCGCGCTTATCGCAGGATTTGAATCAGTGACATTTTTCTCTCATTTTTTTGTTGCAACATACAAGATGCTCGAATTATAATGAGCCACAAAAACCACGACTAAGAAAATTCTTAATCTAGAAGTGATAATTTTTTTTTAATTTTATTTTTTAAAATACATATTTCAAATGAGGAACTGTGACAATTTCTTTTTTTTTTGCAAAGGAAGTCACTTGGTTCATATTTTTCCTAACTGGAACCTACCTATTTGGAGTTGGGGTTGATATGTGCTAGGTGCTAGGTAGCTACTTTAGATAGTTTCTTAAAGATTCCTGTCGCCTGCAGACTGGTGAGAAGTTGTAAAAAAAGAAGATTTAAATAGATAAAGATATCAGAAAATAAAATGTGTCCAGTAGGCTGTTTTAATATTTTTTTTATTCTTATGTGCGGACTCAGAGGTTTCGGTTTGTTAAGAAAACATGTGTAAAAATTTTAGGCCATAACATTGGCGTTTACAAGGCGGTTTTCCATACGAAAACACATATTCTACAAAAACGGTCGTGACATATTTTACCGTAAATTTAAGCCTTTCAAAGTTACACCTACAGAAAGTCATCGAATAATATTAATTATTAATTAATGTTTTACTTCTTTTATATGAGAAATATTTAAATCGGAATGAATTTTTCCAGACGCTTGATTTTTTGGGTCAATTTTGACAGAGAGCTTCATGTGGGGTAAGAGATTACTCAGCAACCAAAAATGAATTTGGACTTTTCATAGTTTAAATTGTAAAAATTTAATGTTCACGTCAAAATGTTCAATTTGCAGACTCGCAATTACATTAAAACTAATAAAGACGATGAAAGCTAATTTTCTAAGCTCACTAAAATTGATACCTATACATAACTCGGGAATTAGAAACAATTTTGGACTTTTCATAATTTGGATATACCTATTGTCCATTTCAAAAATGAATTTGCAAATTTCTAACAAAGAAAGTAAAATTTGTTTTGATAAAGAACGAAAAAAAAATATATATAGTACATATAATAATTGTTTTAACTACAACTTTTAGTCAAAATTTTAATTGTCGATTAGGGTTTTTTTTATGCGAATTAAAATTCAAAATGGAACTGTGCAATTGCGTGAAATTCTTTCTGGTTACCCAGATATGTTCGTTTTAGTGATGCATACATACATGGAAATTCAGTATTTTATTTCCTTAATGAGAGAAGGATGTGAGTTTTTTTTTGTCAGTCACAAAAGCAAAATGTGTGATCAGAGAAATACATTATTTTAAAAATATTTTCGGTATATTATCTATGTACCTACGTGATATTGGGCTTTAAAAATTGCCTTAAGATATTTTGTAAATACAAAGGTTAATCAAAATAATTGTAAGTTTTTTGGAAAATAAAATGACGATAATTTTGGCAAGATACATAGGTACTTAATGAAGCAAATCGACTTAAAACCTTTAACCAAACTTTCCGAAGAGTTATTTTTTTTTTGTGAATCAAAAACTTTATGGACACTTTGTAATGGTTTTTTTAATTCAATTTTTTTTTAAGTTGGTTTTCATCCAAGAAAAAGGTCTTATTGAAACAAAAACTCCTAAACCAACAACAACAACACCTGCATTTACTTGGCCTCAGACATGGACGTTTCCTGAGGTCATTCCGGCGAACCCTACAAGTGGAGCCTTAGTGTGAAGTAGTGATATTGGGAATCGAAATCAGACCTCCAGTATGACGGTCCCAAGTATGTACTAACCATTATGCCGGGTCACTAGATTTTTTAAAGTCAGAAATTTTAGAATACTTTTCTTTATTTAAAAGACCACCGAGACTCTCGATAATTCTCGGTCCAAAAAATAAGGCAAAGAACAACATATATGTAGGTATCCCTTAATGAAACTGTTTCAATAAAATTGAATTGCTTGTATTCCAACTATTTTGAAAGTTAGGTTTCTAAATTGTTCTACAAGGACGCGCTTTTGACATCGGGTTTAACTCAACACATTTGAGGTTATGTTTCCAGTTTTAAGTAGGTACTTACATTTGAGTGTAGCATGTTACAAATTGCAAATCTTAAAATTTACTAGATAATGTACTTCCAAAAAGATGTTATTATTGTACTATGAGTATTTAAAATAAACACATACATATTATGTACATACATTTTTGACACCAATGTCGATGAGTTAAAACCTTAGACCAACTTTAAACTAGCACTTTGCCTTTTTTCAGAGGGTTTCAGTTGAAATAGACTAGTGGAAAAAAATACTTACAAATTTTTAGGTGATTTTTAACAATCCGTAGCTTGAAGAAAAACGGTCACACAAAAAAGGAAGTGGTTGTTGTATAGAATTTAGATTTTAACTTTAAAAATTTTTGCGCCTGTGATTTTCGATTTTTTTTTTTAATTCTCTTTTCTGATTTTTTTGATGCGATCAGTTAACTTGATTATTCAGCTAATAGATATAATTTTTTGTTATACTTTTCGTGAATCCTCAATAAAGTGCTTAATTGAAAAGTTTTTATTGAAAAAATGTAAGAACAATTATTTCGTAGGAATGGGAAATTTGGAGTAAAATGCGTGGTTCCTTAATTTTGTCAAAAATTTGATCGAGTAAGACAAACAAGGATTGAATTGAATCTCTGTAGTTTTTGTGGATATATTGAATTGTAAAAAACATGCTTAACTTCCTTGTTAATTTTTCATGAGTGCTCTTCTTTCGAAAAACCCCCAAAGAAAAAAAAAATTGAAGAACTTACCTTAAACTTCTTGTGCGATGATTGGTTCCTGGGATACCGGTATTTAAATATCAAATGATCATTTTTCATTTAAAGACTGATATCTCAACTAAAAATGATTGTATTAAAGTCTATAAAAAAAGAATTGAAGATGAACAAACAAGTTCTCTAATCCATATGGTGGTTAAGCAAAATATTTTAAGGATCGTAGACCAAGAAAAAAAACAAAAATTGTTTTGTAAATCAAATCAAAATTTTTGTTGTCGATAGCTTTCCTAGGATTCCTCAAAATTGCTGACACTACAAAATTTAGAAGTTATGATCCAAAAAAAGATATCTACTTGTCCTTTCATTTTTTTCATTTTTTTGGGTGACCATTTTTCTTCAATCTACATATGTAGGTACAGTACATACCTAACTAACCTAAAAATTTATAATTTTATGTTTCTCTTAATTTTCGAAATAGTTTTTAGCATGCCATCCAAATAACTATTGGAACGTAAATTAAATATCTAGGTACCTACCTACCTACAAAATGCGGCGGCTTTTGTACCAGAGTCTTTTAAGATTTTTTTTAGTTCTAAATAGGTATTTAACATAATATTCCTAACTTCATCCAACATTCCATTTCATTCTAACAGCTTTAAACATTTATTTTTAAAATTTAACATAAAAACATCAATAAAATAGTGAGCTTAAATTTTGTATGTGGAAAATGCAAGATTTTTATGAAAATAAATAAAAATTACCTATAACAGAGCATGGTTAATCCAATTAGAGAGCGTTTACAGGAGCTCAGAAGAATAAAGTTTATTGAGTTGTTTTACTTCTGCCAAAATCAAACTCAAAGCATTTATTTGAATATGAGATTTTTTTTTTACTTTTTATTTTTAGATATAAATATAGGTTTCTATAAATCCTTAAATTTTCACACGGAAATATTATATTTTTAGGTAAATATTTGGGAAAATAATTGATGCATTCTGGTTTTCAATTGAAAAATTGCCACTTATAAGTAGGTTAAGATATCCTTTTTTGTAAAATTATGTCAATTGCACTTGAATCAAATTTATAACTTATAACGGTTAGTACAATATTATTTGTTTTACTATAATTCACTCTCTTACACACAATAAAAAGTGTTACGCGCGGCGCGACGGTAATTCAATAGAAGAAACTCACAACATTTAAAAAAAAAACATAGGTAGGTAGGTACATGAAAAAGTACTAGAATTTCAAACAGACACAGAAGGGCTTTCGTAGTCTATGATGGCGGGCGTCAAGTGTGGCTTAAAGTACCGTTGCACTTCGTGGGCAATCCAACTTCCTTTTTCCCATTCAAAAGCGAGAGAGAAAGCAAAAAACAAGAATGAAGGTGGGTAGGTATATCAACAGAGTGATGTATGTAAGTGCCTAGTTGCGGAAAGGAGTTTTTCACACTAAACAAAAAAAAAAATAACACAGCACCTAAACAGTTATCAAAAGGACTTTATCCATAGACATACATACATAGGTATCACACGATATTGAAGGTGCACATTTGTCACTGTTCTAATAATTAATTGTTCAATTTAATATTTCAGTTTGATAACGATATAATGAAGATGATCACTTCGACAACGATAGTTACAAAAAAGAACAACGACGGCATAAGTAGATTTTGTATTAAGATGATGATTGTTATCTCCTATCATCCAAAAGACGATCACGGCGCGGTGGCGATTATATGTATAGGTAAGGTACTACACGATGTCAACGATTGACATTAGTGGCTGGATGATGGTTATTATTATTACAAATGGCGGCACGTCACAAATTAGATGCCTAGAACAACCGAAACTAAAGAAAAAAAGCGTTCGGTCCCAGCAAAGAACACAAGACAAGCAGCGCAGATCAAACCGAACAAGAAGACAACACAAGAAAAAAAACAACATACACAACACTGAAACAACAATAATTCAGCTCTCAGTAAATTTATTATGAATATCCACTCGACACGATTCCGTCAAATGAAATAAGAGGTCTGAACAGTACTGACGAGTGCTTCTCAGATGGCTTCTGGATAGCCCTCGAATAAAACTTTTCCATACCTAGTATACACTCTTTTACAAGAAAGGAACAACAACAACAACATACAACAGAACCACACAGCTTCCAACAATAAATGCGACGTGTTGTATGCCCCTCATACACACAGTTGCATTTAAACAACACCATGAACTGCCAATTGTATTCTCAAAAAGCAACCCTCAAGTTAACAGAGGGAGATGGCACTCTTACGCAATTGTACTAGATGTTGTTAAGAAAGTACTGAAGTGAGAGGGAGAGGTAGAGAGAATCCCTATAAAACAATAATGGTTGCAACAGCCGAAGAGGTGGGCCTGGGTGGGCACATTTAGTGTGGATTTATGAGAGTGTGTTGTATATGACACACGAGGGGGTGAGCGGTGAGCCCGAATATTATTTTTCGGCACCAAAAACGGTACCGAAAACCAACAACAAAACAAGAGAGAGCGGTGAATTCCACCATTGCATGCATTGAGTGTAGTCTGTAGAGAAGATACATTTGTATCTGGCTGTATGAGTGTGTGCGGTTCGATGAGGTATTCCGTTTGTTTCACAATTCAGTGGGTACCGTTGTTTTATGTGATTGCCGTTGCCGTTGCCGCCACCGCCGCCGCTACTTGCTGTACTCGAATCTCATCAGTCTTCATCATCACCCCCCGCGTATGTCCTGTCCATCAGCTATCACACACAGTACAACAAGAGTGTGTGTTGGAAAATAATGGGAACCGAAAAGTACCATCCCACTTATGTGGGCTTGAATGAGCCGAGGAGCCTTCCGTCATGAGTGTGTTCGTTCGTCATCCATATCGTCGAGTGTATCGTTTCGTATCGTATCGTATCGTATCGTATCGTCATAGATACTTTTTCTTTGCCTTATTCCTGCCTTTGTGTGTGTTTGGTTTGTGTGTGTGTGCATGGATGTGTGTTGATAGGATATTTTATGAAAACTTGTCATCGCACTCGAGCGTGTACTTTTAGAAGAGGCTAGTGAGTGTCAAACACAATGGCCATAGAAGAGAACCGTTTGTCGTTGTCGTCGACGTAGTTTGTATAGCATGTGATAGCGAACGTATGAACGAAATGGCGAGAGGGGCGATTAAATGGGTGCTCAATTGAGTACGAGTGAGATCTATATAGAAAGAGAAGAGGCCCAAAATCAATGAAAAGGTAATTTTCAAAAGGCGTCAACCCAATGGGCCACACACCTTTATATCTCTGGAGAGTTCTGGACCCGTTTTTTTTTTTTTGTTCACTGCTGTCCCATCATTTTTTTTTTTTTTTTTTTTGTATTTTTGTTTTGTATGAGGTGCTTTAAAGTGTGCAATATATTTCTCAAATTAGATTTGAGATGGATTTTTTTTAACTCCTTTGTTGTTTTGACTGTTGTTGCAATATTTCGTTTTTCATTTGATGCGTAGGTAACTTCATATCATACATACCTTACATAGGTACATTTGGATGGATGGATGGATGAGTTGTTAGATGTGATGACGGTGGGTTATAGCAGGACATTTGGTTCTAGCCTTTAGGATGTGTGATTTGAAACTGACTGAAATGTACTAACAAGGGAGAGGAAAGTAGCAGATGATGATGATGATGGTGTTGTTTTTTTTTTTGACGCTACATATGAATCTCTATCTACCTATCTAGAGCTATAAAATTGAAGGGGGTACTTAACAAAATTTCTAGTGGCACTAAAGACACCAAACAAAATTCGTAATAGGTATAGATAAAAAAAAGAATAAAGAGAGAGTTTGATGTTAAAGCTAGGTATGTAAGCATACATACATATACCTAGGTAGGTACTATAGGAATAGGTATAGGTAGTAAGCACCTTTTTGGTACGGAAATACGAGTAAGCAAATGGAAAATGCAATGTGACATAAGCGCTTGCTCTTCATCATGCATGCATAGGGTTCTGACTTTGTTAGTTTTTTTACCTATCCCCCACCTTACTACCTATTTCCTATTTGGGAAATATTGTTCGTGTTACATTTTTATTTTATCCTTTGATTTGTTTTTATTGTTTAAAGTTTTTCATTTTGTAAAATCTACATAGGAGGTATGGAAGGCTTTCTAAACTGTCATAACTCGAAAAAAAGGAAAAAACGGGAAAAAACTAGATAGGTAGGTATATGTAAGAAAATATTCTTTATTTTTGTAGGTACCTCATTAATAGTGGCCACTCGAAGGCAAACTAACTAAATCTTTAATTTACTGTAAAGTAAGCTAGGTATAAAAAAAATACAAAAAGAGCTTTGCTCGGCGTTTTATTAAATTGACGCTTTTATTTATAAAAAAAAAATGTAGGTAGGTAGGTACCTACCCACCTAGGTTTTTAGAAAGTACCTAGGTACCTACTTACCTTCTAGTTTAATATCCATTACACTTAAATAATATTGTTCACATTTTTTTAGCAAAAGTTATCACTATCACAAGTTCTATATCTACTAAAAAATGCACCCATAAGCGAGCTGTTTGTTTTTATATAATGTTAGCTTTGAATGGCTGTAACGGAATGATGAAAAATAATACGCCACTTTTTTTTTTTTTTTGATTTTGGTTTAGCGGGAGTTTGAAGAACCGTATGTTGACACTTTGAATTCTTTACATTCAATTTTTGAATTTTGGCCAACGGAGGTACCCACTAGGTAGGTATAGGTATTTAGGTAAAAACCCTAGAAGTTGTAGACCAGCAAAATTTTACACAATTAAGAGCAAACTAAACACTAACAGCCGTATTTAATAGAATTCACTTAAACACCTCTGAACGGGTGAATAGTTCCGCGTTGTACCTATAAGCGCTTATTAAGCCTCTATTCAACTTTGCGTAAATCCTTATTTAAAAAACATTTTCTGGTCCAATGCCTTTGTGTCAGATAAAGTAAAGATAAAAGAGAAATCTATTACATTATGCCTCAACGCGTTTAGCTTAAAATACCTCTATTTAACGTTACATAACCTTTATAAATAACTTTTTGACGTTTAGAGCCATTGTAACTTTACGCAGCCTCTATGTGGCGTTTATAAATAGGTACGACTGTAAAGATATATTTTTCAACTGCAACAGAAAAAAATGAGGAAACAGTTATGTAGGTTGTAGGTACATATTTTAGATACCTTACCTAAATATACTTTACTTAAAAAATAACCAAATGTTATTCGTTTTCCTGTGACTACATATTTTTTATTTGAACTCTTATATATTTCGGCTGGACCTCTTGAAATAGGAAAAAATTGATTTTTTGGATCACTCTAGTAGTGAAGCCTTGATGGTTATCGTTGACGTTTTGCTTTCGTGCAAACAATTTAAGGGTTAAAATTTTATAAGCTAAGTAGATCATAAAACAAAATAAGCAATTTTAAGTATTTAACCTAACTTCATAATAAAGTAAGTTTGTGACTGATCAGAATGATGAGATGAAAGAAAATGTCAAAAATGCTGTGCAGTCGGAGCTTATGAATTTCTTAGATGAAGTAATTTTCTGTATAGAATATTATTGCTGGCTAATATTCTGCAATCCTGATGAAAATCTGAAAACTCGTTTTTATAATAAGACACGAGCTTTAGATAACCAACAGTCTCCAGAGCCTCTCTGAAGGCTGATAAGCAAAGCATCTTAATTTCAGCTGCCGATGTCGTCAATTTACTCTTACATGTAAACCGTTGGTAGATAAGCGCTGAACGAACAACTGCTGTGTAGAGCCTTCCATTAAACTTAGGGCGCACTTATCGATCAGGGAAGATGGCAAAGTTTTCCAGACATTCATCTGCCCTTATCGCAGATTAATCTCTCTCGCTATTAATCACACCTAAGATATTTAAACTTTGGGAAGCAACGTTCTATTCATATAGATATCCAATATGGGCATGTGCAGGTCAAAAAGTGTGCTGCGTAGATATTCGGTGTTTTTCAGGCTCATGTGCACCCATTTCTCTTCGGAAAATCACCCTGTACATGAAATGCTGGATGCAATGATATAGAATCTTCACTTATGATAGCTCCATCGTAAGCAAAGAATAGGTAACTGTTTCATTTTCGGGTCCGTCACTTCGGTGATTACTGTAGGACATATTATCTTTATTTAAACTTGCGCGTATACCTATGTCCACGATCATTCAGACGTAGATTACCGTCGTTACATTGTCGTTATTACTCAACGAAATTTCGCTTTATAAGGTAGATATAAGTGAAGCGTGGCCAGCGCATCTTAGAATAATTTTAAGAATGCTCAGGTACACACTCCTTCAAGTAGAGCGTTCAGAAGCACTGACATCGTCTGATCCGAGTTCAGTTGCATGCACTGAGGTGATTTCAGACTATATAGACTACTGTCTATGACTTTACATAAGAAGCCTTCTCGTATGAAGATTTCAACGCCGCCTAGAGTTAAGTTGGGCCCGTGACCATAAGCATTTTTGGACATTTATCTTTCCACGCATTTGGAAAAAACAATTGTTCTACCTACGTTCTTTACATTCATAGCAAAGATCCTACTAAAGGGCCTCTATAGCACGCCCTTATAACATCTTAATTGTATTAAGCTTAGCAATACAGAGAAGGTAGATGTAGGTCATCCTCTTCAACTGCTTACTTATGTGACTTTGGGGACAGTAGTCTTAAGGTCAACAGCGAATGGCCTCTAATTTCAACCTATGTATACTTTTTCCCACGATATCATTTGGGGCTGGCTTTTGCAAAAACTGTGTCCTAGTTCCCCTTCCTGATGCCATAGCAGATTTTGTTTGGCTTTATCTTGATTTGCTTTGACTTTTTATGTAGGTATTACTTCCTGATAAATTAGATATCCACGATAGTTTGTGTGGTGTCTGGTTTCCGTTAAAGTACCCCTTTTAGTTGTTTCATGTCTTGATCTTGGTTCTAAGGGCATTTTAAGTCCTACATGGATTACAGAAGAGGGCAGAGTTTTCCCACCATTTCAACCAAATGGCTCGCAGCAGATTTACTCCCTGAACACAGAATGCGAAAAATGCTGCTGTTGGAATAACAAGCGCTTTGAATAATATTTAACTTTTCCGCCTCCAATTTTTTACAGCTTCGTCTGTGGCTACTTATTTTCTTACTTACCAAGTATTTGATGTGGTCGTCACATTGTCCTTTACTATTGATCATATAGGATATTTAAAATGTTCGCACTTCGCACTAGCTATAGGTAGGTATCTACCTAACATACCTTCTTAAAACGCAGTATAGATATAGGTACCTACTCAGGTACAACTTTTGATGTTTGAATTTTACCCACTTACATTAACAAATACCTGTACCTATACCTACCTAATCTATTAGTTATTATAATTATAGGCACCTAGCTATTTAATTAAAATCATTAAAGTCCTAACGTGGAGCACAAAGGTATAAGTTAGAAATAGCAATCAATAATAGGTAGATATCCGTATCTAGGTATGTAATGTAGGTACCTATACCTACTTACTTTTAATTTAGGTACCTAATACCTACATAGGTATTATGTATATATGTAGGTAGCTACGAGTAGGTATATGCCAAAAGCAGACCATGGTAGATATACTTAACTGCTTAAATCCAAACTTTTAAAATTTCAGAAAAAAAAAATTCAAAATAATGAAATTCAACTGCACCCAATTAGGTATATTGTGGTGACAAATAAAAGATATCCTTTTTTCCCGGAAATAAAGTCAAAGAGAAAAACAAAATTAAACTCAAAAACTTCTCCAATCTTTTATCCGTTGTCTGTATCTGCTGTCCGTTGAATATAAAAATGATAATGTTTGTGATGATTAACGATGTTTCGCGGCGCAATGCCAAAATGGAATTGCCAGACGTGAGACGTTCCGCAACATGGTTCAGATTCTTTTTTCCCCACTTTGTCAACACAAACACATCTCTGCGTCTGAAAAACTACTGTAGTCTCTTTCATACTTACAAATCAACATCCCTCTCCCTCACACACTGCCATTGTGAATGCGTCTGTGTGTTGTGTTGCTCAGACACAAAATGGGCGTGGCACACAATGGTGCTTACCAACCAGATGATACAAAATGTTCCTCTCTTGCCACTCAAGCGACTTCAATTGGCTTTCATCGAAATGCACGAGTGTGTCAGGCCAGAATAGAGCCGGCACATCAGCGCCTGATATACTGTTATTGCCGCATACAATCGCACAATGTGATTTATGACTGGAACTCATACACATAACGGTACTCCTTCCATATTGCCATTGCCAAGCGAAAAGTTCGTCCAGCAGTGTATGGGTGGTTTTTTGAGCAAAGGTGTGAATAAAGTGTACCTCCTTGGGATTCTGCTCGGATGAATGGTGGATTTAATGTTGCCTATTATTTGATGTTTGATTATCCTTCCTGAGTGTGTTTTTTTTTCTTTTTTTTTTTGTTAACGTTTGTTGTTGCTGCTGCTTCTGTCGCACGTACCCTTTGCTCCGTTCTTCAGTCGAGTTTTTTTTTCATCAACTTTTCGGGGATATAGGGGTGAATGTTGATTTTGCCATTTAATGGCAAAATTGCATAAAAATCAGTTAGTTTTTGACCTGTACTTTTTTGATGATTATGGTGGTCGGGTCGGTCAGCAAGCTTTTATCGGCAGTGGTGGCTTTGGATTTATTTCATTCTGCTACAATTGCAGACTTTAAAAGGATGAATGGATTTTTGCAAATTGAAGTTGGATCTTTGAAGGGAGTTAGTAGGTAGGTACCTACTTATAAATACTATGCCTAACCACTTACCTAAATGAAATGACAGGTACATACTTAGGTACCTGGCTGAATTTCGGCTAGGTTACCTAAATACCTATAAGTTTTTCTCTGATACCTTACCTACATATGTACCTACCTTTGTTTAAATAAATAGGTATATAGGTACGCATCCGGATTTGTTTATTCTATTTTCTCTGTGTACCTAAATACTGGAAGGTATCTAAATAGATATGGAGATAAAGAATTGCTGAGAAATTACGTCACTAATTTTTTTTTTTCAAATAACTTTCTATGTATGCAGATAGTTACCTATAGTTATTTTTAAGTTACCTAGGTACTATACATAGGTACCTAAACATTTAAAGTTTTTTTTATAGGCCATTAGGAGCATGTTTGTCGTAAAAGGAGTGTTTTGGGGAACGCAGATAAGTGCCGTGTAAGTCCTATTTATTTTAAGTTTCTTTATAGAAGAAGGAAATTTCCTTGCTGATGAAGATCAGAATAAGTATTAGACAACTAGGATACCGTATTATCTATAACTGACTAAGTACATAAGCCTGCTATTTGGACATTTTTTTACCGACAGAGTTAAGTTGGGAAATGTATACCTACCTACCACCAATTATATTTTTGACAGTAAAACACAATTAACTTTATTTATAAACCGGTTTTAGCGACGGAGTAAAGTTACTCCGACTTTACAATGCCTCTTTTCTTTAAAGTTTATTTTGCAAAAGAAATACCTATCCGTAGTTTAAACAAATAGGTACATTTATTTTTACCTTATAATGTCCAAATTATATGTATAGGTATATTTTTGAGAACGTTTTCAAGGTTGCGATGTGTTTCGAAAGTATGTTGTATTTTGTCAGCCTTAAACGTTTGTTAAAAAAAACTTTTTGAATCTTAGGTATGTAGGTATAAGTTGAACCTACCTACAAGAAAAATTAAAAAACAAATTTAAATAAATGTTTTTAATACATTTATATCTTTTCTTTGTTCAACACCCAAATAGGTAGGTATAAAAGTGTAATTTTTGGGATTAATTTA
This sequence comes from Syrphus vitripennis, assembly GCA_958431115.1. NCBI lineage: Eukaryota > Metazoa > Arthropoda > Insecta > Diptera > Syrphidae > Syrphus > Syrphus vitripennis. Next base: position 34,169,433 of record OY288108.1, read on the forward strand.
ATACGTTTTTTCAAAAACAGATAATATAGGAAGCTTAATATAAAATATCAAAAAAAAAATTGTAATATTGTTTCTGATTTAACTAATTGATTTTGATAAGAAAAATAATTTCCAAAAACTGGTACCTATTTGTATTTACAAAAAATAATAACTTGAAAAAATATAAATTTGTTTTCAATATGATTGTAGCTATTTCAGGCGCAAAATAATGTGCTGAATATAAACAAAAAGCACTTATACTTATACAATAAGATATGATCTTGTTATTTATTACTTGTTCTCTATTTTAAGCCAATGTTTCAAAAAATAGTTTCTCCTATATACATTATAAATAGATTGATATTGACCCACACCTTCGTAAAATTTGTTTCTTTGTTCTGGTCGATCTACTTACGTTTTTGAAGGATTTCATATAAAAGTATAGGTAGTATCGTGTACTGTGGCGTATGATTACCTGAAAACCTTAAACTAAAAACAATTTAAGAACACAACAAATGTATTTTTTGTGTATTTTTATAATAAATGTTACGATTTATGTATTAATGAATAAATAAAATTTTAAGAAAAATAATAAAGTGGATATTTTTTTAACCGCTCATAGAGTAAATCATCTCATCATAGGAACAGTGCTGTGAGTAAATATATGATGAAAGATGAATTTTTAAAATTGACATGAAATTGAATTTATTCGAAACACAATCTTTTGGCATTATAATATATGAAATAATATGATTTCTGGTATGTGGCACGGCTGGCTCGGACGTAATTTAATCTGGAGATCCGATTTTCGATCACTTTTTCAAACATTTGCTATTTCACATATCTCCACAGAAAATAGTCTAGCAGCTTTAATCCCACGATCTTGAAGGCCAATTCACGGGTCCGAAACTATGCGGTTACCAAAAGTTTCCCCCAGTAATTCAATCTCGATGTAGCCATTCAACCAACAGTGAGCTTCATCGCTAAACAATATTATATTATGATATAAATTTGAAAAATTTGGAAGAGTTGTTCAGGCGTCAGTCTATTTATGTTAAAATCCCAAACCAAACTAAACACAAATCACTTAACAGCTGTTAAAATGGCAGGCAGTTAAAAATATGTTGCCAACATAAAGTTCCATGCCTATAAAAACACCCTGTCTAACTATGCATTATTATATGGTACCTATTTACTCTCTTTATCGCCTTGAAAATCCTGCTTCCACAACTACTTTTCTTATCGAGTGTTTGGTTCATTTTTTTCAACGTAAAATGAAATTAAACCAAACCTCCTTCTTCTTCTTTTTTTTTTTTGTTGTTTGATTTCAAATCAAGTTCATGACCCCTTTTATAGGCTGACATTCATCGCCGTTTGTTTCCATAAACGTTGTGCTATATTCATAACCTCATAAATATAAAATCTCCGTAGTAACGAAAAGCTTCCTGACTTTCAGCAGGTTAACTCTCCATAAGAACTCTTATATAGGCTCAAGCTGAACCCTTACTCTCTACCTATAGATAGACCATATAACAACTTGAACTTGAAAAAAGAAAAAAAATCAAAACACTCTTAGGTATACTCGTATACGGTATATACCTATGCCTATACGTTAATAAACTGAGATTCGAACTTTTGAAAGAACACATTATGCAAAGCGTTCGAAAGAAAATACCTAACTTCGTAAAAAAAGAAGAAAATTTTCAAAACGTAAATATAGGTACGTTGTTTGGATATTTTCCCTTTTCCCCGGCAAAGTTGTTTCGCTGCATAGAATTCAATGATGGCACAGTGGCCCATATTTCAGTTACCCCAGTGAGACCCTTATCAATTTTACCACCGGTTTAATTTTTTTTCAAATATTTTGAAGAGGGGGGTGGGTGAACTTTCATGACCCTTGAGAGAACAACAAACTTCAGGACTATACACAGAGTAGTCTCTATCTCGAAGTATACCTTCATCGCACACTGTGATGTTGATGCCCTTCAACCAACAGCGAACCCAGTCATTCAGGCAGCCAGCCTGTGCTTCGTCCTGACTTTGCATTTACACAGAGAGGCACCATCACCATCAGGTTCAGGAGTTGTGTAGAATCCAATGGCTGATGCTTCTGCCTATAATTCCACGTAAACGCTTTTCTGCAGCCATTCACCCAAAGCGAGAGCCTCTTAAGAGGGGTTTGAAGGAAAAGAGGGCAAAGTTGTCGGCAGCTATATAGACGACGATGAAGGCGACGCGCGGTGCGCGGTGGCATTGGTAGCATCGACGGCGGCGGCATTCTACAACATCACAGCGACAAGGACCATCAATCTTCTGTGATTACGTTAGGAGCGCTTTCGAAAAGTTTTTCATTTATATTAAGAGCCATCTATATTCCATCCATCCGCGACGACCTCTACGTTCTATATACGAATACGAAGCAATGCGCTGGATGAACGAATGGTTAAGAGTGTGGGGCGCTTGCTTGCTGCTACTGTGCGTCTCATTCGAGGACACACCAGTTGCATCCATTTATCTGGGAACTTGTACGTATAAACATTAGGTTTATAAATACATAACATGAATCTCGTCTCGACTTCCAACCCTCTGATGGACACTCATGATGATGACCAGTATTCAACATGATTCAAGTTGAATTGATTACCTAGCTAAGCTGCACTCGAAATGTTCATACCTAAAAAAAAAAGTTCAAATTATGTTTCAAGAAAAGTTACACTTGTTATTGGCGTAAACGGTTTTAAATTGACTTTTTTTAAAAAAAGTACCACCAAGTAACCCTGAAATCTATATACCTATAGAAGTATATGTACCTACAATTGTACATAAATATGTATTATTATACTTTACTACAAAATTAGACTTTTTTTTTTGTTACATAATATGTAGGTATATTCTTCCGAAGGTTTTTGTGTTCTGAAATTCACCGATTTTCCTAACGGGAATGTCTGAAAAACCTAACATGATGGAATAATTTTCAGTTACGATTCGAATTCAGGGCAATAAAAACCTTTAAAAAAATATATTTTGGTTTTTTTGCAAAAGCATTGTTGGCCAGTGTTATAAGAAAGAAGTTGACATTATTGTCGTTTATTCTTTTTTTCATAACGGTTAATGTAAGAATTAATAAATAGAAACCGATGCACATTAGGTTTAAATTTCTGAGCATTATAATAAGGAGGAAAAACCTAGTTTGTTAAGGAATTCCACATTCTTGTAGTTCGGCTAAAAAAAAGAAAAGAACTTGTGCTAAAGGGTTACTGTTTAATTGTTTTGGGTAGGCATGCAACTGGCTATCTATTTAATGGAACAGTACGTCGTGATAAAAAATTAAGAGACACGAGACGTTGCACCTATGTTCAAGCGACACAAACGTTTTCGTAATGTCACTGTCACTTATTATTCTTAAACCTCTTTTTGAGTTATATCTCAAAGATTTAAATAAGTTACAAAAAAAACTTGTGATCTAAATGGGAATTTCAAGTCTAATAATGAAAGAAATAATTACCTTAGTGATTGAAAGTATTGTTTTTTTTTACATTTTCAGATTGTGAGCATGGATTTTAAACAAAAAAATTATTTTTTAAAGAAAAAACCTTATTTTTTCAGCACTAAATCATTCACTGAACATTCTTATTTTAAAAAACATTTTCTAAAAGTAATGGTTGAAAATTGTTAAGGTCCAACCCAACTATAATTTTTTTTTTAAATCAACTCTTTTTTTCTTAAATTTTTTAATGATTTATTTTAGAGTAAAGTCATAATATTAATGTACCTACAAAAATTTATTTTGTAAAATTCAAAAAATAAGAAAAAACCTCTTTATTTTTTATTAGAAAATTTAACCTCCTGAGGTGTCATCAATCCAAAGCGTGAAAAATTGGATTTTTTAAAATTATTTTGAAACAGTTCTTTCCACTTCAAATAATAAAATTGATGTGTGATCACCGGTAAATATGTGTATTATTTTTATAAAAAATTAAATAAGAAAACCTATTTTATATTACAACAGAAAAAAAATTCTACATAAGCCACAGTTAACCACATTTTGTATTTTGTAGAAAATGTATCAAAACGGATTTGCGTGGATATTGCGTCAGAGAACAGGGCAAAAACTTTAAGAAGAGTAGAGTCTGTAACCTACTTAAGGCGGAAGAGGTTTTTTTATAAAAAAATAACTTAAAATAGAAAAATAAATTTAAAAATAGACGCTCGTACTTTAAAATATATAGAAAAACTTTTTTTTCCTCAAAACGATGCATTTGTAAATCAGTTTCTTTTCATTTATTTTTTTGACTAAGTATTCACTCACACAGAACTTATTTATTTATGTATATGTAGGTACATATGTATGTATCTACTCCGATGGATAAAAACCTGGTTATTTTTCTAACTTTAATATACATAAAAATCCTAAATAAGGGAATTATTTTAAATTGGTTTTTAGTTTACTATCTGATAAAAAGCACTGGTTCATTGTGTTTAAAAAAAATACAAGAAATATCTTCGTTTTGAGCAAAAAAAAAAAACTACTTTTACAACAGAAAAAATATTGCACATACGCCACAGTGAACTACATTTTTGTTTCGCAGCAAATGTGTGCCTTAAAAAAAGCAGTGTTTAGAGGATTTTGTCTGAAAAAGTTGCATATGTTAATGAAGACGGTGGATGTGAATCTCCAAAGCTATATGTCCATTGGTCCATCCAAATACATAAACCTACGCATTATGTAGATACTTCTCAAATAGACACCAGTCAAGTCATATCTGCCTTTAATATTTACTTTTTGAAAGGATACTATACCAATAAGATTATCTTCAAATTTTCAACCCTCTGGATGATAAATCCAAACATGCTTCAAAAAATAATTCGTCATTTCACCATCAGCACTTTATAATAAAATTAAATTCATAACGAATCCTTGCGTTATGTATAACCTACCTTCAAGAGTCATGCTTCACATAATTTGTTTGAAGGACATCTCAAATAATGAAGACGAAAATATAATTCTATTCAAAACATCTGATGCATGATGCATAAGCAATTCGTCGTAATAACGAAAAAAAAGCTTCATCGAAAAATATTTACGTAAGTATAGGTTGGTAGGTAGGTATATTAAGATTGAGTTTCCTTTTGATTATATCATCAAAAAGGACAAATTCCTACTGAATCACCCGCCTGGATCGCTCAACCTTTCAGTGTCCTTCAATAAAAATTTCTATTGCTGGTGCCATCACCTCTAATCTCATTCACTTTCCTATTCTCTATTCATTCTGCCATCACCAACGCCACATTTACATTAAGAAGCCAAGGCACTATTTCTATCACAAGCTTTCAATTGAATCTTGCACCACATACACTTTCCATTCAAAAAAATAGAGCCGATTGAAGCAAACGTCCAACAACGCCATCGTCTGCCACCGCAACCGCCGTCGCCACTGTAGCTGGAGAGATGCTAATCCAATCCTTATGTCCAAGTTTCAATGTGATAGCCAACAACATCGGCCGCCTTTCAAATTCCATGTTCCACGCTCGCTGAGTGCCCTATAGCAAGGCAACTAAGAACCTATATACCTTTAACCAAACGGAGAGTGTATGAAAATAGAAATAGAAAAAAAAAACACACAACCGGACAGAGTCCTTAAAAGTTCGTTATGCTATAAGTTAGAGCGTCCTTCAGCAACACCTCTTCTCGAGTGGCTCCTTATCATAGAGTGAGAGCGAGATCAACACAGCCTCAGATGAGAACGAGACACAGTTTGGTGCTATAGGACTCGAGAAAACCTGGTCAGTGCGGCCGGCGCGGCAGCGATGGTCCTGGTCATCATGAGCAAGTGTGTATGGCCCTTGAATCCTGTTGGAGTACATAATGCACTTAGACGCTGCTGCTGCTGCTGCCGCTACTACTGCTGCACATCCACGAGGGGTTGAAACAGAATACAAAAAAGAAAAAAAGTGAAAAAAAAGAAATTCTATTACACGAAACCAAAGCCATCATCAGACGCGGCACACGCTACTGAGGAATACCCTTTCCCGCATTTAAATACCATAGACACACTACACACCGCGAAATGGGGCTATTTGTGATGAGAGTCGCTCCTCCACTCATTTGAGTCGAGCATCATTCAGGATAATATGCGGGAGTGTCTCCTCTTTAGAACGTCAAATGTAGGAATATATACATATGTATGCATATATGTATGTGTATTTGGTTTATATAGTGTTTGTGTTGAACGAGCGAGACGAGAAGGCAAACTCACACCCGCTGAGAGGTTTTTGTATAATATAGTTCTTGCATAATGGACATATATTTCTGAACTTTTGTCCATTAGGACTCTTGTTACTTTCAGACGTGTAGAACAGCATAAAGGTTTTAAAAAAAAAACTCAGCTGAAAAGAAATAAACAATTAAGGACGCAGGATAATGTGAATATGGACTCATTAAGAACAAGAAAGCGAAATTATACAATATATGGTTGTTTAAAATGGGTGAAAGGTCAACAAAAATTAAGTTAAAATTAAATTAATTTAAAACCTAAATTTGCAATCTCAAAATAAACTTATCTTTTATTCGTTTTCAGTTCGTTTAGAAACAGATCCACACAGGCCTATTCCGTTTATCGATTTGAATGGAGCATTGCTTCCCGCAAGTGTGAAAGTTTAAATATCTTGGATCTGTGATCAATAGCGAAGAATCATGGGCTGACTACATCAAACATCGCATAAGAGTAGGGTGGATGAAGTGACGGGAAAACACTGACATCTTCGGAAAATGCTCCCTCGATCAGCTGAAAGGGAAGCTCTACACGGTTGTTATTCGTCCAGCAGCAGTGACCAAACGTATAATAGAATACGAAGCTAGAAAACCCGAGAAAGCCTCTATGTAAAAAATTCCATCTATAGCACAGAATACATCATGACCAACTTAGATGGTACTTTCATGTAAAAAGAAGAAGCATTGACAACGCAGTTCAAAAGGCAGTAGCACACGACGACGTTCCAAGACTATCGGAGAAAAAGGCAAAAACGCTTGGATGAAACAAATGCAATGAGTCTTGCATTTAGTTGGCCTCAGGCATTGAACAATCCAAAATCGAGAGGCCTGTCAACGTTTTCTGAGGTGGACTGGCAAATGACAAAGGCAAATACAAAATTCTCCAAGATTCCTCTTAACCGTCTCAACATCAGCATTAACCCGATGTGGAATTATTTAATCGGGAACGTTTCACAAGTTAAATTAAAAAGTTTTAAATAAATAACGCAATAATTACTTACAACCTACGAAACCTAGCGCTGACATTTGACACCTGTGAACCTCGCCTATCATCTGAAGTGTCAAAATATTAATTGATTATTTGTCATTTGCGATAATGGAACGCTTAACAATCGAACAACGCGTTGAAATTGTTAAAACTTACCATAATAGTTGTGATCCAAGCGTAGCCATTTTTTTGTTAAAATTGTAAAGAAATTAGAAGAAAGTGGAAGCTTTGCTGCTGTCGTTAGATCTGGTTATCATTGTAATTCACGCTCAAGCAAGTGTTGCTGATCATGGGAATTTATCGACTTCACGAGAACCGATAATTTTGGCGGGTGATTGAAGATCACGACTTGGACAATTTGCGTCAAATGCATCAGGCGACCGTTAAATATTTTCTAACGTATTATTCAAATTATGACCGGATATCGCACGAAATGTACATTTCGCACAGTGGTTTCCGAGGTGTCTATTTGAATGATATTGTTTTTCACACTTAGACTGGTATTCTCCGAGTGCCCTTAACTTTAAGAGCCTCTTAACTAAAAAAAAAATACTGCCTCATTAGGTAATGAATATTTCGTTTTCATAAACCAAAGAGGGAGGATATTTTGAATTAGGTTCTTAAATTTTACTTTCTAAACTGAAAAATGAAATCTTTATAATTATAAAACTAAACGCTTCACAATCTTACTTGAAAAATCTTCATTTCAATCCGAAGACACTGTTAAAGGTTATGTTAATTTTTGGCATGATTAATAAATGGTCCTTATAAAGAAACAACTGAAATAAAAACTAAATCATTCAAAAATTCAAGATATAGATATACCACTTGTCCTTGATCTGTTTTGTCTTATAGAAGAGACCTAATAGAGATTATACATACTTCCGCTTTAAAAATGTGCAAATAGGTCACATGAATGTATACCGCACCTATGTACCTGCAATCAAAGGGTGAGAAAGAGAAAACCTTCAAGATTTGACCCTTAAAATCGTATCCGATTGAATATGCATCTCAAAATCAAAAACATCTGCTACCACCGAGATGAGCTAGGAGCTACCAATTTATCCCTCGTTTTATCTAAACCCAGTATCGAAGTAATCTCTTTAGTTACTTATCTGGAGTGTCATCGCATGAAGCAATTATTTTGTAGCACATCATCAGAGATGGGAATCTTTTCTAAAATTTTCTAACCAATTACCCTCTTGCAAAAAATCTCGAAGAAGCCGATTCCAATTATGTTATGGATGCCGATATGTGGGACTCAAAAAAATGAATAATATCCAATCCATCATTGAAAAAACATGGAACTAAATTTTTGTATATCTTAATCTGACTGTGAATTGCAAAAAACAATGTTTTGTTTACCCGAGACAGAACGACCATCATCAGAAGCAAATTATCGCATCTCTAAGTAGCCTGGCCCAGCCCATTTGAGGCCAATTACCTTGGGTTCTTTTTTTTTTGTCAATTGTGTCGCATCGTAGTCTTTCATTCTTCTCTCCATTGTGCACCTCCGGCCACTCAACATCTCCAGGATGTCTACGGATTCAGTCTGTGAGTTCTCAGCGACTTAACTGGAGGCACTGAAATATACGAAAGATCCCATGCGGTTGCAACAATGGACACAAACAATCCGATAATGTGACAAGATGTTGTATACATAGGTATAGGACCGTTAAGTATTTTAATTCCCGACTAATTGAGCTACTGATTGTTGCAGCAACAATAATAGAACAGTAAATGGGACCCATTACTAGTGCACAGTAAGTGAAGGCGGGTGCGTGGGTGGGGAATGAATGGATTGCATTCTTTTATAACTGCCTGATGCTTGTCTGCCTATACCTATTACACACGGCACACAAATGGCGCGACGGGGTGCGTTCTTAATCCCGAACCACTCGAGGACGCATACAAAAGAAGTCGAAAATGCTTCAATTAATGCCATTCAGCCGGATTCGCATCAGTGCGAGTAGTGGGCGGATAAAGAGCAACCCCATATTCGAGCGGGTCGCAGGGTACTCTCCCCAAAAAGGACTCATGTGAAAAGTGACTATGTTTAATGGGAACCCTCTTAACATGCCTCATCCCGCCCCTCATCACTGCCTTTAGAGAGAGAGTCCTGGCGTGTCTGATGCGATGGTATTCCAAACTGATTTACATTCGACTCCTTTTCCATTTAACATATCAAATTGATTGATGATCACTCTTTGAAGGGATTACAACAGCTCAAGGATAAGGATTACAATATTGTAAGATGTAAATAAGCCAAAAGTGAGTGGCGAGACATTATGCATTTATGATGGGTGTACGATGATGTTCGAGTAGGTACAAAGGCTTAAATTGCTTTACAAAGAGATAAATTAATTGATGGCTTTGGTTGTTTGGAAGGCGTTACTTTACAAAATTCAATTGTGTCTTTAGAATTTGGAGCAGAAGTCATTGAGAGGAACTACATTAATGTGAAAGATGTTTTACATGTGATTTTTGGGGATGGGGGATTGTTTAAATTGATGAATAAAGTGGGCTACGTTTGTGGCAGAATGTGGATCATAAATTAATTTGTAAGTCCATGAATAAAGAAATTTATAACGTATTTATGTAGCGGAAACTTTGCAGGTAGGTAAAAATGGTTGTAGGATGTAAATAATTTTAAATTTCTAATAGCTGACGTGGGTATATACATCCATAACCTAAGTACACACATATTTGAATATAAAATAAAAAAAAAATGTTGGAATGTCATTCCCAACTAACACATAATCTTGAAATTAAACAGCTAATCCTGACAATAGTTGTTGCCCATCTGAATAAAAGTAAAATCATAATTTTTTTTTTATAATTAGCGCGCACTAAAGGGGATTATTATGTACCCTTTATATGTCAAAGACACAGTGCGAGCTTCAGGTAAGAAGGAGAGGATTTAAAAGGAGCTGTCGGTGCACATTAGTCTTGAATTTCGTCACATTACAATGAGAGGGAAAGACAGAGTGTGGAAGGGCATTCCACATTCGCGTAGTATGCTAAAAAAACGAATCCCTGTACTTAACAGTACGACCGAAATTGGGTTCAAGAGTAAACTGATGAGCATTCCTGAGAGCGCGAGTATTACGGTTGAATCGTTTAAGGGGAGGAATGAAACTGGCTATTTCAATACAGCACTTACCGTAAAAGTAACGACAAAAGAGTGAGAGACAGGAAACGTTACGCCGGTGTTCGAGTGACGTAAAAGAATCGATGATGTTCATGCCTCCGATCATTTTGAAGGCTAGTCTTTGTATACTGTCCAAGAGACTTAAGTAAGTTGCTGGAGCACCAGCCCAGAGATGGGAGTTATACTCGAGTTTTGGACGTACATAACTTTTATAGATAATAGCCAGATCAGAAGGGGGAAAGAATTTCTTGCATCTCCAAAGGAAACCTAAACATCTTGCGGCATTTTTGGTGACGTCAAGTAAGTGATCATTCCACAAAAGATGGCTTGTGATACACATACCTAAAATCGCAAGCTGATTAGTTTCTTCGATGCAAGTGCCACTCATAGATAATGGCAGGTGCAGGGGCAGGGCCGGCCCAGCCCAAACGAGCGCCCTGTGCAAACTTTAGCTTTTGCGCCCCTTATTTTCATTACCTACTTCGTTTCTTAAGCCATTTCCATATTACCCATGAGGTAGGGTTTTGAATGCGTTTTTTTTTTAATGAGGTATCCCCTGTAGGCCTAGTCCTCAATAACAAAAATAATAAAGAATTTAAACAAAAATAAAAAAATGTAAGAAAAAGATAAATTAATTCTAAAAAAAACGTATAATATATATTTACAAAAATAAACACAAAAAAAGAACACTAAAACACTTTACCTAGCACGTTCACAGTTCCACCAGTGTTCTCGGCTTTAAATTTTATGGGTTATTGGTACGTACAAATACAAGCCACAAATCCCGCAAAACACACGCTTCGTAATTAATAATATATTTTTCAAAAATGTAATCAGAGAACTGCAGTTTAATTTATCTATTTACTCGTAGCTACAAATTATCAAAAACAAAACAAAACAACCACTTCTTCTAGAGAAATCAAAACAAGTGACAAAGTGAGTTACATAATTCAAAACAATAACAAAAAACAAGTGCAGTGTTATTATTTCCAATTCACTCCTTGCTCTTTTCTCATCCTTTCCATTTTATCCACAAAAAAAAACGGTTCCTATTTGAAATATTCTACTCATATTTCCTCATTCGAAATGTAAACGAACTACCAAGAGAGACAAAAAGAGAAAATCGTGTTTGACAGTAAAAAAAAAACACCCACATTCATTCCGTTTGAAAGATTGAGCGCATGAGATTGAGAGATTTTGTTTGTGTGCAGGATTTAAATCTGCACAGTCCACGTGCTTCGGTCGCACTGCTTATTATGAGATACATTCATTTCAAACAAAAATTAACTTTTGAGTTCATTTTTCTATCAAAAATTTTGGTTGAGTGAATTCTCATATGTGCAAATCTAAAATTTGCACATTTCTACTCAAACGATTGTATGGGAAATAAAAATGAGTATATTTATTTGTATGGGGATTTTCGAGTGAAACGGGCAAATAAAGATCTTGCACGTATGGAGGAAGTTCGAATCTTTTTTGTTTGAATTATGTAATGATAAAATGTTTTAATTCGCATGTTTAGAAATTATTTGATAGTGACATAGTAAAAAAAATTATTTAAAAAAAAATAAATAAAGCAGGTTAATATAAAAAGAATGAAAACATATGAATGTAGTTTTCTTGTGAGTTTGCGCCCCTGCAGCTCTGCGCCCTGTGCATTTGCACATCTTGCACATATGGTAGGGCCGGCCCTGGGCAGGGGGGTGCGTCTCGCTTTAACGACAGAAAGCAGCATTGAGTTTTTGAAGCATTAAATTCTACACTATTTTTTAATCCCCATTGTACAATGCTGTCTAAGTCAGAATTTAATGTACTTATCATATTTAGCCGTTTCAGTTCCACGTCCGAAGAGCAGGGATGTGAGTCTGGAAACGAATATGAAAAGCTAAGGGTGCTATCGTCTGCGAAACAATTTAATGGATTAGTAGTTGCAGACAGGAGTGCATTAATAAAAATGAGAAAGAGGGTCGGAGACAAAACAGAACCCTGTGGCACACCAGTATTTATGTTGTGGGTTTCAGACTTGAATCCGTCTAATACTACTTGTATATAACGATTCGAAAGAAAGTTACTAATCCAACGAAGAAGGGTTTCATCAATACCAAAAGCACGCATTTTCGATAACAGAGCAGGATGCCAAACTTTATCAAATGCTTTGAAAAAACGGAAATTTGCACTCCAATAAGTAAATTGTTATTGGAACAAAAACTGATAAATCACATTCATCACATATTTATTGGAGTGTTTGGTCTTATAATTCAATTATAATTGAGTAAATGTCAATGTAACTCATATGTTACATGATATCATGTATTGGAGTTATTGCTACAATAGTAAAGAGTCTATGAGTGTTTGCGCCAACAATGTAAATTGTTACTGCAGTAAAAGCTAATATAATTCATTATTGGAGTAAAAGGGAGTATAACACATTAATTAGATATTTATTTGAGTATTTGCACTAATAAGTCAATTTTTTATTGCAGTAAATAATATGCAAACACTGATTTATCACATTTCTCAGATATTGAATAGGGTGTTTTTTCAGTAAGTCAGTCAGAAAAGGGTTTATAAGTTTAAAGCCAACACAACCACCATATAACTCAGCTTTCGAACAAAATTAACTTTTAATCCACAAATTGGTTCAAAATTTATTTATATCTCATAATAAACGTCAATACATGCATAAACATAGGTAAATATACATATGTTTACGAGTATGGTACTAACTATATGTATTGTACCTATAATACCTAGCTATATTTCTATAATCCTGAATTTTCCGGAATCGCAAGTACGTATAGTATACTCATTTCCGGAAATAAGTTCTTTATGAGTAGCATTTCAATTTAATGATACCTACCTACACTTCTATCGAGTATACATATATTACATACCCACCTACCTATGTATATATTAATATACATGCATACAAACAATACATGTATATATATCTGATCGATATATGTTGTAATTACTTGAAATTATGCAAGTATATCATTTTCGATTTATAATGAAATTAATATGCATTATAGATTTTGTTTATTATGGAATTAATTTGCGCTACATTCTTGCGAGTACCCAGATTAAAGTTGTATTGTTTCCGACACTGCATACCTACTTATGTAATGTAAAATGAATATGGAAATTATACTTAACATTAAAATACCTACATTTTTGAACATAGGTACATACGTATGTAAATATGTAAGGCGAAAATTCAATGAATGTTCTTTACTTTTGAATTTTCGCTTTAAAATTTGTGGGAAAAATAACATTGAGTTGTTAATCATGGGTTAAGCTAATCAACCAATTTCAGTGGATTAGCTCCTTTTGACCAGTATCTCTTATTGTTGCATCAGAAACTCAACCCAATTTGGACAAACTATCCCTTACAAAGATATTGAAAAGATTCAAATTGATTTTTGAACAAAAAGATTAGTTCCTACTTTAACCCATTTCTGGTAGATACTTGTTTAAGTTGATTAAGAAAGTAGAGGATCTTAAAAACAAATTTTAATAAAGCGTTTGGGATTGCAGAAAGTTCGTGTTGCGTGTTCGCAACGCTCGCCGAGAAGGGTATCAAAACTATTGAAAAAATATTTTTTCGTGTATGGAATATAGGAGCTACCTCCTTTTTGAGCTGAAAAATATTTGTTTTTCAAAAATTGATATAAAAATGAAAATAAACTCATTTTTCTCAAATTTTATAAAAGTGGAGACTAAAATCAACTTTTCCTTGTATAAATTTTAAATTTCTGAAAACAACCAAAAAAATTGTAAAAAATCACCCAAAAAGAATTAAAAATTAAAAAAAATCAAAAAACTATTTCTCATATTTATTATAATATAATGTATATTTTTTTTTTTTCAAAAATCTAGTTCACGCTGTATAAATTTGAAGTTTCCAACCCAAAGATGAAAATGAAAAATTTTATAAAAACTGAAAAACATTGCCCAAATCAAAAAATAATCATGAAAAATCAAAATTTATGTTTTTAAATAGAGAAATACACGCATTTGCTAGCAACATCTATTTCTAAAAACAAAGACAATAAAAACTGAGTTTAATTAGTGTCATCTCTGTAATTTGAGTTTGATTTGAAACATCCCTGACAAAAAACCATTGTTCAATTCGTTACATCAAATCGGTTTCAATTCGTTACATCAAATCGGTTTTCGCCACATTAGTTTTCGCGGAAAGTAAAAATTAAAAACTTTTACTTTTTGAAAACTGTGATAAGAGAACTTTGTAAAAGAAATAATAATACAATGGCTTATACTCGTATTTACAATTCTTAAATTCTAGGTCTTATGTTATTTATCTACGAGTACAGCCCAACTAACAATTTTGCTTCCGATTTTGATGTTAAAGAGATTTTATTTTCTATAGTGCTTATATAGTTCTTCCGAATTCAATAAAAATGTTTTTTTTTTAAGTGTTTATGACGCCATTTTTCATAAATTATTTTGACTATGATTATTTATATTGAAAAATTAAAAGTTGTTACTGTGATGTAAATGTGTAAAGAAAGAATAATATGATGTTTTCAAGTTATCGAAATTCTTTTTGTTATTATTTTGTGTGAAAAATAAATCATTAGTAGATACAACAAAATTGTTTTCAATGAGTAATTAATTATTAACACGGCTCCAAAATTGAAAGATAAAAATAAAATGAAAGTGTATGAGTTTAATTCAGCATAAATTATATGTGACGCTGTAACAGTATCTGGGTTCGATTCCCTCACAAACCTAGTTTTTTTTTTTTATTTTTCAACTACTACTACTACTACTCCCATAAGATTTCTTTAATTTGCTTCATAAAGGTGCAATAGAAGTTAAAAAAGTTCTCCTTTTCAATTCTATGGAGTTTTATACAATACTTTTGTGATTGTAAGATCCGTTTATGAGTAGCTTCTTTGGATCAATATGGTAGTAAAATTGTAAGTTGTTAGCTCTGCTTCGTTATTTGTTGATTTAAGCTTACATTTTTTAAATAAAATAATAATTAATTTTGGTAGCTAACGACAAAATTTTCAACAAAACTAAATCATTTCGCCTAGTGAAAACATAAAAGCTGAAAAACTCTGAAATGATATCGACACACGAGTGTATTGCAGTCCAGTCTTAGGCCCCGCTTTTTAGTGGCCAGTTAACTCTAAATAAACTCTAAATTAGTTAATCCACCAAAGTATTTAAACCAGAGTTCGCTCAGAAGTAGTTTTTCAGTGGAGAATCCATTTTCAACTTCATTTCTCAAAAATAAATCGAAATCGATTTGCGAAACTATGTTAATCCTTTGTATATGAAAACTATAGTACTATCATGGCGAGTTTTTTTTAGGGTTGCAGAGGTCCTGGTGGTGGCGCTGCAAAATGTGAGGTGTAAAATTCGATTTGGGGAGTCTTTAAGCGTCGAAAATTGGTGGTAGGGGCAAGAGTAGACTATTTTTTGGATTATTGCATCCAAAAAATATCAATAAATATCATTTAAAACCTCCATAAGCTCTCCGCAAAAAAAAAAGAGTAAGGGTTGCATAGGTAAATTAGATGTCGCCCCATTCGACTTCCACCATGATAGTACTATAGTTTTCATATACAAAGGTTAATCACGATTTCGTTGTCATAATTAATCACCACATCGAAAATTGTGTTTATACCTTAATAAAATTACAAACCCCTATCCGGTAAAAGCCGCTGTACATACTAGCTGTCAATACAGGAATGACATTTAAAACTTCAAAATCGAAAAAGTCAAACGAGTGAAAAAATGGCAGCACGAATATTATCAACTTCGGGCCAATTAATAAAATCTTTTCAAAGTCTACAAATAACTTGCAAAACAACTGCCAATGTAATCCAACAAAAGGAATTCACAAGCAATCTCCTGCAAAGTGCATTGCCAACAGTTTGTACAGCCCGAAGCACAAGTTTCTTCAACAAACGTAAGTGGTCTATCGTTCATCACATTGTGTGGTTATGTGACCATTTTTTTTTTTTTATTTTATTTTAAATCTTTCTTAGTTCCCGCTGACGATCTCTGGAGAGGAGTGGTTTCTGTGAGTAATGCCGGTAAAAAAAGAGGTCGTGGTCGGGGTGCTGGCCGAAAACTCGTTAAGGACTTGAATCGAGGACAGATAATAGGCGTAGGAAGTACCAACGTCCAGTGGCCAGGTCTAAATTCACCCATTATTCGAGGCAAAGAATTGGTTCAGCAACAACGACTTCCCGATGACCCAGAGAGAGAGAAGAAACTCATCAAACTCCGTGATTCTATGAGTGGCTTCCGTGCCATGAAACTGAGTCCCATCGACCGTGGTTGGTCAGGCACAAAGTTGCCTGGTCGAAGCATTGGACCACCAGATCCAGTGGGCGAGGATAATTTTGAGGGGTTCGACACTATCGTCCTGGAAAACAAGATTGTTTTCATTATGAAGGGCAACATGGGTCGCACAAGAAGATACTCCGTCCTCTCTGTCACTGGCAACGGCAATGGTTTGGCTGGCTTCTCCCTGGCCAAAGGTACCGAAGTCCGTGCTGCACTTAGGAAGTCAAAGAACCGTGCTGGACAAAAGCTTATGAACATTAAACGCTGCGATAACCACACAGTGTTCCATGATTTCTATTGTCGGTTTGGTAAAACCAAAATATTCGTCTCAAAAAAACCCGAAGGATACGGATTGGTTTGCCATCGAGCCATTCAAGCTATTTGCAAAGTCATTGGCATCAAAGATTTGCATGCCAAGGTTGAGGGCTCAACAAATTTGCAGCACGTTGTGAAGGCGTTCTTCATTGGGCTGCTGCAGCAAAAGACCCACGAACAAATTGCCGAGGAGAAGGGTCTGCATTTGGTTGAGTTCCGCAAGGAGCTGGGCGGGCTTCCACGTGTGGTGGCAAGTCCAAATGCGTGCAGAAAAAAGGAGGACATTGAGATAAACGAGGTAATGGATTTCACCCAATACGCCATGAATGACAAAATTGTGCTGAAAAAAAAGAAGCATCCACCATTCTTTGCAAATACTCGCGGACATGAGTTGTACCTAAAAAAGAGGGAATATCTGAGGAATCAGGATAATGTGAGAATTGACTTGATGGCGCATTATGGAGAATTGAGAAGTTTCCTCACCGACAAATATCCAGAATGTCGGCCACAAAAGTTCGAACGCGAGAAGGAAGAATAGAAAAATAGAATAAAAATTGTTATAAATAAAAAAATATGAAAAGAATAATTGAGCTGCCTTTAAGGTTTTATTTTATTGGTGACAATCCATTAAATTAAAGTTAAATTTTCGGGGACTCGGAGGAAACATCAATAATTATTTTTTTTCAGGTGTTTTCATGAATATTTATTTTTTTTTATTTCTCCTACTATCTTTCTACTTCTTTTTTTCTTTTCTTTCTTTGTTTTGGGATACGGATGCAATTTTTGCTCGTTCTGTCTGCTGAGACGAAATGGAAGATAAATAGGACTGTCATTTAGGAAGTGCTGTCGATGTGGTAAAATCTATTCAGAACTTTTACTATGTACTCCAGTCATATTCATTTTGAGATGGTAGTTTCTAAATTTTACCTCACACTTTTCTCTCCCAACATCAGCTAAATTAGCTTCTCCCTGGATCCCTACTTTCCTTTTCTCTAACACTAAAAGTTGCTTGCAGCTAAGAAGGGACCATAGGAATTGATAACGACATCAGGTGCATTTCATTGAAAAATTAAATTTACAATACAAGAAGGACATTCTAGGATTTATGATTTGGAATAATCATAGATTAAACCTAGCCTACTACCTTCGAGCTTGCGCAAATACAGTTAAGAATTGTATCATCTCGATAGGACCATTTTTAGCGATAAAAAACTTCTTAATTTTTTTTTAAATGTGTTTACTTAATTGTTTGATACAAAAAGTGCAAGTTCATTCACAATTTGATTAGCACATCATAATTTGATAAGTTTGACCAGTTTTTATGAGAAAAATAAATTACTTAATCTTAAATAAGAAAAATCTCCATCGGCATCACTTAACTAGTTCACTGTTTCCTAATTCCGTTCTGTTCCCACTCTTCATTACAATTTTGTTTCTTCCTTCACCAAAAAAAAAAAAACAATCAGCTGCAGGCAACGAAACAAACATACGACAGAACACCACACAAGAGAGACACACCGATAAAACATAAAAAGAACAACAAACAATGAAAAAAAAACAGTACCAACATCGCACTTATGTAAAAACATCACATAAATATGTAATGAGTTATATGGTTGGAAAGGGAATCCCTGTCTAGAATGCAAATTGTAGTAAGGGTGGTGAAGTCACAGTTATGGTGTTGTTCATTGTGTACTTTTTTCGTATTTTCTGTTTCCACTCAATTTTAGCATATAAATTTTTTTTTGTGGTTGTACGTTAGGATGGTCCTTATTACGGTTACTGTAAAAGGCCTTTATTAAACAGAGATCAAAAATAAATCTCAACCTTTTGAAGGGTTCTCTAGTAACTGTTATTTGATGAGCTTTTTATAAATGCTCACTCAATAGCCTTTATTTTCAAAAAAAAAATATCGGTCAAGGTCCGAGAGTAACCTTTATTATTTAATTTTTTAGTTTACGGTTAACCACTGAGTTTAATTTTTGAGAGAAAAAATAAATCTCTCAGAATGCCCGTTAGTATAAACGTTAGTATTTTGTAAGCCATGATTCATGCGGTTGTGCACAATGTAGATATCATAATGTATTTATTTTCAAAAATAAACACGTTCTCAGAGATCGAATTTGATTTGGCACTAACCATTTTTGATTTATTTTTAGCGAAAAGTTTAAAGGTTAACCTTTTCCATTAATTTGTTCGCAAAAAAATCAACCATTGAGAGATTTTTTTGAAAATAAAAATTAAGTGTCAAGCGATAGCCAATTTTTTTTTTTGGAATAAATCTTAAACTGTGACCAAATTCTTTTGAAAGAAAGTTAATCTCTGAGAAAAACCAATTGAAAATAAATGTTGACAATTATTTCTAATCTCTGTTATAAAACCGAATCGAACGTTCGACTCAAAGCGGGATATACAAGATTTCTTATAGGTATTAGGAAAGAAAAGCGAACTTTGACGTTGGAATAAAGAAACATCATCTATAGCCAAAATTTGAGGTGAACTTAAGAAAATGCAATTCAGGAAATAAATGATTTAAAAAAAAATTCACTGAACCCAACTTTCGCTTGGCTAAACATAATGGATGAAAATAGATAGTTTATGATAATCATCCTTTGTTCATACTGGTCTATAAAATAAATAAATAAAAAGATCAACAAACATCTCTGCCAAAGAGCTAACCATAGACGTACGCTCTACGAAGCGTTCGAATGAAAATGAGCGAATACAAGGAAATTATATGATATACCCATAATAGGTGTTTTTTTGCAACTTCATATAGAGTTGTACGAAAAAAAGACGTCAGGATTTATGAAAAATTCCGAAAAAATGCCGAAAAATTGTTAATTTCACAAATGATATAATGAACAATACGAAGGGAAAGAAGGGCGAATAGTTAATTAGCTACTTAAGAATGAATATAAATAATTATTGTTGTCACAAATGAATATTCATTTTCCCTCTGCCTTGGTCCTAAATTTTCTATTTTTTTCTATACTATTTTTATTGGGACTACAAAAACAAAAAAAAAAATACTACTAAAATCACTTTCTTTCCTTTCGTTAACTTTCGTTTTGGGGAGTAAAGAGCGAAAAAACCGAGAGGATTCGTTTTATTTGTGTGCAATATGGCAGAATTTTCAACTTGACTGCTCGGGAAATTACTTTTCGTTGGTTTTTGACATTAGCTATTCACAGCGTCCGTTCATCAATATAATATTAAAAGAACACGCCACTTTTTTAAATTAATTTTGACGTGGCGTGATGTCAGCGGAGCGAAAAGATAATTTTTGTATTTTGTATGAAAAATTGAGAATCTACATTTTGACACTAACTCATAGCTAGCCAAGCGATGTGAGGCAAGCTACAATATTCTATGAAATATTTCTTGTGACACCCCCTGTCAGGAAGATGAAATCATATTAACAGATATATCCTCATCGGGTTTTACTGTACGAAATACTTAATATTCTTTATGTCATTCCTCTGTATCATTTTCTGCTTTATCATTCCTTTCGTTATTTGTTCCATTTCCATAGTGTTTCTGGTGCCAAAGTTTTAAAAAATCTTTTCAGCAGTGCAGTGACAAAGAAAATTTCCATATTCACACAACGAGTCGAGTAAAGTTTTTTGCTGCTAGAAAGTTTCTTTAAAAAAAAAAATATAAATAACTACAAATCCAATCGAGGATAATGCTAAGTTCTAGTAGAAATCCAAAAACCTTTTGGTGGCTTTGTAATAAGACAATTAAAATTGTCACCAATTATTATAAATGGTGAGAAAAAGAAAAACACGTAAATGCGTAACAGAAAACCCATGTGAAGTGAACTGAGCCAAATTAAATTTCTTCTTTGTGTTTCAACAAAAAAAAAGTTCCCCCTACACAAAATGAAAAAAAGATTAATAAAATAGAAGCAACACTGCTGCAAACATACATAAATAGAAGACACAACGTTCGGGGGGTAAACACAAGTCAGCCCAACATATTTAATAGAATTTTATATTTTACTGCGTATTTTGATTCTAACCCAAAAATTTTCAATTTTTTAATGAAAATTTTGCATAAAACACAAACAGAAAAACTTGGTTAAATGCATAATTCGGTAGAAGAAAACACATAAAAGTCGACTTCAAAAATGTCCTGCTGAGACATGTTCCAAAAAATACCAAATTTAAATTGAAAAACATTGAGAAAAAAAAACAGGAAAAATAAAAATAATAATAGAAAAGTGCATGGGAAGAAGGAAGAGACACGAATTGATAAAGACTACCTAGTGCGGGGGTGAAAAAGAGACAGACGAAGTCTCTCGTTTTGTAACTGTTGTAATTGTAATCGACAACAACAATAACACGCAGCAGAAATGTTGCCCTGGTTCAACGTATGGGACGGGCTAAAGAACAAAACATGCAGATATCTCCTGCAAAGATATCTTGGCCAATTCCTCGAGGAGAAACTCAACCTGGAACAGCTGAATGTTGAGCTCTACAATGGCAAGGCGACCGTCAGGGATGTTGCCCTCAATTGCAAGGTAAGTTGTGTTGTTTTTTGTTTTGTGTTTATGGAAAAGTTTCTGACCAGGGAGTTGGGTGAAGGTGGTGTTCCATGTCCAAATTCCACCCATCAAACAAAAGAGCAACAAGCTTTCAAGACAGTCAAGAGGAGCAAGACTTAGCAGAAGCAAGAGGGTGGTGTGATGACAAACATCCAACGACTCAACATTCGACGAAGTTGTTATTATTCTATTTTATTTTGCTTCTTCCTTCCTTTTTTCTAGACTCTCCGACTATGACTTCAGCTTCTGTTCTGAAGTAAAATTTGCAAACAAAGAACTTTGTTTTTGTTCTAAAATTGTTTTTATTATTTTGTTATTGTTGTATTGACTACCTAAGGAGGTGATTTTTTTAGGGCGGTAAATATGATATTCTATTTCATTTCCAGAAAAACAAAGTAGGCATTTTGCTGCTTTCTTTGTACCCAGATATCTTGTTTACTGCGTTGGAACTTTTTTTCAATAACAACTAGGTACCTACCTATGTGAGATAAAAAAAAAAAATGTTTGACAGTTAGTCAAAGTTTATTGGTTAGAAAAAAGGAAACATGATTGGGTTTATCTTTTATGTTTTCTCCATCGAACTTATTTTTTTTGTTTAGATAATTGTGGGATATTATAAAAAATGGCTTCATGGAGTTGCAATGTGTTCAATAGATTTGTTTAGAAACAGACGTTTACTATTTTACTTCTTTTTTGTTTGCATAGAGTTTGTTGAACTTTTTGATTTTTTTTGTAATTTTAATAAAATCTGGGTGTTTTAATAGTTATCCGTTTATAAAAACATTTATCTTTGACTGCTAATCGAAACGTTCACTGTTCTACAAATTTTTCTAATTTATTAATAAGAAAGTTCATAATAGCTATCTACTAGCACTTTACAAAGATATATTTAAGCTACTTTGTAACACTTCCATTTGTAATAATTGTGGAACAGACAAATGTAACGGGCAAATGTAATACAATTATATATAAGTAAATCATTAATCAAAAAGAATACCTAGCAATTAAGGAAGATTTATAAAATGCTTTTAAGGCAACCACACCGAAGCGATTCTGTCGCGGGAACGACGAATAACAACACGTGGTTGTCAATGAAAACACCACGTTGCTTTTAATGTTTTCTTCGCGCTGCTATTTTTTTTTTTTTTTCAAATTTTAATTGTTAGTAACCTAATGAGTTTTAATCAGGCTACAAAAATCGTCGTAAAAACAGGGATTGATCAAATGGGTAAAACAATTTTGTGCATATATGTATATTTCGAAAATGGTCCCTAAAAAAAAGTTAAAATTTTCATTTTCAGTGAAACCAAATTATTCTAGAAAAGCGTGACGATGATTCAAAAATGTGTAAACTAATTAAGGCAAAACACTGTTCATTTTACTTTTCACAAATTTTCTTGTTAAAAGCTAAAAAAAAATAATTAATCATACAAACAAAATCAACACTGCGTTCTTTTATATCCAACTGCAAATAACTCAGCAAAAAACATTAGATGTTTTTTAAATGATTTAGAATTTCTTTCAATTTTATTATTTTTTTAAATTTTAATTTGTATACTAATTGTTATATCAGAGATACTCTATTAACTATTCCATCGTAACACCCAAAAAAAAACCAAAAATCAGAATTTCTTTTATAAAAAAAATGCCATTAAAACTATGTATGTTGAAATTTGTGATAAGGCAGATGAATTGAGTATCTGGTCCGATTCATGGACTTGAAAGTACACATTTTACTTTTAAAAAACACAAATTAGAAAAAGTTGGACTTGCATTTCATATCTCCAAATCATGGACAGGAACGGGTTAAAATTTTGCACCCAAAATGTCCTATAATTTTAAATTTTTGTCTATGGTGTGTCGAGAAATTTTGTTTCCAAACTTTCCAGGACTTCAACATTTTTATGGTGGACGTTTGCAAGGCCTTCGCATCGAGCACGAATTGAAATGCTTTTAACCGTTAGTATATCCTTAGATATACTCTGGCCAGACAATCCCTGATTGGTATGAAACTCTTTTTACGAAAACTTAAATTAATAAAGTTAAATTAAACTTGCAATTTTTATGAATAAATTTAGAAGCTAAAAAATACAAAATTTGAAGAAAAAAAAAATGTGGTTAATTAACGTTAAAGTGTTAAGTGCTGAAAGTTAATGGTATTTCAAGGCGAACAACAATATCATCATTTTCATTTACTGAAACTAGTTATTACACAAAACTAATTTTTATTGAAATTTAAAACAAACTAAAATCATTCCAACTAAAAAGGAAGAAAAATATAATGAAACTGCGAAATTTTCACAAAAACATAAAATAGGTATCTTGTTAATAAAATTATTTAATATTCACTGTCAGTTATAACCGAAAAAAAAATTGAGCAACATTGTTTATTTTTGTTAAATTTTATCATTGATCAGTTCGTATGTACTGATTCTCTTATTCCTGCATTTATATTACTTCCAGACATATTTTTTTTTCTCCGGTATTGCAAATAAACAACCCTTTGTTTCCATAAATTCACACATTCTCTGGACACAGAAAATTTACTCCTTACTCCATATCTGTCTACCAGATTTTGTTCATTTTTCGTTCGTTGATTCTTTGTTTATTGTTGTCCTTGATAGAGTTCATGGCTTTTTGCAATATAAACGTAGGAACAACATACATACATCCATACTTATATAATATATATTGTTTTTTGTTTTCAATTTGCAATATAAATTCTGCTCCCTTAGTTGTGGCTTTTGTGATTACCTTCCATATGGTAAAGGCATATTTATAATCTGGGGTTTCTTCTATATTATCCTCATAATATATAAAGACATAAACAGGGGTACGCCAATATAGGGGGCATTGAATTTACAATGATAATATGTAATATTCAAGTACAAATTAACTGATAGCTTGACAGTAATAGAAAATGCAAAACAAAAATACACCCGGTAATTGCAATTGCATTTTTTGTTTTTGCTTTCTTTTTTTTCTTAATTGATTTGATCTTTACCTTTTGATTGTTTCGGTTTTTATTTATGTAGGTATGAAGTTAAGGGGATGATTTTATTCCATTTATGGCCAGTCCTATAGACGGAAGTAAAATGGCAAACGGCTAACTACATTATTTATTTGAGAGTTGGGAGCTTGGTTTGGTGTCTTTGAATTAAATTCAAAAAATAGTAAAAACAGGACGGGGATTTCGCAATCTAATTAAATGTTAAATTATTTGTGACAATTTTAACCGAATTGAGACTGACCTGTTTTTGGGGATGTTGTTTCTATTGTTTAAATAAAAATCAGAACTAGGAAGGTTTTCCATTAGGTCCAGTTATTTAGCGTCAGATTTATATTAAACCCTTAAGTCAAAATTAACGAAAGATATTTTTTTTTTGTCATTTTATCCTCAGTTTTTAAGAAGGGTAAAATCTCGCAAAATCGACGATGTTGCTAGATTCAATTGGCGGTGACAGAATATATAATTCGTCTTTCCTTCATTAACAGTTAAGTTTGTCTTATCTGCAAAGAAATTTATTTTTTTCACGTTCTATTCTTTCATCTTATTTATTTGAAATATTGCTGAAAACATCTTAAGTTACTTTTATCTTCAAGGAATACCATACTTCTTCTGTTAATCTGCTACGGCTCTCTTTAAATTTGAATTTATCATTTTTTTAAATTTGATTACTCATTTTTTTACAGCGGTGTTTTAAGAAAAGTACCCATCATTTCAAATTTCTGAAAGTAAAGTAATGAGCTAAATCTTTTCCGGTCTTTGTTTTGGAAGAAAACAATAGAAGTCATAAAAAAAAACTAATAAAAGGTATCTGAATGATAATATTTAGTTTTGCACACATTGTATACAAAATAAAATTTTTGAAGATTTTCCATAATTCAAAGAAAAGAGTATTAAATTATCAGTATGACTCTATTTATGTCAGACATAGTCACGTAGAATTTGATATAATACCTATTCTTATATTTCTACAGAATTTTTTGCTTGACTGCACCAGCCCTGGAATCGTTTTGCCACCAATAATATTTTATAGCTCCCATAACTTAAAAAATATCGTGTTCCGCTTTCTTGGAATTCAACTATTTTTTAACATTTTTTCGATATAAACCATCTTGAACTAACTGTAATTGGGTTTTAAAAGAGATACACTGGCAACAAAATGAACATTTTTTCCTAGTGAGAATGCTGTTTACCCTATGTCTGGTAGAGATAGTGCTCTGAAAAACAAATATATATTTCAAACAAATTAAATAAGAAAATACGAACATTTTAATTTGGTGTTGCCAAACATAACAAATTTAAAATAAAAAAGTGAATTTATTTAAATAATGAAATAATAAATATTTGTTACTTTCTTGTGTTATGTACATATGTATGTATGTTAAATATGAATCCTCGCTAAAAATTCCTTCATTGGTGCGGAATTTTCGGGATGTACTTACCCATACTTATTTTAAAAATTGGTTTTTATTCTTTCTTGCAATTACATTTTTAAATCATTTTTGAAAGTACAAATTCCTTATTAAATTGCAGTTAAAATCTTTTGAATATCCTTTAACTCCAAGAAATCTTATTTTAAAAGTTCGTTTTCGTGACATGTTGAAGACATGTTTGAAAAAACTGAATTTTTAAGGAGAAGATTAGTACTTTTGTCAATTTTTTTTTTAATTTCCTTGCGTTGCTACATACAACATACTGCAAAAATTGTTCTTCGAATGTTCAAACTATTTCTAACTCGAATTCGAGCTTTGCATAAATAAAACGCTTATGGAAAAAGTTTATTTTAATTTGTGTTACAAAAACTTGTTGACAATTGACCCATCTATAGAAAATTATCGAACGATATCGTTTACAGAAGTGATAGAGGCATATTGCGTAAAAACGACTTGTTTTATTTTTTATGTTTACTTACATAATTCTTGACTTCTTTTTTACTTTAATTCAATTTTTTTATTATTATTTTGATTTCCTCATTGAAGAACCGTTTACATTTGGAAAAAATAAGATCTCTTGAATACCAAATCTGAGTACATATCTTGATTTTCAACTTTTAAAACGATTCGACAGAAACAAAGTTAATCAAAATTTTTGTCCGAAACGACTGTGAATACTGGAAATAGAAAACTCAAAATAATCAACATTCTCTTACATTTAAGTATCTTTGTGAATTCAAATTTCCAAAACTCAAGTTCTTTCTTAAATTTTTTAGGCCTAGAAGCTCTCAGAAGAAAATTAAAAAAATTGATAAACTAGTGCAGATTACATTCAAAATTAAAAAAAAACAACTGTCCAAAAGGTTGTAATTTAGAGTCGAAAATGCATCAAAAAAAAAGTTAATGAAGCATTGATTGCTTGTATTGATTGATTGTTTTAAAAATAATTGATAGAAAAAAACAACTTAAACTTTCTAATATTTTAATTGGTATTAAAAAATAAGTTCATTGCCCCCATTTTTTCCTCATTTACAATGTTTTTCTAACCTCTTATGAAGATAAACAAATTAAGATACTGTACCTCGTTTAAACAACAAGTGCGGCATATTTGTGTTGAATAAATTGTAGTATTTTTTTTTTAAATTTGTATTTCTATTTAACCTCTGACCGAATAAGTTTCAAACATTGCTCATAAATATAACAGAAACTTGCCATTAAACAAATAAACTAAACTGTAAATTGTGACTCACTGCACTTTGCAGTAAGCAAGTTCTGAATGTTTATTTATTTTTATTTCTCTGCTTTAATTTTCTACTTCTTGTTTTCTACAGCTAATAATTCAGGGTCTTGCTACAGCTGTAGTTGTGGACTTTTTGTTATGATCAGGTGTTTTGGGCCTTATAGGAAAGATAAACTTGTTTTGTAACTTCTCAATTAAAACAGCTGACGACATGGAAAGACTTCTCTTGCAACTTGAACTATCCAGTTTATATAAGATAATTTTTTTTTTACTGAAAAAATGATAACTTATGGTATATAATGCATATCGTAACAAAACTTTTGAAGGATTATATTATTAAATGCCAATAGCTTCATGACATTTCTTTGTTCTTTCATACAGGTCTTTGGTTTTGAATTGAATAATAATATTATTATTATTGATGGCATCAGTTCTGGGAAAGTTAATTCATATACATACCTATACCTACATAAGTTGTTTTATTAATTTTTTTGTTCCTCATACCATTTATGTATAGCTAATAATATTGGAATTTTCAAGGAAAACCCTGGCATTTACTGTTTTGAACTTTCACTTTGTGTTGCTTTTTGATTGGTTTCTTCAGTTTAAATGTTAATTCGATATGATTATATAGAAAACTGCTGACAAGCAAGGATAATTATTCTAACGTAGATGGATAGTGGCATGCATAAAACCGGATCGTGACCACATACTATACACTCGTGCTGAAAAAAATTTTACAGTAGAAATTTCTTTTCAAGTAAGAATACAAAATGTAACTATGAAATTTGGAGGATTTATATATTAATTAATTAGTCAAAAACTTTCAAAAACATTTATAGTAGTTTGGTTCCAAAGACAGAATAAAAGTTAAGTTTTACAATGTAATTAAATTTTTAACAAACAAGTGTATTTGTATGTATTACATGTATTTCAAATATAAAAATTAGTTTTTTAAACACAAGTGTAAAACAAACAAAAACTAACAGTTTGATTGCTATACTTTTCGCTAGGCAAATCAAAATGATAAACAAAAGCACATAACCAGAGCCCGTCGTTTTCGTCGACGGACGTCGAGCATAGACTTCGTAGGCGAGGCGACACGAGTACTCTCGTACTAGAGACGCCTTATCTTCTCAAATATACTTCGAATTTAAAATGGAATTGCATTTCATTTACTGTCCTATGCTATTGATTAAAAAACTACGTATGCATTTTTCTCGCAAGACGTAGTTTAAAGTTTTTTCATTTCCGGTACGTGCTGAACGTGCGCCTTGTTATTTGCGTATCTGAATAAAAAGTACAACTGCCTTTGGCAATAGGATGGGATGCAAAAGTGCACGACAATATAATCGGACAAAGTATATATTTTTGTTTGTTTTGTGTTTATTTTAATATCAAACATTTATTTTAATTATTCTTTGTTGTTTAATTTCATCTGGCTCGAGGAAAAGAATAAAAATTTTCCTAAAAGATTTAAATCAACGATATCTTACACTCCCAATCCATGCGTTGCCAATAAATAGATTCTTAAAGTTCTTTCTGACCTATTTTCATTTTTATTAAAATAGGCACAAATGTCATAATAAATACATAAATAATATACGGAAAGTAATTTGTATATTTATAAGTTGGCCACAAGTTGGAACATCGTCAGTAAATCTTTAAAATGAAACTGTTTGGCGCTTATCGAACTTTCAAGCTTCAAGGCTATTTCTGGAGAAGTATTTTTTTTTTTATTATTTTGAATTGTAAAACAGCGTGCAAAAGTTTATAGAACTAGTTTTACTTTGTTTCCTATTTAGCTGGTCGTCTGTTAATTGTGTGCGTGACAGATAGGGGCGGATTTATAATCGCAGGTGCCTACTGTTTCGTGTAGAAATTCTTATATGAGTAATAGACAATTTAATGTATTTATATATAATTTTGTATGTATGTAAAACCAATCTTTAGAATTAAGAAAATTTGAACTTTACTTTTATTTCAAGTATCGAACTTATTTATTTAATTTTCACTGATGATTATTTTGCATTGGGTCAACATTGATCGTGGACCTAAAGGAAAAATATGTTTTTTGACCTCAAAAATATTTGTTTTAATAGCTTATATCTGTTTGAAAGAGCAGATAGTTTTATTTATTATGCTTTTTCATATTTTTCTCTAATGACATTTTGTCATACTTTAACAAAGGAGCAAGTAGCAAGTTCGTACGAATCAGTCGTGCATTTTATGTTTGTATTTTCTTTTAATAATAATTGATTTCATTTTTTTACAGAAGTACTTTTATTGCTGTTGTAAGATAGTGTGTTTCGGCAATTGATGCTATTATTTCATTTAAACCTCAAATGTGTCGTTTCCACCTAGCGCCTAAGTACACCACACACTTCGTACATCGAATTGGTGCATTCCTCTCAATTTGCTTTTTAAAACAGAGTTGTTTTTGTTGGCACTTCTATCAAGTTCAAGAAAATACAAATCAATTTGGTCGTATATCGGAATGGAATTTGGACATGATGGTGTGTTGAATAAAAAACTAATTCATATGACTGGTAAATAGTAAAAAAAAAAATAATGAAAAAAAAAACACCGAACACGTGTGACGTGTATAGTGTGTATACAATTTCTGTTTTATCGGTTTTAGAGCTTAGAAATTTATTGTGATTTCTTATGCGAGTATGAGTTGTGCAATATATAAAACTACGCAGAATTAAGTGGAGGTACTTCTTTCAGCAATTTCTGGTGTTGTTTATGTTTATAATTTTGTAATGTTACTTAATTGTTAATGTAAACAAATATTTGTGTTTGCAATTAGAAAAAAAAACTCGAACACAGTGTATCACAGTTCAACAAGAAAAACATGTTTCAACCACTCCTCCATTTTAGGCCTTAAACGATCAACAAAAAAAAAAAAATAACTGGATACACGTGCGTGGGGCATATACATACATAGGTGTGGTTGATATTAAATAAAATATGAAATAAATAAAAGATCTTTTGAAAATTATTCATGTTGATGTTTTAGACACAAATGTTAATTTATAACAACACTTAGTCTGGTATTATTCGCCGAAAATTCATAATAAGTTAACGAGACTCATAACTCAAAAAAAAACTTCTGAGCACTCGAAAAATGCCGTCCTTAAAACTGTATCCGGTAATAATGTCACGTTTTCCCTAAATTGTGTTTTTAAAATTAAGTTGAATTTTGTTCTAGGGACACTATGGCATCTTTATTATTGGTATTAGACAAAATGCGTAATTTCGAAGTATGTACTTACATATAAAATTTTCTTCCACAAAAGTAAAACTAGTTAAATTCGATTTTGACATTTGTGCGTATTTTTATTTCTGAAAATAGGTACAATTTACTTGTAATTTTCCATCTAAATTTAGGCTAATAACTGATCTAGAGCAAACTATAAAATAAATAGTTAATCTTTGAGGATGATGTAAACATCGTGGTTTATTGCTTTACTTTTACCTTCGTGGAAGTAAACACTTACAATTTATTTATGCTCGCATTTTATCGACTTGTTATTGTTCCTCAAATAAATAAAAAAAACTAGTGTTAGGCCTAATATAAAATACAGGAATAGTTGTGTTAAAAAAGCTATGTCGAACCAATTGGATGAAGACAAAAACAAATTAACCTGAAAGGGGGAGTTTTTCCACTCTTTTATGTGGGTGGGTCAATTTTCTAAAAAAGGAGTTTAAAATACATAAAAACCAAGGCAACGCCTACAATGTCAAGCATATGGTAAAGGCGAATATCTTAAACAATTTATAATTAAAAGAAGAAAAATTAAATTGATATGA
Organism: Syrphus vitripennis; assembly: GCA_958431115.1. Classification (NCBI taxonomy): domain Eukaryota; kingdom Metazoa; phylum Arthropoda; class Insecta; order Diptera; family Syrphidae; genus Syrphus; species Syrphus vitripennis. Next base: position 34,200,509 of record OY288108.1, read on the forward strand.
TCATGTCAGCTCTCAGCTACCATTAACCAAATTGGTTAAAATGATCCAAGGATTTTGCTGCCCAAAATTAACCTGATTGATTTGTTTAAAGTTCACCAAACGTCATTGTGACTTTTGGAATTGGGCGTGTTCGGTTATATGATTTTTTAAATATTTCAGAGCTCGAAGAACGAAAACAAATAGTAAACTTGCTCTGTTGCAAACAAATTTAGATTAAAATCATTTTTAACCAAAAAATATTTATTATTTATTTTATTTTTGTTTGTTTTATCAATAACATATTAAAAATATACTATTAATAACGAGTTATGAAGAGCACTAGCAGCGTGGTAAACTTACGACTTTGCTGAACAGCCTTAGGAATTCTTGGCTTTTCAATCAAGAACTTTGATACAAAAAAGTCGAAAATGTTATCGGCTCTTCGAGGTACGCATCGCTTTGCTATGCTTTCAAATTTTAGCACAAATAATAATCAAGGTATACGACTGTACGTGATGTAATAAAATGTGAAGTGGGTGTGACTTTTGTTTAATTAATTAACGTTTGGGTATCTATTATTATTATCAGTATTGGTGAGAGTAATCTACCATTTTGAATTTAAGTTGCAAAAAACAACATTTTAATGAATATTTCCATAACTTCTTTATGGGGTTTTTCTTAGATTTGACTGTCTTTTCTCCTTCTAATTTGACATTTGACCAACAACAAAACCAATTGAATTTTTTCAGTTCTTATTTTTCAAATTGAACGGCACTTTTTGCAATCTTGAAGCCAATTGTGAATTTGTCTTGTCTTAACTCATAGAGTTAAGCCAAATCATGACAGAAATTTTTAAAAATATTTTTAGATTTCTCCCTTAAATTCGCTTTCAACATTTTAAATGATTTGTTAACAACTGCATGAAAAACAATATACGATATTTATAAACATATTTACATACGTCCATAATCCCATTATTTAAATTTCCGTGTTTCATTATTTGTTTCATTGCATACCTATATCATGTGAGAATTGGTACTTAGATTAGATAAAATATAGCAATAAAACAGGCAAACGTCACATTACATTTCAAGGGTATTACTCCATGATTATCTACTATAACGCAGATAAAGATTATGCAAGTTATAGACACATAGTAAACAAATCCATTCCAACAAGTCTATTCCAAATTTCAAATAAGTAATGATAATAATAAAAGCAATGATCATAAATGCTAGTTTTGCGATAACATATATTAAATCAGTTAATAAAATTGTAAACGCAAATTAAAATTAATTAAATAATATACAGCAGGTAGAATTTTTTGTTTAAATTATATTTTATTTGAACCTAATCTATTGTGACATGTTTAAATTGCTTTAATTATAAATTAAATCTTAAACTAATATTTAAATGCTTTACATGAAAAACTAAACATTATTTAAATGTCAAATTATTTTGAATTGAATTTTGGTCGTTTCGTTGTCACCAGCCCGGAATAAGTAACGTTTTTTTTTTAAATAACATTTTTTATTTTGTATTTCAGAATAATTGTGTACTTGCTGCTTAAGTAGGGACTTATTTTAATATGTATGAAAAATAGAACAATAAAGTAAATTATTAATTTGATATACATATTTTTTTCATTTGTACATGGTATTTAATTCGACCTAGTTTTCGTAAATTATAAATATATCGCATAAATTGATAACATTTTTCTTATTAAACAAGCATGACAAGTTGAGGAACTTGCCTAACACACGACTTATAATATTTGTTTAAGTTTTGATTTCAAGATAAAATTGTTGTTATTGTTATTAAATGTCTTGGTATAGTATATTATTGACTGAAGTAAGCAGGGTAAATAAATATTTCTTGTTATCTTTAGACTATTTTTATATTATAATTTTTTTTTTCGTGGAGGATGCAAATTGGAATACGGAGAAGTGTTTTTTTTTTTGCTATCGCCTTAGGTCTTCTCATTTAATTTATATTTGTACGATTAATTTGATTAGCTTTCAATTTGCTTCCAATCAGGTAAACAAGAGTTCTTCTTTTTTTTGTGATTAAAAAGAATCTAATTTGTGTGTTTTTTTTTATTATACTTTATACATATATGTACATACGTATGTACATAAGTACATATTATGTTTTCATTAGAACAGGTGATATAATTTCATTAAAATTGAACAAAAGACGATTTCAATTTATCTCACTACTAAAACAGATTAATGATTAACATTTGCGAGTGGGGCATTTATTCATTACGCTTAAATTAAACGATTCTAGGCAAAACAATAAATTAAGTCAAATTGAATACAATTAAATACGTTATATGTACAATTGTACATCCATACATACATACATATGTTTGTATTAGACCGTTCGTTTTTGTGTTTTTTTTTTTTGAGGACCAGAAGGAAAATATTCCATAATAATATCCAAAAAATCGACTTATTTTCTTCAGATTTTTATTTTGAAACTAGAAGGCTGTTGAAGTTTCTTATGGGAAATACATGGGATTTTTTTTGTGCCAAAAAAAAAACTTGTCATATAAAATTTTATAATGTTAACAATCGTGCAAAAATTAGTGTATATTGTAGATAACTTTCTATAAACCTCTAAATGTAAAATTATTGTTTCCCCTTAAAAAAGAGGCATATTTGACACTCAGCTGCCAGAAGTCGGGCTTAATAGTAAGAGCTTAAACTTTGCAGGGAATTTTTAATTTGCATGTGGTTCAACTTCAATATCTGGTCCAAAGGTCAATATTAAAACATAATAAGGATCATCCTAATGTTTGACTTATTGCAGTTCAAAACAAAAGTACATTTATTATGTGCCTAGCCGGTCATTGAACTGTATTAAAAAAAATCAGTTAGATTGAATAAATTGATAAAAATCCCTAAAAGCCTATCACGTTCATCATCTTTTTTATTTTATTTCTGTTTTAATCGAAAAAATCGATACAATATTTGTGAACACAATCGGTTAAAAAAATCGGTCAAGTGCGGATAATCGGCAAAAAAAAAAAAAAACTGAAGGTAAAAAACAAGAAAATGGGAGGCTAATTTCATACTCATACGTGTTTCTTCTGCAATTTTTTACGTTAGACAGTATGTCGATTCAATTCCGATTGCTAAGCCAACATCAGTCAAACACGAAACACATTGGGTGGAAACTATAACCATAATTGCTAACACAAATATAGTGCAGGATTTAAGTATTTACAATTTAGAATCTGTTTTCTGAATAAATAAAACTTAGTTAAGTTAATTTTTCAAAAAATAAATTCAATTTAATGTTTAAAATCTGAAGATGTTAACATCAAAAACTGTCTCGAGAATGCTTCAGATATTTTAACTAAATAATCTAACTGACAAAACTCCCTACAATTTCTTTTATCACATGCAGATGATTTCGTCATCACTTTATAAAAACTTTATCTAGATCTTTGTCAAAAAGCATGTAAACAATATCAATGAGTTTAGTCTTAATAACTCGAAATCAAAATTAGCCCCTAAAATATGAAAATAAATATGGAGATGTTAAATCTTTGCCACGCCGAACCCTCGTCTAGCTCGGACTGCTTTGTAAGCAATTTATATTTCCCCATACATCAGCTGATTGCTAGACGCGACGTACTTGGCAATGGTTGTTTATCAGCGAGTGAAATAACGAGGAGTTCCCATTTAAAAAAGCTACAGTTAAAAAAAATAAACAAAATATAGGTACATTTATTGTATTTATGTATATAGCTAGCTACCCAGCCAAAAACAACACAATCATTGCGAGAATCTAACCAGTACATTTGCTTACGTTCGCACTCGAGTTCAAAGAAACAATAACAAAAAAAAAAAAACGGGTGAATGCGCATCTATTTAATAATAAAAAAAAAACAAGACAAAATACATAAGCTATCTAGACGGAGGCGCCGCCGATCAAGTTTTGTTGAGTCTTCACTATCTGTCCACGAGTACCAATGATGTTCTCCACTTTGTTCGTTATTCAAAATCATCTACACTGCAGGAGGGTCTTGTTGAACATAATAAAACAGAATCCGCGATACTATAGTATCATTTCATCACTAATATATTATATTTTATTAATTATTTAGCAATCATTGCATTGGAAAATTCTTAAATGGTTTAACGACTTTAGGTGCGCATTGTCTGATTTTTAACATTTTTTTGTTCGCGTATGAAATAAAAGTTGCAATATCATTACCAAATTTGATTTTCTTATTATCGTTTCAATGGACCACTATTGTTTGATATAAGGCAACAAATCAATAAAATTCGTTTCATAGCTTTATTTATCACTCAAATGCTGATAAGATTCATGAGTGGTGTTGCTGTCATGTCGTTGACCTAAATACAAATTTCGATTGCTTTATTTTTGTCACTTTCAAATTCCTCAATATAAAAAAACATTTTCAAAACATTTCTAACAAATTTTTTTTTTTCGTAAGTACACATACATAGGTGCTGGTTTATTTATCTAGAAATCAATTTTATTGAAACTTTGTTTTTTATTTAGATTATTGATGAATGCATGGTAAACAATAACATAAAGCGTGCTCCAATTTTTTTTATTTATTTATTATAATTTGAAAGATAATTTTTTGTAAACTGTGAAATGCTGATGATAATGATGAAAAGTGTGTTTTGGACTGGTTAGAAACTTTGCTTTAACTTTTCTTTTCATCTAGTTTTTTAGAAAATAAATTAGAGTGAATCAGCTAATTATTTTACAAGGTTTGTTGACTTCAGAAAAATTTATATGGTTCTTCTAGACCTCCAGTAGTAAGCCTCTCAACTTGGATAGTTTTCTAGTCTACTAGCCGGTTCAGAATCAAATTTATCTTCCTAACAAATTTCCCGAAAAAGGGATATCATAGATTGCAGCTCAAATCTTCGAATCTCTCATACACTAAAAACATTTGGAGATTTTTTTCAATGAAAACTTGTGCTGATGCAAACAAATGTCTATTTCTAATTCACAATTACTTCTTTTAGCCAAGAAAAGAGTTCATCATGTTAATACAAAAACAATTTCTGTAATTAGATTGGGTTCAATTGAAACTGTCTTGACCTCGAGTTTCAATTTTCATAGGAACGCATACTTAAATTATTTAGAAAATATATATGTTTGGTATGTACTTATGCTTGCTAGGGCTTAATCGGTTCATGAATTCTTTATTTACGTTGTTTACTCCCTAACCTCTCACTTGCTCTTACCTCTCTTTTGTCTTTACTTTGCCTCGTATTTTGAAACTTTTTTTAATCTAATATTTTTTTTTTATTGCAGTCCCTTAACGAATTGTGCGAGACCCAAGGATGGGGTGTAGAGGTAACTGGCGGCCACATTGGCTTGATTACAGTTCAAGTACCATGGAATGCAATTATGACCAATGACAGTTCAATCGAAGTAAGTGATCTTTTCATATCTCTGCGTCCGGTGCAACGGCAAACCGATGGAAGCTCAATGCTGGAATCGATGTGGTCATCAGTGAGTAGTTCTATGCAATTGGCACAGGAATGTCTTGAGAAGCATGGCACTGGCGAGGAAGATTTTGAATTAAATGCACAAAGTAATTCGATAGAAGGTCTTGAAAAATTCGCTCAAACTATCGATAGTGGTAAGTTTACTTAAAATTAATTGCAATAAGAACTCACTAACCCTTTTTTTTTCAGTTCTTAATAGAATAAAGGCAAAATGTCTTAACACAGAAATAAGACTGGAATACCTTCCACCGAACAGTTGCAAGGGTATAGCTATAGTTATAAAAATTCAAAGTTTAAGTTATAGAAATGAAGCGGGTAGTGGTGGTGAGGAAGGACAAAATACTCAAGCGGATTTGCAGTCGAGAGAAGAAGTCGACGGCGAAGATGGTAGCCAGCATATTCAAGCGCTCTCGACATTTGCCACACACAATATAAGCATGGAGGGAATTACAATTCACACAGAAGAATTTAGGGTTTCACAACAAAACAAAAGCAGCAACAGCAACAACAGTAATAATCCGCTTGTTGAACAATCACTGGAAGAAAGTCGAACACGAACTCGAAGTAATCTTGATTTAGAGATGAGTGTCGATGATCCTTTCTACAGTATGATCTCTACAGCGGATCAGCTCACCCACTCAGGTAGCTACAAACGCACACAGGAGTCGGCGATGGCTGCTTCCCGATCATCTAGTTCATCCTCGTTCTCGCGCCGTTCGAGAACACCTACAGCTTCCACCGCCGACGATGAAGAAGATACTGATGCCGAAGAGGATGAAACGGAACAGCCGTTGATTGAGGTCTTTAACTCTAAGTGTATTCCAATTGTACGAATCGATGGGAAGCAAGAAATTAAGATCAAGATGAAACAGACAGAAGATGTATCAGGACCAAAAGTGTCGTTGGATGTTCAACTAGGTGCTTTATATGTGTTCTCAACACCACGGCAACTTCATTTGGTGACGAATTTCTGTGATGCATTCTTCGCTGATGCTCCAGCTATTGGCAATGAAATGCCTAGTGCTGGTCGAACTGATCCCTCACAGACACAACCTACTGGTGCAAATAAAAATTTCAGCTCGAACATGACAGGCATTCTAGGTGGCCAGGGTAACTGGGGAGAGCCCTCTGAAGATTTCAGCTATCGCGCGTCGTCTTCAAAAAAAGCCCCCAGTCTGTTCAGCGTTGATGATGGCAGGTCTACTCTAGGTAGCGATTACTGTGAGTCTGTCAGCAGTTCACTTAGTAGCAGTACCACAACAACGTGTTCATCGAAGTTTGCCCGCAAAGCGGCAAACTTGGAAGCTAGCGGAGATATATCAAATTTCAATATAACCATAGCTTCAGCGGCGGTGGTTGTTCTGCACGAGGACATCCTCCTGGCCTGCAGTAGCACAGAAATGCCAGGCAGCCCGCTTAGTATAGAGAGCGAAGTAAATCTCTTGAAGCTCTCAAATTACTTTTTCTCGTGTATAGATGAGAAAGCAGGATTGGTTGGGTTCTCCTGTCAAAAGAACCATTTAAAAATATATGCAGCTCCTATCATAGCAGAGGGTATACAGCAACGAAATAAGAATTTAATATCCATGAAATTCTCTATCTCAATGACACGAGTGGATTTACATGAAGTCTTGGAAAATGTAGTCACCCCTCTATTAGAATTTGAACGGACAGAAATGTGCGATGAGGAAATCCACAAACGTCCCGAGATGATAATTCAAATGAAAACCACAACACCGTCATTGAATCCGAATAGCAGAAAAAGGAAAGTACCTATTCCTCCAAGAACAGAGTTCGACATAAGTCTGGACAAGTGTACAGTGGAATTGGATATTTCGATCTATGATCGATTGTCGGCAATATTTTGTTCATCACCGTTCAGTGCGGACACCCCGCCGACAGAGGAGATAAAAAAAAACGAAAGTCGACATTTAGATCCTATAAAAGAATTCAACATATCCTCTCCCATATTGCAGCTAAGGCTGAGGTTCCCAATTGCGGACAGTCGGCCGATACACGATCCAAATCGTGTGCCATGGTGGAAACAGAATGTTCGACCTGATTTATTGTTGCTGTCGTTTTATCAAATTCGTATGAAGTTCTCTTCATTGCTTATTGAGTTTCTTGCTAATGAGATTGATGTCTATTATGTGGTAAGTTAAGATTGTATACTCTATTATGAGAAAATGCTAATCTGTTTTTTTTTCTTTTTTTTTATTTCAGGAGAGTCATACAATTCCTAAAATCCACTTATTCAAGTCTAATTTGGTGAACAACAGTATACCAACTTTAAAAGAACCAAATGTGGATTATCCAAGGTAATTATTATTATTTGAAAAAAAAGTTCAGAATTAAGTTTTTTTTTTTTGTGTTTCCTAAATTTCAGAATAACAATTGAGTTCCCCAGCGAAAAGACACTGAATACATTACTTAAGTGCTGTGCAGAAGATAGTGACAGTGCTGAAACATCGGGCGAGAGCTGTGATTTGTATACACGAAGAAGTCGTGAATACGTGCCCTTTAGTTCCAAACGGGTGTGTCGCCAAAGTGATACACCCCATCCCAATATAAATAAAGGTAAATTTTTGGTTAAGTTGTGAGTTAGAAATTATTTAATGAAGTATTTGTTATATTTTAGAAGAATCCGAAACAATACTTTTGCCAGGAGATTCGCAAGAAATGAGAAAGTTTTGCGACACGGCTATGAAAACTTCAAAGTTGCAAATAAAAATCAGTCTTCCGACGGCATTGATACAAGTGAGGTAAGCTCAGAAGCTGTTGCTAAAGCTTAAGGCCATCATCATTTTGCCTAAAATATTTTACAAATTTCAAAATGTGGAACATGCTTAATCACATTCTTTAATTAGTTTAATTTGACTTTGGGTCAATAATTTTTTATATTTAACTTCTAGTTCCAAACAACTGTACGAAATCATCTACAATCGTGTCAATACCGATTTACTAATGTGGGAGCCTAGTTCTCCAAGTTTTATTAGGAAAGCCAAACCACCACCAGCCCCAACGATAGAACAAAGTCTCCTTAATATTGGAATGATGGATTCAATGTATGTGCCATCTTTATCACCCGTTCATCCCTATGACACAGACGATGCTAAAACCCCAAAGCATTACTCATCGTCCGAGGATGATTGTGGTGGCTGTGATCCTGAGAGCGGACCTTCAGACAACGAATCGGACAGTATATATTACTCGACATATGAAAAGAAACGTAGCAAACGTAGTATTGCAGCGCAATCAGCAATGAAATCTAGTGGGTGTTCTTTTGAGTTGTTAATTGGTAAAGGTGTGCTGGAATTGTTTCCTCCAGTACGTGATGCCGAGAACCGGGTATTACCAAATCAACTAGGTGAATTTAGAATTGCGGTTGAGGATTTTTGTATATTCTCAGTGAGTGGATTCAATGGAAATGAAAATATGGCTTATCTGTGTTTGCATACGAAAGATCTTCAAATGTTTCATTGTGGTAATTTAAAAAAAAATTTTAGAAGCAAGCAGAAAAGATTTTTAATGAATTCTACTTTGTTCTAGGTCTTATCCCAACGAGAGATTCAGAACCAGGGTTACCCGAATTCAGGAGTATTCCTACTCATATGCAATCGACATTCTATTCATCTCCACCAGATCTCAAAAAAGGTGATGGCGAGGGTTGCATCAACCGTGAAATGCTTTCGTTAGCCATCGAAATTAAAAAAGTTCCCGACCAATCTCTCAAGGTAATATGAAATCTATTTTTACTCAACAAGATATAAACCTTGATATTAAATTGCAGCGTTTGAAGATAACTACTGGCATTCAAAAGGCTACTTTGCGACACAACCCTGCTTTGTCGCAACACACCTGGCTGAATCAGTTGATAGACTTTTTGGACGTTATGGTAAGTTCTTACAGTTATTTTTCTATTGAAACAGTTATTAACTATATTTTTTATATGTCTAATAGGATTATCCAATCGAAGGATATAAACCTTACGGAATTGTCACAGAGATACAGGTTCATTTATGGGACTGTGCCATTGACTATCGGTTTGTTATAATAAGAACCAGGTTTTTAGGGAGTTCGCAATTATTTTTCAATTGAAATTTTCCAGACCCAAGAACTTCCCATTCCGTAGTGTTATAGAAATTGGGTCCTTTATGATGAGCAGCAATATCGTGTCATCAGTTCCTGGTTGCACATTACGCTTTATTGCGGAAGAGTGTATTCTTTCATTGGCTCCTTATGTAAGTAACTCATATACAAAATTTATTAAATTTTTTTTCAAGAACATCACTTTTGAAGGATCCAAAAACGAGCAAACCAGAGAATAAAGTTACTGCTTTACCATCATGCAATCTAGTCCCCGTAATTGATCTTGGTCTTCTTGATATTTCATTGCGTTTGAATGAGAAAGCATCTGAACGTAGTCCGAAACTGGATCTACGAACTTCAATACAAGATGTCCATATACGAAGTTGCTTTGATTCTGGACGAGCTTTGGCTACTCTAATTGCCTATGTAGCCAGTGATGGAGACCTTTTGAACTCAATTGATGATGACGAGAGTATGACATCATCAATGGAATCATCGATCTACAGTGATGCTAGTTTGTTCTCAATGAAGGATCGAAAGAACTCGATACCTGAAATATCAGCTCGTCAACAGGAAAGAGTTAATCTAATGATGGCCGAAGCAGTTCAAGAGACTTCATCAACGAAAGAAGCTTTGGATGAAGATGCAGAACACAAATTTGATCGAGGTGTTGAAGTTTTCTTCTTTCCCGATGAAAATAATCAAGGCTTGGAAAAGAATGCTGATCCTGCTGTATCTGATGCAAAACTTGATGTACCATCGTCGAGTGGAGAACAAATTAAATCGTCACCAGTTCCGGGATTGTCTCGAACAAATAGTAGTTCGGATGAATGGGCTTACCAAGCCATCCGTCATAGCGGTAGCAGTAATGAGTTACAGGATTTACTGAACTTCGAAACGTCTGTGATGAAGAATTCGTATATAAATCAAGAAGACGATGATGCTGTAGAAGCACTGCCACAAGTGAGAGAGGAACTTGGCGATGTTAAACAGACGGAAAGGATAGCTCCGGTGATGAAGAGCAGCATGGGTTTAGATGATGATTTTTGTGTCATAGCAGATGAAGAGAAGTCATATTTGGTAAGTTTATTCATTATTGTTCTCTACTCTACTATAGATAATATTGTACTGGCTTGAATCTAGTTGCAATGCAATTCAATATAGGTTGTTAATTCGTTTAAAAGTTGATAATATCAGGCTAAGGTTCAGCTAAAAGGGTCAGGTACTTGATTGAAGCCACTTAAATTTGCGATAAACATAATTTTTTTTTGTATTTTCTTTTGATTGACAAATATTTCAAATTTATATTTATTGCAGTCTCAATGTGGCATTCGCGATCTAATTATATCTGAAGATCCGTTGCGAATGGTAGACAATCATTTTAAGTTGCCAGCTGGAAAACCTGATCTACTACAGGCTCCTGAAAATTTCCCAATGGCTGAGTATCGATATACATTATGTGAGATGACGCTAACGTGGCATTTGTATGGTGGTAATGATTTCCCCCTCCAATCCAATGAAGTGCCAGAGGCGAAGGACAAGGAAAAAATGTTAGTGAAACTCTTCTTAACATAATATCAATCAATTAATTTTGCAATTTTATAATTTATTTCTTCACAGCCGTCCAGAACCACAACCATCCATGTCCGAAGCCTTTAAACATGGTGTTTCGTACTCCAAAGGTACCGAAAGCATTCAATACGGCAAGAAACCAAAAGAAAAACTCTGTTGGAGAACAATTGGTGGACCAAATCGAAATCATGAGACACTAGTTGAAATTCAATTGTCCAAAGTTCGTTGTTCGCATGAAGTTTACCCAACACAAACTACACAAGCATCCCGTCAAGTTCTTGTTATAAGTGAGCTTGAAGTTCGAGATCGTCTGCAAACATCGGAGATCAATAAATTCCTTTATCATCCGAGTGCCAAGCATCTGCCAAATAAAAGCTCTCAACATATGATTGTTATCAAAGCCTTGCATGTGCGGCCCCATCCTAGTACCAGCATATCTGAAGAATGTTCCCTGAGAATATCATTGTTGCCACTGCGACTAAATATTGACCAAGATACATTGCTTTTTATAGCTCAATTTTTCAATGATTTAAGTTCATCTGGGGACGCTGCTGGCAGTGATAGCGAAGTTGCGCCAGGATCCAGGCGACACTCATCCCTGCAGCCACCGGTAATGATGGTCGATGATTTACCAGAAGCAGTACAAGATTATCAGGCCCGTCGAATGGTCGCAACAAATTTGGATCTTCTTATGGAGGGCGAAGAAAAATCTCATAGAAAGGAACAACCAGCAACAACTGCTGCTGCTACTGCTGCGGGTTCAACAGCTAGTGCTACAGACACAGGAAACAAAAAAGCTCCCATTTACTTCCGCGAAGTGATTTTCAGTCCGGAGGTTAATATTCGATTGGATTATCATGGCAGGCGTATTGAACTGTCTAGGGGACCAATAGTTGGATTTTTAATGGGTCTTGGGCAATTGCAATGTTCGGAAATAAAACTGAAGAAAATTATTTACAAGTGAGTTGCAATGTGGCTCTCATCATATGCTCGTTACAAAGAATTTGCCTCTCTTTTTCAGACATGGTTTGCTAGGAATTGATAAGTTAATAGCACATCTGTGCAAAGAATGGTTACAGGACATCAAAAAGAATCAAGTTCCTGCGATTTTGAGTGGAGTTGGACCCACATACGCATTCGTTCAGCTTTGTAGGAATTTCCTCTATTTTTTAATTTAATTTTTGCTGATGTGCTTATTTATTTTACAGTCCAAGGCGTTTATGATCTCTTCAGGTTACCATTCGAGCAATATCAAAAGGATGGTCGTTTTGTTCGGGGCCTGCAGTTGGGAGCACAAAGTTTCACTGCTAGAACAGCACTTGCAGCCTTAGAAATTACCTCTAGGGTCATTCAATTACTACAGGTACTTTTAAATAAGTCTTAAAAATATGTGTAGCTGATTATTAACATTTTTTTTATTTGTTTCATATAGTTCACTGCGGAAACAGCTTACGATATGGTTTCACCAGGTCCATCCGTACGAAGTATTCGACACAACCGTAGAGGAAAGCGTAGGAGGCCCCATCGCCCGCAAGATATTCGTGAAGGAGTAGTCAATGCATATCAAATTGTCAGAGATGTAAGTAAAATAAAATCAAAAGAATATTATAACCCGTGTCAGTTATGTTGAAATTAAAAAAAAGCATCATTGTTATACATTTTATCTTACTAAATGTTTTCTTTTTCTATTTTTCAGGGTATAAATGACACAGCAAATGCTCTAATTGAAACGGCTGTTCTAGAGCATGATCAAAAAGGATACACTGGCGCCTTTGGTGGTATAATTCGACAAATACCACAGCTTGTTGTGCAGCCGGCAGTCCTAGCCACACAAGCAACCACAAACATTTTAGGCGGTGTTAAAAGTTCTCTGGTGCCCGATGCTAAACTCGAAGCACGTCAAAAATGGAAAGAGGACAGTGATTAGCAGAGGCTCCTACATCGCCTCCACTCTCATCCACCAATTTTGGATTTAAAACTTTTTCAGTTTGTCATGCAGAACTGGAAATTATTATTTTTATTTTACATTTAAGACAAAGCACTCATTATTATTATTATTTCTTTTGTATGCTGTAGTGTTAAGTTGTGCTTGATGTGTTAAGTTAAAATAGTATTTAATGTTATTTTCTATATTCTTTCAAACTATATCCGCTTTCAATAAAACACAAATCGAAATCACTGACTTGAAAAAATAAAAATAAAAAATTAAAAATAAAAACAAATATCGGAAACAAAATTCTAAAATAAAATCAGTATATAGTTTTATTTTTTAAAACAAAATTATAAAAAATAATGTAAATAAAATTAAAATGATAATCTTTAAAAAAAGAAAAGGTTGGTTATGATATGAGAATAATGTTGAAAATGTTAATTATCAAATTTTTGTCTTTGGAATATTTTTGACAATGTGGTCATGTGAACTAAAGTGTGAAAAATATATACACTTATACATACATACATACATACAATACACACATATATTTATATTTTGAATAGGAGATATTCAAGGAAACGTAATAATTAATGTATATGCCTTCTTTTAATAAAATTATTTTTATCAGATTTACGAAAAAATAAAAAAAATAAATGTTGATACCTACAAAAAAATTAAATAAAAATCATGAATATGACCTTTTAAGCAAAATTCTTGTAAAATAAGACTGTGTTTTGTTTCATCTTTCAATATAATTTCTTTAATGCTGCGATGAACCCGTTCTGTGTATTGTGTCCGTTTGGGCGTAGAAACATTCCATGATCAAATCTTCTCGATCATGTGTTCAAGGTACGTATGTAACGTAAGTGGAAAAATATACAATTTTTTCGTAAGATTTAAAATTTTGCTAATTATTTTTATTTAATTAGGTTCTTTTTTTTTAATGACAATAAATAAATATAATATTTTTTAGAAAACGGAGGGAGCCTAAATATAATGGCAGAAAACTTGGTCCAAACTATTAGTATTAGTATTAGTATTAGTATTAGTATTAGTATTAGTATTAGTATTAGTATTAGTATTAGTATTAGTATTAGTATTAGTATTAGTATTAGTATTAGTATTAGTATTAGTATTAGTATTAGTATTAGTATTAGTATTAGTAGTAGATTTATAAAAAAGCTCTAAGTTATAAAAAACTAGTGTTGATATTTGATAACTATAATTGAACTCTGGTCTTTAATTGATACCTATTACAATTTTTGATGTTATGTAGGTCATAATATATGTAACCTACATAATATTTGTATGCAAGTTTTAAGTACTTAATAAAACTTAAAATAAAAAAATAAAAAACAAATTTCACACATACATACATATGTATATCAAAATGTTAAATTTAAAGAAAAAACGATTTTTGATTTTTTTTTTTGTAAAAATTCATATTTTTATGATTATAAATAAATTATAAATGATATTTTCATTTTTGAGCTCAAATTTTTATTTTGGGTTCAGCTGTTTAAATAATGAATTTTTTGCTCTTTTATATTTTTATTTAATGACATTCTTGTTTTTGTAATTTTTTAGGTTTTTTTCAAAATTTTTTAACTTTTTTATTTGGTCATAAACGAACCGTCAAATTGGAAATGTGTACTTATGTACAATGACAATTAATGCTATTTTATTCCCAATGGAGCATTGTTCGATTAGAAATAAATGATAAAAATGCTTTCCAAGTTTCAACACTGATTTCTTGATATTTAGGCCCCTATTATGACTCGCGAGTCGAACGTTCGTCTTAAGTCGAACGATTTAGCGAATTACTCTAGTCGAGGTATTGCTAAAAGCGAGCTTCAACATTCGCCTTTCAGTCACATAGAATTGCAGTTCGACTGATTTTGACAGATAAAGGCGAACATTCGCTAAAGATAATAGAATGACTTCAATTCGATAAATTTTATGACATTTGAGGCGAATGTTATTAGGCGAGTCGCAAACGGTAATGCCAAAAAGTCACATTCGACACATTTTTTCCGTGACTCGCGAGTCATAATAGGGGCCTTAAACGTGCTGCATTGAAATGAAAGTTTCTTATGTGATTTACATAAGCTTTTCGACAATTTTGTACGACTTTTAATTTCTTGTGAGATACATTTTGGAAAATATATATTTTGATACATTTTTAACCAAATAGTTCATGGGAGAATTCAAATTCGAAAATTTCAAAATGTTGACCACCCTAATGTTTTAATCTCTTGTTATGCGTTTAATTTTACATATTTATATATGCATTTGTTTCCCAGGCAGTGGCGGTGCTAGAGCTATTGACATCCCGGACAATGTTTTGGCACCCACTTAGGGAAATCAAAATCGAGTGATAATTTTTTGCTAAACCAATGTGAACGTGAATTGGTGTACTAGGAATTTTCTCTTCCCTTTAGCTTTACCCATAGCTAACGACTACGTGGACGTAGAATTTTTGCGTATTTTTTTTTTTTTTTTAATATTTTTTACCACCATTCGCCCCCTTAACGCTGGAACTGTTCCTAGGACCTATTTAAGTACAAACTTGGAGCTGTAGAAAGTTATAAAACAACAATTTACAGTTTCATTCATTCAATTTTTTATAAGCTTGGAAAAAAACACCTATTGTACCAACAACCTCTCAAACAACCCTGCCATTAGAGAAAGCTTTAAAAAGCTGGCCTTACTCAATAATTTTGTTTTCGATCAAAAAATTTTCGTAAAACTTCCCCTTCATATCAGAATTTAAAATCCTGCGCTCTTATTCGTACGATACAATCCACAAAAAAATGCTCCACTTACTATACAACTTCCGTATACAAAAGTGCTAACAGAGCAACAGACCGCATACCAATCACAACACCACCACTCACTTCTCAGAGCTTATTTCGCTCCCACTCTTCATCCATCGTCATCGTCATTGCCCCACATTTCTGAAAAAACTATCATCATGCACCACAAACAACTTCCACAATATTTTCGAACGCTATACACTGTTTCGACAAATTCAACCCCGCAAGTGCCAATCGGCCAAGAAAACTCCTGACGTGCGGGTGTATCACGCCAATTTTGCGCGAATTCAAAAATAGCTAAAAGCAAAATAAAATAAAAAAAAAATAAAAGAAAAAAAAAACACCTTCTTCTGATAGTGTACACAAAGTTTTATAGCGAATTAGTGTGTCCAAATCAAATTAAATAAAAAAAAAATAAAATCTTCTGCTTCCATAAAAATAGTTCAAAAACGACGAAGTCGTCTCTTTCAAAGGAAAAATCCAATATCTGTACAAATAAATAACAATAAGTTAGAAAAAAAAACGGGAGCAGAAAAATGTAACCAGTGATGGTGTGTTTTTCGAAGCAAAATATATAGTAGTTTTATTCTCCGTCACCCCTCGGGAAGTGTCGTCCTACAACTACAGCCCCCTTCAACCCCCTTTTTGTAATTAGCTCTCCTGCTGTGTGCGCTGCAGTGGAGTTATCGTGAGCTAACGGTTTTGTTCTTGGCCGAAACTAAAACAGTACCGCCGACTGAGTACGAAAGTTTTTTTTTATTTCGAACGAGTTTTTCTCGTGACCGTAATTTCTTCCCTTTGAAGTTCTTTAATCTTTTTTATATTTAATTTCTTTTTATTAATTTACGTAGCGTTTCTGAGAAAAAGGAAAAAACGGTTTATTGATTTTAGGCACGTCGTCGTTGGGGTGTGCTTCGTGCTTGCCATGGACCATAGGAATTAGGTCCTTCGTGGCAGCTGTTGCCATCGGAGAAATCCCCTTTAGCTGGTTCAGTATAGAAATATAAGCACTGCATGAGATGTAAAATAAATAAACTACGCGCAGTCTTGTGCTGAACAATTCGACGTCCCGCTTCGACATCGGGACATTTCAAGACACATGTACATATGTTGATGCATCGAGTAGGCCATACAGAATTAATTCCAAACGCGTCATGACACCACCGCAGTTGGATAGCCAACACAAGACCTCAGCAGTAGCAGTAGCAGCAGCAACGGGAAGAAAAGAACAACTGTGCGATTTGGCGAAATGGTTCTAAGCACGGAATGGTCACAAGTTGAGGTAATTGATCTCGTTAATGATGGCAATGGTTTGGGTTTTATATTGGTCGGAGGCCGGAGTACGGGCGTGGTAATAAAAGGGCTAATACCGGGCGGTGTGGCCGAACGGGACGGTCGATTGCAGTGCGGCGATCACGTGCTGCAAATTGGTGAAGTGAATTTGCGTGGTTTTAGTTCCGAGCAAGTAGCAACGGTTCTTCGTCAGACTGGAGCTCAGGTTCGATTGATTGTGGCACGTCCAGTTGAGCCAACGGCCACTGACTACCAAGCATTGGCCAGTCATGCTCCAATTATTCCAACTAAGCTCCTCTCCGACCCGGAAGAACTGTCACGACATTTGTATCAAAATCCGCAGTTTGCTATTGCTGGTGCTTCTGCTGCAGCAAATAATTGCACTGCTGCTGCTGCTGCTAGTGCTGCTGATATAAGCGCATTGAGTATGGTTGGCGGCTTCAAGATGCCAATACCGGACACTGAGTTGGCCGACTTGCCGTTGCCATTGCCTCCTATACCGACGGACTTGCAGCATAATACACGTGCCTGCCTCAAGCATTTGGACATCGTGCCGTTTGCAGCGCCATCAATGTGCCAGAGACAGCAGCTGTCATCGGGTTGCAGCGATACGGATCGCATTGAGACGTTGTTTACAACGCCCGGAATTGTAACGGTGATCAGCGATGCGTCACCGATAACACCACTGAGTTTCATCGACTCACCCGAAACCGAGACGTACGAGGTGGAGCTGCGGAAAAACGTTTACGGACTGGGTATCACAGTGGCGGGGTATGTATGCGAAGAGGAGGATCTCTCCGGAATCTTCGTGAAGAGCATCATTGAAGGCAGTGCCGCTGAAATGAGCGGAAAAATTCAAATCAACGATCGCATTGTTGCAGTTGATGGAAAGACTCTGGCTGGTGTAACAAATCACCAGGCGGTGGAACTTCTGCGAAACACCGATATAATTGTGCATTTAACGCTAGAACGATTCCTGCGTGGTAGAAAGTTCGAACACCTTCAAGTCGCCTTAACTGAACTCAAGAGTGATACTCAGTCGCAGATTTCTCTGCCCGCATCACCTTCAATAGCCACACTGTCATGGGTGCCGCCAAAATCCGATGCGGACTCTTTGGCGACAGAGGATTGCCTTTGTGCGCCCGCAATTGATGGCGGTGACATGATGCCATCACGCGACACTGTCGATTCCAACATGTCCTTGGTGTTGGATCGCAGTAGTAGTTGTAGTGATTCACACGATGAGCATGACTTTAATAACGGTGATGGTGAGGCTAAGGGCAGCCAGCCAGTGCCAGTGATTAGCAACGGTAGTGTGACAACGGTAGCAACAACGCCGACAACAGCCCTCCTTAATAAGCAATTGAACGGCAGCAGTAGCGTGAGTGAGAAAATGAACGGAGGTGTCCAGACACCGAGCCCCGGTCGTTCGCCACACTCACCACCACATAAAACGACGACGACGACGCCCCAATCCGCACACAATACACCCACGCCTACTCCCACCGTTGAAAGCGTGGATTCGCTGCAGATTGCAGCTTGGAAAAGTGAGTGCCCTGAGAGCGAAATAATAGTTGCCGAAATAAATAAACTTTCAGGTTTAGGAATCAGCCTCGAGGGAACTGTTGACGTAGAAGGCGGCATCGAAAAACGACCACATCACTATATTCGATCGATTCTCGAGGATGGCCCAGTAGGGAAGCAGGGCATTCTGCGACCGGGTGATGAACTGCTGCAGGTCAACGAACACAAGTTGCAGGGCTTGAAGCACATAGAAGTGGTGAAGATCCTCAAGGAACTGCCAACACAAGTGCGTCTGATATGCGCTCGTGGACCAACAGCACCGTCTGTGATCAATACATCTCAGAATCCGGAAGCTTTCGAGACAAGAAGCCTTCTGCCTGGTGGCCATCAATCACTACAGAACCTTCTAACGAAGGCACAATCAGAGAGTTCGCTGTATACTTCGAGTACGGCAACTCTAACGGATCAGCAACGCTCGAAATCAGTTGAAAACGTATCGGGACTGGCTCTGTGGAGCACAGACGTTACGTACATAGACATCGAAAAGACTGAACGCGGTTTTGGTTTCTCAGTTCTAGACTATCAGGATCCGTTGGATGCCGAGGGTACAGTTATTGTAATACGTGGCCTGATACCAGGTGGGTCAGCAGAGGCAACCAATGAAATATTTCCCGGTGATCGATTGGTTAGTGTTGCCGATGCTAGTCTGCATGGATTGACGTTGGACGAAGCAGTTGCGATACTCAAGGGAATGCCCAATGGAATTACACGAATTGGAATATGCCGACCACTGTCAACTTCCGATAGTAATATTGCCTCACCAGGCGATGAATCCCCCAGTACGTAGTCTTTAATGGAATATGCTTCTTTTCAATGTAAGTACATACATATTTATTATTATTCTAACAACAATTTTTTTCTAATGCTGTTAATACTGAGAAACGCCAACAAATAAAACAAAAATATGAAAAAATTAGTTAGGTTTTATTAAAAGCTAATTAATAAAACTAATTAAATTTAAGTAAAATCTGTTACTTAAGTACCTACATAATAGCAAAATTTTCCAATGAAATATCAATCGATTGCCAATATTTTTTTTCGGATATTTGATACACCCGTAAAGCTATCATTTCGTAAAAGTTACCTTGCGCTTTTTTAATTTGCTGCAAAACTTGCAATTTTCTGCGAATTTTATTTAGCTGACTCGAAACGAAAATTAATTCAAAATATAAAAAATGCGTTGAGAAATAAACAAAATGATGATTTTTTGCTTCATGTCGCAATGGCCAAAAAAAAAAACATCTGCTAAACGAATCCTGATCCCATAATTTTTTATCTTGTTGTTGAAAACTTTTAATTTGATGATTATGAATAAATGAATGGACTGGACTCAAATATTTTACCATGTTTTTAGCCAAGTACAGTAAAAACTCGATTTACGCTACCAATAGAAATTGGCGCAGTTGCAATAAACGAGGTTGTTGCACTTACTGGGTGGTAGTTTTTTTTATACAAATTATTATTTTAATAGGTATACAATTCTGTAATATTTCTTGTAACACCCATCCTGTACTAATTTTCCATAGGCAATAATGAAGTCGCATTCAGATAAACACAGATACAATTTATGTGTTTGTGTATTATTTTTACAAGGAATTTTTGGGGCAGGCGATGGAAAAATGTCTTGAATTTAACATTCCAACATATGTACCTGGCATACCGAGGATAGAACTTTACAAAGCCATGAGAGGATTCGGCGTCGCAAATAAATTGACACGACCATGACCAACGTAACCAGCCAAGTAAAAAAGAAATCTCACTATAACTTAAAAATTGCTGCTGCACAGGACCATGGTCCTGCCACTACTCACGTATGGATCCGAGACTTGGGTGCTTAGCAAAAGACACTCCGACCTCTTAGCCGCGTTCGAGAGAAAAGTGTTAAGGAGAATTGTTAGCCCCATATGTGAGGAAGGACGATTCCGGAGACGGTACAATTATGAATTGTACACAATCTACCTTAAAGCAGACATAGTGACAAAAATTAGGCTCGGTAGACTCCGGTGGGCAGGGCACCTAGCTCGCATGAGTGAAGAGGAACCGGCTCGGAAAGTCTTTTGTGGTACATTCTATGGTAGACGGCAGCGTGGTAGACCATGCTTGAGCTGAAAAGATGGCGTAGACTAGGACGCCCGAAGCTTTGGGTTGCGCAACTGGATGGCGTCGGCTCGAGACCGGGATAGGTGGAAAGAACTTGTTGAAGGAGGCCAGGACCGGACCCCAGTTTTCGAGCCGATGATGATGATGATGAATAATTTAAGTATCAAACTTTCGAGGCGAAAGTTATTAATTTCCTTTGTGAACGTCAATAAAAACAGGTGACTGCAAAATATGAGTTGTAGCCTTTATTATGCTTGGAAAAAAGGAATTTAGTCTCTATATTCCATGAAAAAAGAAATTTGCAATAGAGATCATTTGAATCGTCTTAGTTGCGGATTTGTCCTTATAGTCCCCAAAGCCTAGAAGATTAATATGCATTTGGTATGAAAGGGTTTCTAGATTTTAACGTTATTGCTGGTGCACATTTCTTTCAAGTATGCTATTTAGCGATCGAGTAATACTCCAATTTAATTTGAGCAATTGAATTGATTCTGTTCATGATTGCAAAGGCTTAGGCAAACTTCTTCAATCTTGAATTTGAATATACCTAACCCATGGTTCAACTTTTAGTGAAAATAGAAGAATGCAAAAGTAAAAATATAAATAATGACCACAGATTATGTTCTAGCAAACTTTTGAGTACACTTCGTTAATAAAATGCATTCACTCTCCATAAAGCTACAGAGCCTTTTACGTAAACATTCACGAAAAAAATTTACCCATTGAGACATTGGGGAACACCAAAATAAAATCTACGGTTATAATCGACGATCTGTGATGAGTTATGAGGAAAATATTCACATATTTGCCATGAAACTCACGATATTCACCGCCATTTTAGTTTAACCTTAGATTTGATCCATCTATGACTTTTAATGGGTGATTTTGTCTTATTTTTGACTCTGTTGATTGGTCTAAAGAATATAATTTGATTCTGGTACATCAAGGAAGAAGAGACTCCTTACTTTGCCAGATTTACCCCTTGACCTAGTTTTAAAATACAAATAAATCAACTGTAGATGGTGTTCCGTTCGCCACGAAAAAAAACATCGATGTTTCAATGGGATATGAAAATGCGTGCTTCATAAAAATTTTATAAAAAAAAATCGTTTCCAATTGACCAATTGAAAACCGCTGATAAGAAAGAAAAACTTTTTTGTTGGTGCTATTTATTTCTTATATTTATTTTATTTCTCACAGAAATACGAGTCGTAGAAACCAGTCACAAAGTGAAAAATAATGGAAGCCTTAAATGTGGGACGAAAAATAATAAATGCTAACATTCAACTATTGGAGCAATTAACTATCACGCAATTCAGAATTTAATTAGGTTAATGCTATATGTATATAGATACACTAGATACTGCTCAAAAATTTACCCATAGTAATCCACATAATAATATACTCTAAGTAAATAACTAATTCAAAGATTAATAGCATGTAATCTTGGGATAATGCACGAAACATTACGAGAGCTCACCTTCAACATCTTTCACAACATGACGGACAGACAATGTGGCGTGTGTTCGTGATCCAAATTACCATACAAAAGATTGTCTATTAATTAGATAGGTAATTAAAGTCCAACTGTCAAGGACACACAAGAGTCAAAAATCATCCCTAATCGCATGTCAGCCATCTAGGTATTATGCGGGATGAAATGTTCGGTTCGTCCTTTGTATTGTTTGTTACTGAGGAAACCGGAAAAGATACAAAAATACACATATTGAAGTTCGTTGGTATCTCTATTTATCATGGTTGGTCGTCCACCTTAGACTTACTGCATTATGGAACTTTATTGTCAGAGATATTTTAACCTATTTTTGGGTCTTCTGCCTTCTCTCCTCTGTGACCTTGTCTATTACGTTCTGTCAACAACATGTCTGTTGCCAAAGCCTGTATTTTCGTGCCAGCTGAATTTGAGTGAGCTACATATATAACGATAACGAGGATTCAACGGTGGTTGATAAATTTCACGTTGCTACCCACTCCCTCACTCCCCCATCAGCCATACCCTCACCCCTATATCACTGAGCTAACACAACATTTTTGGGTGGGTAAATGCACGTTTCTTGTATGTCTTTTCCGTGTTCCTTATCTTTCCGGTTCCTTTCTAAGCCTTATTCAGTTTAGTTTAACTTTTGTACGGTGCGGCAGCGGGAGTGGGGCCTGTTCTGAAATATGATTTTTTTGAAACACATTTGGGGCAACAATGTGGGTGTTCTTTTTTTTTCTTTTTGGGGGAGGTGGAGATTTATCAAGAAACGTAAAATGCTACACTCAGCTCACTGTATACTCGTACATCCTTTAACGAACCGAATATTGTGGGATCATCAGCTAGAGCCACACGAGTTAATAGCATTGTTCGTAAGGACATAAAAATGTCACTGCCAAAATAGCAGCACATCGAGACGAGAACGTAGAACGAACGAGTAGGAGGAGGGTAAGGAGGAGCCTGAGCATATGAGCATATGAGAATCGATAGTCATGTAATCGATTTAAGTGCACAGTTACTTTTGAAAATATCGGAGCAGACATGCTTGATTTTTTTTTTGTTTCTCTCGTCGTTTCTGGGTTATTGTGTTCTTTCTTTTTTATGAACGTTCGATTTCCTTGTGCAAAGAAATGAAAGGATAATGTGAAAATGGGATTTTCTATATTTTTGGGAGTTGATCCAATATAATGGGGAAAGCTCAAAACAATATTTAATGCAAGGATGCTGTTATACGAGTATGGAGGGCATGTGGATTTTTTGTTCAATTTATAAAAGACTTAGCAAAGCATATTTCTGGACTACCTATGTACCATACTTATATAATATTTGCAGCACTAAAATAATATGTTGCAAGGTTATGAGGCTATACTGATGTGAGTAATAAGTTGCATTTGAACTTAAAGAGCATTTCGAGGAACTAAATATAAATTTGTGGTTTTTTAAAGATCAAAAGTTATAATTTGATAGGTATAATTTAGTTCTAGATGGGAATGGAAAATACTTGTACCTACTACGGTTCATTTAGGATTTTTTTAATTGAACAAAAATGAACTTAATTTGAGGTCGGTCTGCATTTTTGTACGTGATCGGCAGCAAGTGATTCCCAAGCAGGCAGACACATACATCGACGCCTTCTATCATTTAGAAAACTAAAACTATCAAAGAGCAATTATATTGGAACTTTATAGGTTTTTGGCCCCACTGTAGTTGTCTGCCTGCTTTGGAAATATTGTTAAATAGCGGTCTGAAGAACATACATATAATTCAGTTTTAATACTTTAAAGTAAATGGTAGAATTGGAATGGAAATTCTCGATTTGCTCCTTTGTATGTACATTGAGCATCTTCAAAATTCTGCATTCTACAGCGGAACTGCTTGATATAATTGATAAAAAATATGAGAAAGAGCCTAAAGTTCCTTATTTATTTTCTTTGTATACATCAGTCCTATCATTCTACCAAATTTCGTCATTCTAAAGCAATCGAAAGTGGTTCATATAATGGATAACAAATATAAGAGCCCTTTGATTGGAAAACCTCAAATTTCCTGTGTGCCAGAAGACACACAAATTACAAGATTACAAGAAGTCAGGAAGTTCCTTATAATTTGTGTGATCTGTCAATCAGTCACTTAGTCAGTCAGTAATTCAATCATTCCATCAGTTATGTTGTTTATGATATTTGAAGCCCATCAACCATCTCACTAGCCGCTTATACCAAAAAGTTGTGAATTGGAGAGGCCAATGCTCACTCAGCTTAGCAAATATACCAAATGTAATTAAGTTTGGTGTCTGGGTTTAGTCAGCGAACCCAACAGTTCGAGTTTACAAATTTACCAGTCTTATTATTAATCTTAAGTCAAATTAATGTTGAGTAAATAAAATTGAAAATTAGTATGAAATCCTTTGATCATTGCCGCAAGGTGATGCACTAAATCATGCAGCTGCTCATAAAATTTTTCTAAGAACTATTCCGACGTAATGGGAAGAACCAAGTGTTCGCAGTGAAGGTGTCAACTAAATCGTAATAAATCAAATTGGATGTTCAAGTAACTTTTTCGAGGTCTCCTTTTAGGTTTCCCTTTCGAATATCGCTTCCATTTTCTATCTTCTATAGGGAAGTGAATGAGTGTGTGGGTGACTTGTCTTAAGTCAAACGAGGTTCTGACTTTTAAAGTTTGTGGTTTTTAGCTTTTCACTTCCCAGTCTCCACAATATCACTGAATCATTTCGATGTTACTCTTCAACAATTTTTTGATGAGGTCATTCACTTTTTGTCCCATAGGTAAGCAAATCGGAATTCGCTTACCTAAGGGCTTCAAGGGTTGATGTCGAAAGCCATCGATAAATCCGTTTTTTTGCAAGTCCAACACTGATTGTATCATTTTCGATCTATATTTTCAAACATACCCATCTATCGAGTACATATTATGTACATATGTATGCATATTTAATATTTTACATTCACATACGTTATTTGTTTTAATAAATTACAATTAATCAAAAAAATTCATTCGGGTAGTTATCCACACGTTCAATGCATAATCATCAATTTATTAATAACTTATCTACATATCTATAGATCTATATGTTCATTATAATGAAAATGAGCCCTCGAAAATTTGCAAAAAAAAAAAATCAAAATTCAAAAGAGTATTAAACAAAGTTTTTGATGAAAATTTGGTACGCGTTTTATATCAATGTGATAGTTGATAGGAGGGAGTATGCAGAGAAAATAAATTTTACGCCATTGAATAATTATTTATTATGTCTATCAGCATGCACATCACTTTCAAACAATTAGCTGGCTGAAATGAAAAATTAAACTGTTGAGTTTATTGCTTTTATGATTAAACGATAATTTGATTCCATTGATACAACCAGGCAGAAAAAAGGCACACGTTTCAAAAAATAAAACAAAACAAAAAAGAAATAATGTTAAACAAAACAAATTACGTATTCCTTCCAAACGAGAGGTTGGCAAAAAAAAAAAAGTAAAATAAAACGAAACACCGGAAACAGCGTCAACAAAACGCTTTAGGAAGTCGCTGCTGCTTGATGCCGTTGCTGGGCTGCTGCTACCGCTGCTGTCGCACCGTATATGTATGTGGCTTGGTTGGGAGAGAAATAAAATTTTATTGCTTCTCCTTGCTTCAGGCATTGCTTGGAAGCAAGGATCCCTAAGGTGGCATAGTGGGTGTTGTTGGTAAAAATGGTATGCTTGTTTTTGGTTGGGTATCGCTTCGTATATAGATAAAATTCGTAACGAGTGTATACCTACCTACTTTGAGGATTTCAGTTTTAAAATGAATAAACTCCAAGGAGTAGTAGGTAGATATAGCATGGTTGGGTAGTTTTTCTATGCTCCTGGAGTCCTGGGGGTTCCGCTTTGAAAATCCTTTATTTTTGTTTCTTCTTTTTTTTTTTTTATCGAAAAAGAGGATAGGACCAGCCGTAATATATGCGCATATGTTTTGCCATGTTGTAGAGATTTGTTGTTTGCAGAGGATCGATTGAAGGCTTCCTTTTCCTTCCGCCTTTTCTATATATCAACGAATGGGGGTGAAATCGAAGATAGTTAAGCTATTTCGTTTAGTATTTATGTGTGAAAATGTTTTCGTAGACGAACTGAACCGAACCGCGCCCTCCAAAATGGCACATAACAGCTAGAGTGCTTCAAATTAAATGACTATTTTATAAGGAGTTTTTTTTTTTTTATTTTTGTTTTGTTTTTATTTTTAAGTCTCATCCTTAGATAGAACTTGAAGAAGAAAGTTGATCGATTTATCTTATTTTTTATGGGAAGGAACAAGTTTGTCGTTATTTGGTTTATGAGTTTAAAAGAGGAAATTAATGAAATTCCAATAAAGTGTTGGAATCAATGTACCAGATAGTTAATAGTTTAAGTTTTATGTTTATGGAAGATCCTTGTTTGTGTTTTTTTTTTTAAGATACACGTTAAGACGTTAAATAGTTGCGGTATTTTAAAATGTATACCTACATAAAATAAAAGAGGATAATGGACTAGGCTTTAGTGTTCCTCAAACATCGATAGTCTATAATGTGTATCGATAGTTTTTGATATTATTGATGTTTATAAAAATTAAATACATGACTGGGTCGTACGTACTTGATCAAATATAAACAATTAATTTATAAAAAAAATATAAACCGAACAAAACTTTTTATTTGCAATATTATTTACAATTTTAGTGGAGTTCCTGAGTTAAGCTTCTGATCGGAGTTCATAAAATTGTATCTGCGTGAGAGATTTCCATTCCATCGCTTGATTATAGCTATGCACTTTGGAAGTACGTACTGCCACTGAA
The DNA here is from genome assembly GCA_958431115.1 of Syrphus vitripennis. NCBI lineage: Eukaryota > Metazoa > Arthropoda > Insecta > Diptera > Syrphidae > Syrphus > Syrphus vitripennis. The sequence continues at coordinate 34,227,704 of OY288108.1, forward strand.
AATATAGAGTCAATGGGTTGTCGTATGAAGTTCATCATTAGAGATACAGTGCCGGTAAAAATAATAGCACTACTGGTACAAGTTTCATTTTTACTTCTGCAATTGAGTGAATAGAAAAATATTTTAAGCAACTATACTGTTAATTGTTATTGCTTGAACTGTCATCTCTCTGTATTGTGTATCTCTGGCACTAAAAAGGTAACGGTTTTTTTCACGAAATAAGTAGTTAAGCACGGAGGTTCGAGCATAATGGTGTGGGCTTGTTTTTCCTACTATGGAGTTGGGCCCATATATTGGATCAAACCCATCATGGATCAACACGTTTATTTAATATAGTCGAAAACATTATACTCCCTTATGCAGAGGAAGAGATGCAACTTTTATGGTCTTCCAACAGGACAGTGACTCCAAGCACACTAGTAAGAAGGCAAAAAAATGGTTAGCAGATCATGAAGTTAATGTGATGGAGTGGCCAGCGCAATCGCCTGACCTAAATCCCATCGAAAATCTTTGGGCAGATGTTAAGATAGGAGTCTCTGACGCTAGGCCGTTAAGTAACCAAGCACTCGGTCTGCCGTGAAAGTCGCCTAGGACAATATTTCGATTGAAAGGTGCCAACATTTGGTAAATTCGATGAACAGACGTTGTAAAACTGCAAGAGCCAACAAAGGCTATGCAGCAAAGTACTGATTTTGGTGGGTTAGGTACTTCTTAAAAATAAAATGATAAAAACAAATTGTATTCTTACGATGTTTTAGTTTTAAGTTGCATGATAAAGCAATGGTGCTATTTTTTTTACCGCCTATTAATAAGAGTTTTTGGAGAAAATTTAAGTTTTTTTTTAAAATTGATGAATAAAAGTTGCAATTCTTTTTTAAATGTGTTCTTTTGATTAAATTTAGTCTTTTTGCATATCAAAAATTTCCCTCAAAATATTGACATAAACTTTATTTTTAAATGAAATTGGGTTCTCGTAGTGGTGCTATTTTTTTTACCGCAGCTGTACGTTTCGGTCCGAAGATTCTCAAGATGTTTGGAGACATCTATTTACAAACGTTTGCAGCTTTCTAGTGAATTTCCACGTACTGCACCCACAAAAAAGGACGGATTTAACATTGGAGCGGAACAGCTTTAGCTTCCGAACGCTGTCTTTACACTCCCGATTCGGCTGTAAATATTTAGTTCGGTTTCACCGTTAGTAATTCTATGATAGAGTAAGCATAAATGAATTCCGTGTTGTTTAGGTGCACATAACACATAATAGTCAGTTCTACTGACAGACGTTTCAAAATGGGTGTCAATGGCGGATCTCATTATATGGCGTTTGTTGCAGGATTTGTTCGTATCGCCAGAACCACTCATTTTTGTTTTTGACAGTTGTGAATTCTGCAAACCTGAAGTAACAGACAGCTTAGATATATTTACTTTGACGAACTCCGCAAGTGGAGCCTTATTGTGAAGCAATACAGTGGGAAAGTGGTCCCACTCCAGTTAATGACAATCGCCTTTAAATGAAGAAGAAGATGTGTGCTGTTGTCCAGGTGTGTAAGTAGACTCTGCTATTAAATTCCTCTATTTTCAGTCAATAAAGTAGCGTGGAGTACCTAACTAATCGCGAACAAGAAAAATATTGGTGACAGTATGCAGCCTTGTCTAAGCCCTCTTTGTATTTCTAATTCCTCTGACAATCTTTTCTTATGCAGAAGTTGCCACTTGTATTAATCGTACAAGCAAACAGTTAGTCTTTGGTCGAATTAGTATGGTATTAAAGGATATTTATTACGATTATTTCACCAGTAATCTAAAACAGTTGGATGATTTCAAATTAAATACGAATCGACTTATATTGGCCTGCTATAACGTCTCTTTGACGTTTGTAATGTCAGATTAGGAGGTTTGTTCATTTATTCTAAAACTATTTAAGCATGATAGCAAAGAAGTCAGTGTAGCATATTATGAACTTTATAAAACCATGCTAATAAATTGCACATCAGTTTGTTTTAAATTTAAAGTATGCCTTTTTGATTTGCTATAGCCTTGACTTCGTATGAAATGAAGTACATAGGTACTTTGTTTGATGTTTGTTTTTCGATACAACCAATTGCAACAACCCGATCGAAATCCTCACCGTTATCATTTTTACCCAAAAAACTTTTTTCGAGTGTCACATGTGTACAAAACTCACTCACATCCCACCGAAATTATTCATCCCCCGGGTAATTTACTCGATGATTTGGTTAGTTTTTCTGAATGTTAAATAACAAAATACTAAAACTATAGGTAAAACACATATACGTGTCAGTGCAATCATAAATCATAAAATATCAAAATAACAACCACAAACAACTTTTTGTATGAGTTAAATCCATGAAAAAAATTTGCATATAAAAGAAAAAAAAAGTTAATACGTACAGACAACTGTAAATAAAACCAATTTCAAAAAAACTACAATATTATATTGACCAAACAAAAAATAAAAATCTAGGCCTTGGGAATTGAGTTCCCATAAAAATATTGATGAACATTTTTTTTTGCTCTATAAAGAATAATTGAAAACCACACATAAAATCTACTTCTTTTATATTTCCAAACTGAATGTTATATAATATTATTTTCATTTTCAGGACACTTTGTTTGGGGATAACAAAGAAAATTTATGCATGAAATCTAGATTATATGGTTATAACCGGAAGTAGATTGGTTGGAGTAGGTATTTGTTTGGAAAGGCTCACAACCCTTTGGAAATAATTACTATTTCATTTTGTACTTGAATTCACCCAAATACATTTATAAGTAGTTGTAGTACCTACATCATACATATATACCTACTTCATATGCAATTAATTTGGAGCACGATATGTCGGGTTGGTCACGTAACTCATCAAAAGCCCGGAATATAAGCACCCGTCTTTTCGGAAGTATATAGCACCAATTATGGAGCAATATGCATTAATTGCATTGGGAAATTTGCCAAAATGTATACAGTTCTTCCCAACAAATAAATTTGGAAAGCACAAATGACAAAAAGACGAACAGTGTGAACTAAAAGAAAGTCTACGAAAATGATTCAAAGTATTTTATTATATTCATATATTTTTTTTTGTATTAATACACAATTCATTAAAGAGGAAACCAATTTTAAGGTAAGGAATGGTGTATGTATGACCTAATGAGGAAGTATTTTTTTTAGTCAAGACTAACCAGCCTATAAGTCATTCCTTAGAAGTAAACAAAAAAACACAATTTCAATAAAAAAAATTTTAGATTACCTATTTAAAAAAAATTCTTGAGTCTATTTTTATGGTTAGTGATGAAATATTGTTGGTAAACATCGGATCCGAATTCAGCATCCCCAAAATCATAATGCAGTCAAAAACTCAAAACTACTCCACAACTGGTATGAAAAAGAATTTTCTAAATGAAATGTGTTTAAGTTGTTAAAAATTTTTAAAAATCTCAAGCAAATTCTGTTAAAAAAATGAATGCCGAAAAAAATGTCAACAAAAAAGAATTGTTTAAAAAAATTGTCAAAAAATTGTCTGCGAACAACCAAGTGGAAATTTTCAATTTGCAAAAAATAAGTTGTGGAAAAAAACGTTTTGCCGAAAAAAATTCATACGATATGTTTGGTTGCCGAATAAATAACAACAAATGTGTGTGTGCATGGTGAAATGCAACTCGGTTCTATGCGCATTGGGTAAGCCATGAAACCGACACTGAGTAGGTCTTGGCATGTGGCTGGGTTCGCGAAGTGCGTAGTTCACTGGTTTCCCAAATTCAACATCGCTAGTTTGAGTTTGAAACAATTGTCAAAAAAAAATCCGTCAAAAAGAGTTCCGGCAACAAGTCGTCGAATTTATTTTGAAACTTTATGCGAACTTAAACATTTGCCAAAAAATTATTTGTCAAAACAATATTGTGAAAAGTTTTTGAACTTCGGGAATATAAATTGGTCAACAAACAAATTGTGAAAAAAAGTTAAGAAAAAAAAATTAAAAAGAAAAATGTTTTGTCAGCTGAAATTTTTTTGGAACTAGTAAGTGCTAGTCATTCAGTCCATCAGGCCCATCAGTCCAATCAGTGTTCAGCGTAACTATTATATAAAATTCCAATATATACCTACTCAAAAAAAAAAAAAAACAGAATATAGCGGTAGGTAAACTATTTTGGATGGTAGGTGAAGGTAAGCAGGTACCATTACTTTTTGTTTTGTTTTTGATATAGGTACCTTTGCATTTGTATGGATTGAATTGTAATACTAATAAGTAATAATATTTGGAAAAACTACAGGTTTTGTTAACTTTTAATATTTCATAGTATGTATAATAGCTAACTATGTGAATCTCAATTTTTATTTTCACGGTGAACAAATTTAAAATTTATACTGTTCCTTTAAATAATAGGGTTCTTAACATTTTTTAATATTGTCAATCCAACCTTGAAGAAAAATCTATACCAGATATTTGATTTGTAGCGTATCCAACTCTGTCCAAGTAGGTACATAAGAAAATTGAATATTCGAAAACCTTACTGTTTTTTTTTAATTCTCTTTATTACATTTATATGCATAAAATCTATCTCTTCTTGGTTTTTCATCCTTCAATCTTTTTCATACCTACTTTTAAGCATATACATAAAAATAGATTTATGTTTAAATATTGTCGATTGAAGTCATATAGTCGAGTCCTCTGGAGTAATTGAGTGATTACTGTGATGAAAGTTGTTGTCCTTTTTATACCAAAAAATAAAACACGATTTCTATTTTTAAATCAAATCCCAAAAACTATCCATTAGGCTATTGATTATGTCATATAATAAGGAACTAAGACGTTCATGGGTTTTTATTATAAAAATCATTAAATGGGTCATTGGAGATGAGAAAACCGCGGAGTGCTATTAAATTGAAGGGTGCAATTTTGGGGGAGGGGGGCAAAAGCACCCTTTTTGGTTTTTTGCATATAACTCGCAAACGAAGCAAAATTTCGAGATAATGCTTAAGACCTTTTTTGTAGATAATAAAATTTACCATCGAAATGAACTATTCGAAAAATTTTAAAAAAATTTTAAGTTAGTTAATTTTTAAAAAAATCAATGCAAAAAAACGTGAAAAATCACTTTTTTTTTTTTTTTTTGCTCTTTTGCCCATAACTTTTTTTAGAGCAGAGATAGGTATAGGCAATGCTTCATAAAAAAGAAAGATTATTAAATTCTCTTTAAAATAGCATTTTTAGAAAAAAAATTTTTCATACAAATTTACCGAGATATAGTCACTCAAAGTGAGTCAATTTTTCGATTTTTAATATAATTCTCACTACATTGATTAAAAATAATTTTTTTTATAAGAAATTAAAATTGAAATAATGGCGATAAAAATCGAAAAATTGACTCACTTTGAGTGACTATATCTCGGTAAATTTGTATGAAAATTTTTTTTCTAAAAATGCTATTTTAAAGAGAATTTAATAATCTTTCTTTTTTATGAAGCATTGCCTATACCTATCTCTGCTCTAAAAAAAGTTATGGGCAAAAGAGCAAAAAAAAAAAAAAGTGATTTTTCACGTTTTTTTGCATTGATTTTTTTAAAAATTAACCAACTTAAAATTTTTTTAAAATTTTTCGAATAGTTCATTTCGATGGTAAATTTTATTATCTACAAAAAAGGTCTTAAGCATTATCTCGAAATTTTGCTTCGTTTGCGAGTTATATGCAAAAAACCAAAAAGGGTGCTTTTGCCCCCCTCCCCCAAAATTGCACCCTTCAATTTAATAGCACTCCGCGGTTTTCTCATCTCCAATGACCCATTTAATGATTTTTATAATAAAAACCCATGAACGTCTTAGTTCCTTATCGCCCCCTTTTTTACGACATAATCAATAGCCTACATTGGGTAGCTACTGAAATGATATGTAATCCTCTCAGATTAAGATGGATGAATGTTCATAACTTTACTTCCATATTAGCTATTTATGTAGAAATGTAATTTACCCAGAGCATCTAGATGGATGGCAATGCCAAATACAACAAATCTTTTGAAAAATCACATAGCATCCTTAATCAGTCCAATTTTTTTGTCCTTTGAAATAGTATTTTGGGATAGAAAAAAAGATTAATTTCGAATAATTTATTGAGTTTAAAGCTGATTTATTGCGTGGCGAAAATTAAGCTACTGTTTACGGGGATAGAAACTGCAATTTAAAAGAATATGAGAAAAGGTTGTTTCCATTCTTTTTAATAAAGATGGAACTTCGAAAAGCTTAACAGAGTATGAAAACCAAACTATGATTTAATACAGAGAGCTTTTTATTTTATTTCGTCAAAGAGATATTTTATTATTTGTACTGATGCCAAGGATATAGAGGAATGTTTATTAACAATTTTATATTTCTAACTTTGTGACTTTTTCATCAAAAGTAAAACAAAAATAATAAAGAAAAATATTAATAAAAAAAAAAATTCTGAAACAAATATAAAATAAAAGAAAAAAATTTATTCACTATACGACTGAACAAAAAAAAAAAATATGGTTCAGTATACGCTATGTTTTAAATTATCCAGTCTCCAGTGAAGTGTAAATTTCATCAGAAAGCAAGCTTGCTGCACTTCTTGATTACTTTTTCTGAAATGAAATGTGTTTTTTTTTTTTGCATGAATATACTATATATCCCAACATACCACACATCGAGTAAAGAGTGAGAAACTTTATAGTGTTTATTTTTTTTTTTATGTATATTGTATAGCATATATACATTTTTTTTATTATTATTTTTGTTGGGTGAAAATTATGTTTATTCAGGATGCGAAGATATTTTTTTTGAAGTACCAAGCCTTAAATTATAACAATGAAAAAATCATACAAAAAAAATACAATGAGGGGTGTTGAAAAAAGCTACGAATGTTTTATTTACTCAGTTTTTCAGTTTGTGTTATGAATAAATTAATTTATTTAAATTTATTCAAATTTAAATAATATTTTAATGCACTGTTGGGTTGGGTTTGGGAACCAAAAAGAAAACTATATAAATTTAATTTAATAATTTGAAACATTAAAAGGGTATTATGGAAAGGAAAAAAAAATGTAAATGTAAGCTGAAAATGGCTTAAAGGAATGAAGTTAAAGTCTAAGAAAATTAGACTTCCACAAGATTGAATTTTGGTATAGAGTGCTTTATTTTTGCACCCTAAGCTAACAAATTTTGGATCTCAAAACAACTTTGTTGGTTCAAAAATATGACCTACATTCGCAAATTTAAATATTACTAATAGGTATTTAAATAGTTTTGTGTTTCTATCATACAATAAATATTAATATCCGTTAAAGTCTTGAATTTTTCGAAAACGGTTCCAAAAATGTATATACTTTGTTTTCTGTAGGTACTAGTATTAAAACAGCCTTTCATTTGAATCAAACAATTTTAAACAAGGCATTATTACACAGTAGGTGCCAGTTATAGAACAGTTTATTTGATTTTTCACTTTCTCACCGTCGCGTCGTCGGTTCAGCCAACTTGAATATTTTTTTGATCCAGAAGATTCAAATAAAAAAAAGTAACTAAATTATTTTTCGAAAATTCGATATTTTTATGATTTTTTTAAAATTTTAATTTATAAATTGTAAAAAGTATAAACTACACAATTGTTTTTACATCAGACCTTAAAACTATAATGTTGTCTCACATAGGAGCAGGTACGTGCGATCAGTCGAGTTATTTTTTTTAATAAACCTATTTAATTAACATTTAAATACATCTCTCGTTTTTAACACATGCATCCAAACATTGTTTTCATCCTTAATATATTATGTACATATAATTTTTATATAATTCAAAAAAAAAAATATACACTAAGCCTAAAAATAAATAAATTAACTTGATTTCTTAACCTAGTTTATTTGGAAATTGATATTTTATTTAGCAAACAGATGGTATGGAGGAGGATCGTCATCTGGTCTGCTTTGGCTTTCACAATGTGGAAGTGAAGATGGTGTTGATGGCGTTGATGTTGTGACGTTATTCTGTTTTTTGCTTATTTCTTGATAAAGCGAATATATAACAATCCAGGACCAAACAAAAAAACCTGTAGAGTAAATTACAAATCATATTTAGGAGGTATAATTTAAAGTCGTATAATTGAACTTTTTTGGTAAAAAGATTTAATAAATAGGAGCATGTTATTGAAGAGAATCCTAAACATTGATAGTTGTCATAACCTCAAGGACATAGAAAAAATCTTAAGCGATTTGTCCTTATAATTATGACCACCAGTATATTGTTTTGAAAATTTTGACTAAATTAAGTTATTCATACTCATATCAATTACCCTTTTAATATTAAAGACTTATTAAAAGCTTACCAGTAACGCAGCAACAAATCAGAGTCATTATAGTGACTTCCGATTTAAACACATAAAATGCAAAGACCATATATATGAAAGTAACTGAAATCGCTATGATGAGCCCAAGAGCTCTTAATATTAGCCAAGGCACTAACAGTATATTTTTGTTCTAAAGTAAAAAATAGAAATAGAAATAAAATTTAAGGATTAAGAAACTCAAAAGCAATATTTCTCCAAAAATAAATTTAAAACTTATAACACTTTATAAAAAATTAAAATTAACTGAGTCTTAAAAATTTGCGAAATGCAAATTTTTCAACTACCTAAATATTCAAAAAAAAGTTTTATTTTCAATAAACAAACAAAATTTACTCACTTTTGTTATTCCAGCAATAAGTAATCCAGAAATGAGAATATCGAAAGAATAAAGAACAAAATATATTAGTTCTTGAGTAATACTTGAAGACAAGTTTAGAGAATTATCGTCAACCTTTGATATTTCATAAGTATTATTTATGATGTTATTTATTGTGATAGAAATCGCAAAACTAAAAAATATTATTCCAATCCAGCCATGAATCAAGCCGGCGTTTTGAAGGCTCAAGCAACAGCATCCGTTTACGGAAAGGCCCATGGTATTTTTCTTAGATTCAAAATTTGATTCCTTCTTAATAATTTAGGTTTTTTTAAGTATTTATTTTTCACAACAACCGACAGAGAGATCGATCGCAATAACAATTTTATCTCAACTGCGGGTAAAAGCTCTTAAGAAAAGTATTTTATATTAATCAATCTCTTGATCGTTACGAGTTAAATGAAAAAGGGTTCTTGTAGTTGCATTAATTGAAAAATTAAATGTATGATTAGAAAAAATGTTTTGTTTATACTACCTGCATATCTAATCTTAAAAATCAAATATCATAAAATTTTATTAAATCGTTTTCGGGATTTGTAGATTCACTGAATAAAAATATGAAGTTTTTTTTTTCAAAAACCATTTTTTAGAGTTTTTTTGGGGGCAAAGTTATATTCATTATAAAGAACCTCTAACTTAAAAAATTTGATTAACGTCTGACCGACATTTAAAATACGGTCTTATAGCAGGTACAATTAAAGTTTCTTGGATTTTGTTCCAGCTTACCTAAAATAACTTATAGAAAATATTTTATCAAAATCGGTAGTATCGTTTTTGAGATAGATAAATTGCTTGTCAACGGTACATTAACATTATTTTTAACAAAAAAGTTTAACAAAAATATACTTCAACTAATTAGTTGTCTATATGATTATGTTTAGCCGCCTGACAGGCTTCATTATATCCAAGCATTATTTGTTTTTAGCCGGTTCCAAGGAATTTTCAAAGAGAAATGTTTATAATACTATAAAATCGTCAATATTATAAAATATCCGCTTACAAAAAGTTTTTACCAAAGGGAAGGATACAAATTGGTTAAAAAGTTAATTGTAAAGAAAAATAAATCGTTGAAAAAAAAACTGAAAAAAATATTTGTAAAAAAAATTCCATCAAAAAAAGTATTTCACAAAAACAGACTGAAAAAAAAAATTGGGGAAAAAACAGTCAAAAAAGGTTCTGTCAAAAAAAAACCATACTGAGTCATTCAGTCCATCATATCCTACAAGGACGACTTATACAAACCAAACAGATAGAATTGAGGGATCCACTTCTTAGCTGTTCTTTGTAAGTTCTGGTTAGTATGTCGAGCTTATATCAACACGAACTTGGCTTATTGTATTTCTATATTGAGTGGTGGTGTGGGTAGGGGTTAGCTTTCTAGAATTTTTTTAAACTTCTTTTAAACCTGACGCAAGGCAACCCTACTCGGTTAGTTATAAATAACCATTATTCAAGCTTTTGCGATATTAACAGCATTTATTCTTTAATATACTTAAACAGTTGATAACCAGTTCGTTGACTCAATATTGTGTGGGTTTTTCAATGGAGATTCTACATTGCGCCATTTGTTTTCCATCTATCCAATGTTTTTTATGAAGATACTGTTTTTCTGAGAAGAAGGTGTGTTTTGTTTTGTTTTCATTTTCTATTCAAATTCAATTTCATAAACTGAGTTAAGAGTGGCGGTTTTTCAAGAAATATTGTAAAGCTTGTATACTTCACTAATTATTCAATCTTAACAATTAAGGTGTCGTTATATTCGTAAGAACAAAAATTTAGTTATTTGCTTCATTGCTTGTAAAACGTAATAAAAAGAAAATTATTTTTGAAAGCAAAATTATACCATTTCTGGATAAATTTTTTAATGAGCCTAAAATCTTTTATTTTACTTTCAAAACGTTTGGAGTAAATTTTAAATTCATATGCTAATAAAACTTTAATAATATACAAAATAAAATCACTAGCGAATTTTGAAAAAAAACAACGTTTTTTACATTTTATTTGACGAATAATAATATTATTCATTAATAATATAATTATTATTGTATCACTTGGTATTGAAATTTATTTATTCAAAACAACTTCTGACATACAATATATATAAAAGTTTGAAAGTTAAAATCATTTACTTTTATAAAACACATTTTTGTACATTATACGTTTACAAGTCTCTCCTTAGAAATATCTAAGTAATTAAAGCAAAAAAAACCGGTTTTGTATTTGCAAAAAAAAAGTTCAAATGACTAATTCTGTTTATTCCAAAACGCTCTCTCTTATCCTTATACGGTAAAAAAAAAAAAAAACAACTTAAGAGCATCACAATTCGGGACCTGATTTACGATTTAAATTTTATTTAATATCTTGTGTCGGTTCACAAACATATTCGCTCGATCTTAGAGACCAATTCAAGCGTCCGAAACGTGAGACTATGCGGTTACCAAACTTTCATTCAATACATCAATTGTGTCACACGACATGTTCCGCCGGCCGTCTTATTGACACCACAGTTCCTAACATCATGGTTGTTTAATTGAGGAACAAAAAAGCCAGTAATCATGGGTCTATAGCTGTCACCATTGACTGTAACGTTCTGGCCAGCATAGTTTTTAAAAAAGTGTGGACCAATGAATCTACCATCCCACACTAAGCAGTGAGTTCCCATCTCTAAACAAAATTCTCTTATGTAAATCGGGGTCAACGGCAGTACTCTTTTTGGTCCATTCACAGAATGTACGCGTTGTTGAATCTTTTCATCTTGAAATGCCAAACCAAACTAAACACATAGGCGTCAGTTAAAAAAATATTGCAAATTAAAGTATTGATGCCAAACTATAATTTTAGTTTTCTATCATATGTACATATGTAGAACAACATTTTAAAATCCCTAAATTCTTGAATTTCTCCAAAATATGACGACGACGTTTCATTTGAAATCAAATAATTTTAATCAAGGCATTATTAAACAGTACCACTCATAGAACAGTTTATTCGATTTTCCACTTTCTCACCATGCGTCGTCGGCTGAATATGTTTTCGATACAGAAGCTTCAAATGAGTTTTATTTATAGTTCAATTTAAAAGTCATTTAAAATGAAATATTTTTTGAAAAAAAAACTAACTAAATTATTTTTCCAAAATTCGATATTCGAAATTTTTTTTATTCACCTATTTACATTGCATTTAAGTACATCTTTTGTTTTTACACATGCATCCAAACATTGTTTTCATCCTTAATATATAATTTTTACATAAATTCAAAAAATAAATATATGTACCTTAAGTTTACAAATAAATAAATTAACTTAAATTCTTAATCTAGTCTATTTGGTAAATGAAATTTTATTTAGCAAACAGATGGTATGGAGGAGGAGGGTCATCTGGTCTGCTTTGGCTTTCACAATGTGGAAGTGTAGATGGCGTTGATGATGTGATGTTATTCTGTGTATTGCTTATTTCTTGATAAAGCGAATATATAACAATCCAGGACCACACAAACAGACCTAAAAAATTAAATAAGAAATAAAATTTAGCAGATATATATTTATAAATGTATACTTGAACTTTTTTGGTACAAAGAAACAATAAGTAAACATTGACGGTGGTCATAACTTTAAGCACATACCATTTTTTTTTACTTCTTTGCACTGCAAAAAAAAAATAAATTTATCCGAAAAATCGTTGGCGATTTGTCCTTATAATTATGACCACCACTGTATGACATGAGACACTAAAGTTAACCAATTTACGTATCTAACATTTTGAATATTTTGACACAATTTAGCTATTTATACTCATAACAATTAAGGCTTTTATTTTAAATATTTATAAATAGCTTACCAGTAATGCAGGACGGCATCAAAGCCGATAAAACGGTATCTGGTTCAAATGCATAAATTGCATAAGCCATTTGTATAAGAGTAATTGGAATGGCTATGATAAGTACAACAGCCCTTAAGATAAGCCAAGGCACCAACAGTACACTTTTGTTCTAAAGTAAAAAATAGAAATAGAAAAGAAGAATACAATTTAAATATAAGGCTTAAGAAACTGAAAAACAATATTTCTACAAAATTAATTTTAAAATTAATAACAATTTATTAAAAATTAAAATTTACAGGCTGAGTCTTAAAAATGTACGAATTAAAAAAAAAACAATAGTTACTTACTTTTGTTATTCCAGCAATAAGTAAAACAGAAATAAGAATATCAAAAATGTAAATGGCCAAAGTAATTTTTTCTTGATTATTATTTGATGTTAAAATGTAAACGTCATCAACAACAGTTTTTTGGGACACTTCATAAGAATTATTATTTATGATCCTAGTTATTGTGGAAGTAATTGCAAAACTAAAAAACATAATTCCAAGCCAGGCATGAATCAAACCGGCAGTTTGTAGGCTCAAGCAAAAGCATCTCTTTACGCGAAGGCCCATGATATTTTTTTTAATGTTCAAATTTAATTCTTTTTGAAGTGAACAATTTTGTTTGCTACTAATTTCGTCTTTTTTTTTCCTTTTAAGTTTTTAGTTTTCAAAACAACCGATAAGACGCCTCCGCCGGCCGATTGAAGAATGCTCGCAACAACAAAGTTATCACAACTGCGCGTAATAGCATATAGCACTTTAGAAAAGTTTCTTATATCAATTTCTTGATTTCTTGGTAGTTAAAACGAGTTTAATATATATGAAACAGGGTTTTCGCAGCAACAATAATAAAAAAATAATATAAACGCAATAAGTTCAGTTTGTTCAAAGTTTACCTAAAACAGCTCTTAGAAAATATTTTATCAAAATTGTTTTCGAGTGGTGGCTTTTTTGCCGTAAAAAACCGTAAAATTTCAAACGAAAATTGTTAAAAAAATTCCAAAATAAAATTTCAAACGAAAATTGTTAAAAAAATCCAACAGCAAGAATGACAGTTGAAAAAGAAGAAAAAAATGTGCAGTTTTTACTTTTTGTCGTACAAAAAAAAAAATGTAGAAAAAAAGGTTTGTTGAATATTGTTCGAACCTCCAACAGACTATTCAATAAGTGTTTGCAGAAATATTTAAAATTTTTCTTAAAGACCAGTTTTTTAGAAATTTTTATCGTAATAATGTAAAGTCTAGTTAATATCTCAAATACAAATTGAAATTGAATAATTTTTATAGCTTACTAAACTTCTCTTAACGTGATGCAAGGCAACCTTATTTACTTACTCCAGCTTTAATTACTCAAGCTTTAAGCTTAAGCTTTTGTCATACGAATTTATTCTCCAATATACGTAAATAGCAGTACTAGTTCGCCAACACCATATAGGTATTACAGGGGTTTTTTCATGGGAAATTTTACATATTCGCTACTTTTTATATATTGATGCAATGCTTCTCATGAAAATACTATTGTTCTGAGAAAAGTGGGTATATTTTGTTTTAATTATACGAGTATTATTTAAAGCTGTTGATGGATAAGTAAAATTCAATTTTATAAATTAATTGAAGAGTGAAGTGGTGGTTTTTCAAGAAATATTGTGAAGCGGGTATATACTTTTTCAATCATAACATTTGAGGTGTCTATTGATAGAATAAAAACATTCCCTGTAAAATTATTGTAATACAAATTTAATTATTTGCTCTAATGCATTGCATAAAATTTTAAATTTCAAAAATGCACTTTTTGAATTTTTATAGAAAATTCTTGTAAAATTGAAAGTTAAAGTTGGTTACTTTTACATTTACAATGTGGCTTTTTGCTCTGACAAGTGAACATTTTTTAAGAAAGTATACAATGAAATTGGAAAAATGGTAGTAATCTAGTAATTATCCAAGAACAGTAACCAAATGACGTATTTTGTTTAGCCCGGAATACTCTTAATATTGGAAGAATGATAGCTGTAGATACCCTATTTTTATTAAGAACTCGAGAAACTTAGAACTTTTTTTTTAAATGAAAATATTTTTCAGTTTTGGTTTTAAAAGTTTAAACGAATTTCTTTTAAATTTCAAAGATGTGAGAGTTGAAATGTAAACTTGATTCTAATTTCAATTTCATAAAAAAATTTTATCGTTCCTCCACAACAAGAGAAAAAAGACTAATCCCTGCAGTCTGAAGTTAACAAAAAAATAACAATGATAATGACTCTGTAGGTGGTTCATTTACACTCGGTAACTCCGATAGTTTTTATTTTTAAATTAATTTTTTATCGACTAACATTTTTATTCAACAAAACTTTTTTTCACAATTTTAGTTTTTGAAAAAAAATTTTAATTTTTTTTGCGTAAATTTTGCTGATGAGTTTTTTATACAATTTTAATTTTTTTGACTACACATCAGCGCAGTTTATGTATGGTATGATTTCTCTTATAGTACCTATATAAACCTACTTAAATAATCCAGCAACTCTTTCGTCGCATTAGGTGGACTCATGGAAAATACGGTAGTTTTGATTTTTAACTGCCTTGTTTATAGTGTTAAATCTAATATTAATGCAATTTTTCAGCACAAAATTAATGAGCATTTTTAAAGCTTTAATTAAAGTTCATAAATGACAAAAATCTGAAAAATAGTGCCGAAATTTAATTGTTTTCTTGGACTACGAAAGGAGTGTCGGGGGCGTGGTTGTGTAAAATACATCGAAAGTTAAAAACTATGCACCTAAGGGTTACCATACCATTTTTGCTAACATAAACCAATATTTTTAAATAGTTCCAATATTGCATGAAGGCATGGTTTTTTATGGTTTTGTTCACATTTTGCTTTTTAATTTCTTAAGCGTGGTCAAAATTTTTAATGGGCAGAAAAGAAATATTAATAATCAATTAATTTCATTTTTATTTTGGATATATTTAATGTGACATTAATCAAATAAAATATTTTATGCAGGTTTTTCAATAACACCCTATATAAATTTGAACAACTATAACAGAAAGCCTTGAGTGAGGCACGACATAGAGAGGTCATAAAAATCAGCCACCATGAGGCATTATCATTTTGAGGAACATAAAACCAGCCATATACACATCAAAAAGCAAAGTAAAAAAAAAAAATATATGTATAACAACACGGAAACAGGAATGTAAAAAGCAGCGTAATTGTTTTTATGGAAGAGCCGATTATGTTGGCGAATTGTCAGGATAACGACTCAACCAACGTTCGTAATGCATTTAACCTTTTAGTGGCGTATGTGAGAGTGTGGTTCTTAGTAAAATTGGCTTTGATTGAAGTTCCTTTTTGTGGCAAAGTAAATTACGTATTTATTAAAGTACAAAAAAAAAATATAAAAAAAACCATGCTGAGGTTTATGGATTAAGCTTCCGTTTTGAGGATATATATGTATAAGGGAAAAGGATTACCTTAAGTTTTGATCCGTGAAGATATTTTTGTAGGTACATAGCTTATTTTTATTTTCAATTATATTATGAAGGTTTAATTATGGATTCATGAATAATTTTTAAAACGAAATTGTAATATGTTTGAATTTGACTCCTTGGTGAGGAGGACTTAAATATTAATTTTGTATGTAGTTTGTATGGTTCAAGTAGTTGTTCTTCAGATCTTCTTAAAAACACTAAAAACTTGTGTAAATGGTGTATCCTCTGTGACGAATTATGTAATAATTCCTCACAACTCCTATATGTATTTATTTTAAAAAAATAATAAAAAACATTTAAGACTCCGATCCACTACATGTACATATTAAAAAGCCTTAATCAGCATAAGGTGTGACAAAAAGCTAAACCAAGACAAAAAAAAAAAAAACGTATGGAATGGGGGCACCCGTTCGGATGCGGGTGGAAATTTTCTAAAAAGTTAATCAAATTGAAGAAAACGACAAAAACCAAAAGTTCATCCTTCAACTCACTTTTTAAAATTATATCGTTTCATTGCGTATTGCATAGATAAAAATCAGGTTCTGTCTGTCTGTTCTGCTGAATTTTTTGAAAACTTGATACATATTGGCTTGAGGCATTCCCCCCTGATTTTTTTAAGATCAAATATAAGGCTACCAGCCATCCGTTTTTTGGTTTTATAAAATATCTTAATTTTTCCAAAAACGAGTGAACACATATTAATTAAAAAAAAAAACATTTTTGTTCGAAAATGAGTTAATGATGCAGTTTTTATAATTTGAGGATGCTCTTTTGAATTTGAAATTTACAGCCAATTTGTTCTAAGATTAATGTTAAATTCATTCCAATTTTTTTAGAAAGGGAAGGAGGGA
Source organism: Syrphus vitripennis (assembly GCA_958431115.1). Taxonomy (NCBI): domain Eukaryota; kingdom Metazoa; phylum Arthropoda; class Insecta; order Diptera; family Syrphidae; genus Syrphus; species Syrphus vitripennis. The sequence continues at coordinate 34,244,649 of OY288108.1, forward strand.
ATAAGCCATTGGGATTTTTGCTAAAGGGCGAATCATTGTACATATATTGCTTATTTGTGATATTTTTCGACAATTCCTACGAAAAAACTCTGTATTACAGTCAAAAAATACTTGAGCGAAGACCTGGTAGAATATGTTCGTCTTATCGAACTGAATATGATAGCATGATTAAAATTTTAAATATACCCCCAAAAGTCTCATTTTAGGGCCAAAAAACCGTTATTCGGTTCATTTTGAATATACCATAGTCTAAATCTCCGCCATTTCTTAACCGAATTTGTTTTTTTTTTAATAAAAAGAAGAGAAATGTACCTTTTCAACCATATACCAAATGTCCTGTCGAGAAAAAAATTGTGGTTTTAGAGTCAAAAGAATTTAGATGTTTTTTCTCATTTCGTCATTTTTAACAACAATTTTGTAAATTATATAATTAAATTTATTTTTTTGTTTTTATTTTTCTGAAATTTCGTGTGAAATAAAATTTGTTTGAAGAAAAAATATTGGAAAATGACTAAGTTATTGAAATTTTAAGATTTTAAACCATTTATTAATATTTCTATGAACAACTAAAATGACAGTTTTAAATCATTTTGGAGAGAGAGATGTGTGGGATTATGATTTATTTTGCAGAAATCTTGCAAATCTTATAATCTTAAACCCACTTCAATTAAGCCAATTTTTGGACAATTTGACTCAAAAAAGCCTCTTTGAAAGCTGAATTCAACATAGTGTTGAAAAATTAAAAACAAAAAAAATTAAGATTAAAAGACAATGATAAACCGTTATCAAAGTCAGAAAAATAATAAAAAAAAATAAAAAATGACAAACATTTTGGTCTTGATTTTTGTCATTTTTTTTTTGAAAAATAAAAAAAACACACACTTACATAAAAAGGTGTGTCTTCCCCTTTCAGAAAAAAATCTGAAAATCGAATAACAATAATATGAGTAAATCTTCACCTAACACCACCAAAAATGATTTTGTTCCGCCTAAAATGAGATTTTGGGGGTATATTGGAAGTTTGTTGTGTGCCATTTTACTCAGCCTTACAAGACCTTCAAAATGTCCTAGGTCTCGCGAAAAGTATATTTAATTTTTTTTTTTGGAAACCCAGCGTAATTAATAGTCCTTCTTCTCCCTCCTGCTTCACCTCTAATAAGTGCACTCCCAAGACTTTGGATATGCTTAATTGTTCAATGCCTAAGTAAAATGAAAAAAAATCTGCGTTGGTCATTTCATAATTTATTTATTTGAAGGTTTACGCGTATTTTTGCTATTTTAGAATATATCCTTCGTTAAGATTAAGCTTTTTCTTCCTTAAATAAAACATAAATTCGTTTTGAAAAAGTGTCTGCCTTTCATTTAGACCGCTCAACTGCTAAGAATTTCCACTACTGGATATATACATAATGCACTTTTGCAGCAAATGCATTTGACGCTCATGAGAACTTTTCAGTTTTAAAGTAAAAAAGAAAAAAATATGCACACACATAAAAGTTGATATATTTTGTTTTATAAACATTGGCTTTCAATAAATGCTTGAGTAGGATACTTACCTACATAATAATTTAAGAGCATATTTTGCCAATATTGCGTTGCATTTATTGGACTATCAAAGTCGCCTTTGTGTATTTAAATTTATAATATACCTACATACATGTAGAAAGTATATAGTATAACTACTTTCATCTACAAGTTGGCCATAAAGCAACCTCAGCCAAGTGGATCCTTTTGTCCTGTTCATATTCCATATAGACCCACAAAACACAAACAACAAGAACAGAAGCTCTAGCTGGATGTTCATCTCATCGTCATCGTCGTGTTGTTATAGCGTCAGTCGAAAAATGAATGACTGACACACAAAAGTCCTTACGACTATAGAACTTGAGCTGACACAGACATGCAGAGCACTTTGATGACGATGATGATGGGGTAGGGTATTCAAGTGAGCAGCGCTTGCATGAAAAGACTCAGTTAGAGCCATAGGTCAACATCAGCACAGCAAAAGCAGCACTTGAGGGTTTTCCAACTTCAAACTCAACGCACGATTTAACCAATCGATTATTATATTGCTATTCACTCTATGCTTATGACGTCCGCTTTCACATTAACAAAGGTCAACAACAGGACACCCCTAAACAACAAAACTTATTCTTTGTAAGGGAAACAGGTGAAGTGTTACTATATTGAAGATAAAGTGCGCACCTTTGTGTTTCCTAACAATCTGTCAATATTCACCACATTGCCATATCTCTCGGTGATCATTTACAGGTGATTTGGAAAATGAATACAATAACTTTCATAAAGTGAGATTGATGATGGACAAGAATAAGCATCCCCTTTTTGTTAAGTGGTTATGCGGTGTTGACCTTTTACTTAATAGGTACGAATATTAAATTTGGATTGAAGCACAATACAAAAATCTAGGTTTTCCTTCGATTTATTTTTGAATACCTTTTTTTTTAACAATTAAGTCTCAATTTATACAGACACTTCATTAAATTTAAAATTTTGATTAAAATGGGGATATTTATTTATAAATTTCCAATTTCTAATGACGATTCAAAATTTGTCAAAAATCAGTGTGGCTGAAAACAACTTTTGATCAAATTTATTGAAAGCAAAGCCAAATATTCCAATGGTTGCTTTCTGCCATGACAATATAGACTTATTTTAAGTTGAGTCATGAAAAAAAAAAATTTGTATACACGTCCTGGTTCTCAGTTTGAAAAAATAAAATTATTTTTTTTCTTCAAAAGTTTGAATTTGAATATTAAATTTTTAAAAACTATTCACCATAACCTCAAAGTTACGAAAAAGAAAACATCGATATTATTAGTAACGCAAGATAAGGTATTTACGTAGTAGTTAGAAGCTGGAGATGGAAGTATAAGAGGAAAAAAAGATTCAATAAAATTATAAATTAAAAAATATTTTCAAAATAGGGTTATTCCTACAACGCAGTTGACGTTGACATATCTTCTTAGCATTTTTTTAACGTTTTTGTTTTCAATTTTTTTTATTTTAGTATTGAAATCGTTGAAGGAACAAAAAAATTGATTTTTTTTTAAAATTACCCTGTTGAAGCTATTTTTTTTCTAGAATTCCGTGTCAGCTTACATCAGGGCTTGTGTTTCTGTTTTTCTCAAAAACCATGTTTTTAAAATTTATAAAATTATGTAGGTACCTATACTAAATAATTTCAAAACTATAAAAAGACTTAAATAGCGTAATTTCCAAAATTGGAAGAAAAACAATTTTTATTGTTGGTTCCAAATGCCACCCAATTGGCATGAAATCACATTTATATATCTGGAGCATTAAATAACTGAAAAGTTGCAATTGCAACTCGGTTCGCAGGTACTGTTTGTTTGTTCACACATCACTAATAATAGAATAATGTATTAAGTGTAAAGTTCTATAAAAAAAAAACAGATCAAGTTTTTATGACCCCTAAAAGAGCTGTCAAATTTTTTTTTTTAATTTTACAAAAAATAAAATTTATACGAAAAAAAGAGATTTCTTTAATCAAAGATTTTAAAGTTTTTAAAGCTATTTTTTAAATGATGGTTTAAGAATCCCAAATTCCCCTGAGCTATTTGTACCTAAAGATATTTTGGATGATTTAAAATAATTTTATTAAATCATCTATTTGCCCTTACAAACACTATAAATTTTGATTGACATAAAATGCTCTCTTAATAATTTGTCAAATAAAATAAGCAACTAAGGCAGACTTTGCTTTCCTTAGGCTAAATCCAATATTGTGCTTACCATGAAATTAAAGTGTGAAAAAAGTATTTTGCAATAAAATTCCCTACGCAACGTATAGGCACACCCAGAGGGTACTTAGCATAATATAATCCATGTCACTATATCCTTGTAAAATGGCGGTACTTTCTATTATACATATGTATAAATACTATTTGAGTGCATAAGAGGGTTATACAAAAAAATCCTGGATCATGGATTTTTCGGTGCTGTTTTCTAATTTTCCGGATGTTTTATTTTGAGTTTTCATAATCTTTTGCATTGCAATCCACGTATTGGTTCTATAAAGGGACGTTAGAAGTTGAGAAGAAAAACTAAATATTTCATGTAGCTTCTTAAAAATAGAATATGAAACAACATATGAACATTATTTCTAAGCATGATTCTCTAAGTTATTAAAAGAAAAACAAAATTATAAAAATATTCCATCATTTTTATTGCGATAAATACCAAATATCCTAACAGCAAGTACGTACGACCCAGTTGTATATTTAATTTAATTTTTTTTATCTTGCGTAGTTATATGAAAAAAGGATTTTTAAGCCAAGGGGTGCAATTCTGCTAAGCATATGGATTTCATGTTCATGGCTCGAAGAGATTTTCTCCTATTTCAGTTTTCAGTGTTGTTGTTTTTTTTTTTTTTTTTTTTGGACAGAAAGAATTTAAGTAGATTAAAGAAATAAATTATATTTAATGTGAATTATGAGGCTATTGGGTGTTTTGCTATAAAAGAAGACTAAAATGAATCTTATATTTTTTTGCGTTTGAATTTATTGCGTGGCTGAGCGTAGATAAGTTATTTAAATTGCCAAATTCAGCCTCTGATGGTGGTACTTAATAATAATAGATAATAGGCTAGAGGGGATTTTATTTGTTGGTGTAAAGTCATATTTCATCAAAAACCATTTTTTTTGTTGTTTTTGTTTTAGATAAGCTGAGATTTATCCAAGCAACAAGCTATTAAAATATTTTACAGAAAGTGATAATATAATTTTTATCTAGGGGTAATCCTTCAGTCATTGCTTTAATTTTTGGGGTTTTAAATTAATTTACAGTCATTAATAAGTTGTTGAGTGCGAATTCAAAGAGAAAAATTGTTTTAATTGGGACACATTAAGAACATAAAACAAAAGTGTGTATCGAAGATATTCATAAAGAGAAAATATTTCTTGTTAAAAACGTCACATGATAAAAATCTTGTTGTTGAAAAATTAAATTATGTATATTATATCCAAAAACAAAATTGAAAGATATCTTAAGATAGATAGGTTTTACTGTTTCAGAGAAAATTACAAAGTTTCCAATTGCACACGCACAGAGATAATAAAACAAGTTATATCATAAATACTGAAAAATAATATTTGATTTCTTAAGAGATTTTGTTTCAATATTTATAAATTTGTAGCAAAATAAAAAAAATATTTAATCTACATGGGCATAAGGTGTATCAAAGAGATAACACAATGGCAACATTTACAATGCTTTGCTATACAATTTTAAGAAAATTGGTTTTTAAACTCAAATATTGAAAAAACGTTTTTTTTAAATTTATACTTTTAAAGATATAAGTAAATATCTAGGGCAATTTCTATAATAAATTAATGTGTGTGTAGTTAGCACCGCCATTTTGTATTTTCAAAAAATCTCGCAAAATTTTTTTTAACTAGAAAATGTGAGAATTTTTTTTTGGTTCTTAGAGTAATTTTTTGCTTTTGAAAATTGCTTCAGTTTTATGCTGTAGCTCGAGATGCAAATGGATAGACCAACGGAGTTAGAGACTGACAGACACACTTGACCCACCCTTTCCTCGTTGTAATGTTCAGATTGATTTGATGAAGAACTTACTGACATTAAATAAGATTCTCGTATTATTTCAAGAAGAAAACCAGTAAAATATGCATCAGTTGGGATTTTCAATAATGAATTTGCACGGAGATATAGTATTTGGGTCCTAGGTCAATATTCAGATAAAAAAATTGCTACTTGAAAAAAAATAATGAAACTACGAGTAAATGTCAAACTAATAAATAAATTTGTTTTTTTTTTGGCGGTCATTTTTATAGAACGGCCAATTAGATTTTGTCCATTCTTTTCTTGCAAACCATAAGGAAACCTTATTATTTTCATTTTTCTCTGTGCAGAACGCCTTTCAAAGCGTCTTAATATTTGACAATTTTAACTTGTGAACAAGTTAAAAATGCTAAAATGCAATAAAAGATAAGAATACAAATATTTATTTACATTACATCAGCGTAGAGCAAAGTCATAAGAAGTACAACTCGACACCAAAAAAAAAAACCTTTATAGCAATGAAAATAATTGTATAAAAAACATACTCAAACACCTTGAACAGTTACAAACCTGCACATCAGCCCAGCCCATTGCAAATTTTAAGCCAAGTGAATTTAAAATATTTTTGTTTGTACTTAAAAAATAATTTTAATCATACTTAAGTGCACAACATCAATGTAAGTACACCAACCCTATATAATCATCAACGCCCCAAATACTGAAAGACTCATCACTCCCATCAAACAACCAACCACCGTCTTCCTTGCAACATCCTTAAAAGATAAGAAAACATCACGGAATGTGTGTGAATATGTAAACTAAAGGTGAATGCATATTATAGTAAAGTGTCCTTGTCGATACCTACAACTCGTGTATTTCGCTTCTTTAATGCTTTTGAGATTGCTAGCGGTTTGAGAATACACCATAAGCTTATAGCATGAACACGGCAACACGGGCATGGGAATCAACAACAACGATTCAACACGGTAGATATATGTATATGAATAGAAAACATAAATTAAGGATATGTTTTTCCAAAGGAGTGAGAAAATCTTTTCTGTTTTCGTCAAGGATTTAAGCACACATATGTATGATGTATTTAAGCTACGGTAGAGTAGTGCGGCACCATCGCTATATTGAATGCTGATGACGGCAGATCGCAGTGCGACGAAAAGAAGTCTGTAAATTATGGCGGAAGTGATGCAAGATAATAATTTTTTGAGTAACAACGAACGTCTTGAAATCTTTAAGAGATTGCTGGGAAAGTTATAAATACTATATATGCATATATTTTTTTTTCTTTTCACGATAAGAACGTGATGGGAGGGAAAAGGATGTCGTCTTAAATATGCAATCGGATTGGTTCATTTTCTCATGGAACTCTCATATTTTGTGGTTACGGTTATACTTATGTACCTACATATTATTATATTATTGAGGTAAGTTAGTTGGTTGTGCTTAGAATAAAATGAAGGAGATGACTTTCCTTTCTTTTTCTATAATGGAAAATTGCGGATGTAAGCTGCTGATGCTTAAGAAGTCATTTAAACAGCAAAATAAACCGGATAAAATGGATTTCATGCTCACGTACTTTTATTTAAGCTTGAAATAAATACTTGAATATTTATATTCACGTCATAATATCACGTACACATAGGTATTAAATTCTTTCTTAAATATTAAACACAAAAAACAAAAATAATTGAAAGTACCTACACGTTTAAGTGCTTATTTATAAGATCATAATTGTTATTCAGGATTATTCTATTCAGTATGTTCTATAAGAAATCATTTTACATCTTTTTTTTTTATAGAATTTAAAACAGTAAATCATAAAAGAATGGGTGTTTTGAGCACTGTCTACGGAAGCACAAAGACAATATTTCTTTAATGAGTCGTTAATTAAATGAAGTTTTCTAAATCTTAATATAAAGTACATTTGCAAATACGAAACAAAATTGCAAATATATCGAAAAATTAACTTTACTTTAATAATTTTGTAGTTTTTATTATACCTCAATGTTTATTTTTAACTGTTAATATTATTATTTTAATATTTATGTCTTGACACACAAATATGGTTTTAAACTTATTTGAGATTAAAAAACTAATTTTAAAACAGAAAGAATGAAAATGCTTATTACATAAAGAAACAACAACCACAAATTATATAAAAAAGGCACTTTTAAAAAGTAACAAAACAGAATAAATAAATCGTTTATTTTCAAAACTTTTTGAATAAAACAAGCCGGTTATAGCGATCAAATAAATGGATCAGGAAAATATTTATTGCACTATTAACTATATTGTCAAATACAAAACTGAACTGAACCATTGAGTGGAAAAAAATGCACTTGTATGCTTTTCTGATAACTTGTATAAAGAAAAATAAACAAATGTATTTGAAACAAAAACTGTTAGTTTAAATTCAAATTTTGTGTCTAGTAAAAAATTCTTTATCCAACTCCCTATTATGTGGAGTTATTTCATTTGGCTAGATATTTTAAAGAGCCGCCAGATTCATCCATTCAACATCATAAAGCAATTAAAATAATTGATTTTGAAAAGAAATATACATTAAATTATATACCTATATTAAATAAAAATTTCGTGTCCCTTTTGTAAATTACACACAATATTATGTCAAAATGATTATGATTTCAGGATTATAGAAGTTGCAAAGTCGGAATATCCTAACGCTGTAGCTAAATCTTTATTTTTTTTTTCATCGTTAACTTATCAAGTCAAAAATTTAAGTTTTGTTTCAATTAATGGCCCTTAATCTTATTTCCAAATATTTTAAAATTTAGTTTTTTTTTAGAAAGAACCGGTTAATCAAGTAGGTGGTTAAGCCATTGTTTATTTATTTTATTCTTTTCTTGTTACATTAATAGTAGTAATTCAAAAACTGTTAAATTATACAAATCATATTCCAGACCTTGACTTTTACATGCATACAACGAAAATATTAAAGAAAAAGGACTTTAAATGCTAACTTGTATCGTTTTGAGATATTTATATTATGTATGCCTTCTCTTGTTCACTAATACGCGATACGTCAAAAAACGCCATTCTTTATGAGTGTGCTAATACTTCTTCATATATTTTTCCAAAAAATTGTGTGCTATATATTGTTTATAATTTACCGTTAATTTTCATGAAAGAAATTAATATTTTCAAGGTCAACATTTTACGTGATATTTGCCATCATTAGTGTTTAATTCATTATTATTTTTTCTCATTTCAAAAATGCGTTCAATTTAGTAAACACATATAAATGTATACCTTCTTTGTAAAAAAACAAACTTCTTGACCAAAAACTTAATTTCCTTTTTAAGCTGTGACTCTGGTCGTAGAATAATAATAGTACCTATCCTACCTATGTATCTAAATTGATATTTAACTTGACTATGACGCACTCTCTCAAATCTCATTTAAAGACTTTCAAAAAAAAAAAAATTTACAGCAACATTAATGGACTCACTTATAATGAACTTTTGTGGGTTCACCGTTGATATTCACATTAAAATATTTTGCACACAAAAACATAATAAGGTAGCACACAAAGAATCACCGTACATTCAATATTATTATATTATGTACAGAGAAAACATATTCAAGAATTTGAATAACAGGGAGTCTACTTTAAAACCTTTGACTTTATATTAAATTTATATTAATTTACTTACATATAAAATTTGATAAAAATTAAGTGTATTAACTTATTGATTTGTAGCTTAATTTTTATTAAGAAAAATTTATTTTACCATCAAAATGCTCAAAATGTGATTTAATTTGTGACGATTAGCAGACATAGTGCTCCAATTTCACCCATATCCGATGACTCCTTTTAAAGGAAAACATAAAAAATGAAAAGCTTTTGGTTTTTCAGAAATTTATCATCGCGTTTGCGCAACGCTCGCCGAAAGGACTATCAAAATTATAGGATTGAATTTTTTTTCCAACATATAATATCATTAATATGAAATTAATTAACTAAATGTACCTAGATAACACTTTGGTGAAGATTAATTAAAAAATTAAAAAAAAAAATTTTTCAAAAATTAATAAATACATAAAATCTCCAATTAACTCTTAAAAATAAAAAATGTAAGAAATGAAAAAAATCGTATTTTGAAGGCGCAAAAGAAAAAATCCAAAAATTGGTAGATTAGATAATTCAATTAAATCGCAAAATTAATCTTTAGTTTATCTCAAAAGTTAATTCTTAGACTTCCTCAGTTATGATGTTGTGCGCTTCGCAATGTTAGCCGGAAATGAGTTAAGAAACACCCTGTGCGTAAATTTCCAGGAAACATATATGGTTTTTTTTTTTATTTCAGCTTTGCTTTGAATTCACATTCACATCAATTTCAAGGAAGTAAACACCCAACCTTACACACGCACACATGAAATCTCCAAATGGGGCAGAGAGCGTAATAATCCTTTAGAGCTTAGATATAGAGTGTATCTAACAATAATGAGGCATAAAGATGTTGCCAAACACAAAGCATTTCATTCTGATTGTACCAACAACCTACAAACATACATATAATTAATGTGTGGCATGACACGCACGTAATTGTGTTTTATTAGCACAAAAACCACAAACAGACACAGAAACATGCACACACATACATACACACTGTCCTTGTCCTTTTATTCCCGTCCCTGAACAGAACACATTCTCTTTCCGTTTTTCGTTTTCCCTTTTCCAACCTAAATACCTAAACCAAAGTGCGGCTTAATGAATGCGACTTCACGCTTCGTAATAATGCTGAAAAGTAAAGTAAACATACGTTTAAATATACACACCTATGTATACATAATAATGTATTAAATGAATGTACACAGGATGAGATTTAAAATTGTGTCCATTTAAATTGGATCAAAATGTGAACGGTACACGGTGGCGTATACGCAACTGTTTTTTTTTTGTAGGTTTTTGTCTATTCTGCACAGTTTTAAATGTGTTCTGTTTATTTTAAAAAATTTGTTGTTGCCAACGACTAAACGAATTGAACAAACGAATTCAAACTTCGAGTACAAGTAATATTCAAATACGTTAGGTCCTACCGCTAGACCGAGACGAGACAGAGAGTTACCGAGAGTCTTGATTGTGTTTCCAATAATGAAAATCTTTCAAAAATTATGTTGTTTTAAAATATGCAGTTGAACATTTCAATGTAAAAATTAAACAGCTAGTCTCACGAGCCTGAGGCGAGATTAACAAATTTCAATTTTGACAAGAAACGTTTTTTTTTCAAAATTTTAATTAGTTTTAAGGTTGCTGAATTCTATTATAGTTCTTATGATTTTGAAGAAATTTTTGTAAAGCAGGGCTGTAGCCAGGGGGTTCCAAATACAGGCTATTAGCTTAAGTTGTGCAATGTTTGATGATCTTCATAAAACAGTAGATTTTGCCCAAGGCCAAAAAGCCAGGTTTTTCTGAAAGTGCTTTTAAAATGAAATTTCTTATTATAACTCGTTCAATGCAAAGAACCTATTCGGCTTTTCAAATATGTATTCTGTTATTGTTTCAATAAAGTCCAAAATATAATTGTTATTCGTAAAAAACGAGTTGGCTCTTTAATTTAAAAAGCAATAGGACAAACCTGCAAGAAATCGATGCTCAAAATATCGGATTAAAACTTCTTGTTTGGTATCCTAATGAATTCAAATAATTATATCTTCCCTATTTTCATATTTGAGCAAAAACCTTAGAATTATTGAACTTATATGTTTATAGGTTAAGCTTCTAACCAAACTTCGACCTCTTTGTCCCCTTCTCCACTAGCAAATTCCAAAAAAAAAATTGTTAAAATAATGGCAACCATTGGAATTAATATCAACCTCCAACTGCTCCTATTTCACATCCATGATGTTTTTGGCCGTAAAACATAAGTCAACAATTTGTATGCAAAACCTATAACGAATATATAATTCAACTACAAATCCACCCTAACCAAATTTAGAGTCAAGCTGCTTACAAAGTGGCTCCTCTACTCAATTACTCTAAACTGTAATATTTTCATCTTTTTTTTTTTTCTTTACGCTCATAAGTTTTATTTTATTTTTATATTTATTTCTACGCTAAAACTGTTTTTTTATTATTTTATAAATAAAATTAGTATAAAAATAGCTTTGTTAACCACATAAGCTGTATAATAATAATAATTTTTCAAGCTCAAGGCGGAGTGGAAACGAAAAAAAAAACAAATTCCCCCGCATTAAGTAGCGACATCTGTATGGATATGATAATGTAGCGAGAATGGTAGAAATCCCCGCACAAGTAAAATGATAATTTTTCTAGAGACTTTATTAATCAAAACAAAAAAAAAGATATCAGGAAATAAAAGGTAGAACTAGGTTGAAAATTCTTGCTTAAAACGTCAATTTTTTTTTCTTTTGTGTTTACTAACTTTTTTGTTTTATGGACATTTTTGTTTAAATTTGCCAAATAATAATTTCATATGATAAAGGAAAAGTAACAGGATTTCAATTTAAGAAATGATTATTAAAAATATCGTTTGAAGAAAATAATTTACTATTAAAAAGATTTAGTGACAGTTTTTAACATTGAATATGTCTATAGTAAGTTTTGCTCAAATTTAGTGCAGTAACCTAAATGATAAAATTCATAAGTAATGAATAAAAAAAGAACAAAAAATGAACTTTAGCGTATAGTGGGAACGAATTAAAGTTTATATGGTGTTATAAATGAACTTCAGGGAATATTTGGTAAGAGTTTGAGTGCGAATTGATGTTCCAATGGTAATACCAAATGATTTTAAGAGGACCCTAACGTCCACAGGTTTTTCTTAAAACACACATCTGTCTGTCCTAAATCCTAATCTCATCTCACCTCAACTAGAGATTGGGTCTCAAACCCTGTGGAAAGTTGTTGGTGGAAGCATACAAAAGGGGAAGGGAAGGGGTATGGTGGAATGGTGTTCTTACTAAGCCATCTCGATCATATTCCCTGGATTGAATGCCACCCCTGGGATTTAATAAGATAGTCAAGAACTAATTTCTCAATTTTACTGTGTAGTCAAAAACAAATTATATAAAGTAATTTTCAATCCCCCCATCGCATCGGTAATGTATGAGTGAATTTGTAAATTTGTTTTTTTTTTTTTTTTTTTTAAAAAAAGTTAAAATTTTTGATCTTGAACGAAAAAAGTCGTTATGACTTTTATCACCACAATTTTAACAAAAATATTAATAGCACAGATAAATCAAGGGCAGTTATGAAAATCTGAGTGAAATTCGTATACATTTTTTTAAAAACTTTATCAAGATTATTTTTTACCTTTCGCCGTAGTTTAAAAAAAATCAAAATATAGTATTTTGTTGTTTTAATAAATATTTTCTTGAATTGCAAATATTAAGGTGTTAGTCCATTATTAAATGTTGCCTTATGGCAAGTTTTGGATTCGTGAAAAAAATTCGAAATCGAGATTTTGATCAAACTTGGCAGTACTAAGATGAGGAAGTTGAAAAAAGTGGGTCTCGTAATTCTGTCTGTCCGTTGTCCAGTCTAAACGAGGGGGTGGATTTTCTTGAAGCTTGTTGCGCAATGTTCTTTAAAAATTCTGATTTTTCTCGAAAACGGCTGCGATGATTTTTTGAAAACAAAACTCATTTAAATTAAATAAATATTGGCTCACTTTCAACAAAAAAAAAATGCTCCCCTAGAAACATTTTTCTTGATTTTCTCAAAACCGGTTCACCTGATTGTAGTCAATATTTTAATGCTCTATGTTTATTTTTTCGAAAATAACAGTACTCCCTATACAAATCTTAAAAACCCGTTTTCAAAAATTTCTCGAAAACTGGACCAAACTTCTTGATACAATTTTGTGAGTTTATTGGTTTGATCTATTAAAAAAACAAATGAATTTAAGGCGTTATTGACGGAACTTCCAACACAAATGCTTAAAAATTTTGTTTTCCAAAAAAAAAAAAATACTAAAAAGTCGTTCTCTAACTTTTTGTGCCAACTGTATTAAAATTTCTCAAAAAGCTCTAGAGTTATAAGTATTTTCAAAAATCATTAAATTCGTTCAAAATCTATCAATCATTATTTTTTTACACGAAAACTCTACTTGCCCCTTAAGAGAAAGTTAAAAAAAAATAACGAAACATCTCCAAGAAAGCCTCAACAACACTAGGTACTGTAAGGGATAAAACAATGGTAGAAATTATAATAATCATTTATATCTAAGAACATGTAAAAATATACAGCAATACCAGATAAGATATTCTTTTTATAAATAACAATATGATGATGATGATGATGCTATGGAAGACAAAGTCACTCCTTCTTTTCTGAGGGTTCTCTTCTGATGGTGGATATTACTCTACCATCATCACTTTGGACAGCCACAAGGACCTTTATATTACTATATAGTTTATAAAACACAGGCAACTCAGCTGAAGATAGTATACTCGTAGTAGTAAACAGCGAATAGAGAAGAGGCAAAAATAAAAGACAATAGTATAGTTCTAGGATAAAAATGATTATTATTTCTCGTTTATGTCCCTGAGAATGTGAATGGGCATTAAGAATAATGATGAAGATTATAGACATGGGCATAGTTATAAAAACAGTGAAATTCTATACCAAAAAAGATATGTTCGCTGTTTAACTATCTAAATGGGTGGATTCCGAATGAAAAACCTCAATTCATGGATTATGTTCTACTTCATATAGTTTCCAGTTTTATAAAAGGAAATAGGATTTTTAGAAGTAATAGATTTTTGAATAAAAAACGAAAAATTGGGTAAGGATAGTTTTGTAAATAGATTTCAGGAATAAAAATTTTTGATGACCAAATATGAATTTAAATTATTTTAGGCTCTTTATTTTTAAGGAAATTTATTTTTATTATTTTTATTCTGAAGGCTGATCCCGGCATAACGGCTAGAATCCTTCATCCGTTGATACAGGCTGTCGTATCCCAGGGATTGGAAGGATGGAGCAATTGTTAAGTTGCCAAAAAAGGTGTCCTTAAAGAACTGCAACAATTGGCGTGGTATTACTGTTTTGTCCGTCTTATCAAAACTGAAGGCAACTATTATCCTCAAGCGGATTTTGTTTGTGGATTTTGAGAAGGTTTTTGATCGAGTCAACCATGAACGTATCTGGTGATCACTTCTCGGTAGAGGAATTCCCTCAAAAATTGTTGCCGTTATTAAGGAGTCCTATAACAATGCCAGGTGTTTTGTTATGCATAATGGGCAACTATCCGACTCTTTCGAAGTGCGTCAGGGTGTGTGACAAGGAAATGTTTTATCAGTGGGCTGAATGGGATGTGCCAAGCCCTCCAGGTGAACGGGGTGTCGAGCGGTTTAAGGATAAATAGCAAAAAGACAAAAATAATCCACAAAAGTCGCACATCAGCGTCTAATTCTACAGGCAATGTCAGTTGAAGAAGTCGAACAATTCAACTACCTTGGAAGTGTCGTATCTGCAAATGGTGGTACGGATCTGGACCTTAATAAGTAAAGCTCGCGATGCCTTCGGTAGCCTATCCCAAATTTGGATCTCCAGAGATACTTCGACTCCAACGTCAAATCTGTGCTACTGCACGCTTGCCTGGAAGGTCTCGGCTACCATCTTGAGAAAGTTACAGGCTTTTGTAAATCCCTGTGTACGCCACATTCTAAAGATAGAAAATGAGTTTTCGAAAAACTGACCGACCTCTAATCCCTGGGAACCCTATGGCATGAGCATATTTCTCTGGGCTGTGAAAATTGTTTTTTAAGGCATTTGCAAACCAATTATATCTGAGAGAAGGTCATCCTATGGCGGAATCTTTTACTATTGATTACATCTAAAGGAATTTATGTATGTATACAACGTCAGTTAACTTAATTAGATTCAATTTTTTTTTCAAATTTTTCATATAATAATTTGTTTTACAATAATAAATTATTTACCAAAATAAAGACCATAGCTCAAACCCGTGCACAAAGTGTCACTCATTCAAGTGCCAGGAATTGTTGCCATTTTATGGTTTTCGTTCGTGTATACGTCTAAACAAAGTTAAACATTTGACAGCAACACGCAAAAAAAAGTGTTGTTTCATGGCCGCTTTTGGTTTAATCCACATCAAATTCGCATGAATATTTTCCGCAAAACAACAAAAAAGTAACAGAAAAGAAAAAGAGAATCAATAAAACTTTTCTGAAGGAGCAGATGAAGACCCCACAACGAATTTCAATTAGATTTTTCTCTTAACTGTCTTCATTCCCATACCGAACCGAAACCAAAAAACATTCTGCTTCTGATCCTGTGACTTAAGGAATTCTCTCGCTCTCCCTGATGACTTTAGCAGATATCAATCTCCTTTATTTGTTAGTGTTTCTTGGTGTTGTGTTCTTTTTTCGAATGCGATGAAATATTTATGAGTCTCAATAAAAGCTGTGCCTAGGATTCGTTGGATTTACAAACAACGACAGAACATAATAACCCAACCCCAGTTTGCTTACAAGGAGTACCTACCTACATACGTAGTACATATATGAGAAAGCCTTCTTCAATCCCAATAGGGAATTATTTTATTGCTTTTGACTTCGACATTCATATATGTATGTTGTGTGTTAATTTCTTGGCCACTTTTTATTCAGCCCTAGAGATTTTGGTTACAAATTGATACCTTTGGTGAGACCTTATTTTCGATTTTCTTGTTGTTGTTGTTGTTAAAATCAGCTTGAAAAAGTTTTCATCGATGAAGTTGAGATGGGTTTGTGTCGCTGTTGGCATATTAAACAAGGATAACCTTGGAGTACAGTAGTGTGCAAAAATGTGTATTTTGTTTAAAATTGGAGATATTTTCGAAGAAATTTGGAGCTGCTGCTGTTAATCAGGTTTCGTCAAAATTTTAAAATTTCAGTATTTCATATTTTACAAGGATAACCAACTAGATTTTCGGTAAGTCTCGGTTTTAGAATTACAGTCTGCAACTGACCGACTATTCTTCTAGCACCGAATATTTTTCAAATCAATGTTTTTCGATGGAGGTGGGTATCATGCTACTGATTATCAATCCTTGTGCCTTGAGAAAGATGGTTCCCCAGTTGTTGGTGAACTTCGGAAACATTTAGTATATCGAATAGCAGCTATACGTAATCTTATGGTAGCAAATGAAATGGTGGTCTCTGCCTCTGGTACTCCCATAGCTTAACCCCTGGAATACACGACCTTCTTTTAGGACAAGCAAGAACCCTTGTTACTGTATCTAGGAAAGGATTTTTGCATTTTTTTTAAAAATTAAAAATGGGCGCCTTTGATAATTGCTGTGTATAGTGTCATAAATGTCAAAGACATTTTTCACTTCTTGTTTATTGCAACAGGACCTGTAGGACTTCGGTAGTTCGAACACTCTTAAATTCAAAGAGTAATTTAAACTTTTTTTTTGAAATTTAGTACAGTTCGAACAATTGCTGAAAATGGTACCCTGTTATTCGAAATTGACCATTGTTTCTTTGCTGAGTTCATTTGCAATTATTTGAAGTTTGATCTTTAATTTGTTTTTTTTTTTTTACAGCACCGTTTCATAAAGGGATGCTATCGGACTGTTGTCGAATCCAATAGTGAACAAAATTAAAAATTCATTCGGACATACCAAAAAAAAAAAAAAAAACAACAACTACAACTACAACAAAAGTTTTGCTGAACGTTTTTGAAATCCTTTCACCTTTTTATTGGAAAAGAAATTGCACCAAAAGGTCATGGATTGTGAATGTTTTGAGATCCGTACATATAGTATTTCATTTCATGAAAATGATTGATTTTGAAAACAACTATACCCGAAGTTATTGGTGTATTAAGGGATACGAAGCTGTAATTCTGAACCTGGTAAGGTGTGTGTGTCGAAGGTACTATAGGTATATTTTGCAATTAGCTTGAGAATTCATAGTTCGTTTGTGAATACAAATGGCGCCCAACAAAGGTTTCCCATGAAACGTTTCTAATTAGAATGTTGGTTTCCAAATAAATTAGATTTCACCACAAAATAAAATCAAAGATGTTTTCCGAAACACATATATCTTTACACAGAAGTTCCCCTGAGAGTCTTTTGTGGGTTAATAAAATGTCTTTTAAAACTCAATTTATTCTCATAAAACTTGTTGTAAGCGTTGCTTTTATTATTAAAGTTGTTTTGTTTTTGTGGGCGATAAGGTTTGAAAATCTAATTTCCCAAGGAGAAATCTAATTATCTAGTTTTTAACCAAAAAAACAAAGAAGAAACAATGAACTTCAATTAGAACTTGATTGAAAACAATATTAATGATTATATTGTTGATAAGCTATATAGTTTACAACAAACGACATACTTCTCCTCTGCCATGGTTATTTCCATTAAAGCAATAAATCTATTTTCTTTGAGTCTTAAGAGCTTTGATAATGGGCTTTTTGGATTTGGCAAAATTTGTTTAATAACTCACATGAGATTATTTTTGTGCAAAATACACAGAAATACACTCTTCTTGCTTTAGTCTCTATACAGAAGTTTTTCTTCTATTCGATTTCGATGCGGTAAACCATATCAGGTAATTTCATTTCCAGATCTCTTATTAATGTTTCTGATTTGTTTTGTTATAAATCAACATAGGTACATGGTAAAATTAGGAATTGGAAAATGGGACAAAAATAAACTCTTCACACAATTAGCAAATTATTTTGCCTCAAGTAATTTTCGATATTTTGACACAGAGAAGTTAGAGAATTTTTTTTTTTTTAATTGGAAAAAGTTAAAATTTAGGGGATTAATGGATTGCTTTTTTGTCATATTTTTATCAAAATGAAAGTCTGATTTTGCTTATTTGTCCCGTCAAATCGTCTCCGCAGTTGCGGGTATCAAGCGTTCCATATATTGGGAGTGCTGAAGCCAAAATTCATTCAAAAACTCAAAAACTATGCAAAAATTAAATACAATCATTCAGGGCAAGTTTTGGATTCGCTAAGATAATTCGAACTCGAAATTTTGATCAAACTTGACATTACTAAGTATGATGGAGAAGTCACAAAAAAAAAGGTCTCACAATTCTGTCTATCTGTTGAGCTACCTCTGAAATTGGTGGGTGGATTTTTTTAGAAACTGGGTGTATAGTGTTGCTCTGATTTGTTCTCGAAGTTTTTTTTTTGAATAAAAATTCTAAAATGAGAGAAATATTTTTTTTGTGCAAAAGCATAAAAATTATTCAACATTTAAATTTTCAAAAAAAAATTTGAAGTATGAATGTATGTTTGTAGTAAAAAAGCTTAGGTTAAAAAAGGTCAACCACTTTTTTCTGTTTTTGCTTTCTTGAATTTAAAATTTAAATTGGTGATTCCACAGAGTAAAGTGAATTCGAGGCTTTGCTTTAAAATTTTTGTTTGGAATTTTTTTTTGAAATTTCTACAGTACTTTTTTGAAAATTTTACAGAATTTAAAGAAATGCTCCAGTATTTTTTCAAAAATTCACACGAATATAAAATTTAAATTTGAATTTTTCAAAGTTATTAGACATATTTAGTGGGCCCTTCAAAATTATTCAATACGTACAAGTACATACATATGTATATACATATACATACCTATACTCAAAAATTATTTTCAGTATTTAAAATGTTTTGAAACCACTTTGAACAATGCGACGTGCGTCTGTTTAAATATTATTATAAAACAACTATTTTCAAGAAATCTTTACATATTTTTAAAAATCGAAAATTTTGTTTTTGAAAATTATATATACATGTATGTATATACAAGGGTTTCAAGCAAATTTCAAAAACCAAATTAATTTTTTTTTTTAATTATTTGAAAAAAAAATAGAATCTTATAGAGTAGTTTTAACCATGACCTTTCTCTCTTAGGGTGCACTAAAACTTATTTATGCTCATTTACCATTAAAATCCGTGTTAAAATTTTGAAATAGCATAGTTTTCAAAAAATTTACATTATTTACAATTAAATTTATTAGTGAAAATTATTTATTCACTATATCTGATTTTTTTTTGTTTTTTGATAAATATTTTACAAATAATCTTGTGTTGATTGAACTTGATATCAAAATCTTTTACCTTGCTAAATATATTAGACAAATAGGACTGTGTTGAAAGATATTAACTTGGGAATAAGTAAGATTCTGTTTGATTTTACATAATTTTTTTTCTCCTAGCGAAGGTACATAAGTATATAATCATTTTGATTTTGATTATGTGAAGGCTTTTCCAAGAAAAATTTTCAAAATCACTTAACTTTCAAAGCGATTGAATTATTTTCCTAGTTCTTGCCAAATTATTTATTAAAATTGAAATTAGAAGATGAATGAGCATAGAACCTAAACTCAATTCTGATTTTCAAATAACAAAATGGTAAAAAGCTTCTTTTTTTTTTTTGATCTGTACAGCATACCTAATTTAAGTGGCTTGAAAAAAAAATATGTTTTCATTTCATTTTCCAACGAAAATGAAAACAAACAAAATATTTCATACAAAGTTACAAACTTAATTTAAATATTTTTTTCCTCTCCGCGGGCATTTGTCATTCTTGAATGATTTATTTTGATTAGAAAAAAAAACTTTTTTTCTGCCAATGTATTTTTGTTTTGTTTGTTCAACGAGGCATTACTTTCGTCTTTCCACTCAAACTATTTCCAACAATATGTTATCTGGCTCTAAAACCAAATTTACGACAAAAGGAGAAAATTTTTGGTGGATGATGTAAAAAAAATTTCAGATGGTTCCTTTCATCTTTTTCGTAGATATATTTATACAAAAGCCAGTTGAAGTATTTTGCCGGCCATGTTCTAGAAATATTTCTCTTCAATTAGTAAATTAGTTCTCTGTTTAAAATTTACTGCACTAGTCTTTTTTATTCCATCTGAAAAAAATATATTTAAAAACAAAAACAAGTTTCAGATGAAGTGCAATATGAGATAAGCTGAAAGGCCAAAAACACATATTATCTAGCCTCTAATTAAGGTGCCTCTGTCAAAGGGAAAATACAACAACCCCAACTGACATCGCTTTATACCGGAAACCGTAAAAATACTCCATCATCCGGCGAAAAAAAAGTATAAACGAAAAACTTCCGCGTGACTACTGATGTCTCTTGTTTTGTTTTCAATTGCTCCTTTTTAGTTGATCCAAAGTTCTTGTATACTAAGGTATAATATTACAATCTCGAATATGGTTACCAGATGAGGTAATTTTTTTAGAGTAACTTTGTTAACAATTTTTTTTTTTCGAACGCAGTGGAATTAAAAAAAAATTAAAAATTCACTTTGATTGGAAAATTTTCGTCGTTGTTCTGAAAAATGTTTGATTTAACGTGTTTTTTTTTAATGGCGTTCTCTTCAGTGGTAAAGAACTTCAAGTTAGCAACACTTTTTTAACTGGCCGTTATAAAAGCTGTTAAGTGACGCCTGACGCTTCAACAACGCTTCAGAATTGTGCAAATTCATTTTGAAAATCATGGTACTATTCGAAATACGTATCACACACTATGTAAGAGAATTTTGTTCAGTGATAAAGCTCAGTTTTGGTTGAATGGCTACGTCAATAAACAAAGCTGCCGTCTTTGGAGTAAAGATATTCTTCAAGTGTATGTTAAGACACCGTTAAATCCAGAAAAACTGCGTGTTTGTTGTGCTTTATTGGTTGATGGAATCATTGTACCGTACTTCTTTAAAAGCTATGATGGCCAAAACGTTATAGTCAATGGTGACCGTTATAAAGCCATGACTGCTAACTCTTTTCGTTCCTCCATTGAACAACCATAATGTGCAGTTGGTGGACATGTCGTCTCAAGACGTCACACAGCTCGTCCCACAATTGTTTTATTGAAGGAAACCTTTAGTAACCACATAGTTTCACGTTGCAGACTCGTGAATTGTCTAGACTAGTTCCTGTGGGGATATGTGAAGTCGCTAGTCTATGCCGATAAACCCTAAACGATTGACCACATGGAGGACAACATTCCCGTTGTTATTTCCACGGCCACAAATGTTCCAAAATTTTATCGAAAAAAGGACTGCCAGCCATGTCAGTCATATGCCTCTAAAGAAAAACACCCTTTACTAATTTAGCAATTTGAAACTCTTCGTTTTTCTGCGGATGCAGAATTCAAAACAAAAATTAACAACATAAAATGTGGCAAGCATGCTCCTTTGATGACATGGTTGCTCGGCCTCTTCTCACGTGATGCTCCGGAGTTGTCCCTCAGGTGAAAAACTGCAATGCATTGCAAACTTAATCCATCCGGGAGATAAAAAAAAAGTAAAAGACTTTTCCAAAGCACTTGTGCTTCCTGTTTCGTTGTGTTTTGTCGGGAATTGGATAGTAAGGTGCAAGGTTAATCCCGGACATTAGCCTAAGAGTTTTCTTTCAAAAAGCGCGTTCCATTTTAAATGGCAAATAAAAGGAGCTTAAGTGAAGAGCTTATATAGTCGTAGTAGAGGGAAGATGAGAACGTGATGCGGAAAAAAAAATTAAATAAAAAGGATTGAAACATACAGACAGGCTTTGTTAGCCTTAATAGCACATGATGTATAAAAGGACAATTTAATTTTAATTGTTTTTTTTTTGTTACTTATTCTTCTTCTTCTTTTTACGAGATGAGAAAGTTTAAATACTCCTATTAAAACAAAAATATTAAAGGAAGTGATACAATTAAAAAAAAAACTTCAGAAAATAGAAAAAAGAAACCATGGAATTAATCGGATTTTATTCTTAATTCCCCAGATACTAACTGTACAAGCTTCAGAGATTACATCCCATTTAAAATGTCGAGGGTTAAACAGTGAAACAAAATTTAATGTATTATAATTTTATAATTTTTAGTTAAATAAATAATGTTTCTTGAAATTTACCACTGGAAGACTTGCTTACATTCGATTGCCTCATTTTCAATAATATTTGTTTAAAATAATTTCAAAAGAAGTGATTATATTGGTGGGATGACATAGTGTCCGCGGAAAGCTTGTCCACGGACATTAATTCCCCACAAACGGACATTAGGTCAATTGACATTATATCAAAAAATTAAAAATAACGTCCAATCTCGAACAAACATAAGGTCCATAGACCAAGGCAAAGAACTTATGTATGTAGGTTGAAAAAAGATAATGTATCCATTTGGACATTATGTCTGTTGAAAAAAAGCATAATGTTCAATTGGGCACATGAAAAACTGCGTACTTTTTATATACATACATACATAGTAATTTTTCTGGGACAGAATTTTGTAAAACAGAATTTCGGCCAAACTTACAGAATTTCGATTAGCAGATTTTTGCATTTACAGAATTTTGAAATACAGATTTTTGAACAGACTGAATTTAGAAAAATATTTATTTTTTTTACCACCATTCAAAACTTTGAAATGGCTTTCGAACATTTTGAAAAATCCAATAATATAATTCTAAAAAAAAATGCGTGGAAACCATTTTATTTTACTTTTTGGCTATCGTTGTATGGTTTTTTATTTAAACGTATAGCCTGTTTTTGAGACGAACAAAACTGAAATTATTACTTTACTTCAGTCTTTGGATAAATGTTCGGTCATATTGTGTGATGAAAAAATAAGTGGCGAAAAATTATTCAGCTTTTTTTTTTGAGAAACTTATTTTCAAATGTCATCAGGGCATAACCATTATATAAGAATGTCATTGCATAGAGAAAAATATTAAAATTGCTAAAATAAGTCAGAAAAGAATTGTGAGCTCAAAACTGAAAATGCAATCTTCTTGTATAATAAAATATTAATTTTTGAAAAAAAAAAATCAGAAATTGTTAGAGCAGTTTTATCAAAAAATATTATTTTAATAGAAAAAAATTGGTACATTCTAAGCATTTAATAACACACATTTAGAATAATTCAAAAAAATTTAAAAAATATTAATTTTTCAAAAAAAAAATTGATTTTTTTTCAAAAATCCAAAATATATTGACTAGAAAATTTTGATAAGCAATATTATTAAGATTAAAGAGGACCTCTTTTATAAGAATTTTTCTCGCAATGCGTCATACTGTTTATGAGAAAATAAAAAAAAAAAACGTAAAAACCGTTACCGTAAATAACGGTTTTGTGAAAAATATTTATTGACCATATAGGTATGTAGTTTTAATTACTTAAGAAACAATTTTCAAAAATTTCATCAAAATCAGTAGAGCCATTTTTGAGATAAATTTGTTTGGTTTTAACGGTTGTTTGACATGTTAATATCTTGAGTTCGACTTTTGTTACGAATCCAAAACTTGCCGAATTCTTTGAATTAGAGCTGATGATTCCACCCGGGTAATCATCTACCCGGGTAGTAAATTACCCGGATATTCGGGTATAATGGGTATTACCCTGGTAACCGGGTAACCGGGTATCATGAGCCCTAATGTATTTGAGTTTGATCAGTGTCTCCACTATCTTGATGAGACATAAAGTTAATTAGCTCAAATTCACTTATTTTACAAATGGCTGTGTCTATTTTTGCTTCCTTTTTTTTTTGAATTCTATCCATCTGAATTTTTATACTAATTCCTCTTTAATAACTCTTCACATTTCCTAGCTTCTTCACGAGTAGTTTTCTATAGAAAGACAACTACGTGCGACCTAGGCGTGCACTTTATAACCCTATGTGTCGAGAATAACAGATTGAAGTTTTCCCATAGCAATCGATATTTGCAGCTGAATTTATTATTCAAGTCGTGTGATATTAGAGGACTTTCGTGCTGCCAATCTATACAGAGTACCAATACCTTAACCAACCTGCTTCGAAGTGGAATTAAGTTCAATTTATATCAACGATGTAAAAATTTGAATATTCAGCAAAACAAAATAAGATTCGAAAAGGTATATATTGAACTTGAGGACATGACAGAGGCACAGGATTTGATATAGAATATTGTAAAGCTTAATTGCAAAAAGTCAATACACACGTTGAGTGTTTTAATTAGAAACTTTTAATTGGGATTTTGAAGGTATCTAGAGTTTTTGCTGATGTTGCTGTACCCTGCGAGCTTATATACCTATCATAAGGGTATTGTTTTGAATTTTCAAAGTGATTGGTGTTCCTGCTTACCATTCAAATCACAGATTTCAAACTTGCATCCATTATAAAGTCAGCTGCCTTCGGTTAGTACAAAAACATATAAGACACAGATTTTACCTACAAAGAAAACGTTTTAAAGAAAAACTATTTTTTTTCTATTAAATGGTACTTAAAACAACGATCTATTTGAATTTAATTTTTATTTAAAATTAAAAAAAATTTTTTTTTAATTTTTTATAATTGATTCATTACCAATATTTCATAACCGAGTTGATTGGCAAGGGCTTCCTTGTATGTTAAATGCCCTATAGTATTATTGACTCTTGCTATATATTCCGGTTCATATCCATATAATCCATTTACAACGGCATAGTCGGGAATTTCACCATCACTGGCTGAAACCCAAGAATATTGGTTAGGTTCACCAACTAGGACCTGGCAATAAGAAGCCTCAATAGTAGTGCCATCCTTTAAAACTGCCGTTGCTGTACCTATGTCTGGAATGACTTGTCCAGTAAAAACATCACAAGATCGTTTCAATTGAGCAACATAAGTATCGTAATCGTCATCGGATTCTCCACCAAATACAGTGTTGTTTGGTAATTTTGCTGCCGAAGAATCGATCCACTTGGTTTTTATATCACAACTTAGGTATTGCCGTTCTAGTGAATAATAACTTCCAGATCTATAACGACTATGAGAATTACCATCGAACCAAGATATTGGGACAAGATTGGTTAAATAAATCGGGGTGATAAAGCTGCTTTTAGTGTTATCACTGTTATCAGTAATATCGTCAAAGTCATAACGTGCATAAATATTTCTATCATTGGATTCTCTTTCGACACCAACGAAAATGGGTTCATTATTCCAAGCAGTACCAATACGTACAATGTTTTCAACACGTTCGATATTAGAAAACGTTTTCCATTCACATTTGTCTGATATTGTGAGAATCTCAAATTGATCCTTATATATTTTATTATTACTCGTGCAAGATGATACAAAAACCGTTCCATCAGATGTGACTTCTGCTGGAAGAATTTCATCAAAATGTCTAGCTCTTCCAATGTACCTGACGTTTCCTGAAACTTCAATGCGAGTGGCATTTTCAGGTAGTTCATCACCAGATTTTAGTGGTATCCATTTGTAACCGGCATATCCTGAAAAAAGGGAAAATATTTTAAGTTTTAGATTAGAATATTCTGATTAATCAGTTAAAAGAAAATTTGTATGGAAGCTAATTTTTCTAGACGAGCTAAAACTAAAATTCGAATAAACAAGTGGCCTGAGAAAAATGGTTTTTTTTAGATTCCGGGGAAGTCCGCTACTTTCCATTCTTTCTCTTAGCGGAGCCACACAAGGAAATAGCTTTTTGAGTATGTGATTGAAGCATGCAGTGCAAGAACCGGGCAGTGTTTTAACGCCCTTTGAACTAACCCCACGGAAAATTCAAAAACCAATTAACCCGTTGGCCTTGGCTTAGTTCTTTTTTATGGCAGGAAAAATAAAACCCAAAAACCGACTCAAAATCATTATAGCAAATATAACATAGATATGTGTGTTTTTATATTTTCAAAACTATGGCAACACAAAATTAGAAATGAAAAAATCTGAAATTTTGCATGAATTTTCAAATTTCACATTCCCCCATTTTTATGTGATATACTTTCAACCTTGGTATTTGGTTTAAGGCTGGCCATAAGACGAGACTTAGACAAGCCTTTTGAATTCTCGTCTCGATCTCGTCAAAATTGAAAAATTGTATTCTTGTTTCGGTCTCATATGACTAAACATTGGGCCATATGCATAAAAGGTAGTAAATGCTTTTACTGGCAAATTTTTATAGTATTTACTAAAAGTCATATGCATAAAATCATAGTAAATACTTGAAAACTAGTATTTACTGGAAGAAAAAGTATTTACTTGCCTCGGATGAATTTTTCCAGTAAATACTTTGATTGGTATGCATAAAAACTTTTTCTTTCTAGTATTTACTGGAAATTTTTCAAGTTAGTAAATACCAACATGAACATTTTATAGTAAATACTTTGTTCGTTGAAAATCAAAATATATTCACATTTTTGAGTCTAATTTCCAAGTATTCAGTCCACTTTAATAATTCTTAATTGTAGCGTTTTTATTAGCTCAGAAAAGTTTACAAGGAGCGAAGAGTGCCCGCAATCAATACTTTTAAAATGCTTTATCGTTATGAAAGAGAAAACTTTGAGTGCTTAAGTGATCATTTTATGTAAAAGTTATTGAATTATTTATCTGTACTGACTATAAAATCAAAAGGTTGAGATATATTGGTGATCCAGGATTTCAAGTGGGAGTTGGAGAAGACACAGAATTTCATCAGAGTACTGTTTGCAGAACAGTGCACTATGTAGCAAGACTTATTATCCAGAAATCATTACTTTGGATAATGTTTCACAAGTAATGTTTAAATAATATGTAATGTTTCAAAAGAGTTAACAAACAAAAAAATATGGTTTAACGGATATAATAAAGTTTCCAATTTAACGTAAAAACACATTTTTATAGTATATACTGGTATTTTTGGATGAATTGATAGTATTTACTAGGATGAATCCAGTATTTACTACTAGTTTATGGTTACTAGTATAAACTTTTTTTTTTGCATACGAAAAGAAGTAAATACTAGAAATTTAACCTTTTACTAGAAGTTAAAGTATTTACTAGAAACTTTTACTTCTAGTAAGTACTTTCTTTTTATGCATATGGCCCATTATCTCGCCCTGTCGAGTTGGTGACTAAGTTTTTTTTTTTTTTTGTGGGGAAAAAATTAACAGAAATTTTATTCTATAAGTTGTCTAATTTACATTGAAAGATTATCTTTTACTCGAAACACCAACGAGACTCTCGTTACCATCTCGTGTCGAATGGCTAAAGGTTAGTGTCGTCTAGGTCTCGTGGCCAGCCCCAATTCAGTTTGTGAAATTTAACAAATTCTCTCGAATTTTTTAATTACACAAAGGCAAAACGAAATAATTTTTAATTTAACAACAACAAAATTAGGAATGTATACTTGGAAATTGGCTTCTTAAGGTCAGTTTGTTTCTACTCAGGTGGCCGAGGTGCAGCCACCTGCTGAATGTTTCATCAAACAAAAAGTTTCTCTCTAGCTAAGGAGACGTAAGAAATATAGTGCGACGGAGAACTGATGCGAATACAAAAACCAGAAAATGAAAAATCCTTTTTAATTATTGTAAATATATTTGTAAAATAATTTTGATACACCTACAGCTTATTTATAAAAAAATAGATAAGGAATAGTGGTGGATGGTGGAGTAAGCTAAAATTAATTCATAGCAGGAAAAAAGCTGTAGCAATGCTGTTTTAATATGTCAATTTCATTTTGACATGAGTTCGTGTGAATTTTACAAGAAGTAGTGCTAACGAAATTTTCGGATTGTTATTTTGCATTAATAAGTGATTAAAATTCTTTAATATAGTCTAAGATACAATCTAATAAATAAGGATTTCTTTGAAGTGGCATGGCGTAAGAACGTAGTAAGTGCTTTGACGCGGTTTATCTATTCCGAGTATATGTGAAATCTAATAAATAAGACTGCTAAAGTACCATTAATTTTAGCTGTGATCTGTGTCTGCGAATAATTCTTTTAAAACTATTTCTTAACATAATTAAAAAAACACATTTTAATATTTTCTATATGGCTAACAACTGCGAACTGTGAATTGTGCAATGTGAATACGCAAGCAACAAAAATAAAAAAACACATTCCACAAAGCTGCGATCGAATAATTCGCATGAACTTAATCTCAAAAACAGTTGTTTGCCTGCTTTTGTGTGAATGAATGGCACTTAAATTCCGCAAGGCACTAACATCCGCGGGTGTTAATTTAAAAGGGAAATAAAGTCCACCGGTGGTATTACTTTTATGATGGGAAATGATGCCCGCGGGGGCCAGTTACACGTTCGTCAATGCACTGCCTCGTGAGAATTATTTATAATCAAATTTTATTTACAAATTTTTACGATTTACCTGCTTTGCTCACTTTAAAAGTAGCTACTACATCAAGAATCATTTAAGCCGAAAAAATTATTCGCCTCAAGGAACTTCAAATTTATAAAATAGAAAGTTTTTGGGAAAAATTTACAGATAAGTAGTCCTTTTTCAAATCGATTTGTACACAATTACTTTAAGCATCAAATACTTAAGAATTACTTTATTTACTTTAATTCAATTCAATATTTATTAATTCTGACTTACCGTTAACATTTCCCAAATTGCTTATGACCAGTATTAGTAAAATGAATTCTATTAATCGACAATCCATTTTTAAAACAATTTATGAACCTTGCTGTTGAAAATAAATCTTCGAACTGGGATCAATTAATTTTTTTAAAGCTTAAATAGCTTTACACAGTTTTTCTTATCAGTACGTAATTGCTTATAGAATTTTGATTTTAATTTACAATCGAACTAAAAAAGTCTAGTTATGAATTTTGATAAAGTTTGTTAAGATTGTATTTTAAAATAGTTCGGTTGACACTTTTTTTTATGCACTCGATCTACTGGGCAAGTATTGGTTTTATTATGTAGAAAATAAAATGCACAACAATCGCGAATTCGCTCTTGGGTTTTATAATTAAGAGACCGTATGGGTACCTACTATTGAGGAGAACTAATCTTTAGTGAATATAATATCCTACATCTTAGTCACCGAAGTTCTAAGAAATCACATCATGGGTGGGCAAATAATGACGCGGTCTTAAAGAAGTTTTTATCGATTCTAGTCCAGTCGGAATGTTCAGAATGTAGGTAGAACGAATTTAATAAAATGTTTTCGACTTCCTAGACCTTTTGTTCTGTCTGCCATTTGAAGTTTTTGAGCATTTTGGCCATTTGAGTTGGTTATTGCCTTCAGAGAGAAGACAAGAACCCCACAAAAAAGAAGACAACAATTAAGATTTTTCTATGGTTTTTGTCGAAGATGAAGTTCGTATAAGGACAATGAAGAAAATGTATGGACATATTCTATAAAAATGACCGCCAGCAAAATAAACATTTTAACATTTTTTAGAAGTACGTAGTTCACGAGCTGAACTTAATTTATAGTCTAATACTTTTCCAAATTCTCCACTTTATTTATAAAAAAAAAACAAAACAAATAAATTTGGTAACGCGACAGTCCATGAAGAGCCAGGGCCTAAGTGACTTACAATTCTCAACCATTCCTTTGTGCGTGTCAATGTAGGAATGGAGTGGACCAACAATTTTATGCCAAATCCAAACAGCTAGGGTGAGATGAGCTCTATTGTTGACAAGTGATACTCTTGTAGAATTTGTGAATTTCTCGCCACAGGCAGCAGCCCATAAAAAAAGTAAGCGGTTGCAGTGATAAAATTAGTAATCGTAAGAAAATCTTATTCATTGTATAAATGTTCGGAAAAATTATTTGTTTTGTTGGTTTTAAATTTTTTTCAAAGTAAAATAGAGAAAACATGTTTTTTTTTCTTCGTTGAACTGGTTTTAGCTTGATAAATTGTACCTTTTTTAATTTTCAAAAAAAAATTTAATTTTCAAAATTCAATCCATTTTTCAAAACATTTTTTTTTGTTGGAACCTATTAACAAAAAATGTTTTATAAGTTCCAAGCAGAATTGTGGAAAATAAAATTTAAAACAACATTTGTTATTCTGTGCCTACTCATCACATTTTTTTAAAAAACAAGTAATTTAACAAAAAACATAATTAAATTAAATTTAAAATGGTGATCAAAGCAAAAGACCTGTTAATTTTAAATCTATTTCAACTTCTTTCGCATTAAAGCAATTTTTTTTGTACATTGCGACTGGGCTATTTTAATCGATCTTTTAATTATCATTGGATAAATATTTGTGTGCGCATATCTACTCCGCCGATGAAAATGATTAATAAGCAAACTGATTCCCTTCCTTCAATATTCAGATAAGAGTGCTCAATTGGTCTATCAAACTAACAGCCACTCAAGGGTATATATTGTGCACTATGCAAATTTACTATTTGTAATATTGCATGGTGTTGTTACAAAGGCAACATTGCATTCGATTTTATAATAAATTTTAAATATTTGTTAATTTGATAAGATTCGATATCATCGGATTCAGCGAATATGTCTTTAATCATGAATTCGTTTACTAACACACGATGTTATTGATAGTTAAATGTGAAATAAGTGAAAGGTATAAAAATCTACATAATGTATATGTAACTACTAAGAATTGATTTGTTCGATTTTTTTTTTTTTGAATTAAAATTTTTTTGTACATAGTTCATGTGTTCATATAATATGGTGGCAGTTGCCAATACCGACGGAGATCAGAGAATGTAGGTATGGCTCTTGTTTGATTTTTCATAAATGCGAAGTTTAAATATTTAATAGAAATAGTCAATAGAAATGATTATCACGTTATCACAAAACTACTGTCGTACACTCAAATCAGAAGATTCGGTCATTTTTTAAACTTAATATCTGAAATTAATTTGAAAATCTGAAACATATTTTGTGGAAACACAGTTTTGTATTGAAAAAACCGAAAAACATTATAACTTGCTTTACTGTTTGAGATACACATATATATCATCCGTTGAGTATTTACTGAGAAAAATTTTTGAACTTTAGATAATCTATTGCAAACGTCTCTGAAAGACTTATAAGGTACATTTAGGTAATTATACTTTACTTAATTAATAATAATCTTATTTTGTGAACTTTACATATTGAATTGAATTGTTTTTACAATTTTATTTACATATGTAATTGCGTTATTGATTAGGGAATACATATGTAGATTTTTTTACGAAGCCAATATATGACTTTTAAAGAAAATATAATTGTCATTTTAATTCTACCACGGTTAAATTATCAACTAATTACCTAATGATTATAATGAGGTGACATTAAATAACTTAAAAGTTAGCGTGTGCAACATTTAGCGATATTGACTTTATTTCGATTTGACCTATGGTGGTATAAATTGTCGTTACTGATTAATAAATATTATTTTTATTGCAATAATAAAATAAAGTTTGTTAATTTGTGAAAAATTCTTATTTATCTATCCATTTATTGTGTAATATTTTTCTTATTTTATAAGAAGATTGTAATTGAATATCAACAATATCACTACAATAATATCTCGAGATATTGACATAGTTATCGGGTTCACGTTTCATGAACCAAAAGTTAGTTTAGCTAGTTGGCAACAGATGGCTTTTTAACAGATGCTAAACCTTTTAGGGCAATAGTATTTGAATACAAAACAAATTTGTGTGTTAACTAGAAAAAAATTATGTTATGTATCAAATATGATACATGGGACTTATTGTTGGTGTATTTTATTTTTAAGAACAAATAATGGACGTATGGATGTTTCCAAATCAGTTTGTATGGGGACAGTGAAGCTGAATTCCAGAATGTATCAAATATGATACATGGACTTAGGCGGCACTAAAAAAATTAAATTTGTGCATCAAATATGATACATGGGACAGTTAAGGTGTTAATATTAAGTTGGAAAGTTAGCCAAAGTTGTTATCTAGCGACATGGCCGGCCCAGCCCAAACGAGCGCCCTGTGCAAAATTTAGCTTTGCGCCCCTTATTTTCATTACCTACTTCGTTCCTCAAGCCATTTCCACATTACCCATGAGGTAGGCTTTTGAATACGTTTTTTTTTAATGAGGTATCCCCTGAATGCCTAGTTCTCAACAACAAAAATAATAAAGAATTTAAACAAAAATAAAAAAAATGTAAAAAAAAAGAAAAATTAATTTTAAAAAAACATATAATACATATTTACCAAAATAAAAACAAAATAAATACTTTATAGGAACTCAAAATAATTTTTTCGTATGTGAAAAAAAGTAAAAGCTGATGTTAAAAATATATAACTGTAGTAAGATCTTGAGATCTATTTAAAAAAAAGATAGTAAATATACTATAGTAAAAAAAAACTACACTTAAACTAACAAACTAACCTTCCTGGCCTTGGCTTTGGCAAATTCTTCTATGAGATCATCATAGTTAAGTTATTATTTCCAATTCACTCCTTGCTCTTTTTTCATCCTTTCCATTTTATTCACAAAAAAAACCGTTCCTATTTGAAATATTCTACATACTCATATTTTCTCATTCGAAATGTATACGAACTACCATGAGCGACAAAAAGAGAAAATCGTTTTTGACAGTAAAAAAAACCACCCACATTCATTTCGTTTGAAACAGTTGAGTGCATAAGATTGAGAAATTTGCTTGTGCGCAGGATTTAAATTTGCACAGTCTACGGCCGGCGGCGGCGGCGCGTCGCATCGGTCGCACTGCTTATTGTGGGATACATTCATTTCAAACAAAAATCAACGTTTGAGTTCATTTTTCTATCAAAAATTTGGTTGAGTAAATTCCGGCCCTGTCTAGCGATTGTTTTAGTCAATCGCTAGATAATGACGCCCTAATTTTACGAGGCTATGTGAAATGTTTTTATTTGTTGAAGAACAACATTTGATTGGGTTCTAATACTAAAAACTTTCAATTTAAGCTTAGTTTAAGTAGGGTTTATACGGTTTTAGTTTATAAGGCTTAAGAAACAGCAAGAACATACATACATACCAATTTTCTTAAAGATAGTACAGGCATCGAACTATAGAATTTTTTTCGGGGTGTCATTCTAAAATTCAAGTAAAAAAATGGTGACACAAATATAAAAAAAGTTGATGTCCAAATTTGGTATAACTATATATAATCAATGATTAAATACAAAAAAAAAGTTTGAATTCAAAAGCCAAATATAGATGGGGACGGAAACTGATTCAAAATAGATAATCGAAGATCGTTATGAGTCAGTATGAACTGTTACTAAATTTTGAGGGGTCAAGGACCTTGGACAGTCCCCATATTAAGATTGGCACCATGATTCCTGAGACACCCTATACCATTTTTAAGAAAAGTATCATTTTTGATTGCATATTTTGTAAGGTTATTTTTTTTAAAGTTCCAAATTTTAATTTTTTGATTTTAGGTTTTTTTTCCAGTTTCTAATTTGAATCTTTCTGAGTTTTTTTTTTTTTGGAATATGAAGTTTATGCAGATAGTAAGTATTTTTTGATTTATATTTTTAGAAAACGAAATAAATTGAAAACAAGAAACGAGGCTTGATTCATTTTTTAATTAAAAAAAAAAACTATCTTTTAAGGCAATTTTCTTACATTTTTACAGGGTGTCCGCCGGGAAGGTATACCTACTACTTTGTTTTGCCGCCATTTTGGTAAACATTAGTGTTGACAGTTCGTTTTTGGGAGTCGTGAAGTGGACACCTTCTATAAACCAACGGGTTTTAATCGTTAAAACATCTTACCAGTAAACCAACCCAAAAAAGCACACTAAACAGTCAGTTTTTATGAATGTAACGGTGTCTCATCACTTAACAGCTGTTAAAATGGCAGTCTGTAAAAAAGTGAAAAAAACACCCTATGTGTAAAAGCATTGAAATTAATATTTTTAGTTAAAGATTTTGTTGTTTCATAAATGGACTTTAAAAAAAACTTCTTAGAACCGTTAAATTAATTAAATGATTGAAAGTTATAAATTCTTAAAATTCAAATATTAAGTCATTAAAGAAGAAAAAGTTATTTCGATAACTAATATTTTATTGTCTATTTAAAATTGTTTAATGAAATTACACCCCAGAGCTAATTCTTTGAGTTTTTTTCTTACAATCAAAGTTATACATACTATATATCTGTAAGAGGGTAATCGTAATGTTGGATCAATATCACTCCATTCACGGTTCAAGGGTTAAAAATAAAACAAAAATGAGTAAGAAGATTATTTCTGTCCGATTAAAAAATATCTAAAGTAATAGCTATTTGGTTCCCATGAACTTAAAAAGTCTTTCATCCATCAGCATTACACTCCGTTTATTAACCTCTTACACTACATAATCTTTTCTTCTTTAAATAAAATAAACAAAAAAAAAACGAAACTAAGATCACCAACAACGCAACGCTTAAGTAAGCTCACTTTGATGTGCACCCGCAATGGAGATGAGCAAAAAATCACTCCTTCCTCCTCCTTCTTTCTATATCGTTAGTGGACAAGTTGCATTTATAAAAATTCCATTGAAAAGGATGGATTAAATAAATTATCTTCGCTGTCCATCGCTTCTCATCCTGTGGCAAACATAAATACATTATATAAAATCCTTATAAAAAGCGTCGTCGTTATACATATAGAAAAAAAAATACTTCACCATTAGCGTTTTTGTTTCTCAAATTCATTTTTAACTTCAAGCTGATCCAATTAAAGACCAACTCGATGGAAACAAAAATAACACAAAAAAAGGATGAAATGAAAAAAAAAATTATCTAAGTAAAAAATATCCTTCGTCTCTTCCACCTGACTATGTATACTGCATGGTGACTTTGAATTAGCTATTATCCGTTGCCGTATCCCACTTCTGACCTTTTGGCTCAACTACTCTTGAAGGAGATTATAATTTAACAGCTTAATTGTTTAAGTACACATTTTTGATTCTTTGAGATGCGAATCGAGATCATCCACCATCTTGTGGCATTTTGGGATTTTATTAGATTTCACTTGAAAGTTAAATTTTCTAAAAAACTCATAGCAGATTTTGAACAAAAAATAAAAATTAAAAAAAAAAACTGTTGTTCAACTTAAACAAGAAACAAGAAACAAGACAAATATACGAATAAAAATCAAATAAAAATCTTTACTTGGGTCGATAAACTCACAAGAGACCAAAGTCGAATTAATTTTGTACAAGAGGACGAGACAGGATGTCGGTACACAGAAAAAACAGGACATTGGTCTCAGAGAATCGTAGTAGGTGTCCCTACACAGAAATAGAAAACAGCAAATTTTTGTTGTCTCTCTTTTCCTCTGGGGGGAAAAGATGTGGGTGGAGAGGTGGAAGGAGGCTGGAGGGTTTCAACTGTTGGTTGGTGTGCTCGTGTTGTTGTACGTGTTCGTTGTATACTGACCTGTTTCGATTTCCACTTTTTGCCTTCGAACGTGAACGAGGAGATTTGCCTTTTTTGCTGCCTTCATCCGTCCGTCGGCCGTGTCGTCATCGTTGTCGTCTGTCGCCTGAGTCGTGTGTCGTCCTTATCCTTTTCGGTTCGTTGCTGTTCTATTTAACCAATTTCTATCTAGGTATACCTATCTACATTTGTTCCGGTTTCTAAGAATATTTTTCCCTCGATAAAGTTGAATAGAACACGTATTCTATAAGCTTTAACTCTGTTTGAAGGGGGAGGCTTTTAGTTCATAGATATGTTAGGATTGTAAGTGCTGGCGGAATGGCTGGATGGCTGGCTGGCTATATGGAAGTGCGTTATTTTTGTTCTTCTTATTTAATAGTGCCTTATAGCTTTACTTGTTGGAATTGTAGGGTGTGTCAACTATATATAAGTATGGCTACATAATATCAGACTTAAGTTCGATATTATAATGCACAGTAAATCTTAGCCCCTACCTAACTGTAGAAGGTATTTATTTTTAGCTGGAAATGCAGAAAAGGATTTTTTCAAGTCGGTTTATTCTGAGAAGAGCATTTGAATGAAGGATAAATAAAGGACCATTTCTTTCATTATTTTTAATTCAATTTTTTCATTTTTTTGATTAGGTATATATTGTTGTCGATATTTTTTTTTTTAATGAAAAATTTTAGAACGAAATCGTAGTTTTATTATCTTATGATTAATTATCTTTTCAAATACGTGCATATCTATATTTTGGAATAAAAATATTAAAAAGGAATATGGAAATAACTTTGTTTTTGTAAGACCGCCGGTATTCGCGGAGCACTCATAAGCTTATGAGACTCATAAAACTAAAAAAATCCTCCTTCATAAACTCAAAAATATTTCCGTTTCATGAGCTTATGACTGTGGATTTTTGAGCTTTATTTTATCTATTTCACATTATCTACTAGATGGGGAATACAAAAAATGTAGGTTCTGTTTCACATTTAAAAAAAAAAACTAAAAAACAAATCTTAAGTTTCAACAACTCGAAGAATTTTGATATAAATTTCTGAGTGTTGGTTCTTGGTTCTTAAACTATGACGGCTATAATTTAACTTCAAAGAATTTTTTCAAACAGACGATTTAAAAAGGTTCAACAACTATACATATAATATCCAAATTTTCACAATCTAATTTTCAAAATTTCAAAATAAAAAATTTAAAAATAGTTTAATAATTTTTTTTAAATGTCTGTTTTAAACTTTATATTAATATCAATGCTCTAAAGAATTATTGTTCAAACTCGTGGTTAATCGTAAAAATGTATAACAGGCTGGAGTTTGTACTCTTTAGTTCTTCGAAGTAGAAACATAAAAAACAAAATTACCATGGCTTCATATTCAATTCCTACTGATCGGATAAAAAAAGTTTTCAGAAAAGAAATATTCAATTTATATTCTCCTACCTCTGAAAATCATGTTTCTAATTATTCAATTATCCACATTGGGATTTGTTTCCCAAAAACAAGGGACCCTCATTAGTGTTATCAGATAAAATAATCAGCAAAATTATCTTCTTAACCGCAACATAAAAGAAATAAATCAAAGAAAAGCCATCAATTTCCTAGAAAAGAAACCTCATAATTGGGATATCAATTACCACTTAAAAGCAAAGTTAAAAACGGAAGGAAATAAACAAGAAACGAAAAAAAAACAAAAAACAACAACAACGACCATCAGCATCACGTTCCAAAAGTGACAGCTGAAATCATTACATAAATGACCTTTTTCTTTCGTCAATGATGTTTTTTTTCTGCCTTTTCCTTCCTTTTGCAGAAATATGTGTGCGGGCTTAAGATTCCATTTTTTTATTCATCGAAGAAAAACGACGAATAGAAATCGGAAAATCAGAAGAAATGAAAGAAAATGCAAAAATCTATATCTGCAAGTTGATGTTGTACTTATACTCCTAAATTCATAGGGTTTTTTTTTGTTATTTAACTTTTCATGGTGGTGATGGATTCTTTTCCATCTTCAGCGTGGAGCACGTACTTACCACGAAGAAGTTTTGAAGATGACACGGGAAGAAAAAAGTTTAAGTTTGGAATTGGAATATCAGACCTATAATTTTGAAATTTTTTTTTGTCGTACAATTTATTTTTGTTTATTTTTCAATTTTTCTTGCTTGTTTTTATGTTTTTCTCATCAATTTACATTCTTTTAGTTTTGGAATTATTTCAAAAATCTCTGTTCAGAAAATTTTCTTTAGAATATTAATAAAATAGGAAGCTAAGTATTGAAAATGATATGACAGCAAAATATTTTTATAAAAAGTAGTCCGATTATAAACCTAGTTTATACTTCGAAAAGAACTGAAATTATTGTAAAACAAATTTCGTTATAATGTTTGGATTTGAAAACTATTTGTTCGGTCGCCAAAATAATTATAATATTCAAATTTGTAGTACTTCATAATATACCCTTCAATAAAAAAATGAGATAAAATCCTCAGAACCGTTTCCGAGAAACTTGAGATTTTCTAGATCGGGTTTTTCTACACATTTGTATGGGATATTAATCCCGTTAATAATGTCTTAATTCCAATTTTTGTTTCATAGCAGACCATCCTAATATTAATATTAGGAGGGTAACGGTACTTCTCACATTTTGGTTTTTTTTTTAAATAAAAGTAAGCTTATATTTATTTGAATTTATTGAACTGTTTTCGAGAAAAATCTGATTTTCCAAAAATTCAAAAAATATTTAATGGAATATATAATAGTTAGCTCCATTAATACATATGTATATACAAAAATAATATAATTAAAAAAAACACTTCATTATTTCCCTTTTAGAAGAATATTTGCCCCTTGGAGGCTATAGACCAAGTAAAAAACATCCCCTTATATTGACAAAATTCACGAAGAATTTCCTGGTTCACATTTGAAGTTCGTATACATACTCGTGTAGTAAGTAAACACTCCGCGTCCCATTTTGTACTCATACAAAAATAAATCTTAGGAGAATCAATATTTCTATATTGCAAAATATTATTCCGTGGCCTAGTTTATTTAAGGGATTTCCGTGTCTGGCATATCACAGTTATTTTGTGAAAGTCGTCCTTGCATGAGGATCATTGTACATATATATAATATAGATATGTGGTATTTGGACTATGTAAAAGGCTTGATTCTCACAAGCCAATAAAGTGAGGGTTGGGAGTTTGAAGATGTGAGAGGTGCGGTTGGATTTACTTCCATCATATGTATCCTTGATGTTAACATTGAAAATATTTGCATAAAATTCAACAGAGATTCTATTTTCAGTAATATAATACATTTTCAGTCCAATAACATTGAAGGGATTTACTCGCCATATGGTATGGTGGAGTAAAAAGTACAAGAGTTCAACACAGGGATGGACTTAGTCAATTGATAAATTTTGATCTAAATAATCTGCCGTTTAATAAATGCGACAAATTAGATTTTGTTATTCTATGTTTTCTATGTTTTTTTTTGTACTAACTTGAAGTTAAGTTATACATAAGCACCTTCTGGAAAAGGGTCAAACCCTTCTTTTAGAGTTTAGTATATGCCTCAGGAATTTGGCGTTAATGAGTCATAGATAACATATTGTTATGCTTTAGTTAGCAAAGTAGCCGCAGAACATAGTGGAAAGAACTTCTTATATTGAACATATTATGCGGCTTAGACATATTTCTTGAGATAGTTGTGGAAGTTTAAATTTTACCACGCTCTGATTTCTTTGTTTTTTTTTGTTGATTTTCTTCTTTGATGTGAAATTAACAAAGCACTCCCTATAACATTTGTGAAATTTTTGAGAATAGTGTCTAATTCGAGAATAGTGTCTCACTTAAAACATAGAAAACATAGCACGACACGATTGAAATTATCAGAACAAATTCTCAAATCACAAAGGGTTTTAACCGTTTTAGGGTAGACTTTGATAATTTACCAAAAACAAGAACAAAACATAGAAAAACATAGCACGACAAAATTGGAATTCCCAAACAAGCAAAAGTAAAGCAGAATATTGAGCCATAATAATATGTTCAATGCCGAAATAGTTTTTCCAAAGCAGTCCCCGAGTTTTGACAACTTTAAATATGATTTAAAAAAAAACATAGAAAACATAGCAATTACAAATTCATAAGGAACTATCTATTCCCTATGGAAAGTTTTTGCAAATTTTCCAAGGGTTGCTTCGCGAATTTGAAATCACCAAATAGCGAAACACAAAAAGTAGTAGAAAATATTGACCGACAAGC
Source organism: Syrphus vitripennis (assembly GCA_958431115.1). Lineage (NCBI taxonomy): Eukaryota > Metazoa > Arthropoda > Insecta > Diptera > Syrphidae > Syrphus > Syrphus vitripennis. Next base: position 34,284,555 of record OY288108.1, read on the forward strand.
CTTATCATTTTTCGATGTTTTAATATTGCGTCGCTAATTTGACCACTCTCTGACGGCAACATCATTCAGAGTTTGAGTTAAGAATTTAAAAAAGTTTTGTTAACTTGATTTTGGCAAATTGTGATTTAAAAATTCCGAATTTTAAATTAAACCAAATTCTAATATTTTTCATTCTCTTTACTTACTAGAAGGAGAAATGAGTCCTGTTGGCTCTTGTAAGCTACAACTTTAAAATCCAACCCTGATCTAAAAAGGCAGGAAAATGCTTGAAAGCCAGCAAGGTGGGAATGAATCAAGGCAAAACCATGCGACAGAATCTTATATTCCAGGTGCTTTTACTCGATTTGTGGCTGATGTGGCAGTTAGCACACTTGAATGAAACAAAAACCTTCCATATTCAATGCACATGTGTGTTAGAGTGTGTCCTCTGATAAACTGTACATAATATATATGTATCGTATTGCTTACTGTGGTTGCTTAGGTATGTGTGTATCTATCTATAGATATTTTCGTGTGTAGTGGTGGTTTTGATGGAGCCACATCTTGGTGTGACGGCGCGGTGGCGGCCAGATTGGGACTTCAGAGTGAAGAGTGTATATTTAATGGTTGAGTGGAGTACCTGTGGTCTTAGCTTTTGCTGTTTTATGGCAAGATATATGATGTTTTAAGTACCATAGAACATTGTAATCTAATATTTTAAAGAATTGGATGTGATAAAATCTGAAAACATATCCGGCTTTTAAGAGTTTTTCATACATAGAAATTTACACCTATCTACAGCTATACAACACATTAGATATTAAATCTGTACAAAAGCTGAAGAGTTATTAAGCTACATTTGTGTGATATAATTAATGGGTAAAAGAAGTAATGACACTATTAAGGCTTAGAGGTAGATGAAAACACCTTCATTGATAAAGGGGGGTGTTCACACATACATTAATGTTTGTACATTGTACATATTTGAAGAAGAATTTGATGTTTTAGATTTATTATCATAGGTTCATATAACTCGATTTATAGAGAAATAACTGCCATCAGAATACTTTGATTTAATGAAACATTTTACACCTTTACATAATACCTTGTTTTTGACTTAAGGTCTAATAACAATAAATGTTTAATAAGTAATACGGCCTTAATTTTGGCAATAAAAATTTTGTATATGTTACTTGCAAGGAGTACGTAAGGAATGAAATCTTCGGGAGTAAGGTCCGCTGTGAGATGTTTTTATTATGTTATGTGAATAATATTTTTTTTATAATAGACATGGGCCTTGAGGTCAAGGCCAGGAAACTTAGGAGCGCTTGCACGATATCATTTTTGTGTCGTCAGTATTTTAAGTGATGGTAAACAAAATTTTATACATTCCTCCCTTAAATAAATTATACTGTTCTTGAGTTTTTTTTTTCTGAAATCGAAATAGACCTCAGAGTCCCTCAGCATTAGTGGGAAAAATTTCATGAAATGCACGACTAGGTCATACGAACTTGTTTTTATATTAAAGTACTGTAGAATAAACAAAAAATAAAAATATAGGAATTTCATTTGAGAACAGTATGAAAATTCATACCATTCAATATTTTTAGAATAGCTAAAAAAAAAAAAAAAAAAAGGGCTCAAATTGAAGATGCAATCCGATTTTACGAAAAAATACGAATTTACGAAATTTTAAAAAATCTCAAAAAATTATTTCCTATACGTATATAAAGGGGTCTCTAGACGCTCAATAATATGGTGGAATATTTGATATTTTACACTATTATTGAGCGTCTAGGGATAATATTGCAAGGTTGTGCAATATTTTTGAAGAAAATCAAAACCCTTTTGATATATATTTTACCGTCTGTGGGTTGTACCCCACTATTATTGGATAAAATATTGAATCGCCTGGATAATACTGTCTAATGGTTTGGACAGTAATATTGAGCGTCTAAGGACCGCTTTAGATTTGTGAAAGATTTTTACATAATAATAATTGATATGCAAGTTTATAGTTTTCAATATTACACTTAGTAACAACATTTTCTAAAATTAATCTAACAGTATTAAGAAAATACAGGGCCTCTTTCAAAAATAACTGATCGCAGTTCTTGAAACCTTTTATGGGAATTCATAAACCGAAAATCCAGCTCCATGAAATGTATCAAAATTATCAGAGCCGTTTCCGAGATATGTAAATAAGTTTTATCCAAAAAACGATTTTCTAGAAAACAGTTTATTGACCTTGATAATTTTTGTGCAAAACGCATTTAAAATTTTAAATATTATCTTTATTATGAAATATTGCGATATCTCGAACTTAACAAGTGATCACGTGCTAAGCCACACACAAAAGAGGCATTTTCTGAATTTTCCTTTTTTAAAGATTGAATTTTAAGTAGTATTTTTTTTTTTAAACATAAAAACATAAAAGTTTTTCTTCATTAAATCAATCCGATTTTTTTATCCTTTTAAACAGATTTCATAGTAAAATAGCTCAATATGAAAATCTTATTCCTTTTTTTAAATTGTTTTGTTTTCTGCGAACAACAGAATGTAGTTCTGTTAGAAATTGACTATACCCAACTATCAAAATTTAGAAAACAAAATCCATAACTTTTGTAGCTGTAAACTGTATTTCTAACTAGTCTAGCTAGCCTTCTAGCGGAGAATTGTTTGACATGACATATTTACTTGCAGTTACAATGACATCTTTGGCGTTTTGAATATGAAGGGTTCGTGTGAACTTTTTATAAATGAATCACAAATAAATCAACATTACAACAAAAATGCAGAAAATGTACTTAAAAATCAATAAAATAAAAAAATATGTATACGCCCAAGTATACCACTGTTCAAAACATTTCTTCAAAAGAAAGAAATCGTCAATGAATACACAAGGGCGTTGTCATATGGGAATGTGAAACAAACCTGTGGTCCTTTTCAAAGCTATATTTAACTATAACTTTGTTTTAGTTTGGGAATTCCTATAAAAATATATTTTTATTAAAAGTTAAATTTGAATTTTGAATAAAAATTCATCTTTTTTAAACATAAACTGAGATAATGGTCCATAAATTGTAACTCCCGCCGACTGTTAACTGATATCAATGTTTTTTTTTCAGTTCCGTGCTGCCAATCATTAAGAATATAAAATCCTTTTTTTTTTGTATAAATTCACATCGTTTTTTCATCTGTTGATTACAAAAACTGCCTTTTACTCGCCCTCTCAATTCCACAATTTATTATTCGTCCTAGAATTACAGAGCAGAGCTAACAGAGGATCGCAGTTGTGTAGTAGCAATAAATAAACAGAAGGATAGCGATGCCAAATAAAACAGAGGAAGAGAAAGAGAGAGAGAGAGAGAAAGAGAAAGAGAGGCAGTACAAAGATAAGTACTTGAGTTCTTGAGTAAGGTTCTGTGTCCGTAATCTGTTCAATTATTTAAATGGGTTTGTATATATGCGAATGTTAAAGATGATTTTCACCCAAAAGTTCCTCTCGAATATCCTTGAATGAAATTATTTCCCAAAATCAACTCTTATATAACTGTATTTATCTAAATATGTTAAGAGTTTCATGTACAATATGTATGTTTGGTGTATTGCGGTGGTTGTATATGTTTTTGTATGAACGTGCTAAGACTTAGGGGGTTATTATAGATGCCATTGAGTATTTTGGGGGATTGAATTTAGGGCCTTTAATTGTCATGAGATTGTATATACTTAATATTCACATGAATTTAAATGTTACTATACATATATATGTATCTATGAGTATGTACATATATTTTCGGATATTTATTTGCTTACTCTAATTAAATTGTTGATGACATTTTGGTTTTATGTTATGGGATATTGTGGAAGGCATATAATATAATGGAATTGGGATCGGAGTGGCTACAAAAGATATGGAATATTGACATGGAAATGGAAAAATTGTTTTTCCTTTTTTTTCGGTGCATCCCCTGATTTCAATCTTGAAAGTCAAAAATCGTAAAAAAAAAATTATTTAGGTATGTACATTAAATATCTTAAGTATTTTAAGAAAAAAAAAGACAGGTACCGTTAAAAACAGATTTTGGAAAATATCTTTGAAAAAAATAATGTAAATTATTTCCAAAAGTTCCAAGCTTGAAGAAAATCGCTTCAAAAATTTGGGCTGTAGATCGAGGTACAGACAGACTGCTTGCTATTGCTCAAAAGATATAAAAAGAATTATTTCTGGTTTTGGGTGGCATAGGCTGGAGTCTAGCCCTAGACCCTTAACATGACAGTCCTTCGAAGTAACTATCACCAACTTTTTTTCTTGGTTTAAGAAAACGTTAATCTAAATAATTTTCGAACCTTTTGCAACCATTCAAAAAAAAAAAAACTTATTAGTTGTAAATATTTACTTATTATCTTGTTACAATTTTATCTTACTAATAATTTTTTTTTCTTATTTAATTTCAGGTAAGTTTCAACATTTGCCTTATTTTGCAGAACGTAAGAAGTAGGTATTTAAATCATACCGTCATTTTTCTGAACCAGCAACTTCAGGCAAAAATATGAACTTTTCTTCTTTATTCCTTCATTTATGGTTTTATGTTTATAAAGGCTTCCCAAAAAAGCCACAAAACCTTAAAATATAATGTCCTTTTGTCTTAATACAAACATATCTCTTCATCTATCCAACTTCACAGTCTCATTTAATTTAGATTTGGGAAATATAAAAAACCAACCAACTACTTCATAAAATCAAAGGAATTATTACATTATGGGGATAAGACTGTGCAGAATGTACCATAAACGTGATGGTATAACTGAAACTTGTACCCATGTCAAACTCTGGTTGTGTAGTCCAATTTGAAAAATAAAGGGAAACGAAAAGTTTCAAATCGAAAATAATATTCAATACAAACATTTTATGTAGGTACCTACTTTAAACATATATATGTAGCAAATACATTTTAAAATAACATTTTGAAACGCAAAAAAGGCACATTTATCAAACTGGGATTATGTTAAAATAACTTGGGATTGAGAACCATGAATTGTTTCTGTTTTAAGGGCTTACTATAAAATATATTAATAACTTATCACAGTACCATCTTGGCCATTGTTTAAATTATTGGACTCTTATAATATATACTCTTTGCACATTTACAAATTATGACTTTACAATTTTTATATAATTATTCAGATTAAAAATTATTTATGTAAAATACTGTTATAAAAACTTAAAATATTATTATTTATAATTTAATTTATAAGAGTGCAATTGAAGAAAATACTCCAATTATTATCAGAGATTATAATATTTCACCGTTTTTACTCCAAAGAAGATTTTCTAATTCGATCAAATTCCAATAAATACCTCAGAATAGGGCTATATCAGCGTCGTTAACTTTAATAAAGATTATTGGATCAAACTCTAAAAACATCAAAATCCTTATATCAGCGTTTGCTGATTTAAAATAGCTTTAAAACAGTGGTACACTCAGGCGTATACATAATTTTTTTTAATTGATCTTTTAAACGAATATTCCTCTATTTCTGTTTGCATACTTACAGTTGTTTTCCGATAGTAGTTCCTTAGTTTCTTAACCTTTAAACCCTTATCCTAATAGATCCACGAATATATCCAATGCCTTCTCTGCAAAATAAGATATTAACCAAAAATATTTTCAACCCCCAATAACGCTATTTTGAAGTGGTTTTGTGATTGATTACCAAATTTTTCAAAAACTGCAATTTCGAATGCTTAAATTAACATCGCGGTTTACTTTATTTTTAATTGCAATTAGTTGAATAGAATCGGTTCCAGAGAAAAAAAACTATCGCCAATAAAGTTGCAATAGTAAAATTTTTAATGGCACTTATATTAATAGTCGTCTGTCCGGCAAGTTCTTTTTTGTCTCTACTAAGCTAACCTATAGCTTATGCTATAATAGTCAATTAAGGTTCAAAAGATAAACTGGAGCTCAAACCTTAAAAACTGCTGACTCTTTGGATAAATTGTTTTTTTTTTTCTAGCTGTCAAAAAAAAAAACAAGAAACGTCAAAAACCAAGACACAATTCTGCTCCCTAGATCTTTTTAAGTTTACCTTATTATTATTTATCTGTAATAATATATTATTAGTTTTTTGTACTTCTAAAATATTAACCCTGTTTTTGTTTCACCACAAATTATTTCCGCACCCGCATAAACAAAACAGCCACAGTAAAGTGAAATATCTCGCTCAATTTTTTTTTCAATGCATTTACAGGCAATAGTACCTACTAAAATTGTCGTCTTTGTCGTCTTAAAATGAAAATCAACGAGATATTTTACAAAAATAAGTCGAATTTTGTTTTGAACATAGGTCAGAATCAATAAGCTTCCAATTCTTAAAATCCTTCCAGATATTATACATATTTAATATCATAAAGGAATCTTTCATATTTTAGGTTTAAAACATTCAACAGATTTATTTTTACACGAGTACAAAAATTTGGATTAAAACATCGTTCATACGTTTATTCAAGAAAAAGAAAATATTATATGGCCCACATCAGGGTTGGAATATATAAAAATATGTTTTTTTTTTATTCTTTTCCGGAATAATTTTATTTGCTTGATTTTTGCGATGCCAACAATAGAAACACATTTTCTTTCTTTTGTATTTGATTAAAGACCGAATCGTTTAGATACAGAGCACATCAATTGATTATGGACATCTTTTTCTTTATTAAATGAATATGATTTCAAAAATGAAGGGCAAGAAATTTTTAAAGAATTTATCAAATAAAATAAAATAAAATAAAATAAAATAAAATAAAATAAAATAAAATAAAATAAAATAAAATAAAATAAAATAAAATAAAATAAAATAAAATAAAATAAAATAAAATAAAATAAAATAAAATAAAATAAAATAAAATAAAATAAAATAAAATAAAATAAAATAAAATAAAATAAAATAAAATAAAATAAAATAAAATAAAATAAAATAAAATAAAATAAAATAAAATAAAATAAAATAAAATAAAATAAAATAAAATAAAATAAAATAAAATAAAATAAAATAAAATAAAATAAAATAAAATAAAATAAAATAAAATAAAATAAAATAAAATAAAATAAAATAAAATAAAATAAAATAAAAATTAAATATAGTAAAATAAAATAAAATAAAATAAAATAAAATAAAATAAAATAAAATAAAATAAAATAAAATAAAATAAAATAAAATAAAATAAAATAAAATAAAATAAAATAAAATAAAATAAAATAAAATAAAATAAAATAAAATAAAATAAAATAAAATAAAATAAAATAGAATAAAATAAAATAAAATAAAATAAAATAAAATAAAATAAAATAAAATAAAATAAAATAAAATAAAATAAAATAAAATAAAATAAAATAAAATAAAATAAAATAAAATAAAATAAAATAAAATAAAATAAAATAAAATAAAATAAAAATAAAATAAAAAGTTAAAATTAAAATTAAAAAAAATAAAATAAAGTAAAACAAAAGAAAATAAAATAATATAATAAAAATAAACGGTCCGCCATCTTACGTTTTTTTTTTCAACTAGTACTTATTTCGTGGATGGTAATTAGTTTTATTATGTTTTATCCCTCCGCTGAACGAATATGGTTGTGTATACGCTTGAACAACGCTTCGCTAAGTGGGGCTGCGATCGACTTAGAGAAGATGCCGATTTTGCCAAATAATCATCTTTTCAGATGAAGCTCATTTTGATCTTGGCGGGTATGTAAACAAGCAAAATTGTCGCATTTGGGGCACAGAAAACCCGCACGCATACATTGAAAAGACTATACAACTGAAACGAGTCACTGTTTAATGCGGATTTTAGTCCAGAGGCCATTTTTCTTCAAAAATGAGCAAGCAAGGACAATTGACCCTTTAAAGGGCAATATTCGTGAAGCCATTGGTGAAATACAGCTGCACTCAATCGATAATGTGCTAAAAAATTGGACTGATCATGTAGGCTACTGCATGGTCAGCCGAGGCAGCCATTTGAATGGAATTATTAATAATGAAAAATAATTCCATTCAAATGGCTGCCATAAAAAAGAAATTTGAGAAAATATTCAGTAGTTTTTTTTATAGCATTTTCAAAAAAAAAGTTATTTGGCGGCCCCTTTATAAAGTTGACAACATAATCAGATTTTAAAATAGAATAGAATATAATATGACTGGTAGTAGAACTATAGAATTTATTTATTAATAATATGTATCAATAACTTACCATAAATCATCTTAGCCGATGCCTACCCTGGCCAATAACCATATTCAATATATAGCATCCCTACTGAGAAATCCCATTAAAAAAATAACAAATATTTTCGTTTTTTTCTTCAAAATATTTGCTCACTTTGCCAGAATCAAGTGATTCAGGATGTAGTATATAAACTCCGACATAAGACATTGCATTTAGGATATAAATTCAAGCAAACAAATCGCCTCACAAAAAAATAATATTAATATCCTTTAAGGAAAAAAGGGTTGAATGCTATATTTTAGTCGTATTTTTTCCGGTATCCCCAATAGAAACATTTAACCATTAAGTCAAACCATATAAATAGCCTTATATATCTATACAGCGTGAATAGGACTTCTTTTTTTTTACATACATTTATCTATCCTACATGTACGATAGTAAGTTAGAATAAAGAAGGAAATCACTTATGAAAAGAGACAAGTCAACAGATTTGTGTGTGGCTTATGTGTGTCAAAAGGAAAATAAAGAAAAAGAAAAAAAATGTCATTTTATGTGAATCTATTATTTGTTTAAAAATTTAAATTGAAAGAGTTTCTTTGGGGAGAGATTGTGTTTATAAATCAACTTTAGAGCTAACTTATCTCATGAGCAGATGAATATTCATAGATATGTATATGTATTAGCTATATTTTTGCCTTTTATATGGTTTTGAGGATCAACTCAAAAGAATTTTCTTGTTTAAGCTAACTGATTTAAATTGGAGAGACATTTTAGAATCACAAATTATAACAGACCTAAAAGTTTCTAAATCGTGGGAATCATGCTTTGAGAACCAGCTCATTTTTCATGAAAAGCCAAATAGGCTGAAAAAATAGTAAATTTAAAAATTATCAAAAAGTTTCATGTACTCCCCTCCGTGATATGACAGGCATCTTATGTTTTTAGTACAGAATCTCCAGATGGTCCAATCAAATTAGTCATTATAATGTATAATTGAATGAAAAAATTGGGAAGTCCTGGCACTATTTTCATTCAAAATGTCAACTAGAGTTTTGCAATTTTTACAGAGAATTTTACAGAGTGTCACCACTACAGAACCATGAGCTTCTAAAGTACTTTTAAATTGAAAATACTAAAAAATAATTTTCTCGTTTTCCCTTAATTTTCGTCTTATAACAGCTTTTAAGAATTTCATTCTACTTTTGACTGGATGTAACTTTGAAAACTACAACCGAATTTTGAAAGTTTTTTTCTTTTTTTGAACGAGGATAGTTAGAAATTTCTACTATTTACATTTTTTTCAGTGTGTGTAACAGTTTTTTTTCGCGATTTGTTATTGAACACATTTTTTAAAAAATTTCAGGTCGTTTTTTGACTTCCATATTAGTTTTTTTTTTTACAAAAACAAGTTATTAGGTATGCACCTATAATTTTGTTTAATATAAAAGTCCAAATTGTTCTCTTAAGAATGTATAACATGACTTAGTTTTGCTTTGAATATTATTCTCAATGTCTTAATTGGATTATTTTAAATGCTACGAAAAAAAAATTTAAATAAATAAATTCCCTTAAATTTTTTGTTTTCTTTCAAAGTGTCGCTTACGCTCGGCGAAACCGGTTCGGTAAGAATTCAAAAAAATATATTTTTAAAAAGAAACTGTAAATCTAAAGTTGGATGAAAAAAGGTTTTGGTCTATGAAAGGTTTTGAGTGTCATAATATGATGTACTCATTTAGACCATCATCCATTTGAAAGAAAAAAAAACATACAGAGATTAAAATTATCATATGAATTTAAAAAAAAATTATTTACCCATGTTTGAGGAATTTCTAATAATATAATATTTTTGACTTATAAAAAATTAAAAAAAAAAATCTTTGAGAATTTTTTGTTCTATCCACAATTGTATCCCTATTTCGACATTAAATTCTAACTTTTCTAAAATATTTTAGTTATATTTTAATTATTAGGTAATCAACTTGTTATTGTATTACTTATAATTCAAAATATGAAAAATATGTTTAGTGCAAACTTATAGAACAAAGTCTGCCTGATTCCACTTATAAAAGAAGAAAGAATATAAAAAAAACACAAATAGTACTCGCAAATAAAAAGTCATTGGGATTTTCAGAATTATCAATGCCAAATAAATACCTATTTATTTACAACATAAAAAGACAGCATTGTTTGTTTTATTTGTTCGTTTGTCATGGAATAAAATAAAACACCGATTCACACAATATTGACGTCTCATATCACATTGTTGTCAATATTTGAATTGAAATAAATTATAATACGCTCTTGTTTGTAATTCTGTTCCAGGTATTCGAATTTCCGAATATGCTTTGTATGTATGTAATGTATGTAGATATGAGATAAATATTTCAACGGAAAATTTATTTATGGAATGGAAAATTAAAGCATTTGTTAATATTGTATTTAATACCCATCACCATCGTGATGAGTTAATATTGGAAAAGATTTTGACATTTTTTTTTAGAACATAGTGAAAAAAAATTAAAGGATCCTAACGTAAAGTAATGTTTTGTTCTTGAAAAAATGTTCGTTTAATTTTTTGGGCCAAAACTATTTTTCAAGCAATTGAATGGTTTGTAGTGTTCACGATCTGTTTTAAGCTCTCTCAAGGCAACTTAATTCTGTGGCGGTGACGGTGAAAATAAAAATAACAATACTTTGTTGTCAATGAAAACAGCAGCAACAGAATCGCAAAGCGATTATTTAAATCCGCCACGCCCACTTTTCATATATTTCACCCAGATCGATCCTAATTTGTTCCATATAAAATCCTTATTTGACTTTAGTATAAGAGGAATACTAGCAAATTAATAAAATATTTCACTAAAACAAAATGGAGGAAACTACAAAGATTTCACTATGCCAGTAAATCCTTATCAGACAAAACTACTGCCTCTATGAGTCTCTAAATAAAAAATTTGACGTTTAATTTGTTCAGCATTTTTGTCAATTAGTAGAAAATAATAAATTAATTCCACATGAACAATCGCCCTTATAATTTTTTATTTCCACATATGTACATACATGATGTGTGTGACAAAACTTCATTTCTAATAAAAGTAAAACTTAATATTAGAAAAAAGCTAATCAAACTTTTGCCAAGGATATTCAGTCTCTCTTCACGAAATGGATTTCTATTTTTACTCGCGCTTAGCTGTTGTGCTATGTGAAAGCAGAGAATTAATGACCACAAAATGAGGCACATAAAGCAATATGGTTTGAGGCACAATAATATAAAAATAAAAAAAAAACAAATATTGTAATGGCAAGATTTTTTTTCATTTTTTTATGAACCATTTTTCATTTTGAAAAAAAAAGAGATAAATATTATTAATGCCATTGTTTTCTCTTCAGCATTATACCTACAAGACAGTCAAGGCGTTTCAGGTTTTTCTGTTTTTCAATGTGAGTTAAAAAAAAAAATTAATAAGAGAAAAAGTATAATTAGCTCAAAATGATGGAAGTCCTTGAATATTTTTTTTTTGCTTCTCATTTTTCTACGTTTGTTGATTTTTTCTTTTTTTTTTACTTTGCCATTACAAAAAGCATTAAGACGACGTTATATTATTTTTAGGTATATTTTATACTCTTGGAAAAGTAAACACCTTGCGTAAAGTCCTTTGTTTTCTTATTTGTGTTGTGTTAGCTCCTGAATGTCGCTCGTTTTGTGAATTGATTTATTAAAATCACGGGGTTAAATTGATAAAAAAAAAAGTTGAATCGTGTGGATTTGAATTAGCTTTTTTCACAATGATATTGATTTAATATTATTAAAAAATCTAAAAATATCTTTATCCTCAGCTATGCATGCAACATAGGTTTACCTAGACTCTTTGTATCATATAAAATATATAAACAAATCAGAAATTAAATTATAGCAATAATTAAAGTCGATTTAAATAACCCCGGAATTGAAATTGAGTCATCAGGTTCATTTAGTTCCTAATTGAATCAAAAACTTGTTAAGTTGTGTCAGCAATCGGCTCTTCTCATAAACTGTCTCTTTTTAATATTGTTATGGACATGTTCAATGTATTGTTATGGGATCGTATCATAACATAATTTCCCATGGGAAATTACCTGTTTACTGTTTTCAAATAATAATTTCTCGAGAGACATAAATGGATTGATGGAGTGTAGGTAAAGTCTATTCGTATATTAGGTATTTTATTGATTGACAAAAAGGGATGGGGATATACCTTTTATTGGCAGTTAAAATATAAAACGGCGGCGTGTGTGCTATTGATGTCGTAGGAAAATAGAAAAGAAAATAATAAAAAATATTTATGTTGGTATCCTTCTTTATTTTAACAGCTACATCGGAGCGTAGGTATTCATAAATATTTTTTTAGGATTCATTATTTATTTTATCAGTAGATAGTTGCGTTAGTTGTAAAACTAAGCAAGGTAGTAATGTATACATATTTTCAAGCCAAGTTTTATAAAAGTTCATATTTTGCGTTTATTATATATATATATAATATATATTTATTATTTAAAAAGGTCCACATAAAAAACCAAAAATTAAAATTCATCCGAAAAAATACCAAAATTAGGAAAAAGAAGACCAGTCGTTTTTTGAGTATTCTATTAGTTACAATGCTGGCTTTCAAAAAAAAAGTAGACAACTCTTTTGTTTTTATTACCGCTATTTTATAAATATTTTTTTTCATTTTCACGCTGGATTTAAATGTGTAATTTAAAACAATTTTCCTACTTCTGTTTTTCTTTTGAGTTATAAATTTATGAGCAAAGTACCAAAAAAAAAAAGTTTGAAATTATTTTTTGAAACTATTGTCGGTGTTGAAAGATGAAATTTTCGAAAACGGTTTGCTTAGTATTTGTATTGGAGGTATCGTTAATTTTCAAACTATAATTAAATAGTGTTTATATTCATCTAATGAAAAAAACCCTTTTTTATAACATTCAAAAACATCTACCTACATCTTGTTTTTGAATTTTTTAATTTTTGTTTGAATATTTAAGTATTGAATACTTTGATGAATCATTTTTGAAAAAAATAGAAAATCTAAAAAAACTGATTTTATCGGAGGTAAGGGTAACCTCCCACACTTTGGAATCTTTGTTTAATTTTAAGTTAATCGTCAGAACCATTAACGATTTTCCAACAAGGCTAAGAATAAAACGTATGTCTTGTATCGCTATTTTTGGTCTTAGAAAAATATCAAAAAACGTATTAAACCAATTTTCAAGAAAATCCACCCGCCCGCTTAAGTTGATTTCAAGAGACAGACAGACAGACAGAATTGTGTAAAATAATTTTTTTGAATTCTCTTAAGTAAAGTCAAGTTTGATCAAAATCTCGAATTCGAATTTTATCACGAATCCAAAACTTTGGTTCTTGTAATGTTCCATCACCATAATGTTAATTTTTATTAAACCTAGAATTTGTCTTAGCACAAAACTTAAAATTGGTACATTCAGTATTGGTATTTATAATTTTATAATTCTATAGCTAATACGTAGGTAATAAGAACTTCAAATCAATTTTCCAAATAAATAGGTAGCACACATAGTAGTGCAATGGTAGTTTTCATATAATATTTTCTCAAAACATTGCATTTTCTGTTATGAAAACACAATCAAAATTTTCCGCCAATCCATAAAATGCTCAGAAAAAACACAAAATTATTTTTCTAATGGTGCATAAATCAAAACTCTCCTTGTATGCCGTCAAGGACGACGACGACGACGATGAACGATGAAGCAGCTGTTTTTGTTGAAGCAAAATAAAAATACCATAACGGTAACGTCAACATTCGCATGTGTCACTTATTAATATGAAGCTTTTCATTATTTTTATTTTGCATCTCTTGCTCTTCATAAATTGCGCTTAGCTCAGAGTAGAATGACGCAAATTGATTTCGTTCAACATGGCGTATGCGTACTATTTTTTTTTTTTTTTTTTAAAGTTCTCTTGTTTCCTAATGCTGTAAACGGAAACAAAGGACAAAAAAACAGCATGAAACAACAGCTCTAAAACTAATATGTACATGTGTGTGTGTATTTCTATGTAGATGTATACATATTTAGGATAACTTAAAAACATCACCATCATCCGTTTAGAATTTGTTGTTGTTGACGGAAAATTATTTATGGCTTCCCTTCGAGTGGGTGAAACTTGTAATATCACATACATTATACTATATTGTTATTTTCTAATTTGGGTCAATTACTCTTTGCAGCTGTAAGTTGAAAGGATATACGAGCAAGAGAAAAATAAAATTTAAAAAAAAAAAAAAAAAAAAACATGAGGAAATAATTTACATGGCTTAAATTATGCTTGTATAATGTTTCAAGGAGTCGCAGTTGGTATAAAGGCAAAGCATCTGTGTGGTGCAGGAAAAGGATATGAGATGTGCATGTGGGTAATATGTTTTTGAATTTTTAATTAAATGCATGCATAGCATATTTACCTTTGGGTCAGGCTTTATGGTATATTGGCGGTTGCGTTATGAAACTTTATTGTTTATGGAAACAAAAAAAGAAAAATAATTGGAATTAATTTTCTTAAAAAACTATGGTAATTTTTGTTTTAAATTTTTTGTTTATTTGTTTGCTTCTGAGAATGTTCAAAATTTTTGGTTTATATTGCTTAGTTTACTTAATATGTCGATTTAAGTATAATTTATCCAATCCAGTGAGTTTCTTTAAATTAAAAAAAAAGACATTTATGTTTAGTGTTCTTTATTTTTAACATTACTCATCTTCAATTCTTCTTTAACCGATGACGACTTGACAATTAGTTGCCACGTTCAGATTTGTATTTTAAGCTGGAAAGCTTTGTGTTGTTGTCTCACAAAAATCTATTTTAGAAAAATTTCTTTTCGAATTACAGCCACTTCAAAAAATGGCCGAAGGTTAAATCATCAATATGCAAGCTCGAAAAATCTGGAAATGCTATTTGATAGAAAATCGTTTATCTATGTTGTGAAAAAAAGGTTTCTCTTTTACTAGAACAAAATCTATTAATTTTTTTTTTGAAAATTACTGATTTTTAATTTATTTTTCAACTAATTCTTTTAAATTTTGTAAAGCTTTCATTTTCATTCACCTTTTTTTTCTATTCTTACTCTATATTCTCTTTGCTTAAGATTTTTGTTTTTGAATGCAAAAATACATTTTGAAATTATTGAGTATTCGAGCAATTTCTGAACAAAAATGCAACTAACTTGAAAAATGTCAATATTATAATTTTCTGTCGTGTCATATTTTTGTATGACGTGTCACAATAAAATTGCTACAGGTGAATTAGTACATTTTTCTTAATTTTTAAATGTCAACTCGACAAACAGCAAAAAATAATAAATAAACTGCAAAAACTTCTGCAGTTAAACATCAAAAAGATGCCCAGCTTCAAAGGCAAAGGGAAAGCAAAAGAAAAAAGAAAAACAAACACTCAAAGCAAAGGACATTTTAACTGTCTTTCAAAAAAAAAAAAACGTTAAGTTAAACAGACATCCATAATGACCGTATATACATATTAAAACTCACAGCAACATTTTGCAACTCATACCATCTCGTTTCTTCAGCACTCCATGATGGCTGCCATTGAACTTTGAGGGCATACAGTAAGTACTCGTAGCATTAAAAAAGAAGACAAAAAGAGACGGAAACAGATACAAATACAGAAACTCAAAACCGAGATACACTCTGAGTAATGAATAATAATATCTTTCTATTGTCCTCCTGTGTCAACTGCTGTTTTTTGACTTTGTATGAAAGCATAGTGCAATCTCGGTATGTCGCAACATCATCGTCTTTATTTATACTCATCATCACATAGCATAGTGCCATTGCCATTTGCCGTTTCTGTTGTGTTACTGTTACTTTGGGCCCAACACACAGTGAAGAGCAGTGTCAAAGTGTCACAATGTCAGAACGCCAAAGGATCTAAAAGCCCCTGCGATGATGACTATATTGTGTGTTTCGGTTTGCATTTGTGGGTGGGTTTGGTCCTTGGTCCCATCGTGTGTACCTATCTATGTTCCACCTTGTCATCTTTTCTATTGTTCCAGTCTGCTAGTTTGAGGTGTGAATGGTGAAATTGTCCTGGTAACGACAACTGACACTGTGCATGGTGACGTTTATCCACGCTCTCTGGCTGTGTCAAGAACAAAAACCGAAGCCATGACATCGCACTTATAGGATCATCGTTGTTGTCACATTTTGCTCTTGGTGCGATGGCGTTTCTTTATTTATTCAAAGGAATATAGGTTTCCGCAGTAATATGATTATCTATGATATACTCTCTTGACTGGAGAAAGCAGATTTTGTGGTTTTTATAAATACGTCAAGTCAAACCACACAAAAGACTGAAGAATATTAACTCTAGTGACACACAATGAAATTTGAGAACACAATTATTATGTTAGAGATCTGCTAAGAAGTGTGCTATGGTAACAAAATTTAGGAAATCTACTTATTTGATACTTATCTCTGCACTTCAATTGGATTTAAAATTGAATTAAAATAATTTTGTAAATTTCCTGTTATGGTATCAAAGGTGACGTCTTAATCACCGTTATGCTCCAGTATAAACCTCTTAGTGTATATAACTCTTGCGCTATCATAGAAGTTGGATCATTTAGGTTAGGATTCATGATATTTGTCAAAGGTGACCACGTGGTGGCGGAGTTGGAAAATAATAATAAATCTTGATTACTGATGACTTGACTGATAACGCACAAGCGACCGTATTAAGGACAACGGCCTTGGGATCTGTTCAAGTAGTTTCAGATTCCTTAGAAGACTACGTGTATCCAAAAGCTTAACGGGTGCTCAGGCAGAATATAATGGCTACCCAACATGATTTTTGATGTTTGGAATGTAAAAGCACTTTTTCATGACATTAGAGCTACTTACTTACTCCTGAAACAGCCAGCTATTTTGGCTGCGACTACTACGGTGAAAATAAGAAAGCTTTTTATTTCAGAAATAGAATATGCAGAAGAGTCCCATCAACCCATGGTTTAGAGGTCGAAGTGGAGTAGCTGGGGCATTCCATTAATAACATGACTATTCTCTAGGTACTTACATAGACATACATATATAGTTCCAGCAGGGCCAAACTCCTTAAGATGCGCTACTCCAACATGTTCGAAGGAACGGTTTTATCTAGCTTTCCAATCTTGGAGCTGTGTAAGAGTCTGGTGCTCCATAATGGGAGTTATGGGTCGGGTTAGGTTCCCTATAAATAATAAAAAAACAACCGGCTAGAGATACTTCGAGTGATTTTTGGTCTTATGCGTGTCGATAGTATGTGGAGAAGGAGATTCAACGAAAAGGTTGACTTGTTAAAAAAGAACATCCAAGTGAAGAACGACCTCACCAATTCTCAATGCATGATTGGAAGCTTGCTAGAAAAGCTCTTTGGTTGACGTTTCAAATGTTTGTTCAGAATTTTAGTTGAGAGCACACGCTACTTCATCAAACTAGGAAAGACCTCCCTGATACTTTAAATGTGAAAAAAAAAAAAATCTGATAAGGTGATACGCTGTCATCTGATGTTTCTTCAAAGAATAATTAAATCCTTGTATTACGTAGTATTTCGGAAGACCTAATATAATAAGTTGAATTAGTCGTTAACCAACTTCAACGCTTCCACATACAATTAAATTCTTGCTAGGAAACAACAAGTCTTTAATCCCATCTTCAAAACTGAATTAAGAATCTGTAGTGCTTATATCATTTGGATTCTCTCTTTTTTTTTAAGTCATCCTGTCGCGTCAGTCATCAACCGAATAGAATTGATTGAGGTATTTCTGTACCATTCGAAGAATATTTTGAGAAGTTAGAAGCTATTTATAAAGAAACATTGAATGGTTGTTGAAAATGTAGTAATGGGACACTGATGATCATATAATTTGCTTTAGTTCGTTAAGCACTCTAGTTAGTTTCCATTACATTTTTGAATCATTGGCTTGTTTAAAGGAAGCTTATTACTCCCCGGATATTTTGAAATCCAAGAACAAAGTTGGAGTTGTCCTACGATTTCGAAATTCTTTTTCTTCTAAGGCCGTCTGTTTCAAATTTCGATTATAAAAATCCCAATAATTAATTGAAAAGTATACCTACCTATTTCCCATTCAAATATAATTAAAATGAATCGAATTAATAAAGTAGGCTTTCAAAAATCCCCTAACACATAAAATTTCTAATCTTAATAGGTTTTCCAAAATCCCATTGTCAAAAGAATAAAATTATTTATAAAAAGTCATTAACATTCAAAATGAATACCTTTACGTATTTTTTTTTTTCATTGAGCTATAACAATATCAATTCAATCACAATTGTATCTAGATACTTTTATGTGCTCTTTTGAGGGTGCTGCGCGTTTGTTTAGGTGTACAAGTACATCAAACATAAAAATAACATCGACAAAAAATCCATTTCTGCCTTTAAACCGGTCGATGTGTCTAACCCTCGTTTCCTTATCCTATACAGTTACCTAGAGGTACTGTTACCCGGACACACGTCCAGGAGTTTTTTTTGTTTTGTCTTCTATGTATATACATTGAACCTTTACAAAATTTAATTTCCTTTGTCTTCTGCCATGTTAGGTTGATAAACCTATATAATCGCCCACTCTTCCAATCCCCCCGACTACGATACGAAAAATTTGTTGTATCCATTTCAAGGAGAACGTTCTTCGATCGATGTTGTTAAAATGCCTTTGGTAGCCACTTTCAAAAAAAAATAAAAAAAAAAAAAAATCGAACCGAAAAGGACACACGTTTCCCAATAAAACAGGTGAAAGTCCCCATTCAAACAATGAGAGAGGTAGGATGAGGTTTATTCAACAAAGCATCATCATCATCAGGTCCTCCTTATACAATCCTCCTTCCACTGCCAAACAAAAAACGTTATTACTCTTCAGAAATTCACTTTTGGATAAACGAGTGTAGTACGAGGTATCATATTATTATGATAAACTGAAAACACAGGTACACACGCGAGTCCTCCTGAGTGAAAATGGAAATCATATACATATTTGGTTTGTCCTTTATTTTTCTATATTCCAATATTTTATGTCAAAAGGCTCTTTCAAGGTAAAAGCCAATATTTCGGTTTATTTTGATAACCACTTAATTCTTCAAATCAGCAGGATTGGCGTCTCTAAGGACACCCTCATCCTTGATGATCTGCCAGAAACATTTATAGAATTTATTATTTTTCCCATTATAAATATGAGAACTTCTTTTTTGTTCATTTTGTCCATAATCTTGAAGAGGTGTTGAGGTGACACGAGCACACATAATGGACATTTTTGTGTCATTTTTTTTTTGTTTAATATTAATATCATGATTCTCAAGAAGTTTGAGTTTGAGCAAAAGAAAAAAGGAAAATAAAAGGAAACATAGAAAACTTTTTCGGATCAAGTTGTTAAATAGTTGAGGGGATGTGAAATGTGAGATACCACCCGTATATTGAACTTTTCAGAATTATATACTTCTTTAAAAGAGTTTTTAATACTTTTGAAAAAGGTTGTTGCCAGGACTTTTCCCTCAGGACACAAAGATCCAATAGATTAATGGTTGTGTGTTGAATTGATACTTTCTACAAGCACCAATGGAGATACTATGTGTCTTCTTGTATACCAACAGTAGCAATAATATGGCAGTGGGCTAACTTAAGAGGCTATCTGTGTCATAAGCCAGTAGCTACATGGGGTGGATAGTTTTTAGGGCGCCAATATTCAGAATTATCTAAAAGCTTGTAGGTACCTGGGCCTATAACATGAAAGAACGTAGTCAAGTAGTCAACAACTACTTGTTCAACTAAATTTGTTTAACAAGTTGAGTTGCAACACTAGAAAAGTCGTAACAATTATCCACACGAAAAAAAAAATACATATGTAGACTGTTGTTGTGTAAGATGAACAACTAAAATTTAAAAAATAACAAAGATACAATTTTATTGTTAGCTATTTTTTTGTTGAAGTTTGATAACAAGGCTTAGCCTATTTGAATTCAATAGACAAGGCCAAGGTGTTCATAAAACAATTTAGAGCTATTAAATAGCGACAGGATTCCCCATAGGCTTGAGAATGTACAGGTCCCTAGGTCGTTTTCACACAAGTTTTCACTTTTTCTTTAGATCTAGATTGGTGATTTGATGGTTTTTCCTCAATGGAATAAAATCAGTCCTTACATCGTTTTACCGAAAAAAATATTGTTGAGTTTGATATTTGTAAAGCATTTGATAGAGATAAGATCAAACTCTCTTATCCTTTTGGCACGAATGATTTACTCCTTCACTGGACTAATAGTTAATGAGTTTGTAATACCGACCGTTCAATCCAAGTTCTTTTGGACGTAGGTATGTAGTTGACAAAATAAATGTTGGTGTGCCTCAAGGCTCTGTTTTGACTCCGACGCTATTTTTTTTGAAACGCCCCTCTGTTTTTCGAGTTTAGAGCTGCAATGTCAGAATTAGTTGACCTTTTTAAATTTATATCTTAGCATCGTTAGATGGGGTGTGGCCCCCAAATCCCAAAATATCGTAGAGACCGAAGAGCAATCGATTTTTGATTCGTGTGTTATAGATAAACTTTTATGGAAGGATGATATATTCGATATTGCTAAAAATGCCAAATGTAAAGGTGAATCTTTTCCCCTTCCTATCTGGCAACTACATTATGTAATATAACAAAGCTAGAGCATAACTTCCTTATATGGTATGCTGCATAGCTGTAACTTCAGCTCAGGATGGAATTCATTATTTCCGGTTAGTTGTAATGCATTTTGATTTAGCATTGCGCAAACGTTATGTCATATTTGAGGAGGAGGACGTCTGGAGCTTAAAAGACTAAAAATTCAAAAAAACGTTTCAAGGTGCAAAAACCTTCAAAATAGGATTTTTTCAAAATTTTGAGCTAATATTTTTGAGGCATTGATAAAAGTGTAAATACATAAAAAAAATATTGACGCAATTTATATGAGTTCCCTACCTGCTCACATAATAAAGAAGCTTGGGATCTTAAAAAAATATTCGCGTTCGTTGCGTTTTCAAATAAGATTGAACGTAAAAAGATGCATACTGTTTTACGAGTTAAGTTTTAGAATTAAGTTTTTTTTTCAGTTGTTAATTTTCATACTTTTAAGGGTAAGAATCTTCAAATTTATACAGCAAATAGGCGAATTCGGTTAACATTAAAAAAAAAAAAAATTCGAAACAAGAAATTATTTTCTTAATTTTTAATTCTTTTATTTTGAAAGAAATTTAATTAATTTTTATTTTTATTTTAATTTATATTGCAATAATTTTGATACCGCTTTCAAGAATTCCAACGTGAATTATCTGGAAATCCAAAACCAAATGAATGTTTCTAAACATTTCAAATCCACCCTTGTGTATTATGGCAAAAAAAATACATAATTGCCTTTGAGTTGAAAACACTTTTCGTTTTATTTTATTTCACTTCTTTTCAAGAATCAGCACAAATCCCATGTGAAAAAGAGCCAAACTCCCAAAGAAAAGAACAAAATCACAAAGAGGAAACATATCGAACAACGACACAAAAAAAAAAAATTAAGAAAGATTTACTTCGATGAATATTGGCTCTTATAGGACTTTTGCAACAAACACCCAGAAACACACAAACAATGCGACACACAAAAAGTGTAAAGTATATAATATTAAAAGATATTATAAGAAAAAACTTTTTTATGATTGAATTAAACTTTTTTGTATTGTAAATAATTTTCGGCAGCTGCTGTTACAAATTAGTTTATAATGTTTTTGCCAGAGATTTGGATTATTATCAACAACAAGTTGATCCTGCAACCTGCGGAATGGATGATTGCTGGGCGGAGGGAAATTGAATTATTTTGAATGTGCGGTGTGGCACACATAAGATGGAAGGTTTAATTTGGATTTCTTATTTTTTGTAACTGTGAATTAACGTACAAACAGGATAACAAAAAAGAAAAAAATAATTGGAAACTTTTTAAGAAGCGTTATAGATGAACTTTTAATTTTCAAATTTATGGAAATAAAGTTTAAAAATAAAAAAAAATCTTTTTTGATGAATTAAGACAAAGCCTAGATAATAATAATTTTTATAAGGCAAAGCTTCTTAATGTGTACGCAGATTTAATAAACATGTTTGAAGTTCTTGTGTGTACGCAGATTTAATGAACATGTTTGAAGTTCTTGTGAAATTTGTTCATAATTCCGAAAAAGCTATACTTCCAGCTTATTTATTTAGAAGAAACAGCGCCTTGGCAGCTGGCTTAGGGTTTTCTAAGATGTAAAGATTTATCGAATTAATGCAGATAAACATGGTGTTGGTTGGACAAGCAACCGTGTCCCATAATATTTTAGGTTATATTTTATACAACAATGAAGCTTTTTTCAAACACAAAAAAAATTACGGTAGCTTTTTTCCACTTTTAAAATAGGTTTAAGTTTTTCAACGAGTTCTTCCTCTGCGAAAAATTTGTATTTAGTTGTTCTTAAATTTCCCTTGATCTCTTGGACGTTTATGATCATTCATTTTTATATATTTAGGGCAACCGAAAATATACTATACTATATATTCAAAAATACTTTTAGCACATTTTTTTCTTCCAAGTTTTAGGTAGTTAAATTTTGATATACCAATAAAGAAATCATGTTTTCCAAGGATCATTGAATGCATGAAATCAAAAAAATATTCAGAAATCCATAGATACATATTCAAAAAGCAAAAATGTTAGAAACTAATTTATTTTATTCATTTTTAACTGCAGAAAATATTGATTTTGTCTTTAAAGGAATGAGAAGCTATTGATAAATAAGTAAGGCTCCAATAACTTCTGATGATGAACATAGCTTAGCTCATTAATCCTCGTTAACGACAAGTTGTTCATTTTGAGACTAAGGCATATACATCCATAGACTTCTTTGTTTTTCATTTTTTGCCATAATTCAATTAATGCTTAGTAAAAAGAACTAAATTTTTTTTAAATAATTTTGTACGTTTTTACGATCATTCACATTTTACAGAATTTTTTGCCTCCTTTTATGAGATTTATTTCCTCTTGATCCAACTTTTAAGTTCTAGCATTTTTAAAGCTTAAAGTGTACTAAGAACATGCTTGCAACAAGTTTGATTCAAACTGCTTACAATTTTTATTTAAAGTTGCTACATTCTTGATTTAAAGTTGACACTTTGATTCGAAACGTTTTTTTTTTTGTCAACTCCGATTCAAATTTGACGTAACTTTGAATTAATTAAAAGTGATAAGTTGAAAGGGAAGATGATTTATTACATCCACTCATGGCTTTATTCTGAGGCAGTGATTATATACAAGATTCTCCAAAATTCTGATTCTCCAAAAAATGCCAGCAACTCAAGACAAGTACTTTAAAAGACTTATTTTATAAAAGAATAAGACAAATGCATTCAATAATTTAGTTGAAAAAAAAATTATTCTGTATATTAAACAATATTTTATAATTATTTTTAAAATTTTAAGCCACTTTATTAATCCCTTAGAGCAGTTAGAACGTTAAAAAATTATTATGATAACAGGATTTTAAAAATTAACTAGTACTACTACACCTTTGAATGCTAAAATTTACCGAACAAAAACAAAAACACAAAATATGTAAATACTATAGAATGTTTCATAAAAATATTGGCAAATTAAAAGCTTGTCCTTCACCTTCATTGTTGGCTTTGTGATTTATTTCATTTTGCATATAATATGTTGAAATGTAGGTATTTATATAGGAATATTTACTGAATCCTTCAAATCAAAAAGGACATTCAACCAATTTATAAATTAACTCTCGCGACAGCGAAATAAATTTTTTTTTGCAAAAATATGTACACATTGTATGTCAGTCCTTTGATATGAAATTAATAAAAATTTATTAACCTTTGGTAATTAATTTCCCGTTAGTCCTAAATGTCAATTTTAATTTCAATCATTCTCTTCCAATTCCTTTTTAACAGCCCATTTTTCAATCCTTTTTCCCAAATAAAACTTTATAGAGGACCGAAAATGCTTAATTTATGTTCGAAAACACTTTAAATTTATTCATGGAATACAAAATAAAGAAGAATTTTTTATTTTTATTATCCAAAACACCCACTCAATGGACACCAACGTTCGATATCCTTTTCAATGTCAAAGTTAATTGGAGATGCTAAATAACTCACCCTTCACTAGGCACCAAGCTGATACCCAAAGTTTATAATTTTACTGCCAAATGAAAACTTCTGACAGGTTATAGTAAAATGTAAAAGGGAGTCCTACCCTAATAGTCCAATTGGTTTGATTTTAATTGACGGAGTCTGGCTAATTTCAAACCTTCTCCTACTATATTTCTATATGATGCAAGATACTAAAATCAAAAAAAAAATGTCTTTCTTCTTTAAAAGTCCTTTTGACAAATTGATTGGCATTCAAAATGGTCTAAGTATTGCTATTGATTGACAAAACGGAAACATAAAGCATTTGGTAATCTTTATGGCCAAGCCATTCGGATACCGTTCAGTCTCATTTGGTTGGTCTTTTTCAATGAACATAAAAAAAGAGTGGCAAACAAACAAAAAACTTAAGCTATTTATTAGGATAAGGTTTTTGTTCTTGTTGTTCCTTTTTTTTAAACAAAGAAAATATCACCCCAAAAAATAGATAGGAGTTTTTTTTTTGTCTTTCGGCCCCATGATATTGACCATGAGAAGGTGTGTTTTTTTTTTTTTGTTTCCTTTATGATTGCGACATAAGGTGGATACTAAAGGACATGTTTTGGGTTGGTAAAAAAATCGAGAAGACTTATATGTAACTATAGCCTAAACCTAAAAAGCAATTTCCTTCTTACTTTGGATTTAAGGTTTTTCGGTGGTAACCTGTGAGGTGTCCCTGCCATCATGATCATTTTGCCATTGATCATTTTTTTTAAACTTATATTAACTACTGGTATTTGAAAAAAAATGTGTCTGCACAACCAGTTAAGATAGTAGAAAGTTTTGAGTATGGAAGTCCTACCTATCATCATGGCGCAACTGAACTAGATATTAACAATGAAGTCGGGAAATCAGCAGCCAGGTAGACGAGTCTAGAACCACCAAATTGATTTGGAAATTTTTCCAAATTTTTATTAACTTTTAAAAAGCCAGTACGTGAGATCTGGTCGTGCATTTTGTGTGATTTTTTTTGATATGGTGACGGGTGAATCTATGTTTTATTTGGTTTGCACACTTGGGTAAGTTGTCTACCTTTTACTGCGGCAAGGGTCGACCGAAATTGGTTTCTACGGCAATTTTTTTTTCCTCTGTGATATTGTAGAATATTTTTTTTTTTTGTGAAGGTAAATTGAAAGGTACGAAGAAATCCCACAATTTATTTAAACGGACGTATTATAAGGGGCTTTTTAACTTTAAACATTTTTTTATGTTGGCTTATCATGCGGGATGGGACTTTATAAAATAAATTAATTCAGACATAAGAAAAGATTTAAGTTAGGCAACAAACAAAAATAAAAAATGTGTCTTAAAGTTTGTTTTTAGCAATATAACAAAAAAATATATTTGGCAGTTATATAGGTTTTTTAGAGACTCTTTATTGTTTCGAAACTGTGTTAAATTTTCTGTCATTTTAAATGCTCTACCCAATTTTTTTCAAGTTAAAAAAGATTAGACGTACAACATACTGAATCGGAAATGTGATGAGAGGAAACCCAGACGCGACTTAGTTTAAAAAGACGGATACTGAGACAATATTGAAATTTTTCAATTTTAATAAGACCGAAAAGAGACTTGAAACAGTCTTGTCTGATTTCGACTCATGGAGAGCCAAAAACACTTTTTTAGTTAAAATATTTGTTGTTTCCATTAAATTCTTAAACGTATAGAATAAACCGAAAAAATGATTTATTGCACAAATATTTAAACTGCGTTATTTATCGCCATAACCATAACTAGGTAGAAGTGTAAGTTATAACAACTTATTTTCCCTTAATTATCTTATAATCGATGCAATATTAGAAAAACATAACTTATTAAACAAAATAATAAAAAGTTATAAAAGTCTAAAAAAAAATTGAGCTTAGAATTATTGATTTGCAATTTTTTAGAACAAAGTTATAAATTTTTAGTTTTTTTTTTTTAAAGCAGAACCTTTTCCATTAAAAATTTGGAAAACCAAAAATCTGGGTTTTTTGAAAAAATATTGGTGGTGGTGTCCGGTGAACAATGGATAGTCCTGAAATAAATGACTTATAGCCTTTGTGTTTTTTTTTTGTTCAGTGTACTCATATTAGCCTCACTTTACATTTTTCAACACCACAACTACAAATGAGTTAGCTGCATGGTTTTTTATGGTGTTGAATATTCCATACAATATCTGTGCCAAAACATAAATGGAAATGCAATATGCTGCAGAAAATAAGTTCTGAAAAAGTTTTAGCATCTTTTGTATAAAAAAATGAGTGGCCAACAGGGTGTGTATGAAAAACAAAATATATAAATAGTTAAAGGTCTTATTTTAAAGATATATTCTTAAGAAAATCTACATTTTATTAAATCTAGCTAGATAAAGTAGTTTCATAATAATATTCACTGTAAATTAATTTTTGTCTTTTATTTGTTTCCCATCATTACAAATTGCTATCGATTATCACTAATTCACTTTTGATGTAAGATTAAAGATATAAAACTCACGAAGGTAAAAGCAATATACATGGACACTTTTCAGTGTGGCTTTTCAGTCAAATATTAGCTATTTGGGTTGTACAAAACGACATTTTATTAATGATCTAAAACCTAACTTATGGATTACCAATAAAGCTCCCTGATATACCACGTTCATATAGCCTCTGATATGTAGAAAGATCGGTTGTTTTATCCACCCAATCACTACATGAAGACACACAGTGCATCTTTCTTTTTACTTTCCACACAATTTCATAAACTGATTGCTTCTCTTCGAACAAAATAAAGCAGAAGCAAAAGCAAACATACACAGAAATGAACTCGTCTCCTTCCACAGAAAAAACTTCCAATGTAATTTAATCCCTTTTCACGTTTCCCATTTAACCCACCTCCCATCAAAGTCGTAAAGCTTTTTGGCCTCAAAAATCTCTGCGTTACCCATACTGTGTATATTGCTGATGGAGATTTTAATTGAGATATCTTTCAATCGAATCAATCTTTTCCAATGTAAATTACCTTTTGGGAAAATTAATGGTTCGGTCATTTACCTACCCAAACGTGTATACTACGCTTTACATATTTTCACTCAGCAAAAATAAAACGTGGAAGACACTTTAATTAGTCCCATCGATCTCCGGGGAGCTCATTCTCTTAATTAAAATATAACCTTCATTGATGTGTGGATTCCCGCAAACTCAGCTTGGTATTCAAATTCGTTAATTTAATTGAAAAAGCCCTAAAAGGAACACATGGCATAGTTGGACGACTGACTACTGGACGATGTAGAATGTAGGAAAGCTTCGTCATCAGGGCATCATTCCACATCTGTGTCGTTTTTTGCTTCTAATTGAAAAATAACATCGCACCTTTTTCGATGTTGCTGATGGTGGAATGTGTTTCCATGAAGCAGTCGGTTATGGTTGCTCTCGGATCAGCTATTCAACTTGGTCCCAAATTGAAATATTTATTTGAATCATTTATATAAAATGACGACGACAGCAACAGCGACAGCGACAACGCCAACGACCGGTGCTTAAGAAGGTGGAGGAAGCACCTTTTTCCGAGATCCGACAAGGCACTCACAAACTCACATACGCCATCTTTTATACTCCCATGCTGGTGAAATCAAAATCGATATCAAAACAGAGAGGGGGAATGAATTGAATGTATACGGAAAGAATGAGATGCCCTTGGCCAACCGCAAGGTTAGTAATTATATTTTAAGTGGAGCACACCACCCGATGCGCCCGCCCTCTAGGGTAAAGTAAGAGTAGTGGCGTGCTGGAGCGTAGCGAACAGAGGATACATCTGGTGTTCCACTTTCGTTACAATTACAAAGAACATTAAAGCAAAGACGATTTAGGTTCATTTTCAGATTGTTACCAGTACCAGTTCTGCCATTTCCAGAGAGTCAGTCAGAGAGGGAGCGAAAAAGGGAAAGACAGGAAGAAAGAGTTGCAGGCGAAGGATAAAAACTGGAGAATGGAGACCAAGAAGCCTGTGGAAAAAAAAATGAGATTGAGGTCGACCGTCATCATCGTGCTGGGGAATGATTATGAAAAATGTTCCCAGGAATCAAGAATGTGAGTGCTGTGGCTGTGACTGTGCTCTGCTGTATTATACGATGTGTATAGTATACTCTGTGCATTGCAGCCTGCTGCTGCTTTTTCCTTTGAAGACGACGATGACGATGACGACGACAACGAAAACGACGACGACGAGGACATTCAGCTATTGGAAATGGAAAATTATGTTTTTCTCATCCTTCGAAATTAAATTGAGCAGAGGCATTTTATAGAAATGAAATGGAATCGATTTTGTTTTATTTCCACAAGAAGAAAAAAAAAGATGGAATAAGAAAAACTGGCCTACATTTTTAAAAAGAAGCAGCATAAATATTGTATGTAATATGCTTTTGTTTGATTCTTTGTTATATGGGCATTCAAAGAAATTTAATAATTTTAATGAGCATCAGGAATGAATGAAATGTGTTGCTCAGCAGAAAATGGTATCAGATTAGCCGGAAGAAGATATTTACATTTCGATAATTCGTTCGAAATTCCACTTTTAGTTTGTAGCATTGATTTTCATGGAGTGTTTTTTTTTTTTGTTTTACGGATTCTTTAAGATCATATTTATCAAGGATTATAAATTGAGGTAACAAGTTAAAGGTCATCCAAACAGACATTGTTGTTTGATGAAATGGAATTTGGAGAAAAAAGAAGATCTAAGCTGTATGCTGCCTTTTTGAATATCCATAAGATCAGCGTTATAACGATATTTTAAGATCGACAAAAACTTCTTTGAAACATCGCAACTAGAAACCTAGTTAGCAACCGAAAAAAGAGAATAGAAAATGTATGCTAGCCGCAGTTCTAGTATTTGCTTATTGAATGTGATTTATGTACATTTGTGAACATTGCTAACAGAAGGGAATAAGTAAATAAAACTACCTATTTGATTACAGCTAACAGCTGAACTAATGTGCGGAAAAAGGAATAACTGCCCAGATCCCAAAGAAAGGAGATCTAACGCTTTGTGAAAATTAGACAGGGCATGCAAAGGCCAAGGTTATAACAAGAACTGTCCTAAAGCGGATAAAAGAACACTTTGAAGAAACACGCGCCACTAAACAAGCAAGTTTCAGCACCGGATCATCATCGAAGAGTGCATTGAATATCGATAAACTGATAAAGCTGATGTTCATCGACTTTAGAAAGACCTACGTCTGTGTCAATTAAGAATTTATCTGTCCTGCTTTCCAACATTCTGCATGAAGGAAATCAAAAGTTGGGTTAGAAATGCATGTGTATACTGTCACCAATACTGTCCCTGCTTTGAATTAGTGATGTACTACACGCAGTTTTGTAAACTGGGAACGGAGAAATTTGATGAACACTGGAACCACACCGCAAACAACGTATGCTTGCTCTTTCAAAGGATCGAGGACATACGTCAAAATGTATCAAAAGTTGAGAGAGAAAACAAGTTCGTTGGGCAATACAGCAAACACAAAGGAGAGCAACCTTGGAACTACCTCATCTTTTTAAGTAGCTGAATAATCGAAAAAGCAAGGGCTAAGTTCGGGCTGTCTCCAAAATATGGAGGAACAACTCTATAAGTTTAAAAATCAATCTCTGACTGTTCCGCTGCAATTTTGAATCAGTGCTTCTTTATTGGCGCAGCAGATGGAAAGTAACAACCGCTGTCACACAAAAGGTGCAATCGTTCGTAAATATATGTCTGCGTTTAGCTATATTTCTGCTCTGCAAAGCGTGCTTCTTCGTCTAAATCAGGAGAGCGGCACATTGATACACCTGCTAAAAACCTGATTTATCGACAGAAATATCTAAATATTTAAAATTTTCTCCATTAATCAACTTCTTTTTAGAGAAACAGCAGTGTGTTAAATGAGTAGGTATTCATTCCAGTGTCGATATTTCACATCTGGAAAAAAACACATAAGATTCAATTAATCAAAGATTGTGTCTGGCAACAGCTGTTAACAGTGCAATTCAAGCTCTCTCATCAATGAGAATCTTCCCTTAGGTAATGCTCCCTCATTGATCATTCAGGACCAGCTATTAATCTTCATTGTTATCTAAGACGCCTGACATATTCGAAAAGAAAAATATTGAAACAAAAATCCTTAATTGAATCGCAAGAGTCCTCCAAAAAAAAAAAAATAATAAATAAAACAAAAACAATAAATTTTCTTATAAATTTGCTGTACTTTATGCTACCTACATCACATAAATATAGCCTAACATTCCTTATAATATTTATCAAGTTCATTAACTCACTTATAATACCAAATTACTTAATCTACTAGCCACACATCATTAATGAGGGTGTCACATTTGTTGGAAGTTTATTTCAAATAAGACAGGAAATTACTCTGTCAATTTGTTTTTAACGCATATTTCGATTCACCCATCAGCAGTTGCTATCAACGAGCAAATGAGTTCGCACTCTTCTTTCTTCGTTCGGTCGTTCATTGATGAGGATTCAGGACTCAGCATAGCAGTTGGTCCAACAAAAACAAACACCTAATTGAACCTAATGCAAAGCCATTTAATGACGCTATCCTGTCAAGTTGTTGGGGCTTGGTGTCATCAAATGTTAGAATGTGTGAATAGGTATAAAAAAAAACATCAGCTAGCTTCCTGCTGGATGTAGCAAAAGTTCTTATCATTAAATCCCCATTAAGCTCAATATGACGCTATTATTTGACGGAATGGACATTTGGAGGTGTTTTTTTTGTGATTTTATTGATAAATATGGCCACCGGAAGTTTCAAATTACAAAAATTGAATTTGGGATACACGGATAACGAAAAGCATTTTGGATAAAAATAACAATATAAAAGTCACTAACATAATAATTATTGTGCCATTACTTTCAAATTGACATCGTTTTATATTATTCAGGGTGTCCCACAACTAGAGATCAAAAATTAATTGTCAACCTTTATTTTCAATTGGGTTTTTTTTCAGAGAGTACCTACATTTCTTTAGAAAGAATTTGGTTACGGTTTGAGATTTATTTAAAAAGAATAAAAGTAGGTTATCGGTCATTTTTAATTTTCAAGAATACCTCCCAATGGTTGAGTTTTTTACGAAAAAAATAATGAAAAAGGTCAACCTTTAACCTTTTTCGCTGAAAATAAATCAAAACTGCTTAATGCAAAAACAAATTCGAATTTGATGAGAACGTGGTTAATTTTGAAGCCGATGACCAAAAATAAAAAGCCTAATAACCTGCATATCTGCATGAATCGTGGCTTACAAAATACTAACGGTTAAGGGAATTCTGATTGATAAACTTGCAGATGAAATTTATTTTTTTCTCTCAAAAATAAAACTCAGTGGTTAAACTTAACCTAAAAAATAAAAATATAACTCTCCTTGACCGTTTTTTTTTGGTTGAAAATAAAGGTATACCCTTTAAAAGGTTGAGATTTATTTCTGATCTCTACCCTCAACTCATAGAAAGTATTTTAAGATATGATTTCTAGGTAGATTCTAAAAGAAACATCGAAATTTTTTCATTATGCCTTCATTTTTATTCAATTTTTCAACTACTTGTGAAAGAAGTTTTTACTAGATTAGATTTGGTTGGGAAAAATAATATTATTGAAAAAAATATTATTGATGGTTCATGTAAACATATCTCGGTTCTTATCAAACAATAGTAGAGGATAGAGAAAGAGCCGATGACTGATAAAATATAAAAGAGAGCTCAGAATTGCAAGAATAGATTAAATTGAAACAACCGTTTTTCTCAGTCACTGGCAGATAAAGCTAATGAAAAGGGGTTAAATAGGCCCAAAATGTTTTGATAGTCTTTCGTTTTCCCGACGATTTTTTGAAAAAAATCGTAAAAATTTTAATAGATATTGGCTCCTTTTTAATGAAAAAAAATGTGGAAGGTAACCTTAACCTTAAGGTTTTTGGTTTCGGTTTTCTCAGAAACGGTTCATCTGACTGTAATAAGTATTTGTATTCAAAAAAATCTTAATTTTAAATTAAATTTTTAAAAGAAAATTGTCTCAGTTTAAAAAAGAAAAAATTATTTTAGGAAAATACTGCTCTAACGATTTTTGAAAATTTTTCTTCAAATATTCGTATTTTTATATTCACACTTTTGTGGCTTAGCTCGGCAATTCAAATAATGAATTTTATACTTTATTATATTCTCTAGTGACATTCTTGTTTTTGTTATTTACTTTGTGAATTCTAAAGTACTTAAAAATTTGAAGCAAGTACATGCTATCCAGTAATTTTTATTTTTAATGTCATACTTTTAAAACTGGACACTGGACTTTAATTTGTGGGGTTTAAATTAAATCTTGTGTCTCTCTAAACTCTTAAGGTACTTTTAGTATATTAAAATAATTTTCAATTTCCATAATTTGGTATTATTGGTTTTAAGGATTAAGCACTTACAAATGTTAAGTTGTAGTCATGTTTATTGGTTTAAATTTCTGATGTATGTACTTATGCATAAATATATCAGGTTCTTATAGCACAATTGTTTTTCAATGTATTCAACATGAGTGCAGAGTACCTACAAAAGCTTAATAACTCTAAGTACCTCAATATACAACTGAATAAAATAGTTTAAATACGACCTTACACATACTTTACTCAAAATAAATCCGTAGAAATATTTTGAAATAATTTTTGAAAATCATTAAATTCACCCTACCACATAATTGAATTAAAACATTCTCCTATATATAATGTATGTATATGAGCCAAACAAAACCAATAAATTGTATATTTAAGCTACATTTGATAGCAAAGCAGTTCCTAACTGTCAAAGCGAGAAAATCCTTTGATATATTTATTGAGTCCGAAATCCCAAAAAATCCGTCCAAATAAATCTTAAAGGACAAAAGCCAAATCATTGTGCCAATCCTTTTTATTTCGATACAAAAAAAAAAACTATCTATATCCTCAAGCGCGTATAAATCACTAAAATCCCAGGATTTTCGCATTCAAATCGATTAAAATTCTCACAAAAATCTCAGCCGATGATTTGCTAAATCTCTTTCACATTGTCGACAAATTTTCATCCAATATAATGCACCCACACCAAATTATTCGAACAAAGCGAGAAGTGGGCCGGCTGTACAGTTTGTGGTGACGCAAGCGATCGGGTCGAACCTCGAGCCTGGCATGCGGACGAATGCTGGCTGGTATTAATGAATGAATGAATTCATGACAGGCTTAATCCGCAGCAGGATTGTTGGTCTTTTCGGTCGGGGCTAACACGAAACTTGTTTAAAAATATATTTGGAGGGAAAATTGCTCTATTTTCAAACTATACAGATGAACGCTGACCAATCAACCCGCTGCTATAATTTGCTTCGAACCAAAGCCGAAAACGTAGTGTTTGGATTTTGAATTTTCGATGCTGCTACCATTTCAACGCAGCACAATATACACAACATTTCTATTCTGAACTCATGGAGCTCCAGGGGCTTTGCAAATCCTTTCATTTGCCTGTGGAAGTATTTTGTGGTGTTTTCAAAGGTCTGCAGGAATGTGTGCCTGTGCCATGATAACTCGTATAATATTAATATCAACCGAACGAAAAGGTTGGATACTCTTGATAGAAATCGTGCGGTGATGGTGAGAAGTGGGTCTTATTTTGCCACGCAGGATATCAGATGTCCAATATTACATCTCTTTTTGCTCTGCCTTGTACAGGATACCAGATATACTTAGCATCGCTTTGTTAACGTTTCATTGAGGGAAAAACAACATCGATATTAAACGCTCTGAGCTGAATTTTGGCGGAGGTAGTAAGAGATGGTAAACTCGCATGAGGTATAATTTAATGTAATTATTTGCTTTGAGAATCAGCATGCAAACATTAATTAGTCAACTAAATAAAGGTCGTTCTCTTATTAAGGATAAGAAATAAGAATACGAAACATATATCATCGGATGGTTGAACTGTTGAGATTCGAAAAATAAAATAAAATCAATCTTCTGATGTAAAAAATCTCGTTTTGGTTGAGGTGACTTTCAGTGGGAAAAATTCTAATAAACATTTTCTTCGGCAGTTTTTATTTTCTATTAGACTTAAAATATGGAACTTGTTTTTAACCAAAATCGGACCACCGAAAGTCACTTCTCTCGAAATTGCCAGCTGCTAACTCTCGGAATCACAGTTTTATGCTAATTCTGGATTTAGCACGGTGCAGATAGAAAAACGTAGATAATTTTAGGGGATTCCTAGTATTCCGGAACAGAAAAAAACCCTGTAAAGGAAACTCTGAATTGACAAAATACAAAATACTTGAGAATTAACTTTATTTGCGCTTTTTAATGACAATCGGCTTCGTGGTCTGGTTTTCTTTCTTATCTCTGATTTTCCTTCTCGAACGTTTTGACATTTGGGTTTATGAAATGGCTAAAAGATAGAGAAGACCATCTTTATTCCTGGCTGGAGGCTCGGAGGGTGTTCAGAGAGTAGATTTTGTTAAACTAGTAGATTTTTTACAATATTTTTATATTTTTTTTTGGGCTTGTGCTATTCGTTATAGATTTGCAAGGTTTGAAATATTATTTAACATTCTTTGCTATTATCAAGGCTTTATATGATGGATTTAAATCAGCAGTTTGAAATACAAAATGGGGTTAGGCAGGGTTGTATACTGTCACCAATACTGTTTCTGTTGGTGATTAGTGATGTACTGCCCGCAGCTTTCCGATTTGAAACGGTGGACTCTGCAATCATACCTCAAGCACCTGGACTTTGTAGATGACGTTTACTTAGGTACTCTCTCTATGAACATGGACTTCTATCAAATCACTACAAGGGTGGACGGAGAAGCAGAAATTATTGGGCTAAAGATCAACATGGAAAAGATGAAAAAGATCAGTCTTGGAACTTCTTCATCTAGTCAAGCAATTAGTATTTTTGATTATCTTCTTTAATACCAGGGGTTGGCGTTCAGTGCTGGCTAGACAGAGAATCGAACCCATAAATCCAAGTTAGCAGTCAAGCACTCCTTCTACTGCTCAGGGGCACCAACATCTTCTTGGCAGGATATTGTCTCTAATGATGGACGAACTGAACTAGACATTAGAATTTGAAACTCTGTCAAAAACATGGAAAATTAATTTCTAAGCTAAAATAACAAGCTAGAACTGTTCCGCTCCCACGCGGAACCGTATCTCGAATGATGAGCTTCATACTGGAACAGGTGATGAACCCATTGATTCTCTCATACGAAGAAATAAGTGGCAGTGAATTGGAGATACGCTTTTCAAGGACTGTGAGTTAAGCAATACAATGGTACCCTCTAACGCACACAGGCAGACGAACAGACCGACCTAGATGTACTTGGTTCAGAACGGTCAAAGGGGAATCAGCAATCAGCACAACTGGGATGAGTTGGAGGGAGTTGATATACATCACCAGGAACAGTACACGATGGCGTGTAAGAGTAGTGGAGGCCTTATGCCCGCAGGCGAAACCTCGCAAACTTAATTAACTCCTAAGTAGAAGCAGTCAAGAAAAAAAAATGCAAGTATCGACTACGAAGAGTTTATCAATCTTTCAATTTAACTTTCACCTAATCCTGAATCCACCACTGTCAGAATCTTTTAAGTTTCAAGCCATTCAAACTAGAAGATTAGGTGCCCACACTCAACCCAATTGTACATCTAATTTAATTATGTTTGAATATAAAATTATATTATATTTTTCCATTTGCAAAAGAACTAAAAAAAACTAAATTTTTATGACACCAATGGGTCTATAGAAACCAAGTTATCTGAATTCATTTCATTATTATATTGTTCTTTTCTAACCTTAAAGAGATCAACAACTCCCCAAAGTCTCCTGGGTGCGCTTTCAATTTATTTTCTGATACTTCTTGTGGCCGATATCAGTAGTTCATTTAAAGACAAATTAATGCAGGACAAATACACCAGAAAGCGTATTATGCCTTGAGAAAAAATAAAGGGTTTTTTCCCCTATGCCATATCTACGTTGTTGGTATATATATACTTTTGTCATTGTTATCCTTAATTTCCCTTTGTGCCAAAAATTTAGCATAAGATAAGAATAAACAAAAGAAAAAAAGGTCAAAAACCAAAAATCATGCATAATCCTTTATCTTCTATATGCTGCGAGAATAGGTTTATAAACTCGAAAAACAAAAGGGTTCAGTTCGGTAGGAGTATCTTCGACGAGCGCCATATCTGCAAAGCAAAGAATTTTTTTCATTCTTCTTTTTTTTTAATTTACGGTTGTCCTTTTTTTAGATTATTTTTTTATTATTTTCACTTTGCTTTTTTTTTTCTAAGGATGAACAACACCAAACAGCCGAGAGTAGAAAACTTTTGGTTTATTTCTTAGTGGTTGGTTTAACATTTTTATTCCCTTGAATTTTAATGGAGAAATGCAAACCATCCGGAAAAAAGGATAAAACTAAACTTAAAAAAAAGGGTTATGGAAAATATACGAGTATTATTTTTTTTTGCTCATTCTAAATACCTTTCGGGGCTTATCTCAAGGTTAATATTTAATAAGTGAACGTTGGGAATATTTTTCATTTCTAAACAGACCCAGAGATGGGTTTAATTAAGAAAAGTAGTCATAATTGGTGTGGACAAAGGTATAGTTAAGCTTAATTAATTACTCGAATTAGGACTAAAGGTAGGTGGGTATAGGATTGTAGGTGAATCTAAGGAACTTGTAGAAAAGTTAATCTAGGAAAGTATCTTTCTATTGTATCTCTACGACCTTCAACTTTGTATCTGTTAATGTTATTGATTTTCTTCTCCATTGGAATTCATATGACGTACATACTCGTACATATAATATACGACCTTGAAAACCTAGGCAATAAACATGATGGACCAAACCCTAATTATAGCTTACGTATACGTACATATATAGACAAACCGCAAAATTACCCAGCTATTAATTTATATATTATTTTGCGGGCGCAGGAAGTTGAAATGAACATTTTATTTTTATTTTTTCGTCTTCCTTTAATGGCTGTTAATTTTTTCTTTGCCTACTCACATCAGCTTTATGGCATCACCAGCAATAAAATACAGTTAAATCGATTATTAATGACAGTACAAGTTTGGGATGAATTAATTTATTGTATAGTCCCGTTTTGGGAGCAACTTTGGATCTAATAGGCTGAATGAAATGAAGAAGAATGGATTTTCTTATGATTTTTATTGGTTTTCTTTTCTCTATGTTAAACGGAAGTGTTGCTAATGTGGCTCTGGTGGGAGGCAAACATTTTGATATTAATTTTATGTTTTATTAGTTTTTTTTTTTTTTTGTTTCATTGGAAATGTGTAAATGACAATACAATTACTAAGTTTTTATTTATCAACATTTTATGCTTCCGAAATATTAAGTATAAAGTAGATGATATTATCTCTCATACATTATTTTATTAACGTTTATTGAATTATACAGGGTGATTTGCATACGGTTTGACAAAAGGCTAGAGTGTGTAGGTTGAGCAGAGACAAGAAAAAAAATAGTTAAAATAGAAAAAAAAGTATCCTGCAATTCCATGAATAGGTAAGTGGACGAAATGTACAAAATCATTTCTTTCCTAATTCCTTTTTTCCTTTGTTTTAAAGTTAGACATGCAAAATATTTTGCAATTTCAGGAAGATTCGCAGCACGCGATTCAATCTATCTAGATTTCGCAGATTATTTGCATTAACACGATGTTTTGCGTAGCCCTACAGATCAAATAGCATGATATTGGTGTCCAATTGAAATCCATAATTGCTCGTATTGTGTGGCTTTGTTGCTCCGTCTTGTTGCACATATCGTCCAAGTTTTGATCTGCAATCACCTTTGAAAAAAATTGGTTATTATTCGTCAATATCGCTTCGAATTGATATATCCGAAGAAATATGAACTAATGCCACGTTTCAACCATAGAGCACCTATATGATCATTTGCGGATTTTTCGAGCCTAGTTGGCAATTTTGTTTGCTATACCAATATAATATACAATATAAAGTAGCTTCCTAAAAATTAAGAAAAATCAAATTGTTGTATTATTTCAACGACCAAGAGAGTTGGGTTAAGAGAAAAAAAAAATCAAAAAAGCAGAATACTCCTTATTTGAGTTGAAGAATAATCCAAAAAAAAAGTTTGAGCTCAAAACTGGAGATACGAATTTTGGGATGTTTCTTTCAAAAATCTTAGAGTGCTTTGACAAAAACTAGTTTTTATACATAATTTGTTGTTTTTTTTTAATTTTATAGAAACTATTTGAAATTTAATACCTAATACGTTTTCGAAACCAGTTTCTTTTTCAAAAAAAAAAGATTATAAAGGATCTATTTCACAAAAATTTTGATCGCAATCCGTCAAACCGTTTATAAGAAAATCGGAAACTAAAACTACAGTTCTATGACAGGTAACGTTAGTATCGGTTTTTTAAATAATAATTTTAGATAAAAACATCAATTTCTCCTCTAAGACCTCTTTCATAAAAGTTTTGTCTGCAATTGAGAGATCAATAAAAATAAAGAAGCAAAGTCCATTCTATGGCAGGCAACACTAGTAGCTGTTTTTTGAAAAATGTTCTTTGACATCAAAATTGTAAAATATATTTTTGAGATAAATAGATTTTTTCCTAACGATTAAATGGCAGGTACCGTTATTTTTTTGAAGCTAAAAAAATTAGATTCTAGAATCATCTAAAAAGTTTCAAGTTAGAAGAAAATAGCTTTAATAGTTTTGGTACAGGTACAGACAGACAGAATCTCAAGACACATGCATTTGCGTTCTCAATGTTGTAAGCAATGTTTATATCTCGGGTTCAATTTTTGTACGAATCCAAAAATCACCAATAAATTTTGAAAATTCTCCCTTTCAAATTCATGCCCATAGCTAGGCGAAGCTTTAAAAGGCCATAAATCTAGCATCCGGCGCGGCGTCGAAAATCAAAACCCTTCTAAATTCATATTTGACTGTAAAACTAAACGGATTAACGGACTTCAAAACCCACCACTTTTTTAGCTGTCCGCTTCACGTGAAAGGCCCCATACCCATATATGAAATTTATATTTGAACCTACAAAATATAGAAAAAAAGTTAAAACTTTATTTATCTTGCAAATTTTTCATCGGATATATTTCACCATGAAATATCAACCACCTGTTGTTCCTGTGACAGATTGTGGGTTTTCATTAGAAATAAAAAATCTCACAAACCACAAGCGTTCATTCTAAATTTTCTTTTGATTTTGAATGTACTCTAACCTAAACGTAGGTAAGGCTAAGGTTTTCTTTTTTTTTACCGTCAAAACCAATATTTGACATTCTAAGCCCCATGCAGTCATCTGGCTTCATGAGGATAAACCATATCCAATTATTTTTACACTTCGATGATGATGCTGCTTGATGACGAAGGTGTGCTTTAATAAAAAAAAGATATGTCCTTCGGTTTGTCAATGTCAAAATGATTACTTCGTCTGTCACCTTTTACAAGGACACCGCATTAAAATGAAAATAAGAAAAAAAAACATATTAGGTACCTTCCCTAAGTAAGTTATTTAACATCAATCAATGTCTAGAGCAGTGAAATTGTCCTAAAAGACGTACATCTTCATACTTCATACCTACCGCTATAATATGGTGTTTTTATTTGTAGGGAAAAAATTCACGAAAAAATAAATGAAAAAGACCTTTCAAGGACTGCAAATCTGAATATATTAAATTTTTTCTTTTTAATAATAAATTACTTTATTTTCAATCTTGGATATAAAATATTTAAAAATCTATTTCATCGACAGTATTTATTTTTATAACTTAAATAATATTTTTATGTTGTTTTTATTTCAGATGTTAACAATATCAATTCATCAACAAAAGCATACGCAAACGATTGGAACCAAAATGTAACGAATAGAAATTATTTTGAACAACATTACTTACATCGTTCGCAATCAACAACAACAACAAAAACAACTGAAAAAAGCATAAGAACAAACAACAACAACTCTAGTCATAAAAGTAATTACTATATATATTTTTTCTAACATAGTTAAAATAAACATTATTTTATTTTTCTTTTATTTAATTTTCTATTTAAAAAAAAGCTTTAGCACAGTAAATATAAAAAAAATATACATATTTAAATAGAATATCTGTAAGAATAAACGCTGAAATTACAAATTTTTCATTAAATGCAGCTGGTTAAAGAAAAAAGAATTATGAATTTAGTTGCAGAGCATAATATTATAAAAGTAGGTAACGAAGCATACTCATTAATTGTTAATGTAAATAGATATTTAAATGTATAATAAAAAAAATATGTTAAATAAAAAGATTAAAAAAGACAAATTTTAAATTAAAAAAAAATGTTAAAAACAATAAACGTTAAAGTATACTTCACTTGCCTTTCGTTAATTGAATATCAGGGTGATCCATTTTCACATTTGAAATCCACGCAAATCCCATAAAAAAAATGTTGTTCTCATTTTGATTTCTTTGCTGAAACAGATAGGTTTGACCTATAAGGTATTTCTATTCTTATGGTATTCATTTCATGTTTAACTGTAACCAAATATTTCCTATTGAGAGTCTTGACATATAAAAAAACAAACCATGTCCCGCCCAATTTTCTAGTTTTTTTGATTTGTCTGAAAAGGCATTATCAAGTTTGATTAAGTTTTAACATTTTGTTTTTATGAATAAAAAAAAATTTCAAAATTGGTTTCAATAACACCAACTCACTGCCACGTCTTTTTTTGGATTTTTTTTTTTGTACTTTATTAGGAAAACTATTCATATAACTTAGATGAAATTTTTAGGTACCGATGTATTTAGTTTGAATATAATATTTGAAATGCCAAGTAAAAATATCAAGGTGTTATCCATTTTTTTTTGTTTTTGAAAAAAAAATCGACATAAGAAATTGTGTCTTCAAAAAATTAGATGAGAACAAAATTTGATTTTCCAAACCTTGCGTCTGCGCACGTTTTTTATAAAATAAATAGCTTTAAAGGAACCAAAAAATTGATGATATTTTCTGCATAGAATCTTACAAGCAACAATTTTAAGAAAATTGAGAACTTTTGAAAAAAAAAACTAAAGTCATATTAAGTTACGAAAACGAGTCCAAACTTGGCGAATTTCTTTTAAGAAAAAGTTTGAGACACAAAAATGGTCGCGGTAGTAAAAAAAATTGCAAAGTCGTTACTCGAAAACTAATATGATTCGGTATGAAAAAGTACTTTTGTGCAATCCTTAACGGAACACCATTCTGTTCACTAAGAGACAATGTTTTTCATAGTAGTAATACCAAATAATTGTCCCAAAACATATTTTTTCAAAAGACAATTAATTCGTAACGAAATCTGATAATGTTTACCTTTTTCCATATTCGTTTTAAATTTTTGAATCAAATATTTTCAGTACTTTCAGTTAATCAGAAATGACCTAATTTGATTCAATACAATGTTTTTAGCGGTTTCTACGACTTTTCTTAGAGTTTGCAAAACTGAAAATGGACAACCTTGTTGGACAAATAATATATGTATAGGTATTGAAAAATTTAAATTTTTAAAATTTTTAAATTAGAAAAAAAAAACAACCATGTGTAAAAATATAAAATTAATGAAATATTTTAACTAAACAGGAAGAATCAAGTCAATGCGAGGTTTGTTTTAATTATTTAATTTAAATTTCATCTTATTTTTTATTGAAAAAATATCACTTAAACATCAATTTGGAATTTAAAATTATACAGGGTGATTTGGATAAGATGCTAAAAATGGGCAATTTTCTAGATAATGACTTAAAAAATAATCAAAAATCAACCGCAACACAAACAATAAGGTATTGTTATTTCGTTTTGTACTTTAAATTTCTCTTTGTGTTTTTTGTAATTTTTCTATTTTTGTTTATTCTAAAGTAGATCAACTTGTCCATTCTATTTAACTCCATAGGAATTTTGTATGACCTTTTGCTTAAACTTTGGGTAAACCATACAATTTTACAATAATTTCAAGCAAAAGATATTTACAGTGAAAAAAATTAAGGAAACTAATTTTTGAAAAATAAAAAAATATTTTTTCTTAAACTTTATTTATGTTAACTTATATTTTTTTACCAAGTTTTAAGAATTTCCACAAAATTCTACATTATTACCAAAAAGAATTTGACAAACTCATGTGTTGATGGCAAGTGTAAGAACTGCGAAGTTTTTTTTAGAATGTTTTCAAAAAATGTGTTTTAAACTTTAACAAATACCTACTACATACTCAATTTTTCTTTTGTTAATGACTATATAAAAAAATCGCATTGACCTAAAAAATATTCTACTTTAATAAAAACTTTTTAAAAATTAAATTTGAAAATATAAATAAATACACATAAATAAATACATATATATATATATATAAATACATACATATATCACTTTTTGTAAACATACAAAACACTTTACTTAGCTAAATCTACTCGATCAAGTCGACCAATAACATTAACAAAATAAATACTATTTAATAATAGAAAATTATCATATTAGGAAAAAAACAACAACATACATACCTAGATTTAAAATAAAAATAATATTTAATGCAAAAAAGCTTATTAGTGATACTAATTTTAATATGAACATAAAAAAAACACATTAAAATTTTAATTCAAATTATCAAAAACAAAAAATATTTTAAAATAAGTTGTTAAATAAATATATAAATAAATAAGATATTTAATTAGTTGAAAATAAAAATGTTTACTGATTTATTTCACAGTTAAGTTTATTTATTACTTTTTTTTTAACTATTTTTAATATAGATAATACATATATATAAATATATATCATTACATTCTTATAGAATTATGTTAAAATTAAATTTATAAAAAAAAATACGAAAGCAAACAAACAAATTAGTTGTTGCACATTTTCAAATCTGTGATTTCTGTGTCGCAAATATTAATGAATAAGATAATATAAATAAAAAAAAAATTGTGTATAAATTTTCACTTTCTACCTTCCCTAATCAAAAAAAAAATATAAAAATAAAAATACCGTCATGATATTTTTATTGTTTTTTTAGATTTTAAATTCTGCATAAATCCACCTCAAGAGTTCTATTTTTATAGTTAAGTAAGACACAATATCGACAAAAAAAAATGATTTAAATAATTTACCACAGGACACATTATAGACAAACCATAATTTAATTTATAAATAAACAATAGGTTAGGATTATCCATAAATTCAAATTCACACCACCCTGAAAAACACTAAACATATGTATTTGGTAACTCCCAACAACAACAAAATTTAAAAAAGAGTTCTTTTGTCCAGAGTGGCAATAAGTAACACAGAAACAAATTTATATATATTATATATTACAATAACAAATAGTTAGACTATAATTTTATGTTACTATTTGTACATTCTCAGTAAAAAAAAAAAAATTAGTTAAAACTTTGTATAGCTAGCGAAATTTCACGACAACAAAAAACCAAATAGAAGAAAAAAAGTAAAAATTAAAATAATAGTTAATAATATGAAAAAATCGTTACATCATCAGTTTTAAGTTTTTAATTTTGAAACAA
This sequence comes from Syrphus vitripennis, assembly GCA_958431115.1. Taxonomy (NCBI): domain Eukaryota; kingdom Metazoa; phylum Arthropoda; class Insecta; order Diptera; family Syrphidae; genus Syrphus; species Syrphus vitripennis. The sequence goes on from OY288108.1 coordinate 34,328,553, forward strand.
ATAAATATATATACAAATTTTCAAAAATAATATGGAAAGAATTTTTTTTTACTAAAGATAAAAGAAAATGATAATTAATTTGTGCCACACAAAGTAAGTATAAGTACTATATACTTAAATCATTGTATCATATCATATTATTTCACTATTTTAATTAAAAACAAGAGTTTCATATACAAAATGACGTCTTCCCAAACGTAATAATTTACATTTATTCAAGACATTCTTCTTCTTCCACTTTTACCGGGTTTGGTCATGGTCCAAAGCATCCTGTTTTAAAGACTCCGACCACAACTTCACTGATTCACATTCACTGATTCATTCAAACGTCGACAGGCCTCCCGGTTTTGGATTGTTTCATGTCTGAGGCCAACTAATTGCAAGTGTCGTTGCATTGTTACAACAATTTTAATAAATCTCTCTTAATATTTAACCTACTTTTATTTAAATCAATAATAAGATCAAATTCATTGAAAGCCAAACAAGAATTAGTAATTGGATTGTGTTTAGAATAATTTGTCGTGTGAAAAGGAACATATAAAAAATTACCATCTCTAGGACGCAAACTACGAGAAGGTACATAAATATTGAACATTGATAACAAATCAGAACAATCAATGTTTGAATTAAGAACATCAAAAGCAAAGAGTACTGAATACAATTTTCTTCTCATCACTAAAGGTTTTAAATCAATTAAAGTACATCTGAAAGGGCCATAAGAAGGAAAATCTTTTCTGAACTTTTTCAATCCTATGGATATTAGATTGCGTGAAGGGATTCCATATAATACAACAATACTCCAACAAAGATCTGACCAGCGAAATATGAAGGGTTTTTAGAGTATAAGGATCTTTAAAAGACTTAGAGTTTCTAAAAATAAAACCCAATATCGAGTTAGCTCTAGAAATTATATGGTCAATTTAAAGTGAAAAGCTCATATTAGAGTCTAAGATAACTCCCAGATCCTTTTGACTCAATAATCTTTCTAATGAATGATTCTCAATTTTGTAATCAAAACAAAATGGATTCAGTATTTTTGAAAATATTACAAATGATTCAGTATTTTTGAAAATGTTAAAATACTGCATTTTTTAATATTGAAATATAACCCATTTTTATAATACCAGTCGACTATGCAATCAATGTTTATTTGTAGTTTACTGGCACCTAAAGGAGATCTACACATCGAAAAATTTTAAGATCATCAGCATACAGAAGACACCTGGAATGTGAGATATGATTCGGCAGATCATTAATAGAAACAATGAAAAGGAGTGGACCTAGGTGGCTGCCCTGGGGTACGCCAGAAAGATTTTCAATTTCATTTGAAAACAAATCACCAATTTTGACATACTGTCTACGTCCAACCAAATAGCTTTTAATCCATTTAAGGAGAGCAGAGAGAAAACCAAGCAGCTCAAGTTTTTTAATAAGAATGTTGTGTTGTACACGAGCAAACGCCTTTGAAAAATCGGTATAAATAACATCGACTTGCAAGCGATTTTCTAAACAACTAAGACTGTAATTTGTAAATATTGATAAATTAGTTGTAAATCCAAGATTGAAGTTGAGAAAAAAAAAGTTAGCATTTCAATAAATAACACGGGTAGCGTTCAGTTGATAGAATGTAGAAAAAAATGCTGCCTGAAAAGAGGATCGAATCCACAAATCCAAGTAAGCAGTCAAACACTACTTCCACTGCACTAGGCCACCACCATCTTCTCAGAATGTTATAAGAGTGCACCAGAAAAGTCACAACTGTTTTCACTAGACAGAAATAGATGTCTGCGCAATATCAAGAGGATTTTCTGGCCAAATCGTATCTATAGTGATGAATAATGCGAGAACAGCGCAAAAACCCATTGACGACATACGAACACATAAAAGGCAGTGGAATAGCCGTATGCTTCGAAAGGGTATTGAGTGAATTGCTAGCCAAACAGTACAATGGAAAGCTTTCACTCAAACAGGCAGACGAGCAGGTTGACCTGGAACCTCTTGGCAAAGAATGGTAAAGGAGAAATCAGCATATTTCAATGAGCATTACAACCCAAGTACTCAATATGCAGAAAAAAAAGATTAAATAAAAAAGTACGTATACGCCACAGTGATTAACTAATATTTCTGGGGCTACGAGTATTCACAAGTACTTTCTCTACTGCTTGAAAGTAAGAAAGAAAGTGTTAAAAGATTTAAATTCAAATCTCCCAATTTATGAAAGAAGTTTTACTTAGAAGTATTCAAATCAATATCCTTCATTTTCTCATAGATGTACCACATTGATTTTTTTCTTCTTTTTCACATTTCATCTTATGATTTCAATATTGCCATCCATATTTTAAGGTTTCCGGCTTTATGTACCTTGTACCACATATACTTTAATATACTCAAATGTACTTCAATACAAAAAGAAAGAGTTCTCAATGCAGTTGTCGGTTTTCAATAAATTGAAAATTTGCACAGACAAAACAGTTTTCTTTTTTAATAAAATATTCATCTTTAGAACTTGAAGAAAAAAAAAATTATAATGCATTAAGGAACAGAATAAAAATTCAGCAGAAAACTAAATCCTTTGCTTTAAACCGTTTTTACTTGTCCTACTTTCCACAATACAATTTTAAATGGTACGATTTTTTTTCCTGTGTCGCAGCCAACTGGCGTTTTTTCAAAGGATTATTTTTTGACAAAATTGATGGCTTAATGTTATCTCCTCTTAAGTCGAAACTAGTATTTGTATTAAGAATGCAGTTGCATTTTTTTGTTGGGTTGTTCCCACTACACTTCAACAAGTTGACCCCTTTTTCTAAGTTAACGATTTCCATATATGTCAATGCCTGAATGGAATCCATTCAAAATATCCAACTATTTTAAAATTAAATATTTTTATTTAAAAATCACACCATTGTGTGTTCCTTTTTCATCCCAGAACTTGGTTACCAAAGTGTTGTTTTATTAAATGAAGTAAAAAGGGTTACAAATGTTGTTCTCAAACAGCTTGCCGTGATGTGCCATTTGAATGAATTTAAACCCAGGGCACTTAAAGTTGACCAGATGATGTGCCCACAGATACTCCACAAAATGACAAACCTACCAATATATCCCGAACCCAAAACCAAACCCAAAATTGCTTCATCCCTTAAAGCAGCAGCAGCAGAAGAGATGCAGGGTGCAACCAAAAACAGGAAAGTAATTTGATTTTAATAACCGGCACAATTTTGGAATATACAATTTGTAACCGCATCGTTCACATTAAATATTATTTGTTAGGATAATAATCAATTAACGGTATCACCTTAACCAAGCCAGCCAAACCCGCACCTTAACCCCTGTGTCATTCCGAGAGATGAATTATTTTATTGTTGTGGTCAATGTTGCATGAAATCAATTTTATGCAAACAAAAGCCATTAGCGGATGCTATAGATTGATATGAAACAACGGTATTTTGTATTTTATGATGCATTTAAATATTATAGAGGTATAGAATGTGTGAATGTATATTTTTTGGTGTAGATACAGGTGGAGCAAGGATATTTTTGTACAAAATAACAAATCAGCATTTCATCAATTTTGCATCATGAAAATCAAATTAAGGCACACCCACAGAATTCTGATAATCTGATGATGATGAGGATGGGACGGCATGCGGGTGGTTATAGTTGGTAAATGGGCATTTATGTATAGTTGCTGCGTGATGTGGACCGCAAACTGTAAGGAGATTTAAATCAACAGGATTTGTTGTGGGAAAGGTGCAATTTGGTTCGCAAAGCATATTAGCACACGTGGATGTGGTCTGATGATGATGGAGCCCCTGTCTGCTGCGTACCATTATGATTTTTCTCTTTGCTCTTGGTCGTGGTGGTGAACCATCAATCAAGATTCATTATTTGTTTTTTTTTTATTATTTTGAGTCGAAAACATGTCATCGCCTACGACTTGTCGGGTCATTTGTATTCCAAAAAGGTGCTGATATAGGCTACTCTGACAGTTGATTTGGGTTCCTACTGTCGATGTGTATGTTAGTTGGCCTATTCCAATTTGATTTCTCTTCCATTTTTTTTCTTTCTTTTTTTTCATAAAATGAATGACATATTTGCAACACAGGATATCCATACGTGGTATGATGATTTGATATTAAGGATGCGAGATCTATTGGCTTTTATTTAGATAAGTTAGGTATATCCTGCTTTTGATGATGATGATGGTGTCAAACCAGGGCAATTTAAAGGAACAAAAGTTTTTCTGTTGTGTTTGATGTAAATATATGGAAATAAAAAAGATTTGGGTTTGAAGTTTTTGAACAATTGGGAGTAATTCATCAATTTAAATGTTTGAGTGATATGTTATTTAGAAACACGTCGTATTGTAATCTGTTAGGTAAACATTTTTAATATGGCACCGATATGAACCGAAATATAGTGGGCATTTGATGTTTCAAAAATTAGTTATGCAAGGAAATGTGTTGATCAAAGCTAATGCTCCCAGAAAAATATACAGAAGTGAGTGAATGTGACTTGAGCTGAAATGAAAGCTCTACACGGAAGCTGTCCCTTTAGCGCTAACACAGCTCATAGTGTTGCGCAATGTACAAAAAGCATATTGACGGCAGCTTATATGCTTCGCATAATGGCATGAGTAAAAAAGCGTCAAAAATATCGTCTTAAACACAATACAGCATGAACAACATAGCTGTTACTGTCATTTAAAAGAATTAGTCCTGAGAATCCAGTTAAAAAAGTATAAGCAAATGACGTTCTTTTACTGTGTTTTGCTGTGGCGATCAATATAACAAAATGGATGAAAATTAATAAATCACCAAAAGGACACACTTTATAAACGATTTGTGGGTTGCAAACACGTGTATTACACACAGCATGTATTACTTTTTTTTGACCATCGAGACTGCTTGGCTTTGTACTTAAATTTAAATTTCACAAACTATAGCCGATATAGTTGATCGCGTTCGGGTAAGGGAGTGTCCGCTAAAGTATCATATAACATGTAAATATTATAGGATCCACTGTTGTGAGAATTTGTACCCTTAAGGGAGTTTTCACTGTAGAAAGAGCAGTGAACCAAGATAACTACCTTGTTGTACACCAGAGTCTGTATTATTTGAATCAGAAACGATTAGGTACTCATACAGGGGGTGATATGGATAAAACAGAGCACCTACTTCAGAGCAGGCTCTCAGAGCAACTGCTCAATATAAAAGAACATGCTCCGATTTCGTATGAATAAAATGTTCAATCGAACCAGTGAGCACTTCCTCATAATTCAGAGTACATACTCTCATACTTTAAGTCAAATCATATTTGTTTTTTCAGTTTGTTTTTAAATGATTTAAAATTATTTTAAAAATGGATTCTGAGAAAAATCAAACTAAATTTGTTGCTACAATAATTGATTATCCTATTGTTTTAAGTAAATCCAATTTGCCGGATATAAAAAATAAAAAAAATAAAGCTATAGGTGAAATAAAGAACAAATTAATAACGGAAAATGGCATATTAATGACAGAGGCACAAATATGGAAAAAAAATTAATAACATCAAATCAAGAGTCAAAACAAATTGTTCTTAAAGAATGGGAAGAAAAGTTTTGAGATTTTAGGGGAAAATTATATTTTGCCTGCCATACTCTTTTTTCACTGTGCAGTTCTTCAACACTTGTGGGGAATTTGACCCAGATGATTGCCGCACAAACAATGGAAACGGTCTTAGACACCGTAGACTGGTGTACACCAATGTCTTCCGCAACTCCACTTTGAAAGCCGGGATCTCCTAGGTATCGTAAGAAAATTCGCATTTTTTGATTGTTTGTCAATGCACCACCTCTTCTTTCTTGATTAGACCCAAAAAAATGATTAGCAAGAAAATCAACATTTTCCTTGCTGAATCGGTATAAAACTCGATAATCATCTTCATATCCTTCCCTTCTTGTTTTATAAAATTTGCGTTTTCGATTGAAAATTGGCATGAATTCGGCCATTGGAGAAAAAAGAAGAATTTTTATGAACGTTGAGCAAGCAAATCAGCTATCTCACATATACGGAGCAGCTGCTTCTATTGATGGAGTACCTGCTTCGGTTTATTCATATCATTCATTGGAGCAGGTGCTCAAATTTGAGGAGGTGCTCATCGAATATGGAGATGCTCAATCGTTGAGCACCTTCTCCAGTATTTTATTCATATCAAATGAAGCACCTACTCCGAAAAGCTGAGTTTTGAGCAGGTACTCCTTTTTATTCATATCACTGGCAACTCAATATGTCCTTCCCTTCAAATACGACCTAAATGATTAAAAAAAAATGAAAAACGATTTCCCTGTCTGTCTGGTTTTCGTTGATGTTCCTTATGTTTTATAGAATTAAAGCAAGCTGAGACAAAGCTAAACAACAAAAATATTTTTTCACAAGCTATTGCCATTTGTGAAAAATTGAAAAATTCCAAAAGCATCACTTGTCAAAAATTGAGTTCTTCTCGCCCTATTCTCACACAGGAATGGTTGAGAGTTGTAAGCCATGGTTCTTTATTGACAGTGGCGCCATTATTAAATATTTCGATCAAGACGAAATCTACGAAATTCTGGTCTGTTTTTGTCTCGTGGTCTTAGCTATAATTATGAGTTCATTTGTTTTAAGACAGGATGAACTTAACCTCAATTATTTTTATTAATCTGCTGTATTTTTTGTTGTCCTTTGAATTGTTTTCTAGTTCTTAAGACCCATCCTTTAATTTTTTCAATTTAATTTGATCCTTTCCAGATATTTCAAAAATGTAAATATTCCAATCACTTATGTATATGTCAATTTTAAAGAACTTGCCAAAAGGGTATATTTAAATCGATTGATTCCTCTAACCATCATATAAATGTCAAATGGCATATAATATGTTAGAAATATGTACCACCCCAGGTTAAGAGATTATGATAAATCAATTTAGTCGCCGCATATACGAACCTCTCAACGTTCATACAACGAAATATAAGCATTCCTACAACCATGACGATGACGGAAATTGCTTACATGGTCTTCACGTATTAATATCTAAATTGAATATTCGCATCAGCCAAAAATAATTTTAGCCCAAAGGAAAAATGCTTCAACGAGTTCATACTTATGTTTGAATGTGAAATTGTCAATGGCCCCAAACATGTATTCACGAACAGGGTGGAACAAAACAAAAATAAGTTTTTTTTATGAATGAAAAAGTTTTCATTACATTTTATTAAAAAAAAATGAAGGATTTAAAAGTGAATGGCAGATCTTCATATTTGGAACATATAATGTATAATGGGGACTACAATCAAAAAAAAAATATCGGCAACAATCGACTTTTTGCAATTCGATTTTGAAAAAATCAAGTTAATTTTATAAACTAGTCTGAGAACACTATTTATCATAAGAGATGTTTTACCTTTTATCTAAATTTTGTTTCAATATACTTATGCCCTATTTCTTCCACTTTATTAATTTAAGATTCTCCCTTAAAAGGAGAAACTGGTCCAACAGTGAGACACCGAATAACTTCGAAGTAATTTAAAAACTCGTGGTGCTTTCTTTCTTTTTTTTTGCTTGCATCCAGCCTGATGCAGAAAAATAACTTTTCCGCCTCTGAAACAAAATGAAGTAAGTAAACTAGATGGGCTAACTAAAGTTTAAATATTTTATGTTTAACGTAAAACCCTGATTTGATGATGATTCGTTACATATTTTTTGTTTTTGTAATTTATTTAATGTATTTTTTAAAATTTCACCAACAGTAAGACAATGTCGGTTGATATAACCAGTTTTTGAAATTCTATGTAATTTTTCAACGAAAGTGTCTCAATGTTGCTGAGTGTTTCAGTGTGTTCGTTTTATTGTTTATATATGCTTTCGAGCATTCTTATAAAAATCTTTACTTCACTTTTTCAAAATACTCTTTTTTATAAAAGTTATTTCAATAATTTATACTGCCACAGTCCAATATTTCATTGCTCCTATCTAACGAAGGCTATGCTTCTTTTTTTCTATATGTTCTTCATTTAACTGAAGTAGTTTACCCTTCGAAAACTCCCTTTCTGTATTTCAACTATGATCTAGATTTTTCATTGGTGCTCTATTCAAATATTTGACAAGCAAAAAACATACGCTTTTGAAATAATGCCTTACTCTGGCGTATACGCACTTTCTTTGTTTTTTGTTCATTAAGCTGCAGTATATCTTTCATATAAAAACAGCTTATACCTATTGCTTTGGTGTTTTTCTTGCAAGATTTAACAATTTGGAACCAATAAATGTAAGTATTATATGGTGTATATTGAGGCCGGTATGTACCAAACGTTCATAACTCAAAACATCCTTCCTTATTATTTCCATTTCATAAGATACTGATGGAGGATTATTTGAGTTCGAGTCTCATTAGCTTATCAGCAATCGATGAATACCGGCCTTAATGAGTTTCAATTCCATAGTCACCCTATGAAGGTGTTGATCCAAAAAGATTAAGGGTATCTACATAAGGGGTATATATATTCATATGTAAAGTAGTGATGTTTTTGTATAAGGGGCACTGCTACTCCAACATTTACACGTGTTCCCTTTTTTTTCATTCATAGTGGCTGCCAGGCAAATCGAAGTTCTTCTGCTAAGCATGTTCCTCCAGTTAAGCCACACGTTATTTCAATCGAAAGCTCATTAAACCCTCTTGAAAGAACCCTTGAGATATTTAATATACCTAATACCTATATTTATGTATAACACGGAACATGGGCTTCTTCTTTCTGGATGATGTTTCTACATTTCTCAGACTCAAATTTTTACCCTTCTCTATCTCCCTCTCTCCGCCTTCTTCTGTAACACTAAAATTGTATTTTTGGTGATGGTTTGCCAAATGGCACAGTTTCCATATGAATTGGTTCACATTAAGGGTCCAACCCCCCTTTAATCGAATGCTATAAAATACGACTTTGTTGATAAACGGATGAAGGGTGAAAACTGGGAACATCGGTGGTGGCAGAGTAGTTGAAAACGCACAACAAGTTCAAAATGATTAATCGCTCCCAGAATAGGAGCCCTACTATTAGATGGGGGATTTGTTGAGAGTGAGTTACCCGCATAGTTCCGGGGTGGTCATAGTTTTAGATAAATATTCAGCTCTCCGTCCTGAGCCTAACCATCATCAACAAACCCAAATAATTTTACCCACTGAATAGCAAGCAAATCCATTCATCCAGAAGCTATGTTCTCAGTGTTCGTCCAAGGAGGAAGAACTCCACTGATGGTGATGATGATGATGACGGTGACGATGACGAGAAGGAGGAAGTGCGGAACTATATAAGCAAATCCGACCACTACGACGACGTAGTCGTTGTTGTTGATGTCGTTGTTGTCGGAGGTCGTTTACAACAGCCAAAGGCAAAGCAATCATTATTTACAGATGAAAGGGAGCAAACTCTATGCTTCACATGCGGGTCGAGTATATACAGTCAAGTTATTCATTCCATAATTTCTAATGACGATAAAGTCACCGTACACCGTGTATAGTGTTACATAGAATGTAGACTCTGTTCAGGCCCTAAGTTGTATCGGAAATATAAAGTTTGTGGCATGGAACACAACTTGACGTGTTCATTTTGCCCTATATTTTGCAGAAATATGGATGGACGCGCCCCCATCTATTTATGAAGGAACACAACAACAACCAAACTGGACAAATGGAACACCCAGAAAAAAAAATACTCCACATAAATATTGTTTGTTCACTGTAAGCACCCAGCAACATACGACTACATTATTTATTGTGAAAATGTTCTCAAACTCTGAGTGAAAAGGTGAATTTTGCAAGTAGTTTAGTCTACTACCATACAATAATAATAAGAAAAGAAATCAAGAGAAGAAATATCAAATTCTTAATCCGTTTTCCATTATTAGCTGAGATTTGAACAAAATATGTTTTGCATTTAAAAACTAAAAAATATTATATTTCTTGTCAATTTGAAGGTCCTGGTTTTTTTTCCAAGATCTGCCGCAGTGTAAAAATTTGGTCAATGAACTTTCGTTTTCTAAAGCTACACTGATATCGACTTATCAGGTTGTTCAGGTTCTTGCTCCAGACGCTCACACAGTAGGTACGACGCAGAGAATTTTATAGAAGATGTTAAGAAGACTGAATCTTTTGTAGCTGGTAAGTTTAAGGGTCTCTTTTCTTGAGGATCGGGGAAATAATGCTGAGGTGCCATTCATCTGACATGCTTTCTTCCGACCAAAGTTTGCAGATGAGTTGTTGCATACTTCTAACTGCTATTTTTAATTTATTTAGTTCGGGTGAGCGGAATCATTGGTTTACATCTTTTTTTTTTTTTTTTTTTTTTTTTTTGGAAATTCAATTTTTATTTACTTCAATCTTAAAACTATCTTAAAGCTAGACAAAAATTCATGAAAAACTAGCCTAATTATCAATAACTTAAAACTAACTTACTGGCCCTAGGCGGGCGCTCTAAGTTATACTTCATTATCTTAATACTAATGCCTTTCGGCCTATGAACTAATGTAATCCTAGAATTCAATGTGGTTTTATTTTTTACCAAGAAAGAATTTTTAAAAAAACTTGGTATCTCTATCATTTTTTATATTTTTATATAAAACTTAAAAACTATCTAAAACTAAATTAAAACTATATAAAACTACTTAATACTACTTAAAACTACTTAAAACTAGAACAGCCACAGCATTTTTTTTTTTTTTTTTTTTTTTTTTTTTTTATTTTTTTTTTTTTAGGTTTTATGTTTATACATATATATGTATATATATTTTTTTTTTTTTTTTTTTTTTTTTTTTTTTTTTTGGTGCCATCCCGACTGTCCCTGCTTAAAACTAATCCCTAAACCTAATGTAAGTCGGCCAGAGGTCAAGCTGGTTGACTTTTTAACTATCTATGTACTTCCGACAAGAGCCACCAAAACTGGTTCTCCTGCTTCTGCCTATCTCTTCGGTCCCGATCGGACACAGTCCTACTGAACCGAAGTCGCTCAGCGCCGCCTTGTGCGAGAACGTCTCGCTCGTACAGAAGTCGCCGATCCACAGTTCTTCGGCCGACGTGGTAGATTAGCGGAATCGCCTCTCTATCCTGGATCAGTCCTCGACTGTCTAGGTAGAGGAATGCATTAGGCGGGATAAAACCACTCAAACGCACACTCTCAAAGTATCCTGTGTTGGGGTAGTAAGCCCCGAAGATTAGGCTGTTAGCTGAGGACATCGCTCTTGCAATGTGACCCCGAATCAGCTTTAGTAAGAAATTATCTATTCTGTTTATGTTGGCTCCGTTGTATAGAACCTGGTTGGAATAATAATGTTTGTACTCCGACTCTGGTGTTCTGTGTAATCCAAGGCAGCGACGTAGGCACTGCCTCTCAAACACCCGAATCTTTTCCATTTGAGATGGGGCAACGTTGAACCACACCGGACATCCATAGGCAATCATCGGCCTGATAAGGGCCATGTAGCAAATCACCTTTACCCTGGCGTTCAAACGACTGCTGTAAAACAGGCGTTTCGTCAGGGCAAAAGCTCCCCTGGCTCTGGTCAGCGCAGCATTTATATGTCTGTCGAAATACAAATACTGATCCAACCAGATGCCAAGGTACTTTACTACACTTTTATTCGCCAGTGGCTGTCGGTCTGGTCCCACGATCACTAGATTCTTCCAGTTCTTTCTCGTATCCCTTGAGGCTCCAGCCAACGGAGTCCTAAACAGAATGGTTTCTGATTTATGAAAGTTGATTTTCAACTTCCAGTCATCGCAATATCGCTGAATCTTGTCGAAGTCACGCTGCAAAAGAATTCTGATGACCTCGACTTTTGGAGCCGTTCTGTACGCAATTAGATCGTCGGCATACGCAATTGCTTGAGTTAGACTACCTATCAGATCGCTCGTGTAAATGCTGAATAGAATCGGCGAGTTAACCGCTCCCTGCTGAAGACCATTTTTAATGTTGAAAACGGTGGTAGAAGTCACATTGCCACTCTTGACAACAAACTTTCTACCATTTAGCATGTCATAAAGCATATACAAAAGTTGTTTACTTATGCCCAGTCTGGTTAGTTTTAGATAAAGACCCTCTAACCATACGGTGTCGAAGGCTTTTTCCAAGTCAACCAGACAAGCACCCGTGCACTGTCTTTTGGATTTGTTCCACTGGACATCCGAAACGAGTTTAGACGCGGCGTGAATAGTGTCATGTCCCGCCCTGAAACCGAACTGATTATCCGGGATGATATTATTGTCCTCTGTCCACTTGGACAGAGCTCTATTTATAATTTTCTCGAATACCTTACTGATACTCGGCAGAAGACTTATCGACCGGAGATTTGCCGGATTGGAGTTGTCCTTTCCCTTTTTCGGGAGAGGATGAACCACGGCTGTCTTCCATCGCACTGGATAATATGCATTATTCAGTGCGTTGTTAAACAGTGTGGTATATATGTTAACTGCATCCTGAGGAAGATGTCGTAGTACAATATTGGATATACCATCGACTCCTGCTGACTTCTTTTTCTTTAATGATTCGAAGATGAGCTGGAGCTCCAGCTTCGTGACTAATAGGGAACTGATCCCATTTCGTTCGGCGATAGTGGCATTTGCCAAGTTTTCTTCATTGAACCCGGTGAAACCAGGGTTCTCCGATCGCCATTGCGTTATGTCGTTACGAAGGCTGAGGTGGTGGCGCAAGGCTCTGTCTTCCAGATCGTGGTTGGGGCGAATGCTAGCATTCACCTTGTACACTTGCTGGAAAGCAGCCCCCACGGCCTCCACTTTCTCCTGCGGATCTTCGACAATAAAGAAGTCATCGTCCAAGACGGCGTCTTCTGGATCTATGCCTACTGTCAGTAGTATGTCTTTGTTCTCTGTCGTCCTTTGGAGCTTAAGACACGGAAGGTCGTTTTGATCATTCCTTCTAAATATTTTATTAATTTTAGGAAACATACTCGGGTCGCTAGAGTTAACGGACCGAATTTTGTTGTTCCAATACAAATTAATGGACAACCTATAGTTCTCCTTGATCAATTGATTGATGTTTTTGATCGACGACTTCAGCGTCCTAATCTCCAGGTCGTGTGGGTCAGTAAACCGTCGGTACAAGAGTTTAAGTCTTGTCAGTAGTCCACTTTTTTGTCTATGTAGTGCGTCTATAGTCGCGTTCCTGTACAAGTCGGTTGCGTTACGTTCTTTGTATTTCGGTATTGTTCTGTTCATAGTTCGTAGTATTGTCTCGTCCATTTGTTCCAAGTATTGGTCAATTTCAGTATTTGTTAAATTCCTGTCATTTGGTGGGGATATATTATTCGAACGTATTTCGCTCGATAAGGCGTTGGTGAAGCGTGGCCAGCGCGCCTTACTATAATTGTAAGAATGCGTCGGCACAAGCTCCTCCAACTCCACAAGCTCGTTCGGAAGCTGTATTACGGCGGCGAGTCCGCAGTGGTCACTGTCGTACTCGATCGTTCGTAAGCAGTTTCTTGGCCGTTGACCCACAGTGTCAGTTATTGTCAGTCTTGAGTCTTTAAGCAATAGGTCCAAATAGGAACCGCTTCTTGGAAACGATGGCCTATATCAGTAGCCAGAAGGTCGAGCATATACTCGATATTGTATTGACCCATCCAATGAAATAAATGGCCACCTCTTGGATTTTGAATTTGATTTCCCCAATCTACATGTTTGGCATTGAGGTCGCCGGCCATGAGATAATAATTCTCTACTGAGTTCAGTTGTAAGGTTCGAAAAAGTTTGTCGAGCTCTGTTACAAAGTCAGCTGGCTGAGGTGATTCCGGTGCATAAGCCGCTATCGCATACATGCGCCTTCCCTGCTGGAGAGGAATGCATACGATGCACGCCTCAAGCACACGAAATCTGCGTACTTCACTATTGTATATAACTTTATAATTTATGCCTTTTCGTATGAAAATTGCGACGCCTCCCCCTTGAGTTGAGTTGGGCCGGTCTCTTCGTACGATATTGTAGTTATTGTTAGTCAATTTATATTTGTGGTTCAGCTTGGTTTCGCTGGCCATAAACACATCTGGACTTTGGTCTTTCAGCAATTGGAACAAATTTGCTCTGCGTTCGGTCCTAATCAGTGAATTTACATTCACCGCAAGGATCCTAAAGGGCCTCTCCGGCAGCGCGCCTTTAACCTCTAAGTTGCGTTAAGCTTGGCAAAATAGAGTAGATATGGTCCACCCTTTCCGCCTGCTCCCTTATCTGATTATTAAGGCTTGTTAACTGGCCCTGGATGGCCAGCAACATGCCTCTAATCTCGGCCTGCGCGTCAGGAGCCTTAGGCACAAGGGCCTGTGGGGCTGCCTTTGGCGCAGGCTGTACCGCACTTCCCCTTCCTGAAGCCATTTGGGCGTAGGAAATTTGGGGGTTTACGGACGTTGTTGTAGGAACACGCGTTGTTGATGGGCGCTTCTCTACTTCTGTTTGCCTCGCTTTTTTGTTTTTTATATCCTGAAAGACAGGACATCCACGATAATTTGCGGGGTGCCCGTCTTTCTGGCATAATGCACATTTGAGTTGGGTCTTGTCTTCGACCCTTTCCTCACCTAATTTGCACTCCCCTTTATTGTGGTTCTCACCACACTTTACGCAGCGTGACTGCATTTCGCAGTTTGCTGCAGCGTGGCCAAACCTTTGGCAGCGCATGCATTGAAGTATGTCGCCGCGCCTCTTTAATCTATCCCAGGTTACAACCTGGTAGTTCAGGACGGAGATTTTCCTCAAACTATCCAGTTTGCTGTTGGGTGACAGCTGGACCAGGAAGATCGGCAATTTCCGTTTCTCCCGTCTGGCTCTGACTGTAGTGAAGGGCTTGACCTCTTTGAAGTCGAGATCGTTGCCCGCTTTTTGGCGGAGCTCATTTAAGAGCTCTCCCGGTTCCGTGCAGGAATCTATGCCCTTCAAGAGGACCGTTTGTAACTTTACAGCTTTCGGCGTGAAGCTGAAGAACTCAGTTGTAGCTTGCTTTAAGGCAGTTTTAATTTCTATATGCTCTTTCACTGTTGAGCAGTGAATAGCATGTCTACTATTGCTTAAACGTTTAATAGAAAAATTTTGACCTATGGCCGACTTACACAGAGCAATTGTTTCATTTAATTCCATCTTATGAACATTGATGGGTGGCACCCTCTCTCTTTTATTATTTGCTGTAGGCTGTGGCTGCTGCTGTTGGCTCTGCTGCTGCTGGTTCTTCTGTTGATTCTTCTGCTGCTGGTTCTGTTGCTCTTGGTTCTTCCTCTGCGGCTTTGGTTTTGATTTATCTTGCTGCTGTTGTTGCTTTTGTTGTTGTTGTTTTGACGGCTGCTGTGCCATTTCTTTTTGCTGCTGCTGTGGTTGATGGGACTGCAGTGTTGGTGGTTGCAGCTCACCATCATCACTTTTTTGCTGGGCCCCCTTTGTAGGCGCCTGAAGCAATTTTTTCTGCGTGCGCTCCTGTTCTTCTTTCAGGCGACGTGCTTCGTGCTTCTGTTTCAGGGCTAGTATCAGGGGGGTGAGCCTAGCTTGGAGTGTCTCAATCTCCCCCTGTACTTGTCCTATCACTTCTTCGAGGCTTCGCACCTCGTTTTCCTCCTCCTCTGCGGACGCTTCTGGTGAGGAGAGGTCCACAATTTTTTGGCTTCCATTTGACTTGAAGAGCCCTTCTCCTCCCTCGGACATATATTCTATCCTATCTTCCTCATCTGATGACGATGGGTTAATTTGTTTTTGCCTATTAACTGCTGCTGTAGTTTCCGCCTTCCGCGCCGTCTCCTCACCATCAGCTTGCAGCTCAGCTAAGGTTACGGTACGGCGCTTTACCACGTTGGGTGTCGGGCTTGGCTTCTTTCTCCTCTTCATCCTCGTCTCGGCTGACGTTCCCGTTGCCGCATCGGATGATATTACCGCCAGGTCATCTTTCGATGTTGACGGTTTTGTTGATGCCGTTGCCGGTTTCATCGTTGTTGTTGTTGCTGAGGCACTTTTCAATGCCCCTGCTTTGTTGTTGTTTTTTATTTGCTTCTCCTCCCAATCAATGATGTTTTCCACTTCACGATTATGAAAAAAAGCCGATAAAATTTTGGTGCCCGGCTGGGATTCGAACTGGCGACCTTCCGATTCTCGGTCCGCCACCACTACCACTGGGCTATCACACTATATGGGAGTAGCCGCAATTGAGTTAAACTTTGTTTGCACACACGAATTAAGGTTTGCAAAAATGTGAAAGTCGCTTAACCTCTGCACACCTCCACAGTTAAAGATCGACTGATTGGTTTACATCTCCTATCTATAAAGATTCTATATCTCTACAGTGGAATAGGGTACACCATTGCCGTTGCTTGGAATACTAAGTAAGTAGCACTGCAAGCCAAAACATGCAATAGAACCCTTTTATGAAAGCAGGCAGATGAGCAGACAAGTAGTAGAAGCACTTCTTGACGAAGAACACTCGAAGAGGAATCAGCACACTTGGGAAGAATAGACAGAGCTGAAATTATATCTAAAAGAACCGTACTCGATAGCGCGTAGGAGTATTAAAGGAGTATCCCACAAGGGGATATTCAATAAGTGTTGCCGTAATGTCAAGTTGTTTGCAACTAGACTAGTCAGTTGCTCGCTTTTTTTTTAGTTCCATAATTTTTCTATCAAATACCAACTTCAACACTGCTGAAATCTCTGTATTAAGGGAATACCCAAACCCATCCTCGCTCAAACTATTGAATAACTGTATATAGGTTACTCAGTTTTCCTGCAGTAGGTATATGCCTAAAGTAGTTTAGTTTGTAGTGCAATATAACAGTTCATATATAAGAGCAATATACTGCGCTTAAATGCTCTCCGACTACATGAGCTGTGGTAATTCGTTAATTTATGGGAACGCACCCCCAACTGGCAACAACCACTACTGATGGGAATTGGGGACGGGATTGGAACCATCATAACATCTCTATGTCTATCGTTTGCGTTTTCGTTTTCGTTTGACAAAACTCCCAGAAATATTCACAAACACTCTCAGCAGCACAAGTATACCTAAACGAGCAGGAATATACACCCCGGCATAAAGCAATGTTGTACTGAGATTTTAATTGAATTTCCGGAAATTGAAAAGTAAGCGTATGTTATGTTTACTTCTCGGTTTTCCCAATGAAAGTGTAGGCTCAAATGATGGGTATTTACATTTATCTTGAAATGTATTTTTCTTTCTTTTTTATGTAGGTAGATACCCCTATCTACCTTTCGCGATTTTGAAAAGAAAGGTCTTGTTTTTAGAAGCCATTTATGCTAAGTAGTACAACTAATACGTAGGCATATGAAAGGCGAGGATTTTTGTTTACTTCTGAGAATATCGATTTCAAAATGTTGGCATTCGATTTGGTAAAGGGATTTGTTTTGATACAAGAGATTGTATGTAAATACATTTTCTTTTGGAATTGAATATACTTATGTAACTTAAAGGTTAAGTTATTCCAGAAAGTTTTATTTGTGTTAAGATGTGTGAAGCTTTTAGCTGAAATAATTTTAAAATAAGTTAGAGACAAGTGAGGTAGAAACACCTATCCGGAGGGTTAAGCGAAGGTAAATTATTTAGTATTTACAAAATGGTCTTGTTTTTGGCATTTGAAGTAAGTTTTAGTGTGAGTAAGGTTAAGTTATACAACAACAAAACTAGTGGAAATAATTTAAGGGATCAAGTTGAAATTTTAAGGTGATTTTCAACAGGTTGTAACTTGTAACTTGAAAAAAAATGTTCAAACAAAAAATTCAAAAACAGAAAAATTTTAATTTTAGCTCTTATAGTATCTGGTTTTTGGATCCCAACTTCAAAATTTTCTTGCGTCAGTGAATTTTAAGTAATGCAAGGAAAAACACCGACAAAATTTTTTTGCAACTTCGAATTCCCAAAAAAACATGAATCGAATATTTCAAAGCGAATAATAGACAGCTTCTAGAATAAAATATTTGTTTCTCATTTTTTCATAAAAAAGACTGAAGGCTAGACTAAGTTATACGAAACAGAGACGAAATGGAAACGAGACTGAAATTTTTTAATTTCGACGATACTGAGACCTTGTTTCGGTCTCTAGGTCTGTTTCGGTGGCTAGTCCTAGCCATTTTTAAAGAAAAATCTAAATATGTATTTTTCTTCTGTAAAGTTTTTTTTTTTGTCGTGGTATCGAGCTTGGAAATGAAATGAAACAGGGGTGGAATCGGCTTACGCGATTGTTGATTGTCGCTTTGTTGATAGTCGTTTTTGATTATCAACTCTGATTTGCTCTGTGTAAAGTGATCAATAAAAACAGGCTGAGTTTTTGGCAGCACTTACAATGAGAAACGTCATTTTGGTTCTCTTTTTTGATGTATTTGCTTTTATTTGACAATATTCTACACACAATTTATTTGCTTTAGAAATTGAATCCAAAATAACGATGTTACTCACAAAAATGTGTGAAAACGATACCTAAATAGCTGTCACTTGAAATACAAGGAAAAAAACGATTGTCGATTTGATAATCACCTTACATGGAGCAAAAGTATCGTTTTTGATTATCAACTATCGCGTTAGCCGATACCACCCCAGTTTTTAAAATAGACATAAAATTGATCTTTTGGTATTATAATTTAAATATGATTTCTGGCTTATAAACGGGAGGTCCAAATTTTGATCACTGTTTCCAAACACTTGTGGCCGCATATCGTCGGCAATAACGTGGCGAATGTTTTAAGCCAAGTGGTCGATCGTTTCGGGCTTATTGGCGTAAGCTAGTGACTTCACATATCCCCACAGAAAATTGCCTAGCGGCGCGCCGGCCGGCGTTAAATTTCACGATTTTGGAGATCAATTCACGGGTTCGAAACGTAATGTAACTGTGTCTCAACATGGACTTTAGATCTGTTTTCCATCCAAGTACTACAGTTTTGTTTATTGACGTAGCCTTTCAATTAAAATTCTCTTATGAAAATCGGGATCGGGATAAATTTGAATAGTTTTTTTCAGGCGTCAATCACTTGCCAGCTGTTAAAATGGCCGCCTTATAAAAAACTGCTGCCAACTCAAAGTTTTATGCCTCTAAATAAACTCTCTGTGTATAGTTTTTTTTTTGTAATAAAGTTAGACTACCACGTAAACTCCCACCACAGAACATGAAGTTATTCATTTTATCTGTGCTTGCTAGAATGAAATTCATAAAGATACAATTATTATTTACTCTGTGGAGATTAGTTGACAATCTCGATCGTTTGCATTGCATGTCATTTTGAATTGTCCGATTGACAGTGCGCACGCATTTGGTAAAGTTTATTTCCAGGGAGTGAACGGAAAGTGTGTTAATGTGTTTGAACCATAAATGAGTGGAAATTATTGTGTTCTTTACTGTCCTTAAAAATTCAAATTGATAAAATCCTAAAAAGAAAATGGATCAAGTTATGTCGTTGTTTGAAAATGCAGATCCTTTAAAAACATGGTGGCCATTTATTATTGCTGTAGCAGTTGGAGTAATTGTGACAATCAGGTTAGTATTTTTCTCTATGGAGTTTCTGTTTAAATTAAGTGAAATAAAATTTAGCAGAAATAGGTAAATCATAAAGAAATTACAGAGGGAGCACCAAAAGCTATCAAAGGTATTATTTGAAGGATTCTGGAGAGAGTTCTAAAGAAACAAAATTATTGGCACCAGTCTTAAAAATGAAACAAATATTTCAAAATTTGGTTTCGAACTTAATTGCATAAGACTTTATACAGTGACATCCTCACAATTGCTAAAAATTTGTTTTAATCTTAAATTTAAAAAAATCAATATTTTTTAAGAAATAGCTTTCGACAAGAAACCATAGACTGCTAATACTTCAATCTTTTAATCTGGATAAAGATCAGAATTATATCAGTAGTCCTTTATTCTATTCTTCTTTCAGGTAGAAATTTTGTTTAAGCTCTTTCACCGTTTTTTTTATTATTTTCTAGCAAACATTATAAGTGGATCAAATATGCTAATTGAATATCCTGAGAAAGTCGAATTGAATATGAGGGTTATGGAAATGAATGAGCTTTTTCTTCCATTTACACATTATTGTGTTGTTTTTTTTTTCAAGCAGTTATCCTTAGCTCTTAAGTAGGTCCTTATTCGTTTATAAATCCTTTAAAACGACGTGCACATTTAAATTATCAAATTAGCGAGAAAATTCAAAATAAAAAAAAAAATAAACAAACATCAACTCAACATTAACATAAATAAAAAAAAAATCAAATTTTAATTTTGTTATTCATAGAAATCGCTTTCCACCTTTTAATTAAGACTCTTATTTCTTATGCTGTAGTCACAAAAACTCTTGTAAGTCAGATCGCAGGGAGAGGTTTTGTAGATTCCATAATCATCATCATCATGAAATCATCTTCAAGTGAGCAACTCCATCATCCATAGCAGTTATTTCATTGCATCTAATTAATTCAATTTGAATATTCACCCGCCTCATTAATCACAACTCGAGGAAGTTTTCATTTTTGAAGTTTTTTTTTTTAATTTATTTTCTTTCTTTGCACTTAAGCAACACAGAAAAATAAATCAAATTAAAAGGATAAATCGAAGAAAGTAAATTTGGATTTTACAGGATGTTTCAAAGAGTTAATGGTTTTTTGTTTGTACTTTCAAACGGAGTTGAGAAATGGTTCAACATTTATGAAATTTGAGAAATAATCAAGAACGAACTAAAAAAACTGAAATCACGAAAAGAAATTGAAAAGAGTTTTTGGTATTTGAGATTGTTTTGTAGTTCAATTAAATTAAAAATTATGAAAAGGCCATATATTTCTATACGAAGTTTATTACAAATTCTATACACTACAACTGTAATAAATCAGCAAAGTAGGAGACTTAGCTTTATTCAATTGGACTTGTTGAATTATTGATACAAAACAGTTTTTAAAGGCCTTTAGGCTACAAAAATTTGCTGTTTCGGCCCAGCAACTTCTCTAAGACTCTTCAGCTAAAAGGGTTATTACATATGAAAAAATACACCTACCCAATAGAATAAGAAAGAATTTTTATTTAACTTTTTCCTTCCAGTGCTAGTGAATTATGAATACGTATTTTTTGACTTTGACAACAAAAAATTCTGAAAAGAAATTATCTTAACATTTAAACGCCACATTTAAACGCTCCACCTTTTTTTCTTCTATACAATTTGAGACATTTTATTTTCTTAGAAAATGTTTATGATTGATTTTTTGAAAAAAATTTACGTTTAAAAGTTATTTAGTGCAAAAGTGTATTCAGAATTTTTCCATATTGACATTTTAAAAAAATCCAATTTTTTTATTTGTTTGTCCTAAAATTATTAATGTAACACATTTTTAAATAATTTGAATGTTTTAAGAGAATGATATTGTCACTCTCTAGAGTGATCAGTGAATAAATCCATTGAAATATTTGGTAAGGAAACTAAATAATATGTAACTTTGTGAAGAAAAATTAACATTTACTAGACACTAAATATAACATGTTTTTCTTTGGAGATTGGGGCCCAAAACATTCACTAATGAAATTGTCATCGAATAAGAGGTTGTGTAGAGTACGTTATGTGGATCAAATATTTCCAAAATCGTGGTGTTTTTGAGATACTTTTAAGTTCCTTAATTAGGGAAAAGAATTCAACCGACGCCCTGAGAGATTATTGCCATTAATAAGCAGAAATTTATGAAGTTGTTCCCACTCATTTTTTTTATACAATTTCTATGGGAAAAACGAAACAATTTTTTTTTCCAAATATGTCATATGGATTATAAAGTTTTTTTTATTCTATGAAATGTATATGAAGAAAAAACTAGTGTTTTACCATTTTTTAGAAATGTTTTATTCAAATACGTCATAAAATTTATTGAGGAATAAATCAATTTTTTAAAATTGTCTCTAAACCCAAAAACAAGGGTCTTAAAAAGTATAGAAAAACAAATTGTTTTTAGCTAAATGTATAATTTAACTATTTTTAAGAAATACTTGGTATGTTTATTAGAAACTTCAATTAATATTTGGTTTGTTACAAATTAATACAAAAAGAAGTAACTTACCGATTTTTGAATTTTTGAAATCTAAATTTTTTTTTTATTTTTAGAAAAAATTTCATATGCATTTTGAAATAAATTTTTTGAAAAATAAATAATTTTTATTGATTAAAATTATAGAAATTTATAGAAATTCTTATACAAATTTTTTTAAGTTGTTGGAACTGTTTTCGTAGTTGTTAACTGTTAACTGACCGTCCAACAGACAGAGTTGCGGTACCAATTTTGTCGCGTTCTCTGTTTAATATCTCGAGTTCAATTTTTTAGATTCCATAGATTTTAGCATTTTCATTAAAAAATATTTTCTTATAGCGTTAAATATTCAGTATGTAATTAATGAGTGTGAATTTAAACGTATGAAAATGAACCAGTGGGAGCCACTCTCTTACATTTCAACCCAAGCATACGATTTTTAAAGTATAATATTTTGAATTTTCACTTGAATTTCCTACATTGCCATTGCCCATCTATGTTGACAACAGTTAACTCTGTGCAAAAAACTTAACCACGTCCTTCGAGTTGTGAAACCATTTTGAAAGAGATGCTTAAAAACTTCCTGGTCACATAACACTCATTATAATTAGTATGCAAAGAGGGCCTGTCAAGGAGTCTTAGTCTTGGCTTTTCTGCTAATTTCCTACACAACCCACCAGGGCTGATGTTTAAGAGAACAAAAAAGAAAAGAAAAAAACAACCACACACTTAAATCAAAAACAGCGAATAGGAACTTTTCTTAATGCATTTAAAAATCTTAATAAAAAATCCTTCTCTCATCCACAGGACCTTGATGGGTGGCCAGCGATGTCCGAACGTGAATCAAATCGACAGGCAAATTGTAATAGTAACAGGAGGTAACAGTGGCATTGGCATGGAGATCTCAAAGGCATTGGCAGCGCGTGGTGGTCATATCATAATGGCCTGCAGGGACCCCACCAAAGCCGAACGTATCGTGGCAATGCTCAAGCGGGAACTACGCTGTCGCACGGATGGAGAATATTTCATCGAGTCGCGCTGTCTCGATTTACGGTCCTTTGACAGTGTAAAGAGATTTGCCCGGGATATTCGGGCTGAATTCGAACGCGTTGACATTCTCGTAAACAATGCTGGTGTAATCTTCAGTCACGAGTCGAAATCCGTGGACGGCTTCGAGATGCATCTGCAGGTTAACTATCTGGCACCGTTTTTGCTGACCCATCTGCTGATGCCGCATTTGAAGAAGTCCGATAATGGACGGGTCATAAATGTGTCGGCCCATGCTCATGCCACAGCCAAAATGGACTTTGACGATCCACTGAATGTGGGCACATGGGCTGTGAAGTTCCATGCACGCGATGCCTTCTCACACTCCAAGTTAGCCGTTATTTTGGCCACCAAATGGCTGGCCAGGGAGTTGAAAGGTAAGTTTGTTGACACAAAAAAAAACTGGATGAAGGAATCCCTTTGGAACATTGTTTGCTATCGATATTTTTGTTTATTTTATTTATTTCAACAAAGATTCAACAGTGACTGTGAATGCTTGTACACCAGGACTGGTCAGAGGCACATCGCACCTGAGAAAGTAAGTAAACAATAATTCCTTTGGGTATATAGGTGAAGCATTATATATTTTTTTGTCAAAACTTTTTCTTCCTTGTGCTGCCTGATGGTGAAACAGGGAGGGTACAAAGGGAAGGAATGGCCTTGAGGGTGCGGTTTGGTGCGAAATCGACAGATTTTACATTTCGAAAAGTCGATAAAAGCAATTGGCAGCAAGGGGGCTATTGTGCTGTTTCTTGAAAAAAAAAGTTTTGCCTCTGCAAGCGAGCCCAATGATGCATCCTTGGTGTTCTTTTTTTTTTGTCCTGCTATAGGGAAGGCAGAGAGTGTAGCTAAAAAAAAACACAACGAAAAAAAGTGAAATGTATGTAAATTATACTTTAAACGAAATAGTTATTGGAAAGTTAAATTGGTTGAAAACAAAGTTAAGTATAGGTTTAGTGATTTTTTTTCATTTGGTTGAGTTTGCTTTGCTCATACTCGTATTACAGCAGCTAACAAGATGGAAATATAAAGTTTATTTTTAACAAAAAAAAAAAAACCATAGAAGTAGGTTCATTCTTATACTTCTATAGTGTAGTTGATGGGAATAAGTTTTGACATAGAAACTGAATGTATGGACCTTATTAAGCTGAAAACTTCAGTTCTAAAAATAACCAAAAAAATACATTGTGATTTTTTAGGCGAAAAAGTTACTTCCTTGTTACTTCAAAGTTAGAATTCAAAGTTAGATTTTAATGAAAGTTAAGGAATATGCAGATGTTTATATTTATTATAGTCTCCATAGACCGTTTTGAATTTTGAGTGAGTTTTAGGATGTGTTTTAGTGGATTTCTCAAGAAATCACAAAATCAGTTAGAAAATAACTTTCCATAGTGGGCGATTTCCTAACCAGAGTTTGGTAAGAATGACATTCATCTTTTATGTGGATTTCATTGTTTTCAAAGACACATAATAATTCAATGGAAACCAATGAAAAAATAACTTTCTAGTTTATGTTGAGGCCCTATAGAGTACCTACATATATGGGAAGGGAGTGATTGGAGATAGCCAGACCGACAGATAAACCGATAGACAGACCGACAAACAGGCGGATAGATAGCTCAACAGACAGCTCGACATACAGACCTCAACCTGCCTGTTTTCCAAGCGGAGTTTCTGGCAGTGATTAAGGCTGCTGAACAAATGTCAATGATGGCGATACCACGGGCAGCAATCAAAGCCATCTCCGACACAGAAATTAGATCCAAGTACATAAATGGTTTCATGCTGTCGCGGGGTTCTTGGCACAATATCAGACTCTGCTTGGTCGCTGGATACTGTGGAAATTCAGCAGAAAGCAGATGAACTGGCAAGGACTGGTTCATCATTTGATAAAAGCGTCTAAAGGTATCATAAAAAGAAAATGAGACTAAATACTGAATACTGGGCTGCGGTGACGAAGAAGTAGAGGAGTCCGACACTCTGCAATATAAGGAAAAAAAATTTGGGTAGCTATTTCTTTGACAGTCTAGCAGATATCTCGATGCAACGGATAATAACATCTTTAGTCTAATGAACTAAATCAACGCCTCCAAATAGCTCGATGTTCCATATAGTATTTCCTAGATTGTACTTCTAGAGAGATGGTAGAATCTATCAGGGTATCACAAAGGATCTAAATGTGACGGGAATAAGATCTACCGGTAGCCCATCAACCTAACCAAACCTAACCTTACATTCCGAGAGACATACCTACGACAAACAGACTGACATTTCTGATTTCTCGCAAACGAATCTAGCAATTTCTCTTAAATTTACAAAAGAAAGGAGGATTTCCATTTAAAATCTTTATTTGATGTGAGAAGGAATTTCTCATTTTCCGAAAAAAAAAACAGCTGAACCTTGCGATATAGAGACAATTATTTCGAAGTGGTATCAAACTAATAAATAATAAAACAATTTTAATGGAAAAAAAGATTTATTTATTTTTATAAATCATCCAACTTAGCCAAGCCTGCGAAACTTGAAACTGGGTATGAACCTAGCTGAATGCACTTGCAGACTGATGGTCACGGGATGCTTCAATTTAAGTCTGTCAATTATTTAAACAACAATTTTCCACCCACCTCTGTTCGAGGCAAGTTGTCTCCAGTCTTACATACTCTCCAAGTTGCCTCATCATGTTCTATTCTTGGAATTGGCTACCCGCCAATGTTGGTTAAATTTGAAACAACAATGAAAAACAACGACGATACTTAGTTATGCTATAACATTTTATTCAAGTCAAAACTCCATTTTTCTTTTCACTTTTTTTCAAGTTTTCAATATCAAAATTATGGAAAAATAGAAAAAAATTAATTTTTTAGTCAAAGTAATTTTTTTCAAAATTTTTTATAAAGTGCAATTTCTCAATTCAATTTTCAATGGGTCTAGTAATTTCACTTTCAAAGACGTTAGCATCCGCTAGATATTTGTTTAATGCCCTTAACCCTTAAAAGATATTTAAATATAAATTTAAATCACATATTGCCAATCACATATTGAACTTCTTCTGTTTATTTTTCAACATTATAGGTCACAAAAGTTATTTTCTATCAAAACAAAAGAAATTGAAATGTATATTTTTTTGTCTCATATTTTTTTAGGGTTAATAGAATCTCAGCCAGATTGTCACAAATCATAATATCATTGCTGTCCTATTAAAAAAAATATTCCAATATGTTCAAAATACAAACAGTTCTCAGTCAGAACCAAGGAACACTAAATATAAAAAGGGCGGAATTCAAATAAACGATTGTTTTTTTTAGCTTCCAACAAAGAAAAGGAAATTTTGATTTTGTTGACTTAGGTCATGAAAGTTCGAGGAAAGAGATGAAAAGCCCAGGCTGTAAAGCCTCGTCTGATTTTTTTTCCATGTTTTCTTCAAAAAATGTTTTGTTTTTCACATTCTTTTTTATTTTTTTTAACTTTTCAACTTTTTCTTTTCAAATATTGACTGAAAAACTTTTGCATACGAGGCGAGAATAAAATAAAACTTTTCTTATTGATGGTAAGATGGCGGAGGATACAACCTACTTGATGAACTTCCGATGGTTGATTTGTCATATTTCGGCCCTCTTGGCAGTTTAATTAACAGATCAGTGCCCCATCTAACAGCAAACTATGCAATCTTCTCTTCAAAAGCCTATTTTTGCAAAACCTTACTTCTCCAAAACATCCTTTCAACATGCATAACTAGTCATATAGGGAAAAGGCAAAGGATATTGTAACATGGAATCAAAATGATAATATTTGTTGAGATTTACTTTTTGTTCATCTGGGCGGGATGTGTGCCTCAGTAAGCACTTTACTTTAACGAACAAGAGTCATGCATGAGGACGAACGATGACGATGACGACGACGAAAGTGCTTGATGGGAACCTTTTTTTTTTGTTTAAGATGTGTTGATGTCGTTGCTTTATATTTTTTTTTTTTTTTTTTTTGTCAAATAAAAGCATCATCTAAGAGGATTTGCTTCTGAAGCTGGTGCTCTGCTGAAAGTGGAATTCGTTCAAGAAAATAACTAATTTCGTTCTCTTCTCATGTTTTGTTGCCTGTTGGCAATCAATATTATGAGCAAAGTGTTCGATATACACAAAGCCCATTCCATTATATCGAAGCTTATAAGGATGAAATATTATGCAAATGGTATTGCGTTTCGGGGTACAGAAACATATAACAAACTATTCACACCAATGTGAGGCGTCATCCTACAGTATATACTTCACGGAGAGTGAAAAAAAAGGATCAACATTCTCCTTCAACACGCATCAGCATCATCAACAAAAAAAAAGAAAAAAAAAAGAGGAAGGATGTAAGAGAGCGGGGATGCTATTATCTTGTAACTCGATTTAAGTGTGAGACAAGCAAGATAAGGAATTTTATTGCGGGATGGATGGAGTGAGTTGTTGTAGTAGTCATAGTCAGTGCAGGATATGAACAAGACGCGCGAATAAATGTATGTGTTGCTTATAGGTGAATACATCGTATATTGGATGTAAAACTAGAAGCTCTGGAAAATGTGATGTGATGAGGGTTGTTAAGTTGAATAAGTTATTTTCTCAAGGAATATAACTTTATTACTGTCAAGCATCATGTATGTTAGGTACACGTACAAAACTGCCGGGGCCTTTTTTTCACTTGGAATTTATTTATTGAAGAAAATCTTACACGCAAACAGGCGTGTGCTTAGATTATGTATTTGCAGTGCGTTTAATATTGTTGTAATAGAATTTTCTGAGCTTACCCATTATGCGTGAACTTTAGCGCTTGTTTTTTAATAAACGTTATTTTTCAATACAAATTGCATTTTTTTCTGCACTTGGGGTTTTTGGTTCTAGGGACGTACTTAGCATTAATTGTTACAAAACAATCATTTGCATAAGACATTAGGCTAGAGAAGTCTAAAAGTCTAACTAACCTGACATTTTAAATTTTTTCATTAAGCCATTCATTTTTCAATGAATGTATGTGGACACCGATTGCTTAGAGCTCGGAAATTGGACCAGGAACTTATGGTAGCTCTTAAAATAAAGGATAAAGCTTTAGTTAATCTTCTTCAACCTGCGTGTGCCACGACTAACGATCTTTCTCTTTACCGTCATTCTATGTCTTTTGGGGGTGAAGTCGAACATTTTTTTCTGATCGACGTATAAGTGTGTATCAGAAAAGGAACCATAATGCTTCTGGATTAAGGCCTCATACAACAAGCCCTATACCAGACAGCTCTATATCTAGCAAGCTATCTTCATTTAACTCCAGCCTTTATTCCAGATTGGCTTTTCTGTTAATCGCAATAATCTTGTCATTGGGGAGAACATTTTTTTTTCTCAGAAGTACTCCCTCTTTGGCGGTAAGATAACTTCTGTAACTACAAAGACAACTATCTTCAAAACCTTTAAATAAGTGCTTGATAAGCGTAGAGCGTCTTTTTGTACCTTTCTGTTCTTGGTCATAACTCTCAGTGCGTGCCCAAATCTCACATCCATTAAGAACAAAAGCATTTGTGGTTAAAAACGGTATTGTAATTTTTGTGGCAATTGGGCCTTCTACATTCAAAAAGTGCCGTTTTGAATTTTTTTTTGTGCCACAAGGAAATAAATTGACACAGTGACAGCTGTGGAGTGTGGTGTGTGCGTGTTGTTGAAGGAATATAAAATAAATATAATGCTGATTCTGAGTATCTTGAGGAATTTGTCACGAGACTAAGCTGTCCTTGAAAAAATATGTTTCGTTTTTTCGGCAGTTACTAGAGACAAACCCCATTGAATTGATATCATAGTCCTAGGCACTACAATCATGCTAATGGGTACTACATCTTCAATAACCACTTATAAAAACAATGGTTATAATAAACTCATTACTTTTAATACCGGTAGCAGCTCAATATAAACTTCGGCTTCAACAAACAAGCGTTTCAACGTACTATGTTCTTAGGTAGCCGTTATTTTTCCCCACATCATTGAACTTGCAAACTTCATTCTTTCTTAGCTGACCTCAAAATCCAAATATTAATAAATATACGTATGCATGACATTGATCGAATAATAAGCTGAACATTTTTCTCGGCAAAGCTTTTTTCACAATCTATTTTTTGAACAATTTTATTTCTAACCAATTTTTTTTGACAAATTTTTCTCTGAAAAAATTGAATTTGAAAAATTTTTTAAATTCGAAATTTATGTATTTCGATTTGAAAATTTTTTGGAACCCGCAAAACACTTTTAATAGAAAAAAATTTTTGTAATGGCACATGTCTGCCGTCTGAACTAAGCGCAGCAACACCTTGGCGCCTTGCAACGAAATTTTGAATCATATAATCTCATATAACGTGTTCATTAAGAAGTTTACCACGTTGGAAAATGAAGATGATATACCATCATTAATTCCATCTAAGAACAAACTTCTCTTAGTATTGAATCTCAAGGAAAGTGAATTAGTAAACATAGAAACACAACTTTTCCCTTTCTCGTTTTCCATACCAAAAGTTACTTAAGAATACATTTAAATTAAGAATTTCGGAAGAAAATGTAATATTTGCAATATATGTACTCGTATATTTCGCTCCTTCTCCATCGTTATTTTACATAAATATGTGGAAGGAAAAAGAAATGCTTTGATTTTATTGAATACAATAAAAATGTAAAATTTCTTTTATCAAATGGTAGGTTGTATTTGCGACTTTATCTCCACTGACTTATGAGCAAAAAAAGAAATATAAGAAATATCTATTTGTAACGTGCTCCAACTACAAATGGAATCAATTTCAATTCCATAGGTATACCAACCAACTGTATATTAAAAATATTCCACTTCGTGCCAATATTTAATAAGTGACTAGCAATATTTCATCACGATTCCCCCATCTTAAGGACCTGTTGAAAAAAAGCTAAATTTAAAAGTAAAAAAATCAAACAAGTTAAAGAATTCAATTGAAAATGGATGTGATCATCTATCTAATTGTGGATACTAACGAGAAGCAAGGCAACGACCGACCAATGCAATGTCATAAAACCAATGCATTGATACAGGACCATAAGGAAGAAAAATACACGGCAAAAAGGACATCAAATCGCAAAGAAATACAAAAAAAAAAAGACAAAATAATCCTTTGCCGGCACCACCGACCGCCACCATATCAACATCGTCAGCTATAGAGGACACTGTCAATGCAATTTCACTTTGCCATTGTATCCTCAGCTGGAAGTGAACAGAGAAAAGTAATGCAAAACTATTCATTGAATTCTCAAGACTCCAAGGAGTCCAGAGAATCCTGTTTTTTTTTGTATTATATGAGTCTGTGCAATTTGAAGAAAATGCACTTAAAAGTACCCTGAAGCTTAACCAAAAACAACAAAAAACGCAGAGCGAAGCAAATGCTTTCACAAAAATAAAAAAAATAAACTTCCCAAAAGACATAATAATTGAGAACAGAGTTTCGTTTGATTGAGTAAGAAAAATAAGAAAATGCAAAAAGGGTTTATTGATTTCTGATTGGTATGCTGAGAGCAATTTTTTGGGCAGTGTTGCCGGATCGGCACTTGATGTTGCACACAATAAAAAAACAGTAAATCCCCTGAATCGACTCTTTATTGAATTTACAATCCATTCAATGTTTCATTGAAATTATCACAAATTATTTATTTAAATCTTTCGAGATCAAAGATTTAACCGTATTTACTTAACAAAATCTTAATAGAAGGAAAATAAGTATACATATGTAGGTACCTTACGATCTTAGAAAATTTTTAAAAATTGATATTTGAAACCAGAAATTTTGATTTAAGCGAAATTTCCAAAAACAGAATTTCGCACATACTAAATTTTACATTTAAAGAATTTCAAAATATCGAAATTTGGACGAAAACAATTTTGGAATCCAAAAGTCTAACCTTCTCTGTCTGTGGGAAGAAAAATATTACATGAAATTTTTAGTTTTTTTTTTCGAAAACTTTTTGATTATAAATCTCATCTTGACACATTAAAATATGGAGTTTTGACATAAAAAGAAGTACAGCATGACATTGCAAGTGTTTTTGTTGATTGTGCCTTGGTCTATTCTCTATTTCAAATCACCATGTGTATACATTAATTTAAAACAAACATATTTCATTTCTATTCTAAAAACCTGATGAAGAATCATTCTTAAAGCATTTTGGTTTTATTTGAAAAATACCATCTAGAAGTTCTCTATAGGTTCATATATAAATGTATACAAAATAAAAATTAACTAGGAAAAACAAAAAAAAACGTCAACATTCTTTTCTAGGAAAATGATTGATGTTTTTTGTCCTGTTTCATTCGATGACACAAATTCTCTGAATGTTTTTGTTTTTCCTACTCAAAAAAAAAACCAAAGTGGAAAAAACAAAATTTTCGATCCACAAAACTCAATTAAAAATGTTTTACATACAAATAGCAATTTTCCTGAAAAATGTTTGTTGTTATTATTTTTTTTTGTTGTTGTTTTCATTTGAAGTATTCTCTTTAAAGTTTTCCATTGATAACCTTTTATCTTCAATTATATTTGATGATGGAGAACTTTTCAAGAATTATATTTAAAATAAATTGAAT
This sequence comes from Syrphus vitripennis, assembly GCA_958431115.1. Lineage (NCBI taxonomy): Eukaryota > Metazoa > Arthropoda > Insecta > Diptera > Syrphidae > Syrphus > Syrphus vitripennis. Next base: position 34,360,252 of record OY288108.1, read on the forward strand.
ACCTTTTTTGAAGTTGCTATACCAACCTATAACTATACCGACCTTTTCCTAGAAAGTTTGTTCGTTCACTTGAAAGTATTTTCCTCTTAAAAGAAAAGTTATGCCTTCTCTTTATCTATACACCGTACTAAGATTTATAAATAAAATAAGAGATATATATTTAAGGTAATGTTGTCGTGATGTAAATAGAATTATTAAGTTTTCAAATCAAATCCTGGTCAAATTAAAAAAGTTAATTTTTATGCAAATTATGAAAATCTTAGTTAAGTTAAATGAATAATTTTCAATTTATGCAAACAAAAACTAGTTTTGCATTTTTGTTTGTCAGAATTTTTTTGAAAGTCCAAAGAATTCTGAACTGTCCTTTAAATAACAATTCCTACCTTCCATGAAATTTTATAATCAATATACAAAAATAACATAACAGTTGCAAAGTTTAACCAAACTACAAAGTACATACTATCTACAGGCATCGTATAAAAAAATCCTTTTCGTTTAATTTAAATCCTTTTAACCGAATTAAATTAAAACTTTTTTTTTTATTCGGCAAATACCCAACCGGATTCAATTCAAATGTGCGGTATTGTACCGGTCATCAACTACATCTCTCTCACTTTTCTAATTCAATAATAATTGCTAGAACCGAGCTGATTCTGAACTTGGTCCTGATGGGTGTGAAAGTGAAATAAAATTAATTAGATTCCAATTCCAAAGCGCCCGCGATTTTCAGATCGATTTAATGAGGCGGTTTTACACTCTGTGGCCAACCGCGGTGCTGATTTAATTCCCTGCCATCATCATTGGCAACAACAAAAACCGCCAAAATAGAAATGCCACAAAAACCTTGACGGCACGACACCAAAAATAACAACAACAACAACAGTGACGAAAGTGACGCAACGCGACGGTGAAACGACGACGAATTTATATGCATAAGCTCCCCCAGGACGAACATTCTGGTTGAAGAAGCAACAAAATCAAGCAACTTCTCCATCATCGCTGTTTCCCACACCTGATGGCAATTGTTGTTTCTCTTCGTTATCCTGATTCCTTAACGGGGGAGTAGATTTAAGGGAATTTATATTACAACGGTATCTAAACTTCATAACCGCAGGCACAACCCTGAAGTGGCGTTACAAAAGTTTCAACTAAAAAAAAAAAAACACGTGGTTGTGCGGTGATGGCGGTGTATAGATTTGTTATAGGAGTTTTAATGGAATTTCCTTATACTTTCTTTTATTCTGGGAATTATGTCATTTCTCTTGTTTCAAGCTTTGTAAATAATAATGAGTAATCTTCATTACACTTCCATTGAGGGTCCTTTCGTGTTTTTTTTTCTTCTACACAGAGCTTGTATGATGCGCTGCTGTTAATATCTTGTCGATTGTCCTTTAACAAGATTTAAACAAAACGCTATGATAAATTCGACATGTCCTTTTTGTTAAGATCTTTCATCATGATAAGAATGGAGCCATAGTAAATCACATGATTCAGTACAGTCAGTTTTAACAACATTGGAAAGTTTTTTTTTGTGTTTGTTTGTAAAACTTTGATTCAATCTTCTTTGAACAAAAAACTTTTTTTTCCATTTTGTGACTGCTTGTAAGATATGTATGTACTTGATTGCACTTTGGTAGATATAAAGTAAGATGAAAATTTTAATTAAATTTATTTATTACCAGCCGGTTGCCGGCAACGCACTCCGGGTACCGGTTAGTAATAAATAAATGTAATTGAAAAGTTTTCTAGTCGGTACCCGGAGTGCGTCTCTTCACCTTAAGAATAAAGAAATTTAATAAAGAAAACTGAAATTTTAATAATAATAATAAAATTGTCATAAAGCAACATTCAGTGCACATAGACAAAATGTAAAGCAATTTAATATAAAAAGTGCGTATACGCTCCAGTGTACCATAATTTTTTAGTTTGACTTGACTTGAAGCTTGCTGCAAGGTCTGCTCATTGGTTTTTTTTTTTTAACTAAACCACAACAAAAACATTGGCACCTGGAAATTATGCCAGACAAATCCAAGAAAAAAAAATTTATGGGGAACCCAGAGTTTCTGTCATTTTTTTCAAAAAAAAATCTGAAAAAAGTTTTAAAACAAGCATCTTTTTGTACCTATTTATTTCCACTTGTCTGTTCCGAACGAATTCTTTTCGTTTTAGTTTGGTTCAAAAATATTTTCATATTATTTTGTTTGATTCAATTTTTTTGACAGGTATTTGTTTTTAAAATTATTTCTTTTTTGACAAATTTGCTCACCCCCTTTTTTGTCAAATTGATGAATAATAAGAAGATTTAATCGGTAGGAGCTTCAAAAATATTTATGTTTGTCTATTCGGACGTTTCAATCGAATTTATCGTTTAAAAGCTATGAGTGAAAAACAAATTTGGGGGCGTTTAACCACCCAAAAAGTGTTATCGTCGCTCATATAAACTTCTGCTTAAAAATTCTTGGAAATACCACAAAAATGTTTTACACTTAAATTCAGCTTTCCGTGGAGCGTTTTTAGTTACTGGTCTGAAAGTCATCGATTCGCATTCCGGTCACCTCCCGTATTAAATTAAAGTAACCTACATACAAAGCTGCAAGTCTTAGACTATTTTTATGCTTTACAAAACTGTATGCTCGAAAGTGTAGCATTTTATAATTTTGTCTGAACTTAAAAGTCACAGTGGTCTCCCAAAGTACTTTATTTGTCATTCTTGAAAAATAAAAACTTTGCAAATAAAAATTTCACACTATAATCAAATTTCGATACCCATGAAAGCAGTCTATAAACAACAGAGCGAACATCCTAAATCGAAAAAGGATATTAAAACTTTTTAAGAACCGAACAAAAACTAAAAACAAACCTTAAAAATAAAATAAACACAAAATTCCGGGTAAACTCTCTTCCACCACAGACAGACAGACAACATTTCAGCATGAGCATCAACATAATTCCGCCCTTTTAACTACCCGCTAATGTTCGCTATAAAATTGTTAAACAAGCTCCTCCATATACTCCCTAATTTCAACACCCTTCTGTTTAACAAAGCCTCCTCAAAAAAAAAAAAAAATTAAAATTAAAAGAGAAAAGGAAAACGGAAAACCCTACTTGGTTCTGTAATTAATTTCGAAATAAATTGAAAATTCAGCAATGGGAATATCCTTCCTTTTCTTTCGATGTGGTGCGCTGTGCACGGTTGTGGCATAAGAAGAAAAAGGAATACGAATTTAACAATACTTTTCTGTCAAGGCTGTTCCTTGTTGGCTTAAGGCGAAATTAGTGGCATCAACATTTGCATTTGTAACAATTTTAACAAAAATTTACACAAAATTTAACCCCACCACGTGTACTTAATTCCCAGTTGGATGGTTTTATTAATACAAATAACACCACACATGATGTGATTCCGTTAACTTATTTTTTTTTTGTCCGCTTCTGCTTGTATGTTTATTTTTAGCTCACCTTTGATGTCAGCAATGTGTGTCAAATGCATGACTTTCCCTTGGATGTGGTTGTTTATGAAAAATCCACTAGAGGGCGCTCAAACTGCCATACGCTTAGCTACTGATCCACAATTGAAGCATGTCACTGGCGAATACTTTAAGTAAGCTTTACCGTTGCAAAGGACGAGACTTATCCAGAAATTAATTAAAATCCTTTTCTATGTATATGTATATAATTTTCTTTGATTGTATAGCGATTGTGAGATAGCAACACCATCGGAGATGGCAAAGGACAAGGAACTGGCAAAGAGATTATTCATGGAAACAATGCGGGTACTGAAGTTGACAGGTGGCGATGATGAAAAGGATTAGCACCAGGATCCCTCAAAACAATTATTATTACTTTAACAATGTTTAAAAGACTTTAGAGATGGTTGATGGTTGAATATAGTGTGCGAAGGGGAACTTATGTATAAAAGAGACTTTTGTAAGCATCTATAAATAAAGATTTTGACTTAAGGGCTGATGGTTTTATTTAATTGGCAGTTGATTGGTTCGGTGGCGGTTGGATAAGTGTTTTGTCATCAGTTTATAGTTTCTTGAAAATTAAAGGAGCTATTAAGAAGAAGGAACACAGAATCTTACCTGCCACTTTAGTGTTTAGTCCTTACATCAAAGAACTATACAACAGTAAAATAAAGACCAAGAAGACAGAGAGGGTTTTTTTTTATTGTATAAAATTGTTTGAAGACTTAAACTCTTTGTTAAATTTGACTTAACTTGATGGGGAAATATAGATAAGAGAAATCAGAAATGGAAGGGATTTGATTAGTAGGTAACTGCCTCAGAAATTTGCTAACTATAACCCTAGGGTATGTTTATGGAAGTTGAAGCCAATCGTATTTGGTAGCAAATTTTCTTTACAGTTATGTACTATAATTTAACCTTTTTTGATGTTCATAGGCTTGGAAGATAGATTAAATGGAACAGAAACGATGGAATTGGAAGGCTTTCCTCAAAATTTCTTTCAACTTCTTTTATTCTCAAAATTATTATCTACAAATTAGGTTTCAATTCCATTGGGAGGTTTTTGGGTGCAGCAAACGATAGGACTGGACTCAATTCAATAGATCTTAAGGGAGTAGTTGAAAAATTAAAAAAAATATGTATGAAAAGTTCGCGTGGGAACCGAACGCACTTTCTATTTTCATATATTTTGTCTTGCAATTTTTGTTCTGTGTTAGTTCAATTTCTTTTAAAAAAATATTTAAATTATAGTAACCTTGCAATATCTACAATTTGGAAATTAGAAGACTGGAAAAAACATTATATTCTTTGCACATTTACAAATTATTTTAATGAAAGATCTAAAAAGACCCAAAGATGCTCACCCTATTTGATTATATAAGCAAAGGTTAATTGGAGCGAATACTCCATTTTCTACATTTATCGTTCATTTTAAATGAATTTGGTCTTCAAATTTTTGTTATAAAAATATATTTTATTTGAGCCCAAAAATACTTTTTTATATTTTTTTTCGATACACACGGTTCAATTGAAAATGATAAATTTTCCAAAAACTCAAAAAAATCGATTTTTATAATTTTTGATCGCCTGATGAAGTCGTATCCGATTATAACAAACACTATACCGTTGGAGGGAGGAAGGACGATTCCGGAGACGGTACAATCATGAATTGTACGCAATCTACCTTGAAGCAGACATAGTGACAAAAATAAAGCTCGGTAGACTCCGGTGGACAGGGAACTTAACTCGCATGAGTGAAGAGGAACCGGCCCGTAAAGTCCTTTGTGGTACATTCTATGGTAGATGGCAGCGTGATAGACCATGCTTGCGCTGGAGAGATGGCGTAGACCAGGACGCCCGAAGCCTTGGGTTGTTGAGCCGATGATGATGATACTGTTGGAAAACAGAAAGTGTTATCTTTCCAAAAATATTAAATTAAAAAGATCAGTTAAGAGGTATAAGCCAGTGTTTGAAAAATAGTCCTAAAAAACCTGTTTTTTGCGCATATTGCAACACGAAAACGGTTCTTTAAAAAAAAATTTATGTCTTAGGGCTTGACAGTCACACTTAGGCTGGTATTTATACTGAGCGTTCTCAACTTTAAGAGCCCTTTAAATCAAAATATGCTCCCTCATAAAGCCATAATGTTTTAACTTTCATGAACTAATGAAGGAGGATATTTTTTAGTTGAGAATATCTTAAACTTAAAAGTGGTTGGTGAATGCCAGCCTTAGCATTTAATTTTTATTTGTTTGTGTTTTCTAGCTTGCCTTTTATGCGTGCTTTAAATACCAATCCTTAAAATGATAATTTCAAGAACTGTAAGACTTGTTTTTTTTGTTCAAGAATCAAGACAATCAGAGAAAATTTTTTTTTTCGAAATGGTTAAGTTTTTTTTTTTAAACCAACAATAAGTAAGAACTGTCAAAAATTTATCTGTTGGAGATGATGCATTCAAAAATAATTTTCGTTTTCTCAGAACAAATGTTATCTCAAAATTATCAATTTTTTTCTCTGAACTTAGATTATTTAAACATATCATCAACTAAGTTCCAGAAATGTTCATATGTATATAACGACGTCTTTTTCACAACGCTTTCTAGCCGAAAATAGATTACTCCAGGTTATTACTTTTTGTTTTACTTGTTGTCCTCCTTATTTTAAGAAAAAAATCTGTCAGCGGAACAGGGTGTCACCTGGTTAAAGTTTGCAGCAAAATCAATTCAAGACGAAGTAGAATTGTTCACCAGTTACTTCTAAAGAGAAATTTCATACTTCATTACCTCAGGCTGAATAGACTGCAGATACTGTGAAGTTGAGACATTCATATAACAAACAATTAGAAGCAGTTGGTCACGTGATTGTTGTTGCATTCTAAAGACGAGCACTCAATAATACAGATATAGACATATTATTTCAGAAAAAAATATAACTGTAGGTAATGACGAGCAAAATGTCGCTATCGGGCATATTACATTCCCCAAACCAGACAATGACATTGACTTACAATTCGGACTATTCAAAAAATCAAAAAAATATTCTTACATATTCATCGAAGAACCACATGCACCAACATGGAAAACACTTGCAGGCAATTGCCATTGCCATCAAACATCTAACCAAACACGCTTACTTCAACTATTGATGCAATGAATAAAGATCTCTTTCATAATCCTTCAGCAAATATAATCACTCCTGAGATATGCATTCTGCATACCTACCCAACCTATGTTTTCGAATAAAGAAGACCAAGAATGTTCAGACATGCAACGGACATTTCTGAAGTCGGTATGTCCTTTGGTCCTTGGTCCTTGGTCCTATACATTGTTCTTTTTTTTATGCATCATAAGGAATACCTTTTCGTTTTTTGATTTTAACAATAACACAAATCGCACTACATGTGGCACACTTCACGTGTTTCATGCTTAGTGCAGCACCTGATGCAGCTGACAACACAATTGGTATAGAGAAGGTATTCCTAGTGTCAGTGCTTATAATTTGTTTTTATTACAAAACCCGAACTTTGTACACATCTGCAAAATTGCAATTCAATTAAAAGTTCCAACATGCTCTTTTCCACCACGGCAAAGTGTTGTTTGCCTCTCGAAATATTGTAGCAGATTTTGAAAGAACGATACAGCGGGCGTATAGGGGATTTGTAAGCCCCCTCAGGCATGATACGATATCGCGAATCTATTTTTACTCCAGAGGCGACTGGTCATTGGGATTGCGGGATGGTGTCCCGCGGTGGCACTGATTTATAGAAACATAAACAATTCAACTGTTAAGTGATATATGTGGTATTGTGGCTGATATTTATAACGGTGGAGACGCCGCACCGCGCCGCGCCGCTGCCACTGCAACGGCTACAACCACGGGAATAGTTCAATAAAAGTTCCACCAACCACCAATAGATGTTCTGGATTCACCCCATATGTTCGTTCGAGTAGATATTCATAAAGCAGCGGATTATTCTTTAAACAAACATTTCACCGAGGGGGGTATATATTTACTCGTATATTGGACTTTTATGGGTAATTGACAGTATGTTTTGACGGAATTCAAGTCAAATGTGACAGTTGAATTAGGGGCCGATGATTGTTTTGGAATTGAAAGAGATTTTTTCCGGACCTAATAATTCATAAAGAAGGTCCTCTACTTTTTCATACAAATAAATCTATACAAAAGTATCTTAAACCTTCACATCAACTATTTTTGTACAGCAAATTTTATAATTGGAATGCCTTTAGGTTATAGGAAACAATAATGTTATTAAATTTGGTTATCATTGATTTCTAATTTATATATAAAACGTTTTTAATTGAAATATGTATGTAGTATGATAAATAGTACCGTAGATTATCATGCAGAAATAGCATTTTCGTTTTGGAATAAAATAATTATTTATCCAAGCCAATTTTTGCCAAATTAAAATATTAATTTGTAAATAAATTACTTGCTTGAATGAAATCATTGAAATTCTATTATATTATAATAGAAATGGATACAGAAATTTATAGTTCAATAAGAATATTTTAAAAATGATCAATACAACTAAAATGTTTCATTTGAATAGTAAGTACTTGGTTTTCAGATGCTTTTGAGAAGCAAAAATACATCTCTCTCATTTCCTCTAATTCTTTTCTTATTTTAAAATTATTGAAAACCAATTATTAAATAATGGCGTCGTTGGTGTTTCCATTTTTTTCTTTAGTTAAATATGTTTTTATTTTAAAAATTACCTTTTCAAATATTTAAAGTGAATATAATGTGTTTTAAAAGTTTTGTATTAAAAACACAAAAGCTTCTTTTCTTGTCAGATAACTTTATCTCCAAACAGTAGTATTAGGCTAATATGGACATTAGACAGTGTGGACAATGATATTACCTGCACTTAATTAATTTTGATTTCTACATCTTTTTTGCTTGCGACTTTAGGTAGGTACTAGAGGATAAATTTAAGACTCTTGATAAATACGATTTTTCTCAAAAAATGGCTCCGACGATTAAGTTCCATAAATTTAAGTAGATGTTGGGTTACTTTTACTGAAAAAAAAATGTGAAAGACTTTCCAAAGAATTTTTTTTTTTGATTTTCATTTTTCTTAAAAGCGGTTAATCTGATTATATTCAATTTTTTATGCAAATGCTATTAAAAGTATTTAATACTCAAATTTTCAAAAAAAAAAATTGACTTTAAAAAGAAACTACAATATTTTTGAAATTTGTTGAATAATATTTTTTTATATGTACAATGTACATACCATCTTTAATAATTTGAACCAAAATTAATTTTAGTTTCAAAAATAACAAATAACAAATAACAAATGTTAAAAAAAAAGTTTCAAAGATTAAAATTTTTTTTCGAAAATGGCACAGACAATTTCGATTATTTTTTTTAAGTGTATTAGTATTAGTACGAGCTATTATAAGAAAATACAAATGTTTAAAAACCGGATCTCAAAAACCTCAGGCAGGCGAGCATGTGAATCGATGGTTCACTGTGACGTATACTTACGTAATTTTTTTTGTTCCACCTCCAAAAAGAACTAATTAATTGAACTGGACCAGCTACATTAACTTTTTTGGAAAAAGGACACTCGTTCTCGAATATAATAACTCATTATAACAAGCTTATAAATCGATTTATGAGTTTTTTTTAGCAAAAACGGCTTTTGGTGCACGAAGTGCATTTTGGTGTATCTTGCTTTGTATATGAAAAACATAGTACATCATGGTGGATGTAGAATGGTGCGACATCTAAAAAGTGGGGGCAACCCTTCCTTAATTTTTTTTTGCGAAGAGGTTATGGAGGTTTTAGTTGATATTTTTTAATACTTTTTGGTTGCTATAATCCAAATAATAGTCTCGTCTTGCTCCTACTACCAATTTCAAATGCTTAAAGACTCCCCAAATCAAATTCTACACCTTAAATTTGGCAGTGCCACCACAAGGGTAGGGGCAACATTAAAAAATACTCGCCATGATAGTAATATGCTTTTCATAAACAAAGTACATATATAATAAATATATATATATAAAGTTTGTACATACAAAGCTTCTTCTGTTTTGAGCTTTAGTGAAGAAACACACCGAAAATAAGACCAAAGCAAAATGATTACCTAATTTCACATTTTAAGCGCTTAAGAGCTATTTTTTCAAAGCTACTAATGAGCATAAGAAAAGTTAGGTATCAAAGCTTGAAATCAAAAGCTTTAATACTTGTTCATCGGAAAAGCTACCAAGTTTAAAGCTTTTGTAGTGCTCAATGAGGTAAATTTTTTTAAATGTCCACAAAGTGAACGCACTTAAGCCTTAACTACATCCAGTTACTTTTCGCCAAAAGTACAAAAAAGGAAAACTAAATATGCGACAGAGAAGCCTGTGTGTGAAAAATGTCTGGAAATTTGTGTTTAATTTATCATTTTTTTTTTTTTTTTTTTTATAATAAGCGCGCACTCAAGGGGATTACTATGTACTTAGGAGGAGAGGATTTAAAAGGAGCTGTCGGTGCACATTAGTCTTGAATTTCGTCACATCACAATGAGAGGGAAAGACAGAGCATGGAAGGGCATTCCACATTCGCGTAGTACGGCTAAAAAACGAATCCCTGTACTTAACAGTACGATTGAATTTGGGTTCAAGAGTAAACTGATGAGCATTCCTGGAAGCGCGAGTATTACGGTTGAATCGTTTAAGGGGAGGAATGCAACTGGCTATTTCAATAGAGCACTTACCGTAAAAGTAACGATAAAAGAGTGAGAGACAGGAAATTGATATCATCCAGATATCTCTATCGCATGTTTTTGTTTATCACTTTTCCACTTTTTTTTCCACAAAGTAATTGTAAAAAGGGCAACAACGCTTTCTTTCCATTTATTGAAATGAAAGACAATAATTACGTTTATCATAATTCCGAGTTTTATTTTTTAATATGATTTTTTTCGAGTTCAATGATCGATTAAGGATATTTGAGTTGGAATTTATCGAAAGTTTATAACATAGCTAAGTTATACACATAGCGCTCATAACTCAAGAGATCCTCCATCATTAGGTCATGCAAGGTAAATTTGTATGAGTTAATAAGAAGGGATTTTTTGAGTAATGAATGAGCACTTTTAAAATTATGAATGCTTTTTTAATTTTATTTAAAAACCTCAAAAATATTGTTTATTTTTTTATTTTCAAATGGGTGTGTTTATCTGAATATCTTGTCGTTATTGAACAACACTGTGTTCTGTGTCCTGCCTCTTCAAAAAATTCAATTTATGTTTCTTTAAAGTAAATTTTAAGAAATTTGACACTAAACATCATGGATCCACCATCTATATGCAATTTATTTCGTTATGTTATTCAAACTAAATACTGTGACCATTTGCTGTACCTTATGCAAAGCCACTTTGTCAGTGTTCAGAAATTTATTAAAGTTTTAAATTGTTTGCTTTCTTTAAACAATTTAAACGCAAAGGTTTAATGAAAATAAGAAAAAGAAATTTACATTAATAGGTTTTTTTTTTGGGAATTTGACAAAACCTTTAAATTTTAACTTTCAAGTTATCAAAATACTTTTTGATAAAATAAAAATCCATGTTGAAAGAAAATAGTTGAAGGATCCATTCCTGAACATTTGTTTTATTTACTTTTGTTTAAAAAATGGCCTTAATTCGATACCACCAATACTATTTTCCTAAAAAGGTTGCAAAGGTCAACTTGCAATTCATATAGATACAAAATCGGTATGGTGATAGGTATATACATAACTGTATAGGTGCCAAAGACTACTGAATAAAACATTTAATTCCTTATGACAACTTTCTGATCCTCTATATTTATAATCTTCGTTTTTTCTTTCTTACTTTAAATGCAAAGAAAACTTTACCTATAGTGTCATCACTCTTTTTCTCTGACGTCATGTCAGAATCATAAAAATGCATTTCCATGCACACTCAAAAGAAAAATAGCAAAAAAAATACGGAAGAAAATAAACACAATAAAATAGAACCATCCTAAAGGTAAATTCTTCCACAGAGAGAAAGAGAGTAGAAAAATACTGAATACGGAAAAAAAGAGAAAATACCAAGGTAGGTACGTATACAAAAACTAAAGATCTCATTTGGCAATGATATTGAAATTTCATTCCCAATTTCGAAATATAAATAAAAATAAAAAAAAAATACTCCATACCCGCAAGACCCATCAGACTGAATATGCCTAGTCTATAAGCCCCCCCTTAAGGCCCATATGACCAAAGAGTTTTATATTCCATACACAATTGAAAGCCATACATTTGCCTAGACGAAAAAAAAACAGCAAAAGCATCTCATGGCTACACATGGCAAAAGCATTCTTAAATGTTGCCTCCATGCGTCGCCGTTAGCGTAGTCGTCTTCGCATCACCCCATACAAAGACTTAACAAAGTTTACCCAGGGTAAACATAAAGGTACAATAACAAAAAATCACCACATTCCACCCCAAAATGACTGGAACTGGAAAGTTGACCCTCCACAAAAACAAACGGACTGGAACTCTGACAACAGAGAGTAAAAATATTCTTTGGCGAGAGACCAAGTAGTTAGTTCTGCGCAATGAGTCTTTTTTTTGTTTGGTTAGAATATAGTGTTAGATACTTTTCTTTCATACCTATGGAAATAACCCCCCTTTGCCTAAAAGATACTTTATACACAGATACAAAACCTGTCTAGATGTTTATGTTGGTTTCACCAACACTCTCAGCGAAAGCCCCTCTTTCCCCTGGGTGGAATGTGGGGGGAACAGACGAGAGACAACCACTCCATGGAATACACATCATCATCTCGCAGCACACACAATCTGCTGGAGCTTTTTTCGAGATGCATGTCGTCGTCGTCGTCATCGTCATCATTGCTGGCTGGCTGGTGGATTGACTTGTAGTCCGAACCCAGAACACCAGTGAGACACTGCTGTCGTGGTCGTTCAAACGTTGTTTTCTCTTGGTGATCTCTATAATAGTAAATAAAATTTGGCTATATTTTGAGCGACAGTTCTTAGCTTCGGCAACTTTTCTTCCATTCCCTAGATTTTTGGTTTTGTTTGTTCAGTTTCCCTCTTGGTTTCTCCCGAGTTTAAAAAAAGTTTTTGAATTCTTCGATTTAAGACACCACCTAAACTGCATCACGCAAATAGTGAATGGTTTATGTTTTATAAAAAAAAAAACGCTCCTCAGTAATTATTATCTCTTCCGCAAGTTTACCGTAAAAATCTTTATTTGATGAGCGTGTATTTGTGTATACTTTTGTGAATAAATTTAAAAAAGAAAAAAATTAGCATCGAAAAAAAAAATATAGTATCTTTAATTTTTTTTTAAATTACAAAAAAGTATCTTGTGTTGTTTGTGCTGCCGCACAATCGTGCGGCTTTGACTTTTGCCAGTTTGAATACTGTTTTTTTTCAACTTTAAATATTTACCAAGCTATTTAGTGTTCGTCGTCGCTTAGATTGCTAAAGAATAATAGAAGAAAAAAAAGTATCTATGTATCTTTTTGGTGTGAGATTTATAATAGAAAAAAAAACAAGTAGTGTAGAAAAACTTGTATAGCTATCTCGAAGAGCTGTATTTTTTTTCCTAATCCATGTTCACATACCAACCATCATCATCATCAGCAGCAGCTAACAAACACACTCAGATAACTGGTATTGCATACTTTACCAGTCGCATTTTAGTTACCAATTTCATTCCATTATAACAGAGTGAGAGGTGAATTAACAAGTTAACGTTAAAGTCGTTGTCGTCGTCCGTAGTCGTAGTCGTAGTCGTCGTCAGTCGCTAGTTGCCGTGTCACGTCATTCTTTATATACTCAAACCTCAAAGTATCGAAGTAGAAAAGAAAGAAGAACACAAAAAAAAAAGAATTTAACAGAACATACATTATTATAACAGCAGCAGCAGCAAAAAAAACTGGAATTATTCATTAACCTACATCAAGTTCGGCTTGAGATTTACCAACAAGAGATTGTTATTTCAGAATTTTCAGATACCTATACAAAGTATACACACCTTGAAGCCCCACGCACTTGAGGTTCTGATTTCCCCCCTCCCCCCAAAAAAAAAATTTATAAGAGCAGCCAAACACCATTACCGCAACAATAACAGTGGCAGCAGCAATTCTTTAAGGTAAGTTCAAGTATCTTTATCCATCTAAGATACTGTATATAATTTTTTGAAAGTCGGTAGAGGTATTTCCGTTGAAATAAATGGCAACAACAACACAGTTCTGTGGTATAGTAGCCCCCCCCCTCCCCCCTTTTCATTTCAATATTGTGATTAGTTAGCGGCGAACGCAACTCATTAAACTAAGTGTATCATATCTTCACGGTACTGCAATAGGCTATGTGAGGCGACGAGGTAAACAATGGGGATGTCGCCCTCGCCCACCATAAGTACCCATTTAAAAAAATTTATCTTTTGTTCTTCGTCTTTTTTTTGAAGTTCAGCACTGTAAAAAGTCAGCGGCAAAGTTAATGGAATGGAAAGTTGAGGCTTAATATTTTTTCCCGTTAAGGGTTGCTTGGGTAATAAAAAATAAAGAAAAAGAAGATATGTAGGTATGTAGATATAATAGAACCTCTACAGGTGGGCCGGCTCGGTTATAGTACAACAAAAAATACGATACCTTCCAACAGAAACAACAACAAAAATTGAAAAGAAAAAGAACTGAAGTACTGATGATGTCGGTTGTTTGGTGGTTCGTGTATCGCACTTTTGTAATTTGAATTGGTAGGTTGTTATTTATTTTTTAATGGCGTGTAATTTTGCACTCGAAAAAAAGATGTAAGCGACTGGGGCTGTGGATACTCTAGATTTGAAGTGTATTAATTTGTTGTAGGTAGGTTAGATTATAACTTGAGAAAAAAGGGTGGTAAAGTATTGCTGATATTTTAATTTTTGTATCTTTTTGTTATAAACTGTCCTATTAGGTTATGTTAAATAATCAATGCAAATCAATTTTTAAAGGTAGGTAGTCCAGTAAAAAAAAATCTTTACAATGCTAAAGGTAATTTTATAAACTGAGAGAGTTCCTCACCAATCCTATTACCGTTAGATATGTTATCGACTACTTATGTAAATATCTCAAAAACGGTATGTTGCAGGGAAATAACTTATAGCTTGAGCAATTTGCCACAAAAATAGTTTTCAGTTTTTTGTAACATTCAGCTTCCAAAAGATATAGCAATTCAAAGTGGTATCGCATAGGTATTTAAATGTCCAAATTAAATTTTTTTTTCTCAGAAATCAATTAAATACATCACCGAACATTGGAACAAATCTTTGAAGCGTTTTAAAGAATGAAAGTACCAATCTCGGCCCAAGAAACGAGACGAGACTTACTTATAGGCATCCAAGACGAGAACGAGACGTGTCTGTTATTTTTGAAACAGAAAAGAGACTTCGTTCTCATCTCGGTGTCGTCTCGTGGTTAGTCCAACAATATCTGTTATCGGATATGCGTAAATTTAGCCTCAATGAATCTCTTCTTCGTTAGAAAACTTTTCGGACAGCTCAATACAAGTTGTGTGGTTTTGACATGCTTGACATCTAAGAGTAATTCAAAAGAAAGGCATCATCTTTAACCCTTTGCTCTTTATTACAATCCTTGAGATTCTGCCATTTTGCAAATGCACCTGTAAACGGTGCACAGGGTTGGACAATGTACAAGAAGTATAAGAGTTAATAGACGGGAAAGAAGAATGACAACAGCAGTTGCAAAATGCGATAGAATATTAAGCAAGAACTTCCGAGGAAGTCAAATTTAATTTTTTTGACAAAATACCGAATGTCTAACCTACAACGATAGGCAAAAGCACACGACGACACGTTCCAAAATTAGGCGAAAAAACTACTGAATCAAATGCAACGACATCTGCATTTAGTTGGCATCAGATATGGAACCAACAGGGAGAAAAAGAAGATGACGAAGAACAATTAGAAGAAGAAGGTTACAACAGTACTCCACTGTTCCGGAGCCTTTCACATACTGGTCAATTGAATGGATCATCAGATTTTCAAGCCTAGTTGATTTCTTTTGAGCTTCAGATAATTATAATGAGCATTTTATTTTTACTATAAAAACCTAAGCTCGTACTGGGGAAACTTCATTTACAACTTTTAACTAACTAACATAATGAAATATTTCAACTTTAAATGAAACGAACAAAATTCTTTCTATGGCACATTGCCTTAGCTACACATTCCTATAACAATATTTTTTTCTTAAAACCCACCGTTTTTGAGTTATAAGCAAAAAAAAAACATTTGGGACATTTTACACAGCCATTTAATGACCTAGATGTCATTGGGTAAATAAAACTCTCTCAGTTTATAGAGTCCCATTACAAACGTTCATTTCAAATTTCAATTTTTCCTTGATCTGGGATTTTTATGTCTCTTCCTGCTGGACTATTATAAAATTTAAACTTTCAAGTAACATTTTTTGAGGTTCTCCATCGCCGTCAAGCTTTCTATGTAATATCCTTAAAAAAAAAATACGACTAAAAAGGACCTTATTGAAAAGGAGAATTTGTAGTTGCATTTTCAATAAGGCTACTTCTGGGTTAGAGGTATTTGGGAATGTTTGTAAGTTTGCAAGTAAATATATATAGTGCAGGGCTGCAACAACAACTATAAACTAAAAGAGTTGTTTTGAGAGCAAATTGTTCAAGAGTTTTATATTTTTAACTTTTCCAGTTCTGCAATGTTAAAATGTTTGCAAGGTTTCGAAAAGTAAAAGAACTTTTTGTTGAAGCTTTTTAAGGCTTCAAGTAAATTTGAAGTGTTTTTTGAAAATAATTTTTATTTTAGCGCTCTGTTCACACTGTTAGATTAAAAATAGAATAATTTGAAAATTTGTTTATAACAAGAACCCAAAAAATATCGTTACACAAACTGTAAAATATATCTGTATGAATAGTTGAATTAATGTTCGCATAGGTTACCCACAAAGTCTAAGGCATGATTTAACCATTAAGTAGAATTCAACAATTTTCTCGAAAATGAGTATGGCTGTCTACACTATTTTAAATGAATTCAAGCCCAAAGTCTGAAGGGAACGCACTATGGTTCGATAGTCAAGATATGTACATATATGTAGGTAAGATTAGGAAGGATGTTGATACGACAAACCGCTTCAGCTCATCCTTTATATCAGTAGATCAGTAGATGCAAACATTGTTGAAAAGGTATGAGTTACCGGAAATAAAGATATTAATTTGGGAGTTGTTGAATTTTTAGATTTGGGGTCAATTTTTTGTGAATTTCGGGCTGTTAACAGCGACAGAAGAGAAACGTCGCACAGTGGCTCATATTGACTTTTTTGGCCGTGAAAATCATAACTCCTGAACGAATAAAGATATCGTGATAGTTTTTTTTCTGCTTGAAAGAAATTTCCAAGGCTATAAAAGGTGAGGAAGGAAATTTTGCTGCCTATTAGAGGGTGAACATACTTTTCTAGTAGTACATTTTAAGTCAAGCTGTAGAGAAATTATGTAAAGTGGTTTAATGCTTCTAAACTGATAAATTGAAAGAAAATTACTTTACAGGGTGTTCAAATATTATTCCAAGTGCACAAAGCGCTCATGCTCTTTAATCTTTATAACCTCTGAATATACTAGATGTGTCGATGCTCACTCTTTAATTCCCATTGTTTTTTGGGCCGTTAGTATTCAAAATAGGAGAGGCGATTGGGGCCCGTAGAAGGAGTGAAGTTATAGTCCCAGTCGAGATCATCGGTCAAGATTGGTAAAAAGAAGAAGAAGAAAAAAATATTCTTCATACTAACGCCAAACATATTTTTTGAACAAAGAATATATTCCACCTTCTCGAGAGAATGGGTAGATACTTTGTGCTTAAATGTATCAAGAGGTTATTCAAATGTATTAACTTGAACCACCTGAATCATTTTCAAAATTATTAAAATCATTTCATCGAACAAACAAAGTTGTTTTGATATGAATATAGACTACTGACAAATATTTATCTTTAACTCATGTTTTATTGATTTATAAACAGTCGTCAACCAACAAAAGATATGAGTACAAAAAAAATTATTTATCTACATGATTAAACACAAACAGAAACTCATTTCAATTCATCTCAACAAAAAAAAAATCAAAGGTAGTAAAATTGTGTATTTACATTTAGATACACATTTAAATAAAAAAATATACATTTCCACATGTTATCTTATTTATGCTCTTGGTCTTGATATAATGTTCCGCCAAATGAATATACAGCCATTTTCATTTTAAGAGTATTTTCTTTTATTACCTTCAACAATAAAATGAGTGAAATTTCCTATAAAAGGAACTTTGAAAGTCCATTAAATCAGACCATAACAATGTGCTGGAAATAACAATGAATTTCAGAACACACTTCAATAGATACATTTTTTCATGCTTTTAACAAAAATATAAAAAAAAATTCAAAGAAGAAATCATATTATAACGAGAGGTCACAATTCCAAATTATTTAAGATGAATGAACTAATAACTGGAAATGAATAATTGCTCCTGTTAAGTGGGTGGATGTACCCAATTAAAAAAACAACGGGTAATGTAAAAGTAAACACCCAATGTTCAGGGAAAAAAATGTCCAATCAACTTTTAAAACCTTACTAAATTAGGCAAGCATTGTAAGAACGCAAAGTAGTGCTTTCATCCCTTCTTTTAGAATATAATTTTAACCATTACATAAGTTGTAATAATTATCTTGAAAAATTAAAATTTTGATAATTCGTTCAAATTTTAAAAATTTCGTATTTTGAAGGAGCGTTTTTGAAAAAAAAATTTTAGAAAAAAATTCAAAAACAGGTTGATTAGATAATTCAATTAACTCTCAAATTTATTAACAAGTTTTTCTAAATTTAAGTTCCAGTCATCCTCAGATGTGACGTTGCGTTTTCGCACCGCTAAACGGAAAACATTCGTGAATACAATTTTGAGTCCAAAAAACGTTTTTTTATTTAAATTTGTCGAAGAAATTCTTTATTAGTTCGTTATAAAAGAAGAAAATGGTCTTGGCAGTTTTTCAACCAGACTCTTCTTAACTTAACAGGGTAGACTTTTAAAAAACTTAAAACCATTTACTGTTGAATTTAACACTATTAACTGTTCGTTTAACAGAACATTTTTGTAATGTAATTAATTTAACAAGATATCATGCCATTTTAACAGTACTCCAGTGCAGATTTAGCAAAGCTGAGAATATTTTTACACTACTTCTAGTTAATTTAATGGTTTGGTCATGTATATTTTACAAATATCTTGTTTTGATTTAGCATGACATTAAATTCTTGAATATTTTAAAACATTTAACCTAACTAACCGATTCTCTGAGTGTGGGCTTGAATAAAGTGCATTTGTGTTAAGTGTCTAAGCCATGTTACATCCTTGCATTTATAAGAGCCCAGTTCATGCAATCCACATGTGCATTATTGTTAATAGACAAAAATCTGAAAACCGAATTTTATCTTTGCTTTGCTTTTAGTATTTGTTTCTTCTCTAATATCTTAATTAATTAATAGATACAATAAATCCGTTAAGATAATTCCAAAAGTCTTTTTCCACAATTTCATTCATGCTACTCATTAATATAATTATCAAACATCGTAGACCATATTGTGTTTGTTAATTAAAGTATCTAATGTAAGTACGTTCGTACTTTTTGTTTTACATTAACATATTCTTAATGGAAAACCGTTAAAAGAAACCTCTAAGTGAACAAAAAAAAAAAGTGCTAATATCTTAAGTGCCAAGAGCTTAAAGAGCTTAAATGTTTATCGACAAACCATCACTTGGATTAATTAAAGTGCAAATTCTTTTCGATATACAACACAAGGCGGGAGTCTCGCCCCTTCTAGCAAATAACATTCAAGCACAACACACAGCACATACATAGTTATAAAATACTTCCCTCAATCAAACAACAACCCCAACATGAACATTGAACAATCAAAACAAAAGAACTGCTGGGGTAGCAAAAGGTGGATATGGGGAGTAGCAGCATAGCATAGCAATGGCAATTTGTCGATGACATAGTAACGCACTGGCGCTGATTCAGCTTTACTTTCATAACACTAGCAGAGGCCAGGAGCGTCAGCGTGTTTAGGTGGTAGAGCGTAGACCGTAGAGGGTATCGCTATCTAGAGATTGTAGACCAAAAGGGCAATTGTTTGAACAACAAGTGATGGTGTGGCATGTACTCCAGTGTGTTTTGCGGTGGTGGCTGCCTTTTTTTTTTTTGTTTAACTATTCACATTTGATTGCTTGTATGTCGTGGATGAGCTGAGCGGCATGAAATCCCCAATCTCCATTGATAAACTTAACATATGGCCAGGGGAATGGCTTTGGTTAGTTTTCCGTTTCCCGCATTCAGAAACAGCAGAATTGTGTGGCTGCATACGCAAACGGCAAATATGCGGCATTGGACTTAATAAAGTTGCGGTGGAGAGATGTCCCTGACATTGAATTTATAATGCTATAGCAGTATTGTGTTGCGCTGCAGGACTATTAATACAAGGAACTAATAAAGGTAGGGTTCTACAAGGTGTGTTCGTCCGTTCGTAAGTTTTCAATTGTAAAATTAATAGGATAGGATCTGCGGATTGTAGTTAGCGTGGAAAAGGTTATGAAATGCTTTTTCATTTCTTAAAGGTCTGAAGGTCATAAATATTTACTATCTATATCTATTACAAACAAGATAACTATAAGTTGAAATAATGCGGATTGTATTGAATCTATGCCTCAAACAACAACTTTCGTCATTTTCTTGATTACTTAGGTGATCGGAACTAATGACTCTACTTACAAGGCAAGGGGCCTTCACTACTCCTACGCCCATGTGTGGTTTTTGAAGATGTCCTATTTACTACTGATACATCTTCTTCATCCTAAAACTTTGAAAGTTGATCTGATGGTGTATCTCACTGAACAGTGGAACATGTCCTTAAATTGTTTTAGAAAAAAAGCCTTATTATTTCAAAAACCTTCAAAATCTTATAGCGAATGCGTAGTAATACTCTTGCCGCGCCGACAGGAATGCTTTTGAGAGTTTAGACTAACTTTGAATGTGCCGTTATGTACATGAGACTCTTTCTTTTAACAGCCCGAATATGGAAGACCGTCAATTCGGTGATTACTTTTTTCCTTAGATGAAATATTCACACTAAGCTTAACGGGTACACAGAGAAATAAAACTATTGAAAAAACAATAAAATTCACATATTGACCTATTTTTATAAATACTCTATAGGCAATCTAATTGATTTAATGAAGAAAACTTAATTGAAATTTAATAAGATTTTCGTTTAATTGTTTAATAAAGATTAAACACAGAAGTGTTTCCTTTTTGTCTGTGGTTTAACGCGGCTAGCTAATCATAACATTGGAATTTGCAAATTGGCACAGAGGCAGGTTGCTAGGCTGGTAACTGACAGGTCCAATTTTCAATACACTCAGAGGAACAAATAAAAAAACTGACACTAGGAAAAAATACTAAAACTAACTTTCATACAAATAAATTAAATTAAAAAATAATTATCACCGGTCACTGATTACAGTTATTGGACCAAAAGTTTTTTTTCTTTTAAATTTAAAAACAACACATTTTTTTAGTAAATTTTTATTTTTTTTTTAATATTTTTTTACTACTACCTCATTAAAGTATTCAAACTAATTCATATTCCATGTAAGAACAAATTTTATTTAAAAAATGTTGGTTACAAAGAGAAAACATATAAGGTATCTATGTTCTGAAATTTCAAATTTCTAAATTTCCTTCTACCTGGAAAGGGTAAAACCGCCATAACAGAATAACAAAGCGAATTGTTTAACGCAACCTACAATTTATTATAAAAATTATAATAATTTTCAATTTATCGAGAGTCTACTATGTATAAATTTCTCAAACATAAAAATGTAGAAATTTATGACTGAATATCAATATCTGTCACTGCATAATTTCTGTCTACCTGTTTGAAATGATGGATCATCGAATCTCGCATAGCGCCACCTGGGTTTTATAAAGAAAAATATATATGAACGAACATAAATGTCATAATTGCATTTGGGTGCAATGTTCTTACAAGTTCTATAGAAAAAGGTATCTTCTTCATCTGCATAGTTGCGTTTTATGTGTTTTTTATTTTTTCTTTATTTTTTAACTTTACTTCAATGAAAAAAGAAGAAAAAAAAAAGAACAACGCCCCTGGGAATATGTTCCTAGGCCATTGTTAAAAGATTCTGATTTGTATGCGTTGCAATCTTGCATTCAAATAAAATTCCGCACACGTCTTTTTTGTTCATTCTTTAGAAAAAAAAAGAAAGAAAAATAAATGTAAAGTAGCAAAGAAAACTAACAGCGTGTGTCGCCAATTCTTAAGCTTTTTGTTTCTTTTTATTTTATTTTTTTTTTGTTGAAAGGACATCCCTGGAGTTAAATTGTATAGGTTAGGTATACAAAAAGCAAATTGTTGGTTAGAAGGAAATATTCGATTTGTTTTTTTGTTGCAGTGAAATCGAGAATCTGGAGAGTTTCCAATAATTTCTTCGATTCCTTTGAAAAACATAAAACATCCTTTTATTTGTCATTTTATATTCTTGTTTCTTTATAGTTTGAAATTTTAGATTCTTGAACGAATTTTTTGTTTGTAAATATTATTTGTGTGTATATTATAGATAATAATGTATGCATCTGTGATGTTTGGTATAAATTTAATAACTCCATTTATGCATTTTTTAAGTAAATACATTTTAAAATTACTTTAAAAAATAATGGAATCTATTATTTTGAACGCATTATGTGTTAACCGTTGAAGCTCTAGCTTGGCGTAAAGTGGTGGCAAAAGGAGATTTTATTTTATGGAGTTATCGTGTTTATACCAAATACTACAGATATTTATCAATTGTTGATATAAGGTTTTTGACTGTAAAATGGAAATCTTCATAATGGAAAAAACGCAGTAATATTATTTTTTTTAAATATACTCATACTCCTAACAAAAAGCTTAAGCAAGAAGAAATGTACAATTACAAATGTTTCATATAACTTATGTGAAAAAAAAGAAACGCTCAACAAATTTAAACAATATAAACACTAAATTCCTGCAGGAATAATTTTTTTAAATTCAAAGCATTCATTTGGGTCAGTCATATCCGTTGCGTCAGGTCACTTCACATATTTAGAAAACGTTAGGTTGATGATTCAATAACCCATCTTTTTTTTTGAGGTACTTTCTGCATTCTCTCTTGAAGACTCAAATGCGTTGATGGAACACCTGCCCTGCGGTTCTAGAAATGGAAAATTAAGGGTACAAAATATCGGCAGCAAAAAAATTTTATGAAATAGAAGTTTCAGATAAAAGGTCATTTATGAGAATAAGGAAGAGAGTCTGAGAAACACCCAAGTCAAGGCATACAAATTCGTAAGCATTTATTTTATGAACAATATACAATCACCTCGATTACAGAATCCGAAAAATTTTATTCCCGCGAACTTGACTCGATCCACACTCAACTCACTTACGCGATAAATAACAATCATAAAATCCGCTGGAAGATCTACATTACCGTTTCTTAAAACTTCCTTATCATTTTCAAACTTTCTTATCGATGCTGACAGTTTTTGACCTTAAATTGGTATGTGAACGCTAAATTTCCTGGTTCGAGTCACGACTCGCTTGTTTGGGTGCATGCCTGTACTAAAAATCGCTATACGATAATGGAGACAGAAACACAAGAATGCTTAGTATGGATATTTTTACTGAACACCAATAAAATTTATTAATTAATTATTTAATGACAATTTTACCATTTTCTCGAATTGGAATCTATTTGTTGTTTTTTTTCTGCAAAAAAATCAAAACTATAATCAAAAACTCAAATGTTAAACCTACTTTTTCAAGCTTTCCATTTTTGTATTTTGTTGCATACGCAACAACTTTGGTGCGGATTTGAAATGCCAAAATTTATATGGAGTTCGGATGGACTGAGTATTTCATAATCGAATAAAATTTCAACTACGTTACCGACAAGAAGGCTCTTGCGACGGATTCTCTAATAGTAAAAACTGAAAAAATCTGTCGGAAGCCATCCGCAGACCATTCATCGGATTCTGTAATCGAGGTGAATATATTGTTAGTGATTTATCTGCTAAACCGAAATTGAGAAAGCAAAAACTGCCTTCGGAATACTGTCCTAAAATAGGGAGATACAACTCTATAAATTCTATGAGGACTGCAAACGTTCATAAATAGATGTCTGAGAAACATCTTGAGGATTTTCTGGCCAAACCATATATTAATTGATGAACATACAAGAACAAGTCTGAAGCCCATTGACTTTATTAAAATAAACAGTGAAACTCTAGGCCGACCTAGAAGCACTTGGCGAAAAACATTCGAAGAGGAATTAGCACAATTGGAGAGCAATTAGAGTGAGCTGAAATGCGATGGAGTGGTGAAGGCCCTAGATTTGGGGAGCTAAGTAGGTAAATAGAATTGAAATCATGCAATATGAGTCGGTCTAAGTGGTTAGAAAGTTAATTTTTAGTCCAACGAAGAAGAGGTTCATCGCTTACAAATGCATACATGTTACTTTCTCCAAAACGATGTAAGGATCTGTTCGGTGAGATATACTATCGAATCATCAGAGGACATATTGCTTCTAAAGCCATACTACCAATCTTTAAAAAGCTTTCGTTCTTCGAGATATTTCTTAAGCTATAGAAATTAATCAGTTAGTGCAAGTGGGAGATACTCAAAGGGAGAAGAAGACTCAGCCATCTTAGGGACAAGCTGCATAAATGCGTGAGCAGTGGTTTTTCCAACGTTGTGGAAAATCTCTTCAGAAAAATCGGAGGGCCAGCGGATTTGTGTCTCTTAGGACTCTTACAAATTTACCAAAGTTTGACTTAAAATTAATTGCAACGAAAGCCCAATCTCTTGAAGGAATTTTAAAGTGAGAATTCTTCAAGCCAAAATAAACATACATATTTCCTTACTTGGAATTTCTCCACAGCTAAAGTAAATCTTACCTGGGCTTATCATAAATAAAAAGAAACCCCCATAATGCACGTGCGTCATCTTCCTATACCATTCGCCATTTCTTTTGATTTTTTTCTCCTCCTTTGGTTTGAATAAAGTTTCAGACACACAAATCACATTACCTGTCGAACAAACACACAGGTGCCAAAAGAGCTGATGAGGAGTTAAGTGAACTTTTTCGCAAGAAAAGTTTCTTCGTCTTAATTTGTTTCCAACAAAAATACCTCTCTATGTATAGCATCTGCACTTGTTGTGGTGTTTTCCGCGTCGCTGCATTGAAGGTTTTGTTGTTTTATCTTGATATTTATGTTTATTAAATTTTAAATGACTTTTATTTAATAAAAGATGAAAATAAATATAGACAGGATCATATCTCTTGGTTCAATAACAAATACAAATATATTAGACCTCTTTATTATCTCATGTGTGATGGCTGTCTTGTGTCACAAGTATTGAGCTAAAAGTAAAGGGTGTTTAATTAAGAGGTATTGAATTTTGAAATAGATTCAAACAAAGATGAATTTTTTTAAATTGACATGAAATTGTCTTCGAAAGACAATCTTTTGGTATTATACTCGCAATTTAAATATGATTTCTGGCATTTGACCGCCATTACTGGCTCGGACGTAATTTAATCCGGAGGTTCAATTTTCGATCATTTTTTCCAACATTAGTGATCACATATCTCGATATAAAATAGTCTAACGGCATTAAATCGCAAGATCTTGTGGGACATGTTGCGCCTTCTTGTTGGAAACACAGCTCCTGCACATCAGGTTTGTTCAATTGAAGAACGAAAGGGTCAGTAATCATGGCTTTATAGCGGTCACCATTGACTGTAACATTCTGGCCAATATCGTTTTCAAAGAAGTTCGGACCACAGATTCCACCACCCCATTAAGCGCACCAAACACTCAGTTTTTCTGGATGTAACTATGTCTCAACATACATTTGAGGATTACATTCACTCCAAAAACTGCAAGTAACAGTGAGCTTCATCGCAAAACAAAATTCTCTTATGAAAATCGGGATCAAGGGCAATCTTGTTTTGCTTCCATTCACTGAATCTACAGAAGCGTTGTTCAGTCGTCAGTCTATTCATGTTTAAATGCCAAACCAAACTATAAACAAATCGCAGCTGCTAAATTGGCCGCCATTTAAAAAAGTGTTGCCAACTTAAAGTTGGCAAACACCGTTTACATAAAGGTAAAATGAACTCCACTTTTTAAAACAAAAATGTATTACCCTTCGTAATTCTTGATTAAATTTTTTGTATCTGTCTCAACAACACACGTACGTCTTTATGTCCTGAAAATGTATATCATTATGACTTTGCATGACCTCTTTTTATAGCACTTAATTGTCTCTCTAGTCTGCAAAATCTACCAACTCACTTTCAACTTTTTGGATCAAATCACTCAATTACTGAGTCTTATGAACTCTCTCAAACCCAGCAAGAGTGATGTTAATATATTATTTTGCCTTTTGGGTTTTCACCCATCACAAAAGCACCATGAAAATGTAATTTTCTGCTTGAACTAACTTCATCATCAACATTATATACAAATGCAGAAATCGTCGGTCTTCATTTGCCAGTTGCCACCCATCTGCCAGCAGCGACCTTAAAGTTCAAGTTAGTTGACTCGGTCACATATTTTCCATTAGATTTTCAACTTAGTCAGTTTTAGTCAACATTTATTAACTTTCAAAAACTGAACTAAAGCAAATATTTACATATATAACCGTGAATTCCCGAAATTATTAAATTCTAGAACTGGTAATTTTTTCGATTAAAAGTGCCTTCCAAGGATTTTTGAGACACTACCCCGCGTTGCTCCGCTTAGGGTATTTCTGTCGGCAGGCAAGCGCAACTGTATTTTTTTTTATTCCCAACAAACTGTCAATCAGAAAAGCGTTGAAAAGTATGGACCTAAAAGTGCAGAATGAATATTTCTATCTTTTAGCAATGTTACTGAAAATTGTTAGTCTTCCCGGTAAACTGTCGAATTTCCAAATTTCAGGAATTTACGATATCACATATATACCGTAAAACGTATAGCGATATGCAAAAGCGTAATTGGATTCAAAGTCGTTGAATTTATTGAATCTGATTTGCAATGTGCCCGTTAGGAAGCTAAATGTTATCCTCTAAAGTTATCCAAAACGAATTCGCCGATAGATAAGGACGTCAAACTTGAACATCACTACTTCAAGCATATATAAAATTCAACTAACTAGATACTGTTGACATGACTTCTGCCATCATGTTCAAAACCCAGAAATTCTGACGTGATGACTATTGATTTTTTTTTTTTTTTTCATTTTAATTAAATTTCAAAATTCAGTTCGTTTTGGAACATAGACAAATTGCATACATATTGAATGTTTGTTGTGAAAATCCTCACAGCCAGCGAATCGTTGTGATGGAGGACAAACTTTTTGCCAATATTATACAAACTTTAATGAAGTTTCAAATAAATTTAATGAGGTTCATCGTTGATTCGTGCGGGAGTTAAGTTAGTAAGGGAACATTGCATTGGA
The DNA here is from genome assembly GCA_958431115.1 of Syrphus vitripennis. Taxonomy (NCBI): domain Eukaryota; kingdom Metazoa; phylum Arthropoda; class Insecta; order Diptera; family Syrphidae; genus Syrphus; species Syrphus vitripennis. Next base: position 34,387,331 of record OY288108.1, read on the forward strand.
AGCTAATGAGCTCACAGCTTATTATAGTTGCTGGGGTTTTTGTGTGTTTGTAATGTGTGGTTGGTCAAGAGGGATGTACACTTGTACAGTTATTTTGTTATCACAATTATTTAGCCGGAGGTTGTTGCCATGCTATGAGGTTTGGTGTTTTGAATTGTTTTGCATGTACTGTACGTATTGGAATTAGGAAGGTTGGTTTGTTAGGTTTATAGGTAAGTAGGTGGTTATTAAATGGTCCGTGCAAATAATAAAATCCCTTGGGAAAGAATTTGTGAGAGCAAAAGGTCAAATTTTAGTGTGAATATTTGTATATTGTTACTTTTTTGAGTATTATTTAGAAAGTACAGAATTTTTTGGAGTCTTTTTACCTTTAATATTTGTAATTTTATTCCATAGTTTTATATTAATATGTAGTGGGTACAGTGAAACTGTACTTATTTTACAGTCGGAAAAGAAAACCTAAAAATAAAGGTGTATCAAAAAAAAAGAAATTCATCAAAAAAAAATATGTCAGAAAAGTGGAAATTTTCCACACATTCGCTTAAATCAGTCGTATAAAGTAGCTTCCATCGAAAACCAACCGAATACAGACGAAAACCTAATTAAAATGGATATCTGTGAAACAAGGCTCAATAATGACGGGTAGGGCGAGTTTGTTGGTTTAATTTTTTGTTTAGAAATTTTACCATTTGCATTTAATTGTTTGGCAATTTTAGATTATGAAGTATATATTTCACAATTTTTTTATGTTTACGCAAATTTTTATTTTATATGAAATAATAATGTTTTGCTAATTATTTTATCGCACTTTATTGTTTCAGTGTTTCATTTTATTTTAATTTTATTTTTGTTCAATCTTCCATTTTGTAATTTAAAGAATGAATGAAATCATGTTGCCTCATAAAATTTATAAACAAGAACTGAATAAAAACTATTCCAAAACATACATCAAAAAAGTAAAATTTAGGTTCAAAAAAATTTATTTTTTCATTCGCATTTGTATCATGCAATTTGTATGTTTTGTTTTATTCTCTAAAATTGCTAAGGCTATTCCAATTTTTATATGAACTAAATATTTAAAAAATTTTAATTCAAAAACTATAGGTAAACAAACCTTCAAACCATTCTAACAAAAATAAAACATTCCAACGATCTAGGTTCCTATTAAACAAAAAAGTTCCACATACGCCACCGAACACCTTTATTATTTTGTGTTTTTTTTATTAAAAACAATTATAGGCATAATTTTTTTTTCTACTTTAAGGATTGTAATATGTACGTAATTTTTTACAGTTTCAGTGCTCGTCAAAAAAAAATTTTTTAAAAGAAACAAATGTCAACAATAAATTATTTTTTTTTAAACTCCTTCGTGAAATACTCGAATTAAAAGTTTTTAAATTTTGAATTTTGGGGGGAGACTACGATAACTCAGGCGACAGAGTTTAATAACGGATTTGAATAGAACAGCCAAAAATAAGCATTTTTTACTACGGAAAGGGGGGTCTATGTCCCCCCGTTTAGGCGGGAGGGGCAATTTAAAAAATATGTGCGTTAAATGGAAAAAATTATTAAAAAATAACGGTAATACCTACAATTAAGTTTTATACATTTTTTCAAAGCCAACATTCTATTCTATTAGCCAGTTTTTAAATCAAGTCAAAACTATGCATAGTTTTTGAAAAACATTGTTTTAAACTCAAAATTTGGATAAAAAAGTTAAAAAAAAATGTTTAAAATGTAATTTTTCCAAACTTTAAGATTATCTATAATTGTTTTTTTTAGAATTCATTGCTCTTATTTGTTTTTGATCAAAAACCGAAAACTGGATGATTTTATGTCTTCTAGTTTTTGAGAAAATTAAATTTTAATTAAATTATTTTTTCCTTGCTTGAGTATTTACGTAGTCTTATTTTGATGGTAATAATCGAATATAGATTAAGATTTACCTTGGATAAATTAATTTTTCTTAAATTCAGCTTATTTAAATGCAAAAGAAATTTGCATGCACCCCACCTTGCACCCACCCCACATTGCACCCCCCAAATCCTATAGTGAGCCCAAGCAGGGGGGTTTCACCACCCATAGACACCTCGGTGTGGCATACACCCAAACTCGCACCTACCCCAAATCCTACAGTGGGCCCAAGCAGGGGGGTTGCAGGGGGGCAGCATTCCCCCCATACACATCCCACTGTTGCATACACCCAAACTCGCACCTACCATTTTTACTATCAAAATAAGACCACTCAAACAAAAAGAAACATAAATAAATTGAAATACTAGTTGTGGTTATTTTCAATTTTCTCAAAAGCTAAAAGGCATAAAATGATTTAGTTTTCAGTTTTTGATTGACTATTAATAAGAGCAATAAATTATTTAAAAAAAAATTATTTATAACTATTTTTTAACTTTTTTTACTCAAATTTTGAGTTTAAAATTAAATTTGCATAGTTTTGACTTGATTTAAAAACTGGCTAATAGAATAGAATGTTGGCTTTAAAAAAATGTATAAAACTTAATTGTAGGTATTACCGTTATTTTTTAATTATTTTTTTCTATTTAACGCACATATTTTTTAAATTGCCCCTAACGCCTAAACGGGGGGAGATAGACCCCCCTCCCATAGTAAAAAATGCTTATTTTTGGCTGTTCTATTCAAATCCGTCATTAAACTCTGTCGCCTGAGTTATCGCACTCTTGCCAATTTTGTATTTAAGAAGTATATAGTTAAATATAACACAATATAACGGTATATAACAGTATGTAATAATGTACAGCAGAAATTCTATGGTGCGTATTTACAATCGCTTTGAAATTGATGACATTTTGACAACAAATACAATTTCAAATCAATTCTCCAAACTTTTCAAAGATCATTAAAAAAAAAGTGTGTAGGAAAACCTTTAAAAAGTTCCTGTTCTATAGAAAAAGTATTAAGTAGGTACTATAGTAGCTAAGGTAGTAAATATTTTTTAAACTAAATTATCATGCAATATAAATCAATAAACAAATTTATATTCAAAGCAGGAAGTAATACTGGGTTATTCCAAACGGATACTTAAAAAAAAAAAAAAAACAAAGTCAACCAGTTCGCCAGTTCATAATTAACGCTCGTCATATAGATCGTTTCTATATTTCCTTTTTCGCCAACTCCAACAAATATAATAATGGCTCATACCTTCAAACCTTAAGTCAGCATTTCCAACAGCAATACTGAGAACAAAAACAAAAAAAAAGATAAAAACGGAAAATGATTCGAGTCCAAGTATTGGAACGAAGTTATCCATAAGCAGATCACGTATTGGATTGGTATCTTTATATCTCTCTCTCTCCTTCGTTTCTGTTTCTGAGTCACACATGGAGATATACTGGTTAAACCGGTTACTCTTTTTTCGAAGAGACTTTTCTCCATTATGTTCCTTCATCATATTGTGTCAGTCCAGCAGTACCACTGTGGAATTGGAAGCAGCCAATGTTCTATTATACTTCCACACCAACCCCATTTTTAGTCCCAGCCGTTTTATCTTGTACCTTTTTTTTTGTGTATTATTGTTTTGTGTATCTTATCCACTTCAACAAGAGCATTCTTTTGGTTAATTCTTTTTTATCTGCACGTCAAGTCAAAGACCCAGAGTCCCAGACAAGGCAAAGGAATGAAAGTTTTTGCTTTGCTTTTTGCTTCTATTTTTTCTTTTCTTACCTTTATCATCATGATACATAACGGAACTCAACACGCCGACACCTGCCTTTCTTCGTGACCATGCTCATGAAGCATTAAGCTGAATTCTGAATTAAATCACTGACACCAACCGGTGCGGCGCGGCGCGGCGGTGATGCGGTGTATTGTGTGTAGTGAAGGTTGTGAGAGTGCCTCAGTGTATCATTGTAAATAAAATTTTCTCTAAGGTGTTTCATGGCTTCATAACAGCATTGGGAAAAAAGAAAACAAAAAATAAAAGGTAGGTATGTGGGTGTGGGTGGGTGTACCATGTACCTGTAGAATAAAAGTAGGTACTGGCTTGATTCAAGATGATAACAAATTCAACGATTATTCTGTCTGAGCCTTAAAAGGCAGTTTTTTTTTATTATTACGACGAGTACAGACAGTGAAATGCTTTTAGTATGAAAACAGTGCTGTCAAAGTAGTGTTGTTCTCGAAACTTATTTTAAATTGTTAATTTGATTAATTGACGTCTCAGTGATTTTAAGTTTGGTTTTGATTTTAAGATTTTAAGATTTAAATTTTCAAATTTTTTTTAAGTATGTACTTACATTTTATTTCCAAAGAAGATATTAAAAATATAGAAATATTATATATTTCTTTTCTGTAGGCTATTGAAAAAATCCTGTATTAATATGCATTTGTCTAATTATTCTGAGAACCTGAGTTAAATCATTTTTATGAAACCAAAAAAAAAATCTATATGACTTTGGTAATAAGGTCTTTTTGAAATAATATTTTTGACTAAATAATTGGAGTTACTTATGCAAATCCTTCATCTAGTTTTTTGGAAGATACCAGTATTATCGGAACAAAATTCCATTCACCTTTTAGAATATTATTTTAAATTCTTAACTCGTTTTTCTTAAAAAATAAGAGCAGTTTAGTAAAAAGTGGTTAGTGTGGTTTTTCCCTAAGAAACGCATTTTGGAATATAGTAGCATTTTGGTTCAAAATACAACATAATAATTAATTATCCACTTTTCAGCATTAATTATAAAAATTGGTCAGAAAATCAACTTTATTATTAATTATATAGATACTATACAACACTCATTGAATGATGGCCTGATAGAAAAAAAAATCAAATCTATATTTAAGTATGAAATAAAAGTATTATCCATCTTTGCCTTAAAATTTTTTTAATGGAAACATTAAAAAAAAAAACTTTAGTTGCAAAAATATAAAAAATAATAATTTTCGTCATTTTATTTCACTGGTGAAATATTTCAAAATAAGACATATTGAACTTTAAAAATTTTTCTAAAAATTGTTGTCTCATCAATTTTTTGACTGAGTGTATTAATTTAAATCGTTGCTTTTTATACGAAAACAATTCAAAATGTTCAAAGTGGCATCTAAACCGCATTCAAACTAATTTTATTGCTATTTAATTTTAATTATTTAATTTTTTGACTGCCAAAAAATAATTAAATAAATAATTGGGACATTTTTTATTGATTTGAAAGATTATAATGTTTGTACATTATGAAATACATAGGTTATCTCATTTTTTTAAAAGAAAATAGACTAAGACTACATAAATTAAAGCACAATGTGAGAATTATTTAAATAGTTCAAATAAAGAGAGTACTTATTTTTTAATTTCTGTATAAAAGGACGATTAAGTATTAGACGAAATTTTCTGTTCCTAGAAAATAAAATGCTCATACATATGTGCTATCACATCTTGTTTTAAAAGCTCAGAAAGGAATAATTAATTTTATTTCATGAAAGTCAGTCTGCCTTCTCGAGAAGAGACTGAGAAAATTGTGTTTTTAAAACTTAAAACATTTTACTGTAAAATAAGGTAGCCTTTCAAATTGTTATTCCGCAGAAAAGATGTTGAGTCGGCACTGACACGAGAATGAGGCAAGATTAAACACCAAAACGAGACTGCAATAATATATATTAGTTATGAAAATCAAATTCATCTCTCATTTGTTGATAACAAAAATTTTTCAAAACGGAGTTAACATTAAATAAAACTTGAATTTTTTCATAAAAATTTGGGGCATCGTTTATTAGTTTGTTCAAATTAAGATTTTTCAGAAAATATATGTAAGTACCTAAGGAAGTCTACGAAAGTCAATAAAAAAAACCCTCAGGCAAAAGCCTAAAATATGCTATGTACCAACCATTTAGGCAGTATTCGAACAGACAAAGTTGCGTAAGTCAAGCAATTTTGCCTGTCTTTCTGTCTTTTATCCCCAGGATTTTAATTGACATTTTTGTTTCATAACTTTGAAAGATTAACATTAATGTAGATAATACTGCTGATAAGTTTTAGAGCTCTGAAAGAGAGTGACAGTTGACCGGCCCGCAAAAAAAATATTTGTTCCGTGAATGTTGGTATTAGGGATGTGTTTGTTTGTGGTTCGTTTTATTTTATGCATGTTTGCACTATAAAAAATGTGTTGTAGTTTGCAAAATTTAGGTACGACTAGATCAGGTAGCTGACTTTTTCTTTTATTATTACAAAAAAAAAAAATCACTGTCGAGATTACGCTCTTTTGGCGAGTGAAATGAAATGACCCACCTTACTCGCCGACTCATCTAAAGCGCAAGGTCAAATTTATGTTGGAACACTTGAAAGATATAACTGAGATTAAGAAAACAACAAAAATGTAAACCACAAAACAGATGAGACGGACAGGTAACCTGTTGTCGATTGTTTGTAGGCAGACAATTTTTTTCTGTAATGGCGTTTTAAGCCAACAAAATAATGGCCTGGTTCGATTCCAAATTTGTTCGCCCCGCAATTTATTTATTATGAAAAACAAAACTGACAACAAACTAAGCTTTGAAATTGTGTGTATCTATGTACATTTAACGAATGCAACTAAATATTATTTTTTGTTTAAAATGTCAAATTCAATACATAAATAGCTCACGCGAAACGAACAAAGAACATTGTTTTTCTTTACACGGAGGAAATAAAGTAAATCATAGTTGAGAGTAAAGTGCCGAGATCGTTCCTATTTTTTATTTCAACTTCAACTTAACCATAGGTTAACTCGATCTGCAAATAAGCAACTATTTAATTTGCACTTCAAAGATAAAATCCAATACTCGCCCAACACATCCCAGAAACTTTTAGGAATGATTTTTTTTTTCATTTCTAGCTTCTGTTTCTTTAAAAAGTATGTAAGCAAAATTATAAAAATAGGCACAGGAATACAAGGCCGAATTAAATGCCAATCGATTTTAATTTCTGTTTTGTTTCCGAGAAAACATCTGATTTTGACATTTTATATTGCCAAAGGCAACAACCCTCAAACATAAAAGAAGTGTAGATATAAAAGTGAATTGAGGAAGAGATTCAATATATACGAGTACCTTAACTCGGCCTTCAAAAAAAACCTATCTGTATTAAAAAAAAAAATTACGATACCTTTGCCCTTTTTTTATACGAAGAAAATGACACAAATGTTCGAAACACTCTACCATTATAAACAGAAAATTCCGAGAATGATCAAATAAACAAAGCCAAAAAATATTTAGATATACAAGCTCCCAATGCGATTCTCTAAAGAAATTCTTTTTTTTTTTTGATTGATGGGCGTAGGTTTCAATCGATAACTTCCTGATAAGGAAATATAATAATGTATAAAACATAATATCTTCTTGTGTAAATAGATCCATCTAGCCTTCTACACATCTTACTCTCTTCTTTAAATTTATTTTTTTTCCCTTTGGGATTTTCTTAATTTTTTGTTTTCATTGATTCTATGAAGTCCTTCAAAGAGACTTGATGAACCTGTATTTCATCGTATTTTCAATATTTACTTGTTTTAAAGTATTAAATTTAAATAGACAACATGTTTTTTCTCTTTAAAAAAAAAGTTATAAAAAATTCTTTACTACAAATTTACATCTAGTAAAATACTCAACAACACTCATCTATATTTTTGACATCCCTGGTTAAAAATATAACAACTCTGTAATTCTCTATAAATTATGTGGTTTGTGGTCAAGTGGAATGTTAAAGTGATCCCTCTGTTAGATTATTTTTCTTTCAGAATCATAATATTATATAGGAATATTCTAAATAGAAAGAAAAAAGAAAGACAACACTGACTGACATGACAACGACAATAAATGACGACGACCGACGCACGACAACGACATTGATATGCTGAAAGAGATGAATAGAATTCAGTCCTCCTATAACGTTAGATGCACAATTTACCAAAAACTAGTCGAGCGGATGAAATGTATCCTGCTTGGTTGTCGTTGTCGTTGTTGTCGGCGTTTGAAGTTGCAAATAAACTTTAAACGACCATCATCAAAAAGAATGACATGAAGGCCCATTTCATGGCCGATGAGTGACATTTTTCAAAACTACCTACCACAATTTCGTCAATTCCCACCAGTGACTGTTGCATCGCATCCAAAAAGTATAGACAAGTTATAGAGCTAGAGAGGTACTAAAGCACAGAAACGAAACTATGTATATTTAATGGAAAGTGGTTTCAGAATTCTTGAAAAAGATACAACCTCAGACCCCAGTCAGTGAGTGTGTGGGCAGAAAAGAGATCTGAAATTGGATGTCCTCTCTATTCTCTGCCAAGGATGCTGGCCAATATAGCCATAATTTTAAAACGATTTAAACGAAGGATATTGCGTTGTGGCGTTGTGGGTGACTGTGAGGGTTATAGCTCGGTTTCGATTATAATCTTCCATTTGATCAAAATGTGTCAATTCTGGGTGATGAATGATACAAAGGTACAAAGCGATAAGAAAAACGTGTTTGTATATTGTATCATCTGTCAAAGTTCTATGAGTTTGGTATGGTGGCTTTGCATCTGGAAAAGGGTTTAAGTGGATTGAAAAAGTTTTGACATTGACGAGTTGCTGTTTACAATATGTGTAGTTATTTACCTTTATACATATATCAAAATAGAAAGTAGTTTCGAAAATTGAGTGTAAACTGATATGTTTACGTTTTAGCCTTTTAAAAAGTTAGGTTTTTTTTATTTGACAACTTTCGAAGTATAATGGAATGAATTGGTTCTTTTGTCGATGGATGACTGATTTATTTGGATAAAAGAAAAAAAAATAAGCGTAGTCCTTCCTTAAAAGATTTTGGACTATTCCCCACTCCTAATTTTAAATCGATTTATTTAGATTTGTAAGTATGTAAGAAATGTTTGATGTGCATTTCCTTGTGAATTATAAAAAAAAATGTAAATGTATATTTACATTGGACATTTCTTTTTTAACGATTCGGAGCCAACTATAACGAAAGTTTTCAAATAAATAGAAATTACATGATTTCAAGATATTTTCATATTGCAAAGAGATGTTTTGCCCAACAAAAAGTTGACATATTGTTTAGAATGGTTAGAGCGAAAAATAAATTAAAACAATCATATCTCCTTCGCTCTTCGCCATCCTCGAAAAACCGTGAAAATTCAGCAATTTTTTTCAGAAACAAAACCGAGGGGTTTATAAAAAGGTATTTTTGTTGTTGTTTTGTCTTATTCTGCATAGGGCTGGCCACGAGACTTAATTTAGACGTCCTAGACGAGACAGAGCGTCTATATTGTAGAAAATCTTTGTTGGTACCAGAACGAGACTTAGTCATATAAGACCAAGACGAAAATGGAATTTTTCAATTTTGAGGAGACCGACCAAAGTCTCGTTTCTAATACTAATTGTTGTTGCCAAAAAAATGGCAAAAAAAATTGTCAAAAGGTTTGTCAAAAACAAAAATCATAACAAAAAAATTGGCAAAAATAAATCGTCAAAAAAATCTTAGCAAAAAAAAGGGTCCCAAAATAAAACTTCGAAAAATTCCACTTTGAAAATTTTCTTTGCAGTAGGATCCTTATCGTTTCTTTAAAAAAATTTAATCTTACGTTGTTCTTTTTACAGTGTACGTTACCTCCTCCAATTTTATAAATTAAGCAGATACTCATTTTAAGCAGTTAATTAATTTTTAAATTAAAAAAAACATTCTTAAATTAAGTTACAAAAATTTTCATTAAATGTTAACGCATAAAATAGCATGAAAAAGTTCAAAACAAAAATGTGTCAAAGGTATCACCTCTGGCCTTAATGTGTTGCCGGTTGATATAATTAAAGGAAATTTTAAAGAAATTTGTTTCGTATAGAATTTTTTGTTGGATTTTGGTTTTTCTTTTATTTCCTCTTTTTTTTGTATTTAAGATTTTATATTACATGAAAAACTTTTACCATTGTTTGTGCTTTTGCAAATTCAAAAGTTGATCTGAATTCGTAATGAGGCGAGACCATGAAAAATTTATTCGAAAAAATTATCCTTATACCTACTACAGTCGAGAGGACTTGGAATGTGTGTTTGCATAAATATAGTAGGAATAGGTATAATATAAGGCATGGTGCTGTTATACAGGGTCATTTGTATAAAATGTAACAAAAGTCTAGAGAGAAAGAAAAAATTCGTATAGGAGGGGAGGCATAATTTCCTCCCGTTTGTGAGGGAGTGGCAATTTTCTAAAATAAAATGAATCTTAACGAAAAAAATTTAATAACACTATATCAGTTTTGTACAGATCCCAAAACTATAGATTTTTTTTTGAACCTTATGCAAATCACCCTGTATACATATCACATATATGTACAGACGATAATCATGACTTTTTCGTTATAATTTATTAAGAAAAAAATACAAGAATACTTTGCAAGAGTAAGTAAAGAAGAGGAGGCTATGCGTGAACAGCAATAATTTATGCTTTATTTATTAAAGAGCACCTGTGTGTTCCATCCAATATATCAAGTTGGGCGCCATTTTTGTTTCCTGTGATAATAATAAAATAACTGATATTATATGGAATACATATGTAATATCTTGAATGTGTCTCTCAAAATTACTTCGTGTATTTAATTTATTGCTTCTAATGGTGTTTTCGCCCTTATAGTAGTATAATTGTTTTATTCAAAAACGTTAAAAGCTTTGTTCAATGTAAATTTGTTTGTGCAGAGTCAATTAACTTCCAATTTTTTTTATAAAAAATTTTATTGAAAAATTTGAAGCCAAATTTTATTAAAATCATGTATCTTTCTGAGTGTATTTCTCTTAAGTGAAAATGGCTGTTATTACACCCCATGCGAAGGGTTGTGTAATGATTCCATAAACTAACTACATCATATCTAATTAATTTTATGCTAAAAACAATATATCAAGTTTCCGGGACCCAAGGGAGCTTTCATTTATATATATTCAAACACTAAAGAATCAATATTTTGATTCATTAGGATTGCAAACAAAGTTAACAAACTACAAACAAATGCTACAAAACACTCTTATTGTTAGAGTTTAGATAAAATCAAGTACATATTTTATTTTTCAAAAATAACAATAACAATGAGCTACAATATAACTCACGAGAGAGATACAAAAGTAAAAGTTCTAGAAGTGATGTTGATGTCCCCTCCTATCCCAACCCCTTTTCAGCGCTATTTTCTATAATAAACGAGTTTGAATGTTCCATTTCATGAACAATCTTCCACCCTCTTATATCGAATGTATGTACATATGTGTGAATGATGCATTCAATGAATGGTATATAGAAATGGTGGCAGAAAGAAATACACACATGTTTTGTTAACTCTGTTTCTAACCCCCAGAGTTATTTCGTTGAAACTTTTTGATGATAAACGTCAAAAAGTTGCCCATTGAGATTGTGGGAATTAAATTCAATTCATATAATTTCTCTTAAATGAAACATTTCTATTTTCTACAATAAAAAAAAAAAAAAACTTGACAGATCATTACAACTCTTGTGTTGAAAATATAAATTATTTTTTGTTCAGGTTTTTCAATTATCAGAATCATTTTCGGAACTTTATCAAAGTTTTTAAATATGAATTCCATAATAAAGTATTTTTTTTCTTTCTAAACAAATGCAAGGGATCAAAAGTTTTTTCATGTTCATTACCAATGAAGTCTAACGAACCATAAAAATATTTCAATGATACCTTATATATGTACATACATACATATGTATTCCTTAAAAGACGATGAATATATATTCAAACTGCATATGTATGTACATACATATTAATATTTTTATTTTTAAAGTAGCCTAAAAGGATGGATAGATTTCCTTTAAAAGTGGCAAAGATGCAAATGTACTATTTTTTTTATTTTCTCAGAAATATTTTACTTGATGCGAAACCAAAATTTTGAAGAGATATAAATTTAACTCCAAAAAACAAATGGCGACTGTAATATAATTGTGAACAGTAAACTTTTGATGAAATTTGTTTATGTAGTTAACTTTTTATGTAAGTTAAATCAATTTAACATGTCATTTACAGTAACTCCCATAACCATATTTTTGTTGTTTGATTTTTGCAATTTTGAAAAAAGAAACCAATTGTGTTTTTGAAAATTTATTATTGTGAAAAAGATTGTATGAAATAATTGAAAATTTGATTTTGAAGGGAAAATGTATTGGAAAATACTTAAAAATAGCGTATTATTGCTTGCCTACTATTTTTTTGGAGAATACTTAAGAAGTCAAATTAAAAAAAAAAACGTATTAACGATTACTTTTTTCTTTTTAATAACTACGTATTAACATAAGATGACAGTCTTATTTTCGATACACCTTCTTTTCTGACTTGTTCTTGCAATTTGAAAAAAAAAAACATTTTTTTTTGAGAATTTTTCTCTATCATTGTTTTAATACATTTTTAAGTTTTTTTTTTCTGTTTTGTTTTGCTGATGGTTAATGTTATGAAAAAATAAAACTATAAGGAATTCTAACTGTGAAAGTATTTATAAGTATTTTTAGAAAATGTTTTAAGTATGGAAAAAAAAGAAAGATTGTAAAATTTTATATCAAAATAATAGGAACAGTAATCATATTGGCCACACCATCATTCTTAACAATTTTGGATTTATTCCGGATCGTTTAGACTACATCGCACCTCAATTGGTGTTCGAAATTAATTTCGATCCATTCCATCCAGAACTGTATTGGAGGACCGGAGCATTCTGGACAATGAATCTTTACACTTCTACACTGATGGTTCAAAAATATACGATGGTGTAGGAAGTGACATATTTTCGGAAAAACTGAATCACAGTCTTTTCTTCCGCCTACCAGACTATTGTAACGTGATCCAAGCGGAAATTCTGGCAATTAAGGAAGTTCTCTCTTGGCTCAGAGAAAACGTAATAACCAACACGGTTATTCGGATCGTCTCAGATAGCCAAGCGGCTATTAAATCTCTTGCCTCTGTCACTACGAAATCAATCACGGTCCTAGACTGCCAAACATCTCTGAGGCAGATTTCATAACAGTTTGATATTCACCTCATATGGGTGCCGGGACATAGTGACATTCCGGCAGTTGTAGGGCGGACGAACTCGTCAAACAAGGAACAATCACTCCTCTACCACCAGAAAGGAACAACATAGGTATACCTATCGCTGCATGTAAACTCATGGTAAAGCAGGAAGCTTTAAAGCAAACCAATCTCAGATGGACTCAGAGTAAGACCTGCCTGGCAACCAAACAAATATGGCCTAGTATAGACTTGAAACGTTCGAAGGGGTTGACACGCAATACGTATGGGCGTGCTCTCCAACGATTTCCGGAGGAGCTGCATGGACGAAGAAGAAAAGAAAACTGTTCAACATCTTCTGTGCACCTACCCTGCTCTCTCAGCTAGAAGGAGAATTCTTCTATGAGGACACTAGTTATCTAGTGAATACGGACGCTAAAAGTCTATCCCTATTCATTAGACTCTCCGAGTGGTTCGGCTAGTGAGATCTTGCTAGTTTCAAGGTATCACAGTGGACCCATAAGGGTCTAAGTGTGTTGTGTTTCTTGCCCGACAGCCATTTTAAACCTAACCTAACCTATCAAAATAGTGTAAATGTATGTATGTTTTTCGATGAACGCTTGTGAAAGAATGCAAAATAATGAAAAGATAATGACAAAAAATCGAGATTTTGCGGAGCCATACGATAGAAAATCAAAAGCTGCCAAACAATTAAATACGAAATGGTAAAACTGAGGAGAAGGAGGGAACAAAAATTTCACCAAATGACTCCTTTTATTTTTAGGATGCCTATGAAACCACCAATTGCATTGTATTGTTTTATCATAACAAATACAAAAAGAGGCTGGGTGCGACCCACACTGATAACTTCCCATTTGTGATCTTGAAAACTTTATACTATTTAGTTTTTTTTACAAATAACCAAATTTTCTGCGAAACAAACTTTAGCTGTTAAATTCAAACAATCATTATTTTAAGATTGAAAAGCATTTTAATTATTTAAAGAGATTCACGAAATGCACATAATATTATAGAGATTGTTGATGTATAAGTTGTTTCCACTTGACCCAGGAGGTAAACTTCCACGCGTTTTTTTAACGAATGTGGAATTTTCTTAGTTCTGTTTAAATTTTTGTTTAAAATGTCAAATATATACCCGCTGTAAAAAATTTTATTATGTATAAAATTAAATACCTAATGGCAAAGTCAATATCATTGCTCGTTCTCAAGATATTCGAGTCGAAAAACCAATTTTACCACTTTTTTTTATTTTTTTTTTTTATATTTTTTGTCAAAAACTGTCAATTAGATATTTGTCAAAATTTAACCTTTCATAAAAAATTGTACTATGTATAAAATAAAATATTTTAAAAGGCACAATCGTTGTTCGTTCTCAGGATATTCGAGCTGAAATACAATTGTAACTACTTTTCTTTAGAATTTTTAACAGTTTTTGATTTTTTGTTAAAAAACTGCCCATTCAATATTTGCTAAAATTTTATCAGTTGCTAACAATTATATTATGTAGAAAATAAAACAAATAAGAAGTCAATATCGTTACCCGTTTTTGAGAAATTTGAGTCGAAAGACAATTTATACTAATTTTTGGTAGAATTTTTTGTAGTTTTTAATTTTTTGTAAAAAAACTGTCCATTGAATTTTTTTGAAATTTTCACCAGTAGTCAAAAACAATATTTTTCGTAAAATAAAATTATTTTAAAGTTAATATCGTTTTTCCATCTAAGGATATTCGAGTTATAAAAATTTTTTTTTAGTTTTTTTGATTTTAAAAAATAACGGTATATTGATTTTTTTCCAAATTCATATCAAATTTGTATGACGTCATAATGTGTCGAATAAAATTTATTTCAAGTCAATAGCATTATTTGTTCGTGAGATATTTGAGCCCAACCAAAATTTTCACTTCTTTTTTAAACTGCCATAGTAAAAAAACAACTGATTGAATATTAATAAACGCCCTTTCAGCTTCTTTCGAAGTTATTATCTGTAAAACATAATTTATTTCAAGTCGATATCTCTACTCGTTCTTGAGATATCGACGACGAAAAATGGGACCAGAACGTACGGACGTACGGACGTACGAACGTACGTACACACGCACACACATATATCTCTCTAAAAATGATTGATATAGGCTCTAGGGACCTTGAAACGTCGAGAAATGTCAAAAATTTCAATTTGACAAATCGGACCGATTACAATAACTGCCTATGGGAAGTTAAAAATATATCAGATTTAACTACGATTATAAAGACTTAAAAAAAAAGTAAAATGTCTAATCTAAATTGGGGAAATAAAAAAATGTTTAATTCGTTTAAAGCCGTTTGCTGATATGAAATTAAATATGTATGATCAACATAAGCTCGTATGATAAACTTAATTATTTAAAAATCATTTCAGCAAATGACCCTTAGTGTCTTTGGCCTCTTGATTGAAAAATTCCACTGGAAATTCAAACGTCATTATTTCCCCATGATTTATTATCTCTAACCTTTTCTTCGATAGAGGAAAACTTCATTGCATAAAGCTCTGTCTTCTATTCTGTCAAACTGATTGTCTTTTCTTTTTCGTTTTTTTTTTTTGTTTTGGATAACCTACAAATTCAACCAATCTGTCAAATTTTTGCAAGGAAAACTCATTTGAAAAATTGTCCCCCATCAAGAAAATAATTGTCTCCAACGCAACTGTCCAACGCTTGTGTGGCTTGAATAGGCATATCTAAGAATAAATTCAACTTAATAAAAATACTGGAAAGACGAAACTACCATAGTTACGAGTACAAATTTTTTAATTTTAAAAATATTGGATTCACCAAAAATCCTTGACGACAATATGCAAACCTACATACCTATCCTACGTACAAATATTATGTACATAACGCTGAATCTGTGTAATAAAAAAGCACTATGTATTTCCATGGATCAATGCCACCTTTAACTTCAAACAAAGTACAAAAAAAAAATATTGTCAAAGTTTGTAAAATTTGCTATTCTGCTCTTCCATTTGAATTTTTTATGATTAATAGATTTCATTTCATAGTCATATTCTGACCCTTGTTTCATTTTCATAAAATATTCAATCGACTCATTGAATTTACGAGGCTTTTCAAACCCAAATAACTGTGCTTCCATTAGGCGTTGTCGTCGATGGCAGATTTGAAAATCCCGATGATAGATTGAAAAGTTTACTCGAATTAAAAAGTTTTTTTTTTCGAGCTTCTTTTTGTTATTGCTATTGTTTGTCATCGATCTATGTACATACCTATCTATATTTTTATGTTTTGCAATTTGTTACTGTCATGTTAGCCAGAATAACATATTGGGCAAAAATAAATCGATATTAGATACCAACCAACCGCCACGGACACCGACAACCGACATCCCTCTGGTGGGATTGAAAAGTTCGTATTTGTCACTTTTTTTTTTGTTGAGGTGAAACATATTTGGGCGCGTTGGAGAATAAAATTTCAAGGTTGAAATTTGGTCTCTCAAAAATGTCACGAAATTTTATCGTGGTTTTAGCATTATTTCCTTTTATAATGGTACTGTTTTAATTGATTTTTTTTCAAAACACCTCATGCAATTCTAAGAATTTTACTAATTTAATTGTTTTTCTAACTCCTCGAGATATTAATTATTTTATCCAATTTTTTTCAAAATAGACTGTTGGTAAAAAATATTATAAATCAGTGGAGTTAATTAAGAGTACACTAAAAAAAAAAAAACAAGAATATGGAAAGAGAAATCAAATGCCTGATTTTGATTTTAGAACAATTTTGAGTGCATGAATTTTTTGAATTAGTATACATGTTTCAAAACTAGTTTTCTGCAGCATTTTTATTTCTATCGATTTAAGGGACGATTTTAAAAATCTCAAAATCACGCAGCATATAATAGAGTGTTAGTATTTAGTTTTGGTCAAAATTTGAAATACCGTTAAGTCCAGAAATTTGTATTTATCAATCACTTAAGATATCAGCATATAATTCCGGTATGTTTCAATATTCACATTTAGTTTTCTTTGAGTTAAGCAATTATTTATACAATACAATACAATTATTCATCATCATCGGCTCGACAACCGGGGTCCGGTCCTGGCCTCTTTCAACAAGTCTCTCCACCTATCCCGGTCCTGAGCCAACGCCATCCAGTTGCGCGACCCAAGGCTTCGGGCGTCCTGGTCTACGCCATCTCTCCAGCGCAAGCATGGTCTACCACGCTGCCGTCTACCATAGAATGTACCACAAAAGACTTTCCGAGCAGGTTCCTCTTCACTCATGCGAGCTAGGTGCCCTGCCCACCGGAGTCTACCGAGCTTAATTTTTGTCACTATGTCTGCTTCAAGGTAGATTGCGTACAATTCATGATTGTACCGTCTCCGGAATCGCCCTTCCTCACATATGGGGCCAACAATTCTCCTTAAGACTTTTCTCTCGAACGCGGCTAAGAGGTCGGAGTGTCTTTTGCTAAGCACCCAAGTCTCGGATCCATACGTGAGTACTGGCAGGACCATGGTCCTATACAGCAGCAGTTTTGAAGTTATGGTGAGATTTCTGGATTTGAAGAGCTTTGACAGACTATAGTAGGCTCTGTTGGAATTGAGCAGCCGCCCGCGTATTTCTTCTTCTAAATTATTATCGGCTGCTACTGTTGCACCACTTCAAATTCGTGCTCCCCTACCTTGATTGTTTGACCAACTGTTCTTATACAATTATTAGTATACAATTATTGTATAACTGTACATGCTATACAAACTTTACAAATCGAATAAAAATGACGTTAAAAACTCGAGAAAAAAAAACAAAGAACAAGAAGTGTCCTATGTGAGAAGGGTGTTGTGTCAAAAAAAATTTACAAATGTTCGAGTCGTCTGGTTAAATGTACTTATGACTTCGGCTCTAAAATAAATAATGCTATAAAGCATTATTCTTGAATATTACTAAAAGAATGTTCTTAAAGTGTTAATTTAAATTTAGCAATTCATTAATTTTGAAATCGTAAAGAATTTGAGTAATAAGGAAGTTTCACTTCTGGTATGTGTACTGTGCTGCACATCACTCTCTTCTTCCCTTTTTGGTATTCGTTTAGATCAACTATTTGTAGAGCAAAAAAAAACATCTCCCATCCTCGTGCAATGTTTTGCGTTTAATTAGTTTTCAGATAGGTAAGGTTTCTATATGAATATACCATCTATTCACCTTTTTTTTATTTCTATTTATTTACCTACATCATCCCTCTGGGTATATACAACACTTCAGTTATTCCGTTCATTTATTTACACTTTACAGGATACGCTTCGTTGAACAAAATAAAATAGAGGGTGTTTTTTTTTTCTTTGAGGTTTAAAGTTTTTGAAAGTGAAATAAAAGTCATCAAATGTATAAAGAGCTGGTTTGAAAGCCATATTAACAAATAATTTCGGATACCTATTTACCAATTTACCCAGCAAATGGCGATCGAAAAAGTTGGGTTAACCTACAAAAGATCAGATGTGAGGTCAGGTTGAATATATTGTAGTAGATGCAAATTTCACATTCGGCTTTTCAACAAATCCATATGTAATTAGTACTTTTTTCAGTTTTTAATCTGTCAAATTATTCTGATGCATTTTAACAGGAATCAATATTGACTTGAAAATTTTCAAGATTGTATTTTTGTACTACTGTTATCCACAAAGCTACGAGTGTCTATAAAAATATTGAATTTTCGTATTCTGCTAAATTTTCAGTTTCTTTATTAAGATGTTGACTTTAAAATTAATTAATGGTACCAACTTTTTTCGACTATTTTTACATGTTGTTTCGCTTTTAGAACCATGATTTTTTTTATTGTTAAAATACATTTCTGTTGGAGAATGCATTGGAATCCGAAAATACTTTTAATCAAGAAAAAGCGTTTTAAATGACGCTGTTTTATGAGATAACATTCCCTAACTTAACCAAATCTGGCAGTGCCCCCAGGTGCTGCCAACTAGTTAAAAGTATATATACATACTTAGTTGAAATATTAATAAACAAATTTATAAAACCCATCCACCTCCTTCACCATACTTCAAAATCCTATCCAAGTTCTGCAAAGTGCTTAAGCTAAATCTAATCGCCTATTTTTACATTTTTTAACATTTTTTCGGGCGATGTTTTTTCGAAAAGTTCCATTGAAATTTCGCCATAAAACATTGTGAACTGATGCTCAATTTTTGTAAAAACAACTTATACTGCAAATTTGCGAAAATGCGGGTTTTAGGGCGACAGTTCCATTTTTTCTTTGTTTTTAGATGATACAATTTTTTTGGCATATATTATAAAACTAATTTGGGAGCGTTATTGCCTCGACCTGATGTAATCACGGTTGTTGATAGCAACTAGCATAATCCACCTACATTATGTCAATATAGTCAATTAGTTAATTAATATTCCTCAACTTCTATCATAATATTTTTTTATTAGAGCGTATAATAATGGCTAGTTGACAGTTGATTTGAGTTTATAAATAAGGTTTTTTTTTTAATTTTTCTTATTCCAATTTCCATAACACCATTTTCTTAATCCTTTTTCCGTTATTAATAATTTTTTTTATTATTTATTTTCAGTGTAAGTTTCTATACTCCAAATTGGCATCCTTCATTTCAACGAGTGTAAAGAGTAAGTTTTATTTTAATATTACAACAAATTGTCAGAGCTTTAATTACAATCACGAATAATTGAAAAAAAAGAGAAGATTCAAAGCGCTCATGTATTTTTCATTCAATTTCCTTCAAAATTTAAGGACTTGATGGGAGAAATCCTCAAATTTGTAAGGGTGGAAAAAGAAAGAATTGAACAATTACTTAAAGTCATACAAAAAAAAAAAAAAAAGAGTTTTCCAACTCTCCAAAGGTTGTTAATTCTTGAAGATTATCCAACTAAAGAAGATCTGTCTTTTCTATCATGCAATGTAGCATAGAAAGAAAATATTCAGTTTGTTCTTTTTCAAATCTATTTATGGAAACAAAAAAAGATGATGGAAGCAGAAAGGTAGAATAGTAATTCATACCCATAGATAAGGAGCTGAACAAAATTACCACCCAAAACCTCATACACAGAACACTTTCGTGTCTTAAGCATCTGTTCCTGATGCCTTATTTATTTCAACAGCATATCCAAACAGTCCGGTTCACAAAAATAGACTAATGTATTAAAAATTAAATTCTTGAATGAGTTTAAAGCGTTCGTTAGGCTGTTGGAGTAAAATTTCATTTATGCTTTTATAAAAAATGATAACTCAACAAACAATCTAACTAGAGATTTTGATATAGGGAGAACGAAAAAATTTTGTCTCGAATTCTGTCTGTCTATCTTTCTGTCAGTTGATCTGTTGACTACAGCGGGATAGTTTTCTTTTAACTTGTTACATATTTTTTTTTTTAATTCTTCCCAGACATTTTTTTATTTTGTTTTCAAGACAAAAAATAACGGTAGGTATGTACCTATGGGATTAAAAAAAAAACAAAATCAATTTGTATTCAATGATGTCTATTTTTGATAAGATGTTTGTTCCCAAAAAATGAGAGGTTTATCTGATTTTGATAATTTTAAATGCTGAAGCATCTTAAAATTATGAATAAGTAGAATTGAAAAAATAAGAAAAATATTTTTTGAATTTTTGAAAAAAAAAAATATTCAATTTTTATTTCTTAAATTTGTGGGACTATCCACGAGACCAACACTGGACATAATTCTATATACACCTGAAACGAGAATCTAATTTTTAACGAGACTAAGGCCCATTTGCTGATACAGAACATAAATACTTATGTTCCACATAAACTCTTATGTGACAAGTTCACGCAGAGGAAAAAGTAGAACATAAGCGCTTAGGTTGAACATAAATATTTAAGATTCGTTTCAGCAAATGGCCCTAAGACTTAACGAGAGCCTTAGTCTTTTAAACATAAAACTCAGTATTTTAATATAAATGCTTTTCCTGTTGTTTCTCATTTTTCACACCAAAACGAGACCATTAAATGAGACCGAGAGGAAACTGAATTATTTTGTTAATTTTGTTGAGACCGAGACAAGACTTCAAAAGCGTCCGAGAGACCGAGATCGTTTCGTAGCCAGCTCTAAAAATTTGATATTTTGAAAATGGCTTGTATTTTTCTTCATACTGTAACTTATCTTTGATAGTTTAATATTATATTCAAAAATGACGCTAGAACCGAGTGCCTACCATATATGTACGTAATTCAATGCTAAAAAACTGTAAAAAAAAAATTCGCCATTCGAAATACAAAGAACTCTGCCCCTGCGTATTAATTCACAATAGAAAACTCCGAAGCTAGAAGTTAATGACGTTAAACTACAGACAAAAGAAACATTTTTCTTTTCGCGCCTGAAATTTGCATTTGCAAGGAATGAATTTTGATAAGTAAACTTTTTTTTCGCATCATTAATGCATTTCTTAAAAAAAATTCCAAAAATCTTATTAAATCTCAATAAGTTCATTAAATCCATCCGATTATCTTCGGAAAAACTATTTGTTTTATAATTTTTCCATTTGAATATTCATTATAAATTAGCTCAATATGTGAACCTTATTTTTTTTCTGGAAACATGTACTTAAAATATAATTTACACATGCTACAGAGAATTTGACTAAACTTATAGTTATATAAATTTAATTCCACAATTACGACTTTTAATAAAAACAAAAACTTTCAAAAAACATCACGATACTCCCACAGATGCTTGTTAGATGATAAATGAGAATAGGAAAACAAATTTAAATAAAGGTTCGGGAATTATGTTTGAGCGCTTGTCTCACTGGTTTGCCTTCCCCTAGAAAAATCCTGTTGGTAAAACAGTGCCGGACCACATTTCTTTAAAAGATTATAAAAGACGCATTCAAAAATTAAATGCTTTCCTTCCCCTAACTTCATCTATTTTTATTGAATACAAGAGTGTTTTTTTGGTTTTAATCAAATTTGATTTTTGGTGATACAAGGTTAGTCCTCTAGAGAACTCTATCAGAAAAGATATATACATTATTATAAGCTATCCGTGTTAATTTTAATTTCTAAAGACCAACAAAGTGAACGATATAAATACTTAAAACCTTTTGTGTTAAATATTTACCAACGTAGAAGAAATTACTAATTTGATTTTTTTTTTTTTTTCAAAATTTACCTAACCATAAAAACCGTACTGTATCTACCTATATCAATAGACCTTTTTACCTTTGGAATAAAAACTTTTTCATCCTCGGAGCTTACCCACTACCTTAGCAAGAAAAACTTTTACTCCTGACGACCACAAAAAGGATTTATGTTGTGCAAGCGGTTTAGTGAAAATTATTTCAGATTGTCAGAAATTGTTATAATTTGGTTGATGGCTTATGGAATGACGAAGTTGAAAGGTGAAGGCGAGGAAGGCAAACTGAAACTCAATAATGGGAAAAGTTTTTTTTTTCGTTTGCTGTACCATCATCCCTTTTAGTTATCCATTTGGGAATAGAATGTTTTCAAATAAATTATGAATAAGTTTACATTCTTTTATTCTATGGAATTCATGTTTTTTCTTGTATAAAATAAACACCGATAATTTATGTGGAAAAAGCACTTCTATCCAATTTATCCCATTTATGGGTGAGTTTAAATAGGTGCGTCATGAGCGTTAGAGTATAAAGGGGAAGAAAATTTCAAACAAATTATTCTTTAACAAGGTCTGTTTAGGCGCCAAGTTTTGACGGGTTTTAAATATTTCAAATATAAAGAGTTTGTCAAATCGACGAAAAGGTAAAAATTGTATCAATTTTTAAATAAGTTTTTGAAATGCGGGTGTTGAAGTTTCTGGTGTCGAGAAAGAGAAATTAATATTTACCAATCGATACATTTTAGGTCCGTTAAGATAGCGCCGCCACAACGGAAATTTCAAGCAACAAAGTCCTAGCTTGACGTCAAATCATCAGATTTGTTGCTCGGCCAAGGTTGCATTCTGGGTTTTGGAATTTCAGACCTATAAATTTTGCATATGGAATCGAAAAATGTTATATATTTTTGAACAAATTGCCCTGAGTAATAGACAAATTTTGGTAGGTTATCGACCTATTGAAAGTTGAATCTAATTTCTATATTTAAACCGGTTCCCCAACGAAGTGAAATCCCAAATTTCAGTGATGCAATATAAAGTCTTTTCAAATTGCATTAGACTTCCAAGATTTCGAGATCGGAAAATTTTTTCTATGAGTGTTTTGGGCTCAAATGCCTATTTCTAAGGCGCATAAGGAAATTTTTTTTAAATAGTAAAAAAACAATAAGACTTCTATGGTCTTAGTAGCGAAATAGAAAAAAATATATATTCTTCTCGGCGTATTGAAACTGGAACCTTCCAATTAAAAGTCAAGTACTCTGCCTCTCGGTCAATTTGCAATAGAAAATTCCAAAGACAAAATTTTGTGTCTGAATTTTTTCAAGAAACTTATTACCTATGTAAGCTTTTTAAAACAATAAACTTTTCGTATTGTTAACACGAGTATGCTTCAAGTAGTAATCCTCTTAAAATAATAAGAAAATCATATTGAATGTAAGTAAGTTCTTCTCTTTATTAAATCAATCTGATCTCTTTAAAGAACTTTATTAAATATTTTATCAAATATTTGGTTTAGTGGTTGTTTTTGCTTCAAAAATATTCAATTATTAATATTGATAAGTTTTTGATCTCCATCTCATAAACAAAATTTTGTAACCAGAAATGAAGCCAATTCATCTACTAAAAAAATTACTATAGTTACAGATTTGTTTGTTTTACCATCATAAATTTTTAAAAAATGACATCTGTGGTCTGATTTCGATTAACTTTTTTCACTTTTTTTTTATTGTTATGTTTAATCCATGATCCAAGGCATATATTCTACAATGTTCGTGTTAATAAAAAATCCATTGTTTGATTTGTTAACCATGGATCTAGTTAATTATGCCATTTGATTGATTACTGATATTGAGCCGGAACCTCTAAAGATTATATTAGAATTGAAATTTACTGTGAACAATCTGGCTCTTAAAGTTATTTTGAAGCTTGTATTGACTCGTCTATTCCCTAAAAAAAAATTATTAAAAAAATAAAATAAAATGTCCATTCACTCCTGCATAGTTGCTACTACTTTTGATCCACAAAATAATATTGACGGTCTTCAGAAGAGAAATATCTTCAATAACAAAAAAAAAACATAGAGCCCGATTATTTATAGCCCGAATATTTATATTGCTTGTACTCTTATGTTGTACTTGTAAAATTGTATTCTCTTCGAATTGAGTTTTATTGGTTTTTGAAATATTGACTCCCTTTTAGCTATAGAACTATTATTGGATGACTAAAACAGACCATGTTTCTGCAATACATAGGGAATCCCATCAGAGGCAGAGAGACAATATCTCTTTCAGGAAGCTGATGTTTTCCATCCGGCATGGAAAAGGACGATTGAAAAATTTCTATTATGATAGAAAATAACCCCTGGGTGGGTTCGTTTTGATTACATTTCGCTCTACTATACGGTGGCTGTTTGAATGAATTGATTTTTTATTCTTCTATTTTTTTCGTTTTATTTCTCACGCTTTGTTGTTTCTAACAGTTCTAGTCTGTCTGGCTTGTGGTTTCACTTCTTTTTTTTTTTTCTTATAACCAACTACGACGATGGTATCTGAGTTATAAATTTCCTGTTTAAGATATATAGCAGCATTATGTATAGGATACCACAAGCCAAATGAGATTTTATCCTTATAGAAACGGATATAATTTAGATTTTACTTTCTGATTTTATTGCTGACTAATTTTAATTTTAGCGGAAATGAAAAAAAAAAAAACTATGAGTGCTCACAACTATAGAGGAGAATAAGTGTTAGTCAGACAAAGTTGAAAGGATGAAGGAAGTCCCTATGGTCCGTGGAAAATTTGCCATAATTTAGTGGGAAAGTAAAGTACTCACAGCATCAAGTTTGTAGTTTTTATAAATAGAGAATTAATTAAATTTCTCATTTAATGGGACTTTATTTTCAGAAGAGTAAATAATGAATTTTAATACAAATTTAATGGTAGGGTATCATAATTGCATACTAGAATTTCCATTAAATTGTATTTATTTGAAAATCTTTAGAATAAACATCCAATCGCTAGACCATTTTTTTGTATGTCATGCAACAAACTATTATTTTGCATATTTTCATGTTAAATGCCTAATTTTCTTTTATAATTTCAACACATAAACCTTAAATTAAAAATATTAAATTTTACTACGGATGGAATGCACCAATAACTCCAGTTGAAGTAAAACATTCTTTCAACGTAGATGTGAAACGTTCAAAGTTATTGTTTTGAAAACTTGAATAAAATTTTTATTATTTATGCAAATAATAATAGTAATAGGGCCGACCGGATATGCTTTATTTTATGACAGTTTTTTTTTTGCAAATAAAACCAATGGATTGCAAATCTTCAACCCGCGGCCGCGGGAGTATTTCGGAGAATATATAAAAATGAAAACGATGCAAAATTCAAAGCTGATTTTTTGATATTTTTAAGGGGATAGAGTATTCGATTTTAAAATTTTAAAATGTAATAAAAAAAGTTTTTATGAATTTATTTGTGAATTTCGATTTGTTTGTCCTTTGTGGATTTTAAAAAATGTGGGGATATAAGAATTGAGGATTTCGTTTGTGTGTCCATAACCCTTTAAAAAAAATAAACGAAAAATCCTTATTTTAAAAAGTTTTGTAAACTCGTTTTCAAAATGTTGGTTTAAAAAAAAAAAAGGTTTTTTTTTTATTCAAAAGCATATTTTTGAAAACTTTGATAATCCGTATTATACATATATAAGAAGACATTTTTCATTAAACTTTTGATCGGAATAACACCATTTCGAAATACCAAAGCGAAAATCAAAAATACTTGAATTATTGAATTTTTTCAAAAATATTGACTTAAAATGAATAGTAAGAAGGGAAATATTTCGAAAACTGTGGTAAAGCTTTTTCAAAAACCTTACGCTTATTCTATTATCTTATTGCTTAACCAAGCTATTTCAGTCCCAAATTTTTGAAAAACTCATTAAATACAACAGTCAAAGTAGAATTTAAGTGCGTTAATATTTGTAACGGACATTTCCTTCCTCATGTTTTGATATAAAAAAAATTATCAAATCAATTAAATTTAAATGAAATTTTGTAGATGTAAAGAAAAGTTTTTAAGTTAATACTATATCTACTGATATCCTTCTTAACACCTTTTTAAAAATAATTTCGATACCTCTTGGAGTAAAATTTAAAAAAATGGATGAAAAGTGTGAAGCAGCTTAAGAGTAGGAATGTTTAATTAAAAAAATTTGCTTACGTCTATAAAATTGCATTTACACAATACACATCGAATTGCTTATTTTTTATATGAAAGCATTAAAAACAAAATGTCAGAAAACTTTGTCAATTTTGATATTAAAATTTTAAGTCCAGAACTTCCCAATACAACTTATCTGCACAAAATCTCATAGTTCCTGGTTATCCATATATCATAACCAAACTTTCAACAAATTTTATAAAGTCACTTCCGGTTTCAACTATTAATTTCCATACATCTTCCCTTTGTACAAATAGCCCATGGCTAAATGAAAAATAGTTTCAATTAATTTAAAATCCAATTAAATTTTTATTTTTGAAATACATAAGTTAGGCAAAACCCAGGTACAAAATATGTATATCATAAGTTCATAGATATATACTATTATACATACACACGTTTGTATCCACACATTTTCTTTTTAATAATGATTTTTATTGCTGCATTTTAATTGCTAAACCAGGTCTTAAGTCAAATGTGATGTGGGTATATTTATGTAATTATATAATAATTTTGAATGGCATTTAATTTTATCTAAATGTGTTTTGTAAAATACAAGCTCCGTATGGTTTGCTGCAACATTTATTTCCTTGGAAACGGCTAATCTTATTCAATATAAAATACTCTACTCTAATTTTCCGAAAATGTAGATATGTTGAATTGAGTGGTTGAAATACATCTATTTACGTATCATATGTACTTAGCCCACTCAACAGAATTTATTTCACCCAACTTATTTTACCTGAATTAATGTACAAAGGTTGCCAAGTTGCAGTCACTTCTAATAGGTATATAAAAATTTGGAGGTTTTTTTTTCCAAAAATTTACGCATGCCTTAATATTTACTTATTTAAAAAAATCATCAAAATTAATGACGTGATGACTTTGATGTGCTATTATGAAATTCTTAGCAAGAACACTATTTTAATAACTAGCTTTACAGATAATGAATCTCCATCAAATGACAACAAAGGAGAGACAAGCTGTAATTGGGTTAAAGATCAGAAAAAAAAACATGTCTGCAGGCTAAACATATGGAACAGTGAAACAGTTTACCCAAAAAAATCAAGTTAAAAAGTAAAAACTATTTTATTTATAACACCTGAATGGCAACTCTAATTACATCGGGTGTCTTTACATTTAGCTGTTATCCAGAATTCCCTTTCAAGTTTCTCACAATAATTAACATAGATCGCGCGAGACGGATATGACAAAAATGTATTGTATTCGGTAAAGGTACACAGAGAGTAATTTCCGGAATCTACTATTGAATTGAACAAGGACAAAATGTACAAATTCATTGAAACTATTTTCTCCATGCAAACGTTTGTTTTTCAAAAAAAAAAAAATACAAAAACTGCAGTGTCAATGGAATTGTAGATACAGTCCTGTTGCTTATTCCCTTCATTTTAATTTGCCAATAAACCGTCAAAAGTTCTTCTTTAGAAGTTTATCTTTTCTTCACCATTTCCATCACCTTAAGTAGAGGTAATTAAGTCCTGTATGTTAAATAAATCACTTCGGAAAGTGTATAGCTACAAAATCTCTTTCTATTTCTTCTCCTTTCTGCATGCCGTCCGTTGTCGTCCTCTTATTGATTTAAATCGCTTTAACAAAATCTTTTTTTTTTCCTTAGTTCCTTAATTTAGATAACTTCTAAGCCTGTTCAAATAGCCATTATTGTCTAATGGGAATTAAAGAAGATTCTAATTATTGATTAAATGGATGCCTTTATATTGGAAGCAATATCATATCGGAGAATTATTTTAAATAATGGTTATCATCGAATCTTCTTTATTCAAAGATGAAGGAGTGAGTAGTTTAAATTAAATTTTTGAACAAAAGGGTTGTTTGCTATTCTGACGTATAAAAACTTGACGTGAAAGTTTAATTAACATTTTCAATTAAACCAGCTTTCCGAGAAAAAAATCTTAGAAAGTTGTTGCTTTGCTTTTTGAAATTGGAACCAGTACGTCGTCGTCGGACTACTGGTCCGTTTTGCCACCACGCTAAAAATCGGTTTGGTTCTTTTTGCCCCGAGGTCCTTCTTGCCCCACTCTCCCCTACCTCTTATTAAATTTAAACAAAAGAAACCATTAAAGTTTCAACTTTAGTGGTAGAGTTAAAACAGAGTTAGTTAAACCGGCAAATTAAATGTTGCATAACTAATTCCACAAGCTATTTTTTAGTCGTGAATGACACGAAACACGGTCTAATTGTTCCTTATATTCAAATTTAATAAAAGATAAAAAATTACAAATAGGTGTGCTATTTCTATGGCGACCACAGTTTTTTGTGTGAGCCGTGAATAGTTAAAACCAAAAATTCTATATTTATAGCAAAGTAAAAAGAGATGCACTACCCTACAAAAGGTCGGGTAGCTTAAAATTTTTGATATGTTGTTTGAGATGGTTGGTATATTTAGAAAACGAAAACAATTTGACACATTTAAGTCCCATCCGGAAAAAAAAATTATTAAACAAAAAATTCAAAATTATGTAATAAAAATAGGGAAAGGTAAAAGCTATTATGTGGCGGATCGAAAATTAATCAGAATTACGAGTAGGTGACGATCCTGATCAAGCATTCTGTTCTCATAACGAATATTTACAAATTGACGAAATACCTGGTTGATTAAATAGAACAAATTTTTTAAATTTCTTGAACAGTGTTCAGAAATTTGTGAAGCAAATCATAGTTTTATTGTTTTTGAAAGTGTTCCTATTATTTTTTTTTAATTAAATGAATATCAAAAATAAATTAACGTCAATTACAAGGTTTATGTCCTTAGCCCATTTCTAGTGGTTAACAGCTGACTTAGAAACCTCAAATTTCGCATACTGTATATTTTTATGATATCTGACAAAAAATTTTGTGGTTTTCAGAGAAAATTCACGGAAAGTATGTACAAATTATTGAAATAAAATTTTCTTCTTTCATGGAATTTGAATACTTTTTTTGAAAAATTTATTAAATATGGAGAGGTACACCGCATATTTAAAAAATTATTAAAAATTATTGTAATTTTTTTTATAATTTCAAAAAAAAAAATTTTTTTTATTTATTTTTTAAAATTTAAATTTTCTCCCAGAAAGATATGTTTGAATGAAGTTTCTAAAATCAATTCTAAAAAAGATAAAAATCAAAAACTTACATGATAAATGTTATTTCTCTTTTCAATTCATAATAAAAATCAAAAAAAGTAAAATTTTTCTTTTTTAAAAAACTACAAACAATTATTTTTTTCGAAAATCAAGAAAAAAAGTACTAGACAATATTTTGAAAAAAATTATTATTTTGATTAATTTTTTCAACATTTGAAAAATGTTACCTGAAATTTTTGAAAAACATTTTTAGGAAAAATATTTAAAAATAGTTTAATTCAATAGGTACTTAATCTATTTAAATTTATCATTTTTTAAGTTAGGAACTCTTGAGATATGACTTTGGGGTTAACAGTCCTAGTATCAGCTGCTCTTACCTAAACTAAATTAACCTTAAGAAAAAAGAACTGTATTTTCCTGTCATTCTATATTTGTTTTGATTTGATAGTTTCACGGACAGAATTTGATATAGAAGAGTTCTCGGACACTGAAAAATACAATAATTGTATGACTTTTTGACAAAAAAAAAAACTCAAGAAAAAAAATCGAAAAACTTGAGATATTCCTTATGAAACCATATTCGTGGAAATTCAGGTTCAACGCTCCAAAATGCGATAAACAAAACACATCAACAAAACAGAATCCCGTGATTTGCTCTATCCAAATTTTGAGATTTAATTGTTTATTAATTGCTATATTACTGCCATTTTGAATAGCAGACTCATATTTGTAATGCTATTTTTTTTTAATTATTTTTCTTAAATTTTAGAAAAATTAAAATTCAAAAATGAGTTTAAAACAATTATTGGTCGGAATTATAAATTTTACAACATTATTTTTTTGCATCTCATATTATTTATTTGAATTAAATAAAGAATTCTAGTTTCGATTTTTGAAAATCTTTGTTGTTGTTACTTCTTTTGGACTTATTGAATCCCATCTTTACCAACACAAGCCATGTTACAATGTTGATTTAAATACTATACATACAATAAACCATAGTCTGCTACAGTTTAATTGTAGCTAATACTAAAAATCTTCATTCTCGTGGAAAGCTTTTTAATTATAAATTTATTATCAACTAAAATTACTAAATGGCCATGAAGATTTATACAACTTGATGACAAGATTTCTTAGCAAAAAATTAGACTTTGCTACCATATTCGTGTGAAACACGCGACGATGCTGCTATATGAAAAAAAAAAAAACCTAAAAATAAACACGAGCCTCTCGTTTATTTTTACCTCATCCCAAGATAAGACCAAAATTTTATGATAAGAATTTTATTATTTTTGTCTTGAACTGGCCCGAAAATTTGTTATGTGTGAGCAAGATTTAATGGTAAACAAAATGTACCTTCCTTCATGTTCAACAAAAAAAAAAAAAACATGTGTTAACAAACTTTTTAAAGCTTAATTAAGATGCCGATTAATATAATAAAATTAGGTGCCATACCGCAAAGTATTATACAGGTTTCTTATTATTCACGTGGTTCGGAAGACTAGAAGATTGTATATAAACATATAAAACGTAATTTTTAATTATGATTGAGATTAGGTTTATTTAAATTAAGTGGTTCGAAAAGACAGAAAAAAAAGGATCAGAAGGAAATAATCCATGTTAATATGTACTTGTACATATATACTCTTAAATAATTGATGTTTGCTGGACTTTATTTTTTTGGACATTATATTCTTTTATTTTTTAATGAAATCTGTATTTCCAAAAAAGGAGATTCATTTTTCAATTGTTCTGAAAAATTTTTGGACAAATTTTTATTTTAAATTCAAAAATAACGGAACCTTTTAATGCTAAAAAAAAAACAAATCTTGAATTTTCCGAAAACTCCTCCAAGAATTTCAATTAAATATTGTGTGCTACAATTTTTTCAAAATTTTTAACTTTTAGAGCAGTTTCTTTGATTTTTAATTTCCTCATTGTCGGTGAAAGCGACTTTTTTGAAATGATGAAATAATGAAAACTAGCCAAATTTTGGTCAGTGATTATAAAATAACAAATCAGAACTTAGCGAACTATTAAATCTTATTCCATTTCACGCGGACATGTTACAATTATTCCCTTCTTGTCACATGTAATTTAGGAAGAAGATACCCTAAGAACCTACATCAAAATATCGCCCAAGAAAGTCAAGCACAAAAGCTCCTGGATCAAACAAATGTGACGACAATTTACAATCAATACTGCAGATCTTAATTTTTCAACAGATTAACCCTGAAAGCAAAAATGTGCTATCGAAATTAAAAAAAATCAACTTGAAATAGTCTTCTATTTGCCACACAAAAAAATCAATTTTTAAATCGAAATATGAATTTAACCAATGGAAACCCTCACTACCAAATCATCACGTGGCGCGTATACCTATACCTATACTCAAATATTTTGGCAATACCTACTTCTACTTTCAACTTTCAAAATTTACTAACGGCTTTTGGCTCTTAGAATTCATATCTAAAATTATTTATTTTATGTATATTTTCTACAAATGAAAAACAAAACAGCAATTTACAGTAAGATTTTATCTTTCAACACAATAATAATTCCTTAATCTTCTTTATATTACAAAATAACAAAGAAAAAAACAATTTCAAAAACTTTCCACAAAATTATTTAATCATCAAAGGACATCAAGGGACATAAATTTGATCAAGTTATCAAGTTTTTGTGGCAAAAAGTTATCAAAAATGTTCTTTCTTTGTTTTGTTATTTTTTTAATTTTTCTTTTTCAACCACAGTGAAAGAAACCCAGTGGGTTAGTTTTCTTCAAAAATAAATAAAGTTTGGTGTAGAAGGCCACATAATATATTGGGAATTTAAACAAAGTTTTATAATTTCATGGGACATCAATGATATTTTTATTTAATTCGTCAAAGCTTTTTTTTTTTTGTTTCGCATTGGAATCGAGTTGGTTTTCAAAATTGAGAATAAGTTAAACGACATTGAGAATGTACCTACATAATATGTAAATAAAAAACCTTAAATAACACCAAGTTAACTGTAGTGATTTTCTTTTACACAATGGTAAACAGTTGTTTAGTCTTAATATTTTAGCCCATTCAATTTAGACGCCGCGCCGGTGTGGCTCACATTCCTGGGAGTGTACAGAACCAAAGTTATTGATATTTTAATATTCATATAAAAACTGTTCATATGAGATTGATGATGCATGCATAATTTATGAACAAATGAACTTTGTGAATTGAGACTCTCCAAGAGGTATTATCAATCAATAAAATCAGTCAAAATTGAGACAGTGATTTTTTTTGCGGGTAGTTCACTAATTTTCTGATTTACTTTACGGGCTTTTTATGAAACGTTGCAACAATTATTCGTTTGTGCCATA
Source organism: Syrphus vitripennis (assembly GCA_958431115.1). NCBI lineage: Eukaryota > Metazoa > Arthropoda > Insecta > Diptera > Syrphidae > Syrphus > Syrphus vitripennis. The sequence continues at coordinate 34,420,176 of OY288108.1, forward strand.
AATGAAGATGGTACTTTTTTTTCTCACATGTTTATTTTTCTCACATTTTCCCAAATTCCCCTAAAACTATCCTTAATGATAAATGAACCATGGATGTCAAATTTGTTCAAAGTTTATTTATTAGTAAATAAATCAAAATTTATTTTTCCAACTTAATTTGGTAAAATGATGCCATGATAAAATCCGTGAGTGGTTCAAAAAAAAAATCCGCCAGATTATGATCTGACAATTTTTTGTTTACAAACATTTTTTTCCGCATTTTTCTGACTTTTTTTATTTGTTTATACGAAATTTTTGTTTTCATTTTTTTTTAACATTTTTTAGCCAAACTTTTATTTTTCATAAGTTTTTTTATCGGTTTTTTGCAAAAACTCACTTTTGGAAAAAAATAAATAAAAAAGGTAGTAAATAAAAATAAATAATATGAAATAATTGTTAATCCACAGCAATAAGTTACTAAAAATATTCAATCAAAAATAATTTTTCAAAATATCGTTACTAACTGCTATAGAAGCAGATTTTTGATTTTTGAAACAGGCTGATCATTTTTATTAATATTTCATTTATTCATTTTTTTATTTAACATAGAACATAGATTGAAGTTTATGCGATTAACCTTTAATTTTATTATTTGTTTTTCGGGGGATCTGAATCCGAATTTAAAATTTCGTGACGAAACATCATTCAAAAAAATGTAAAAACAAATTATTATTATTTAAACAAAAGAGCCAACATTGACGGAATTATTTGATCATACCAATTATAAACCATCCTGTGTTACAATTTTTAGAAGTTTTATTCCCTCTTCCATACAAAAAACCACACCGAGCGCCATTTTATAGACCTCACTGTGCTCTGTTGCTAGATTTGACAACTTTTAAAAACTTTTGTTCCAATTTGCATGCCATTGAATTTTATATACTTGAGCACTGTTTTAATTAAAAAATCAATGACGTACTTATTTGACTTCTAGTTAAAATGTTTAAGATTAAGTAGAACACACTTATGGAACCTACATATTTTTTAAACGATTTTTTGTGCAATTCGATAAAGTTTTATTTATAACTTCCAAGACGATAAACACCCTGTTTGGCGTTTTTTTTAAAACTTTAATCATTTTGTATCTTTGGAAATATGAATAAACACTATAGCATTATAAATTTGATGATAATGAACAACAAATGTGATTTCTCCTCTGCAAAACAAGTTTCCTCAACATCTTGCTCTGAGATGATCTAAAAGTTAGTCACATCAAACATCGTTCATTGTAACGGATGTCTCAATCGTAGTTCAGACTTCATCTGATGACTATCTTTCTGCTTGATACAAAATTTATTTAAATTTTCGCCTTGAAATGAAAACTAAAATTATTTTAATGGTAAAGTTGAGACAAAATTATTCGTATTAGTGACTTTAATATTTATTTTGAATTCATAGATTTTTTCAATGGCAATTTCTTGCCGAATTGATATTTTAGCAGAGATAAAGAGAGAACCTACTGGATACTTTTATGACCACCCTCAAAGTGTCGGAGTATCTCAACAACAACCAAACCAACAACAATTTACGCAGGATCTAAGGCCAACAAACCAACAACAATTTACTCAGGATCTAAGGCCACCCCCATCACAACAACAGTCATACACTATAAACAGTTATTCTCATAATGGTCAAGTTAATGTGCCAACAAATAATATTCAGAATACCGCAAACTATGCTTTACAGCCAGAGCAGCAACAACTTACTCGTAATCATCCAGCCTTGAACTTCGAACTACCAACCGAACCACAATTGAGTAACGTCAACTATTCACCCCCACGACAGTTTAATTCAATAGCTGCTAATGATAATAACGTGCGACTTCAATTTAATGTTTTAAATGACAATCAGGGCAACAACAGCGAACAAGGTCGAATTTTGGAACCAATAGTGGGTCAATTTAAGCCAGAGTTAGTCGATTTGGCCAATGGTGGACCACTGACACGAATGATCACTACATGTGGCCCGAATAATGATTGCAAGACAATTGCCTTGCAAGCTGATTTGAATAGAGCTTTGGCAGTTCTTCCACAAATAACCCAAAACAATCCTCAGAGATTAGAGCAAAATCGAGGATATAATATAGTTCAAGAAAATGCTGCAAAAGTTCTTATAGCTGATTTACACAACTCGTTGGTTAGGCCATCAAATAGACGGCTGTTTGAATATTCTGAAATTCTTCGGGATGATATTTATAATTAAAAAATTACAAAAAAAAACAAGCTTTTTTTTAAGTGTTATCATTCAAAAATAAAGTTATAAATTTTTTTGTTTACGAAATAATATTGGAAAGTTTTTGATTAGTTTCTATTTTCTGCTTTGGGCATTGTGTGTCTTCACTAATTTTACAAGAGAAATACATAGGTAAAAGTAGTATAATGTGATTATTTTTTTCTTTTTCTTCCGGGATTATTATCAAGCTTGTTTCATGATGATGATTGTATAAAGAAAACTGGACAGTGAAAAAGGTTTTTTGTTTTGCTATAAGCAAGAAGTATTTAAAAGCACACAAAAACGAGATAAAAATAAAGGTGATTGTGACTGGTGATGGAAGTTACTGTGAATCAATTATTAAAAAGAAATTATGCATCTCACAGACTTCAACATATAAAAGTACATGACGATGTCAAAAAACATATAAAATTAAATTAAAAACTTTTTAGAGCGGTCTAAAAAAAAATTAAGAAACTTTTGAGTTTTGAGTAGGTGTAGCATATGTTAATAAAAAATCAAAACCATGGAATACTAAGTATTACGATTCAAAGATGATTTTTTTTTTGGAAATATCCGCACAGTAAAAAATAAACAGAATGATCAGAATTTTATTTTTCTAAAACTGAATTTTTAAAAATTTTGAAAAGCTGAATTTTGAAAAACATAATTCTTCAAAGCAGAATGCAAAAAAGCAGAATTTCGAAAACTAATTTTTTGTGCGAGGGCAGAATTTTGAAAACCAGAGTTTTGAACCCAGAATTTCGACCTACTCCCTGCTTTAAGTCATGTTGTTTAAAATTTAGCCCTTAATATAAACAGTAAGCCAGCTTGTACTTTTAATTTAGAAGATATTGTTTCTTTTAGTTTAAAAAAAATAAAATAAAATAAAATAAAATAAAATAAAATAAAATAAAACAAAATAAAATAAAATAAAATAAAATAAAATAAAATAAAATAAAATAAAATAAAATAAAATAAAATAAAATAAAATAAAATAAAATAAAATAAAATAAAATAAAATAAAATAAAATAAAATAAAATAAAATAAAATAAAATAAAATAAAATAAAATAAAATAAAATAAAATAAAATAAAATAAAATAAAATAAAATAAAATAAAATAAAATAAAATAAAATAAAATAAAATAAAATAAAATAAAATAAAATAAAATAAAATAAAATAAAATAAAATAAAATAAAATAAAATAAAATAAAATAAAATAAAATAAAATAAAATAAAATAAAATAAAATAAAATAAAATAAAATAAAATAAAATAAAATAAAATAAAATAAAATAAAATAAAATAAAATAAAATAAAATAAAATAAAATAAACAAAATAAAATAAAAAAAAAAATAAAATAAAAAAAGTAAAGTAAAAAAGAAACTTATTCCATTTTTACATTTTGGTTTTGGGTTTCTGGTATTCCAAAAAAAAAAAAATCATATCAAAAAGAATTCTGTTTGCTCAAAATTCCGTTTGACCAAAAGTTTTTTTATTCTGTTTTTCTAAAATTATATTTCAAATAGTTCTGATAATAGATTGAAAAGAGCAGAAAATTGGGCTACGACATCAAATTAATACAAATTATGATTGATTATGTTAGCATGGGACTTGAGGATGCTTAAAGTCAAAAAATCTACTGAATTCATCCGTGAGCTCGGGTTCTTCCAGTTGTGGTACAGTTAGTATAGTAGCTATATTACACTTAAATATATGTATAAAACTGTTTCACATTTGATACATATATGTAAGTAGTTCAAAACGTAAAAATTATATGTAGTTCCGGTTCAATTTTTAAGCTAACTGTAACATAATTAATTTTGTAATAACTATGTATTAAGAAAAACAAAACACTATTAACGAAGTAAAATCTAACTTTCATTTCATTATTAAAGCCTAGGAAAAATTTCCAAAGATAATTATGTTTATTCCACCTGTTTTCCATTTGAAAAAAATATACCTACCATCAAAAGCGCAAGGACTCTGTCTTTTTATTTCATTAACATTTATACAGAAATAATACAAAAATTAAAAAAACACATCATTAAAAATGTTCTAAGGATTTATGAAAAACAACTCATGTATACTTACTTATTTATATCTCTCCAGAATAATTATTTTTTATATTAATTTGTTTGTCGGACCATTTTTAAATCCTGCCATTTTTCAAAAGTAATTGCGATGAAAAACTCATTTAAGAGAAAAAAACAAATAATGTATTTTTGTTCATTTAGCTTTTAAGCTTCTTATTATGATTTAAAAGTTGTTGAATTTATACCATGGAATTCACTGTTATGAGAAATGAAAATTAGAAAAATTTTACTTGAACAAGTCTCAAAATGGATGAAGAAGTGTTGGCTTGCAATTATTTTGGATAAACATCTTATTATTCAAAGTAAAAACAACTTGGGATTAATTAGTTACAGGTTCAAAATAGAACAAAAAACAGTTTCACCAATTCTTTCTCTTTCAGGAAAATTAAAAAACAAGAAGATTATTTGAAGTGGTTAACAAATTGAACATTAAACTTTCGAATGTTTTTCATTCCTTAATTTTTTAATCAAATTTTTGTATGCAATAGTTTGCTATTTCAAGATGATTTTTGAGTCATGATTTGTTCGAAGTTAAATAAATGGGAAGAGAATCTCTTTTTTCTCCTTATTTCGAAAGAAGGGAATGCTGAAAAGTCGGTCAAATATATATATTTATATAGTTTTTGACTAACTAAATTTCAAACATAAATTTTGTTGTTGTTTATATCTTCAAATCAAAAGTGTGAAAACTATAAGTTTTAAGAATATGATTCCATATTTTTAGGAGTTTTAAATAAATTAAATGCACAACTGGATTGCACGAAGTCTAAAATCGTTTAAAAAAAACGGTTATGCAAAAAAATATTCACTAAAAACTTAATGTTTTCAAAAAAAAATAAAGTCGTCGACAAACCTTATGTCTGTGTCATATGATTTTTTTTGTAGAAGAAGGAACGTGGTTTGTCTGTTCAACATTCCCCTGGCCACCATTTACAGAAAATTTTTTCATTTTTTATCACTATAATACCCTAGTAATTTATTAAACAACAGGACTGGGTCATGTGTGTCAAAAAATGGTTTTTTCTAAAACCATGTTGATATTCTAAAACCAAAATTCTGTATTCTAAAATTCTGTAAATGATGAAAAAAAATTGTGTTCATAATGATAAAAAGTGCACATAGAATTTTGGAACACAAAATTTTAAAACACACAATTTTGGAATACAGAATTTTGGAATATAGATTTTGAAATCCAAATCTTGGTCACATACAGAATTTAACCCCAAACCGAAAACAACATGTACAATTTTTAAATTAATACCTTTTTTGAAACAACCAATACAAACTTATATTCACCAATGTTAAAGGGCAAACATTTTCAAAGAAATAATAATAAATGGGATGGCAAACAACTGGATAAAAAAAGTATTTTTTTTTTTTTGAAAACCCACATTCATGAAAATATTGGTTAAAAATGAAATAAATAAGAAATGTATAGGTATTTATTTAGATGTTTTCTATAAGAGGAATCAAATAAATTTTATTTGAATAAATAATCCTAAGGTTCTTAGACGTGACACTCGACACTCTTAGATTCCATACCCACATCCGATTCTAGCTGTTTTCAAATAAATTTGTCATCAATTCTATACCATTTATAGGAAATTCACTTAATCATTTTCCATCGACTATTTGTCCATTTTAGCCTAATTCCAAAAACTAATTGAACTTTTTTTTTATCTATTTCCAGATTCCCGATTATTTGAAGTCCCTTAAGTGCAAAACGTTGAATTAATCCAAATCCAAAGTATATCGACCTTCTCACATTAAAAGCAAAAGAGACCAACAGAATAGAGATATTTTATTCCTCTTCATACCCGAACGGAATCAATTTCCTGTTTGGTTGTAGGTATACCTATCTATAATAATAACAATATCCCGTGTAAGGACGAAAATCTGTTGCGCTGGCGAATCGATTCAATACGGTGCCCGTCATAATGGAAGGGCCGGAAGTAACGTTCCTTTTCCAATTTGGAAATATACGTGACGGGATATCCGTCCCATCGACATCATTAACTTTAAAATCACTCAAGGATATGGCGTGCGAATTTATCAATTCTAAGGTAAGTCACTATAAAAGCTTTAGTAGTTTATCTTTTTTTTTTGTTTTTGTTTTAAGGATCCGACAGTCGAAATGAAAATGTTTTATTTTTTTTTGTTTTCAATTTTTATTTCTCTATTCTAAAAGGTTAAAGATGGTTATTTTTCAAAAGTAAACAAAAAAAAAAGAAAGAAGAGAATTTCAAATAGATTGAGGATATAAAAGAGATTTGGAACAATCGAAAAAGTTTCCTCATTCGTTTTTTAGTAAAAAGTCGTGAAATTTATTCGCGAACACTTTTCGTCTGTTTTGAAATAACTTTCAGATTAGACGAAGTTTTTAAACTGGGATTATTAAGTTTGATCCTTAAGTATATTTGTATAACTTTGTTTATGATGAAATTTGATTGTTTTTAGAGAAAGTTATTTGTCTTAATATGTAAACGATGGCCATTGGAAGGTCATTGAAATACTAAACAAAGATGCTGATATAATCGCAATTCATGGCATTCACAAAAAGGATTCCAATAATTCAATTTTAATGTTTGCAACTTAAAGAACTTTCATATTCACATTATCACATTTATTCATATTTAATTCCCATCAAATTATCTGTGAAGAGCTTGAAAAGGTACGTGACATACGTAGATAGATTGCGTCACCAATGCTGGTTGAATATTCTTGCTCTATATTGTTTTAGAGTTGTATATAAATATTTTTTGAATAGGTTTTGCAAACTAGTTTATAAACAGCTTGTTTTCCATCTATTTAGGCGAAATCAAATATCAAAAATTAAAATGTAAATTTAAGTTAAACTAGAAATAGTTTAAAAAAACCGGTTTTCTAGTATCACTCTTTGGTTTGTTATAATATGTAGTTCAAGTTCAGTAATGGATACGTATAATACTCAAAAAGTCATATATTATGGACTTTTTTTAATAGCTAAAAATCTATTCGTCAGTTTACTTATTAAATTAAATTTCTTTTAGAAAATGGTTTCAAGAAAATTAATTTTCAAATTTAAAGTTCCGAAAACAAAAATATTTTTTGCATGTGTAAGGAAAGAATTTCAATTACATACATGCTGAATCTTCTTCTAACCACCTATGGTGGCCGCCGTGGTCCAGAGTCTGGAACCACAGCTCTCCTTCACCACTGCTTCGTCGGATTTACCTCAGGAATCGTATAGAGGTCTCACGGTTTTGTCATGTCTAGGGCCAACCAAATGCAAGTGTCGTTGCATTTGGTTGATACAGGATGAAGTGGGTTCTAAGGGCATTTCCTTTTTAAGACGGAACCAGCTAAGATGGTCATTCTGTGCTTTGTCGGAATTAGTATTTTCGATGTGAAACTCCCTCGGAATGTTTTGCTTCTTATTCGATCAAGCTTTATCACTCCTGCTATCATGCAAAGCATCTTCAATTCAGCTGCAGTCAAATTATTCTCATATGTCTTGTACATTGTCCAACACTGTAAATCGTATGTAAGCGCCGAATGAACAGCTTCCTGTAGCACTGTTACGCCCAAATAGATATCCGGAATAGGCATGTGTGGATCAGAAAATGGACTGAATAAATATTCGCTCTTTTTCACGCTAATGCACTAATGCAGCATCCCTTTCCCTCTAGAATTTTCATGAGCAGCCATTTTTATGCATTTGTTATACAATTGCCATCTGAATTATTTTCTGTTTATCGGTTTCTTCCTTCATCAATTTTATTATTAAACGATGAAACTTTAAAAATGAAACAACCGATTATGTCATCTTACGACTAATTCACCAGCTGAAAAAAGTGAATACAATAAAAAAAACTTTCGAAGTTCCAAATCACCAATTAAGTTCCCATCTAATTGTGGAACACCACCATTTGTGGAATGCAGAACTTGGACAATAATCTAATATTATTGTTTAATTTAACATCATTTGAAATATGTTAAAACTTTACAAAACGAACATTATATTTTTTCTTGAATCTTAATTTTGTTTATTGCTGTTTAAAGGTAGAGGAGCAGGTACATTTCCCCAAATACTACTTCCAACTAGCTCTACGAACATAAAAGAAATCTCAAACTCTTCTTTTTCAAATAAAAAACTTCAAGGGTCGATAGAAGTTTGGCAAAGTTAGAGGCAATTAAATGAAACAAGAGCAAAAGTCATAAAAACAGTTATAATTCGAAAATTAAGACAAAACAAAAAAATTTACTTTTCAGTTACGCGACTTCAAATGCCCTCAGGAACTCATGGTTTTCTTCTATGGTGGTCATTGTAAGACACTCTCATTGGTTGAGAAGCTGCTGGGAAATAAAATAAACACTTTCTTCCCTTTTTTTTGATTTTAATCTTTTTTTATTAAAACATTTTTGAATAATGAATTAAGTTTCCATTTACGAAATAAATAAAAAAAGGACTTTGAACTGTTTTATCCTCTTAGTTTTTTTTAAGTTGTCGACCTACCTGTTTGTGGAAGGAATTTCTGGACCACTTTTATTTGTCGTGTTATTATTGTTTAACATTTTTCAAATTCGAATTAGAGTTTTGTACCAATAACATAACTTACCTTTATATATATATATACAAAAAACACTAGGAATGTAAATACTATCTATGAAAATTGCATCCTTTTATTCACATAGTAGCAATCTCTGTTTGTTATGTAAGTACTGTCACTCCTGCCACAAGGATTAAAGATATCATCAAAAGGAATGAGAAGTGACATAATGTTTTGTGGTATGTGGGTACCTATTCATAGAATACAAATGATTGGCAATCTTATACACATGCTCGTATACCTACGTAGGTATAGATACTCATTCTCAAATTTGTCCCTTATGTAAAAAGCCAAAGGGTTCTGTTCTGTTTTGTACGTGATGTTATTTAAGTTGTGCTAAAGTTTTGTCAAAGGTACTTTCTATTTATTTTTTTTTTTTCATTTTGACTTGGGATTAAATTTTCTTTAATAAAGTTTGAAAACTTGTTTCGGAAGAGATTGAGTAACTTTAATATTATGTAATGGTTAGTTTAAGCAAATCTTTTAATGGATATATTTCTGTTATAATCAAAGTTAGAGGTAGAAATGTATTGAATAGTTAAAGTCAGATACATTTTTGATGAAGTGACGTTATTTTACAACAAATGTAAAAATCTTGTAGTTATTGAAGATACATAAGTACCTACTATGTAAATTACTTTTAAAAAGAAATTTTTTTTTAAATGGTGAGCAATTGTTCATGACGAACAACACGACATACGAAGAAAAAAAAACTATAAAAACAATAAGATTCACTTAATGAGCTTCCAACTTCACCATAAAATCAAACAAACAAATAGTTTTTTTCCAAAAATAGAAATAAAAAATATCCAAACTAAAAAAGAATTTTGTTTTATTTTAAGTAGACCACCACTTAAAATGCTTATCAATAAAACAAAAAAACTTATTGTTTTAAAAGTTTAACTTATTATAATTCAATCCCTACAAGTGCAAATGCAATTTTCAGATACAGACAAAGAAAGGTTTCTTTTATCTGTGGTTCTTAACATTAGAATTTTTTTATTGAAAGTTGGCATAGATTCGGAAAGTCCTAGATACGTACAAAAAAAAAGAACTAACACTTGGAAAAAGAAAATGAAATTGAATGTCAAACTAATAAATAAATAAGTAATCCAGTAATTATTTATTATGCCCGTAAAATTAGTCCCAGTTGTTAATTAGTGGATACTAACATTTCCTTTGATATTTGATATATTTCGATAGATACATTCTAGTACCTTTTAATTGAAATTAATTTCAAATGGTCAAATATTCCACTTCGTGGATTGGGTTGGTGAAGAAGGTGAATGTATGAACTAGATATTCAAGTTTTTGGAGCTATATTTGTAATTTATGCCCCAATGGGAAAAGATTTTATCCATCTCAAGTTCAATGATTGGAATTGAAAGATAGGTAAACTAAGAGTTTAAAAACAAAATGGTCTGGCTCTAAATACTGTCTGTGGGCCAAAATTCAAAAAAAAGAAAACGCGTTTTAGTTCATAACTGGAAAACCGCGTCATTGAAAATTAGCAAAACTATTTCCACAGAAAATCTAATTATATTGGATATAATGTGTGGATTTTTTTTTCATATAATCTATGTAAGATGAATTGAATTTAGTGCCTCTTAACAATCGCCTCTCATTACCTGAAGATTCCAAGTGAGGTGCCAAGTGAGGTGCCTGGGACGAAACGCCAATTTTTTGTGAACTGAAGGTCTTCAAAAGTTATTTTGAATCAATGATTTCAAAAAATGTCAAAAAATTTCGTTGTCAAAAAAACCTGTCTTAAAAAAGCTTGGTCGCAATTACCAAGCGGAAATTGAATCGCATACCGATGATTCAGTCCATTAGGCTCACTCTATAAATTTTATTTTCAGTCATTATTTTTTCAAAATGTTGAGTTTGAAAATATTTTTTTTTGCCAAGATACGGAAGAGTTACACTGAATTACAGAAAACTATGGAAACAGTAAGAAAATCAAACCTTTTCCCAAAGCTATAAATATATTATTTCATTTCCTTTTTGAATAAAGTTATATTCACAAGCTTATAAAAAATCAAATTTTCAAACCCAAAATTTTGAAAAAAAAATATTTGTTTTTAGAAAATCAGCCTATTTTTTTCAAAAAACTACGTGATTTGTGTTATTATATTTTATTTTAATGCTCAATTCTCCTACGAATTTGTTTGTTAATTTCACGAAAAAAAATGTACCAACAATCTTTAATATTTCAACTGATGTATTAGCTAAAATGAATTGACGTAGCAAACACGTAACTTCTTCTACCATTACTGGCAAAAAAATTCCACGTATCTGCCATTTTTTATGATCTTCACTTAAAACATTGTCGTCAAAGTCAACATCTTGTTGAACTGTTTTATAGCTTATTTATACAATAACAAGTAAAATCCCTTTTATCTTCAACACTTAATATCTTTTTCAAATGGATGTCCAGCATCATCAATTGACAAATATGTTTCTTAAAATTGTAAGAGAAAGAAAATTCACATAGGGGACACTAGGGGAAAGCCATCACTCTAGCAATAAAAAATAAAAATAAAAATTCCTTTTCTTTTGTCTTTTAAGAAGATTTTACCACTAACTCATTTCTCCCCTAATATATAGATACCCTTAAGGTATTTTGAACAATAATAGCTATTTGGAGTTGATCACATGAGCCCTGGTTGATATAAAAACCTTATAAATATCCCTTAATCCTTGGGGTTGAATTATTATAGCGCAATCTTGTTTTCCTCTGTCATAGAAGCATTATTACAAGAAAAACAACAATAAAAAAGAAGAAGAAGACAAATATTTTTTATATTGTTGTTGTTGGTGTGTTAAATCGATGAGAGGAGGAACATTAATTCAAATAAATGATACAAAACAAAATAAAATAAGAGAAAAATAACACAAAACAGACCAGCAATGTCATTTCAACAAGGACCTTTTGGCCTATAAATACATTTATTTATTCAAATCGAAAGAAAAACGTCCAAAAGGAATACAAAAACACAAGGCCTACATATATACAAATATTAATCAATAGAAATGTGTTTTTTGCGGGACTCCAATTATATACCTCTTGGTATTGACACAGGTATAATAGTACGGGGCATTTAAACACTTTTGCTGGGCTGGGAACAAAATTTGGGGCCAGGTATGACTTCAAGATTAGAGACGGTCTAAAATGGTTGATGGGTCTAAAACAATACTAGGCCAGTTGGCAGAGATTTTGTTTTGTAAAAAACATCCATGCCAAATTTTATGATTGGAATTGAAAGATCAGTGGAATAAGAGTTTTAAAAGAAAATGGTTCGGCCATAACTATTATTCGTTGGCCACCATTTTGAAAAAACGTGTTTCACCAATATCTTATCCTTTTTTCTGTTTTTGATTATAGTATGAACAGAAAAATAGAAGTCAAATTTATTTTGCGTTAGACAATAACGCCCAAGAAAAACCACCCAAATATATGTGGAAATATCGCCCAAAAAAATTATGAACAAATTGTTATAGGTACCTAGTAATTTTTTAAAATTGACATTGAAAATAACCTTCAAATCTTAGAAAAAACCGTACAAATTGAAATCTTGTCAATAGTTCTGCAAAGGCAACTTAGTTTTTTAACTAAATAAGATATTTTAGCTTCAGTATTTAGTGTTAAGATTTTTCAGAAATTATTTACATGTAAACCGAATGTTGATAATTTTGAAAATTTTGATAAATGTATTTTCTTTAAACGCATATTTTCAATATCAGTCGCATTTCTAAATACTACATATAGATTTGACAAGATGCATTTTAAAAATTTTTTAAAAATCTGATAAAATAATTGTAGATTTTTTCAAAAAACCATATTGTCAATTCTAGTATAAAGATTTTTTAAATATTTATACGAGTGAGTTTAATATTGACAATACGGTATTTTGTGAGCATATGAGATTATAAAAATAGTGGGTTTTTTAGAGATTATCAAATTTAAAAATGTTAAAAAAACCAGGAGTTTGTAACTGTTTACAATTTTCAGTTGGGGTTTGTCGAAAAGTTTCATTTTAATTTCGCTTCTTTCGCTCAAATTTTACAAACGAAAAATAGTTTGGAAATCACCCAAAATTTTACAAAAGCAATCTAGCACTTCCATCCTATTATCTAGGAAAGCTGTGAATTTGGGCAATATTCACATTTCTTGATTTAGGTGATTTTTCTTTGGTAGTTATTGCCTAAAACCTTTTATTTTTGAGTCAGACAACTGCCAATATTGTGCACAATTCTACATAATCTAAATGCACCTTACTACAGTTGTATTCAGCAGGATAAAACCACGACATACTCATCACCAGGAAATAGGAGCTCAAAACATTTTTGTTTGCATTATTTTTTTTTGCGTTTTATTAAGTTCATTTGTGTGTGACAAGGACGAGGATATCCATTGTAGTCGACCTTGAGTGGAAAGTTTCCTCTCTGAATTCGACAAAAGAAAATCCATTTTTATTATAGCTTAGGGGATATAGTTTGGGGAGGGAGTTCAAAAAATGATTCCCCACTCCCCACACTCTTCTTCAGAGCTGAAAGACTACTTCTGGAACAATATGGGGAAAACGAACAACAGTTTAGTAGAATTGTTAATATGGTGAGAGACAGGAAGAATTTTTTTAAGACCAGAGGAAGAGAAGAGACAGAGGAAAAGTGTTGAAGGTTTATATAAGGACTGAATCGTACATGTGACAGGAATTAAGGTGAACTCAATTTTTTTTTTTGCTGTTCTGTTTTGTTCAAAGATATAGAGCTCCTGAACAAAAATGTGTGTCCTATTGAAAGCTTACCATAATATTGTTAGGGTATTGTGTTGAGTCAACAAGTTAATACAGAAAAATGTACTAACTGCATTTTGATTTCGTTTGTTAAGCTTTAATTGCCTTTATGTTGTTAATGGGTTTTAAGTTCGTTTTCAATAGATTTTGAAAATGATTTATAATGAAACTAAATCTTGGTTTTTGAGACTGTTTTTTTGGTTTTTTAGAAAAGAAATATCTTTGTTCATGATGACAGAGTAGAAAAACCAAAGCCTCAACTAAAATACTCCTCCAAAGCTAGATCGGTTGCTCAGCTCAACCTTTCTCCATATAGAGGGGTTTTCTTAGATAAATCAATGTTACATTAAAAGTCTTGTGGGGCTGGTGCTGGTCCATATGTTTCACGTGTCCATCTCAGCCATTTTCAACTTTTCATCAGTTTCACGTTTCTTAGACTGGGATGATTAAGATCTTTAAATAAGTCTCCTGATGGTTCTATTAAAGATTGATGATTTGATGATGTAGCTTCTTTGGATAAATATAGGAGCAAAATTATTAGTTGTTGTTATGTATTTCAAATTCGTAGCAAATTTGACAACTTTTCATACTATTACGTTGCAAGGCGCCTAAATTCTTTTCTATGGCATTTGTCTTCTCAACCAACTCCGCTGCTCCGTTCAGAATATGTTCAGTATCCAAAACGAATTATAAAATCAAAACATAAAAAAATTTAACTTTTGACAATGTTACTGAAAAATTCTTAGCAGTTAATTCTAGTATTTTTCTATTGTGTTAATTTACGGTTACATTTTCAATTAATGAAACTGAAGAATAATAAAATATTTTGTTAATAACTTATACTGTTAGCCTTTTTTGTTGAAAAATGGTAAAAATAATTTTTTGAAAAAAAGAATGTTAAAAAAAAAGAAAAATTCCAAAATATTGTTTGATAAAAAAGGTCGTCTTAAAATAACAATTTAAAAAAAATTAAATCAAATTAAATTATTTAATGGATCACACGAACTTCCTAATTTACTTCAGAATAAACTAAAAAAAAAAACTTACAAGAATAAGAATGTAAAAGAAAAATATGAAAAAGCAAACATGCAATTTATGTAAATTGCTAAAGTAACCAAAACTAAAGATGCCATCTAATGTATCAAAACCATAAAATTTATTGACAAAAAAAAAATTAAAAATCGTTAGAGCCGTTTTCGAGAAAAAAAAATTTTGTTAAAGGTACCATTATTTTTGGAGCTTAAAAAAAATTGCTTCTGTGGCTTAAGGCTATAGATCGAGATACAGACAGACAGAAAGAATTGCGGCACCCACTTTTAGCGTTATTTATCATCGTATTGTAAGATCTAGTTGTTTGCTAACCTCACTCTTACCTTAGCCCAATATATACCAATTGGATCCATGGATACAGGACTGCTCCTTTAGCAATTACGTTCTGATTTATCAAAAACATAATTTAATCGAATTAATCAAGATCAAATGTTGACAAAATGAACCACTTAAAATAGAAATCATGTAAACCTTTTGTTTAGCTCAGTAACAGCTTATCGAATAATGTCTTTTTATACACGCCAATATCTATACTATACATACAATGTATTTAATGTACATATTTAATTGAAATTAAAATCCCACCTCCCGCACATCAGTTAAACTCACATACTTAATTTGCCTTTAAGCGCCAAACACATGATTAAAAGATATGTTTATCTTCAAACGGTAGACAGTTGTTATTAACATTAAACAAGATTTTATCTCTATTTAACTTCCCAGGACATCCTTTGTTAAATAAACATGCCAACTAATTACTTCTCTTGCATCATAAATTTCTATATACTTACTTCGTACATCCGCATTGATTACGTATTTCCTGTTTAACATACATACCCTGTCAAGGGTACTACGTACCATTTTATTATGTACAGTATATATAACACTCTTTCTCCTTCGACGCTAACTTCAAGGTCGATTAAATTCCTTTTTTTTGTGTGCTGCCTGTCAGATTTTCTTCCTGATGGCAATAGAAGGTTAAGATATACCTACCATAAATGATAACCAAAGAAAAACAAAAAAATTCAATCCTTGCATATATGAGACTACACAACATTAACATTATCCTTAAGCTCAAGCCAAAGTATGTATAACGTATATACATATATGTAAACAGTTAGATACCAGATAACCAGGTTTTGACGTCTTTTGTTCTTTGTACATATTATATTGAAATTGAATTTGAGGGCTTGGCTTAGCATTTTTGGCTTCGCTTGTGTGATAATGGGTGGATTTATGGTTCACGTATTGACTAAGATTATATATTTTTGAGCTCCTTTTGATCTCGATGACAGCTTTAAAATATCCTTGTCATGTTTTTTTTTTTTTTTTGGTTTTGTGCTGTGTAGGCAAAATATTTGCATTTGCGTTCATTTTCCAAAATTAAGTGCAAATAGAGCTTTTAAAATGAGTTCTTAAGGAACACACAAAAAACGAAAACAAGAGGCTTCTGGTTTTTTGTTTGTTTGATATTGCACAAGAGAAGAAAGGGATATTGGGTAATTTAATGGAATCAATTATATTCCCACAGTGGACAGCAATACCAACAGAATACATTATTTGGATGACTGAGGATTTTTGTACGGTGCATTTGGATACGTTGGCATCAAGCTAGAGAAAAAAAAATACTTAGTTAAAACTAAACTGACTCGTGAATTGAAACAATTGTGCTTGAACCGCAATGCATCCGTTACCCTTTCGAAGCGTTAGGCCACTGCTACTTTGTCTTCGTCTGATAGAGTGAATGGGTTCTTAACCAATTTTCTTCTGAAAGTCATCATTGGAGATATACGGTTAAGCCAGAAAATTCTGAAGATGTTACGCAGGCATCTAATTACGATCGTTTGCAGCTTTCTTTTGACAGTGCATGTGACTTCCAAGTAATATACCCTTAAAAGAAGCAGTAAGGATTCAACACTTGAGGGTTAAAATCGAAACTCGGTTGTTCAACATATTTCAGAATTATTTCTCTGTCTTATTAGACAGCCTTCCAAACAAAGCCTTTGATTTCCTGATTCTGCTGTATATATCTACTTAGTTCCTTTCCGCCATCAGTTCAGACTGTATATCCAAAAGTTGTTAAAATTTTCATCCATCTGAACTGGCTGTCCAGAAATATCTACTGGAACAGATGAGGAAGTTCCAAATGCTGATGCTTTTTGTTTTTGCCAAATTGATCTTTAGCTCAACGATTTTAGCTTATCTCTTCACCCCAGTTGTCACTCGATGGAGATCAAAAAACCTATGAGACAATTGAGAAAGGTATTTGAGGTATTATCGAGGTAGCTGTGTGTACATCATCACTAATACATCACTAATCACGAAACAGGAACATTATTGGTGACAGTATACAGCCCTACCTAACCCCTGGAACTTAAACTGATCTGACAAAATGTGAATTGGTGATTGATATTCAACGCACTGTTCAACGCACGCGGTGTAAACGCGGGTTAAACAGGAAGAGCCATAACAATTCTTGCTTTTGAACAGGTACCCGCAAAGCAGGGCAGGGTCTCGCTCATGTAACTCCATTGCTCTTAGGGAATGTTCAATCGTCTAGCAGGCGTCAATGTAACCATTTTTTTTTTTTTAAAACTTGCCAAGGACGTTTCCGGGCTTCCGACGAACTTTCAGCCAGTCAAAGCTTGACTTTACAAAAACATGGCCCTTAAAGTGCAGAATGAATTTTCAAAACAAAAAATATATAACTTTTATCAATGATGCTAAAAATGTTTAATGTTCAAGAATTTCCCCAGTTCGGGAACTTCCACCAACATATAGATGTTGCAAAATTGTTAACGTTTACCACCACGTATTTGGCAGATTTGCATACTTTTTAATTTAAAAAAAAACCTGGCTGACAAATTCTAGCTATTACCCGTTGTTTCTAGAATTTTGAAATCCAGGTTTTCAACTGTAACATAGACATTCCTAGTAATGAAATGTTTTTTTTTAGGCTAATATGGCCGTCGAAAGGAAATCCGGAATCTACGAGAACATTTGGATAGTTTTCATTCACGAGAATTTTAATACCAAAATCCATAATTATAAAAAATCCATAAGTCCGGAATTCTGAGATTCCGGATTTTTTCCCTCAGGGTGTCATAACAGCCAAATCCATGCTTAAACCAACGTTAAGCCACAGCTAATTCATCGAAATCGGTGTGCAAAAATTTTAATCAAGGCTAAACAACATTTTTACAGTTGGCCCTAAGGCTTATATTTTTCTTCTTTTTTTTGTTGTTGTTATATTTTATTTTCTAAAAGCTTAATTTTTATTTTATCAAGTAGGTACTTATTGTGAGTGAAAATAAAAATCAATCATCTATGCCGCCAGCCACATTCACCCCAGTTTGCTGTTGTTCAAGAGTGATTATGCTACAAAGTGATTTGGTGGTGTTGTTGGCAACTTCCACTCAGATAAGCATTTTTAAGGACAATTTGAGAACAAATTGTCTGCATAGTAATTTATAACCAAAAAGCACTACATTGCGGTGCGAGTACAAAAGGAAGTTAAATATAACGGACTGTATATTATTATTGTTATGAGGTGGGCTTTTTATTTCCTTTTTTTTCTAGTGCCATAAAGAAAATTAAGTTTTCTTTTTTTGCAAAGTAATTTGAGGAATATTTTGAGTTGGAACTTGGTTGATGGTATAGTTATTTGTATACAAGTTGAAGTCATTAAATTAATTCGGAAAGAAGTCTCTTGTTATTAATAAAATTTTAACATTGAAGAATTCAAGGCTAGAGGACGCTGTCATAGGTCACAGAATTTTACGGTAGTAAAAGTTATTTCCAAAAAATCTTGATTTAAAATTGGAAAAATAGTAAGAGTAGCACAAATGAATAAAGCTTCTGTTACTAAGGTTGACCAAGATGCTTCGAAGGACTTGCCTCGATCTCGATAAAATTGCAAAATGACCAAAGCAACAAAATTTAAAAAAATTATAAAAGAAATTCCAACTCATGATTTTATAAGAAATCAGCAGTAAAAACGAAATTGATTGAAATACCTTAAAAAGCATTTGTTTTATTACTCTTAGAGAACGATATACCATACCTTACCTTTACATGAGTACGTTCAAAAAGAAAAACCTTTGATGTTTAGCTAAGATCATTGAAACCTATAGAGATTTATTCTTTGAAGTCCACAATTTAATTTTAAGGCTTAGGTAATACACACAAGAACATACATACATACATGCCTACAAAATTACAAAAAAAACTGTAATGAAAATTTCTTTGTTACGTACTTCATTAAGATACCTTTATTGGATACAGTTTTTTGGTGGCTTCTCTGTTCTTGTTGAAAATTACATTCACGAATGGGTCACATGCTCTTGGTCTTATTTTGATTAAAAAAACAGAAAAAAATTATGTGGTCAGAAATTTCTAAAACAATTTCTTATTTGAGTTCATTTTTAGAGCTCAATATATTACTTGCGACCTTAAGTTAATCGACCATGACATTTATTCAACATCAATTTTTTAAATCTTATTAATAAAACCTTATTAAAAAACAATTTATAAAACCTTTTCGAGATATTAAAATATTAATTGAATATAAGGGATATCAAAAATTGTATGCATTTTATTATATATACGTAGTAATTAAAGGATTTTTTTTCAGAAACATGGAACTGTGAAATGGAATAAAACAAAGATGAATTTTTAAAATTTGAAATGATTTTGACTTGAATCGAAAAATAATCTTTTAGCATTAATTTAATTTAAATATGATTTCTGGCATATGACAGCCACGGCTGAAACTATGCGGTTATCAAACGATTCCTTAAATAAATCAGGATAAACTCGCACAGTTTGGAAGCGTTTTTTAGGCGTCATGTCAGTCTATTCATATTAAAATGCGAAACTAAACCCAAGTTCCTTAACAGCTCTTAATATGGCCGCCAATTAAAAAAGTGCTGCCAACTTAAAGTTATGATTAAAATCTTAAATTCGATATTTTTTTTGGGAATCCTTAACATGCCCCTAATCTTGTATTCGTTTCAAAAGCATCAATTAGAAGCGTTTTGCAAGAAATCCAATAGATTTTATTTTAACAAGATTTAAAATTAAATGTTCATTAAAATATCCCCCATACAGTAATGAAACATCCTTCCTTTGACAGATTTACATATGTACATTCCTATATATAAAACATAAACAGGTAGCTACGCCTACCTAATTACCCCCACCTACTTCAATCAACAAATTGTGCAAGTGTAATTTTGTGTGAATAAATAATGTTCATCCCATATAATATTTCACTTCAAGGCAGGCATCTGCCAAACGAAAAGTAATTCCTTGATAAAGATTTTCTAGCTGAATAAACAGCAACAAATTAAATTTTTTTTCAAATAAAACGAAAATGGTATAAAATAAAATTTGAAAGAAAAAAAAATATATAAAACCTCACCAAAACACCGGAAAGATAATAGCTCCCTTTGAAAAGATAAATAGAATTTAATGTACCTTCTTTTTCTTAATACCCTATAACAATACAAACCCAGCAGATACATACCTTTTGTATCTTTTTACCGTCTGTTACTTATATCCTACCTATATAGTAATATAAGTTATGTACAACATCCTTCTTTATTGTCAACAACATAAACAAAAACATAGAAGCATTATTTTTATATTTTGATAAAATTTTCGTCGGAAATTATTTCACCACGGGCATTGTGTCATCAAAGCTTAATAAAATTTATTTCAGCCTTCGAGTAAGAAAAAAAGATTTAATAGATAAGGTATTAGATTTTAAGTGTGAGGTAGGAAAAAATGTCTTTAAAAAAATAACCTATTTTAAGGAAATAATTTTTGTTTTGTTTATCAATTTTTTAAAGGGCATTGTTGACAGATGGGTGGAGTTTTTTTTCTGAAATAATTTTGAAAGACAACAAATGGGTGGAATAGGGATGGCAAGAAATGAACTGGAACGACAAAATTTAATATTTTTTTATTTATTTTTATTTACTTACCTACTTCATTATCTGCCTATTTATCTCCAATGCAATTAATTCTTTTTTTTAACCCCTTAGGGAAATTAGAACAAAAGTCATAATTATGCTTTCTTATAATATTTCCATTAAATTAATTTGCTAATTTATGAAGTAGAGCTTAACAAAATAAACCATTTTTGGTGATTCCCTGGAGTAGGAATTTAATTTTTGGGTAGCTCCAAAATAAACGTACCATACAAACTTTATGATTGAACTTATTTATCTCGACAACGGTTTTTATATATTTTTTTTTTGTTGCTTCAAGTAAACTAAAATATTAATTGGCGATTTTGTTTGATTTTTTTTTTTTAAATGAATCCAATATTTATTAATTTCAAAAAAATGTATTCAGACATTAACTTACTGACTTAGGTCCTCGAACCTATTATGTCCGCATAGTGCTTTTACTACTATTAAGCGTCATCGTGTAGGTACTGTTCCTAAAAATTTATTTCAGCTCTCTCCAAATCTGCCCTAGTTGTGCTGGTTTTCCTTCGATTGTTCTCCTCGAAATGCTTCTGGGTCGGCCTCCTTGAAAGAGTTCAATTGCATCGCTTTAGCTCGCAATGCACTTATTACACTTCCAATCCACTGCCACTTACTTCTTCTTATGATACAGTCAATGCGTTTCTGACCTCTTCTCTAAAAAAATTCATCATTGGAGAAACGGTTGGGCCAGAAAATCCTCAAGAACAAGTTTTCCAGGCATCATTCTACGAATGTTTCAGCTTTATAATGACAACGGATTTGACTTTTAAAATGCTGATGCCCAGCTCCACTCATAGAAAGCACGGAATCAACATTTTGATGGAATAGTCTTAGTTTGGTCTACATACTTATAGGGTTAGGTTAGGTAGACGTGACTGTCAGGAAAATGACTGACTTATTATACCAGACCTATAGAGAGTAGCCATACATAACGTCGTCCAAGTAGTGCAGGTGATTACAGAGTTGACAAAATTCCTTCATTTCAAAACTACGTGGCAGTTGTAATTTGACTATAACTATTTACTGTCAAAGTCGAACTCATTATTTGACATCACTTTGAAATTAAACCATAACAGCAACATTGTATCCATATTAAAAAAGCCTAATTAAAGATATGCCAGGCATTGTATGAATATTAACATTCAAATTGTTCAACTAGACCAGTCATCACAAACATCATCACTATTAACGCATAAATTAATACTTCTGTCCGTATTTATTGGAACAATAATTATTATTATTAAAGACATTCTTTTTTGTTTTCCATAATATCTTCAATTATTACGTGAGCAAATATTTTATCAAGAACGTCCGATTTCACTCTTGGACTGTGCATCATGTAATTTCCACAACATCAATACAAAAGGAATGTTTAAATCGAATTATCCCGAAGGCCGTAATGGAGATAAAGAGATATTAATGAGAGTAATAAGTATAGATATAAATGCACGTAAATACGATATTATGAAATTCTTAAAACCAAGAAAATTCTTATTTCCATGAATGTGAATTTTATAGATAGATAATGAATAATGTAGTAAATGCAAATATTTTTGGATGCAAAATTAATATGCGGCTGGAAAATAAAATAAAATGCACGACTGGATCGCACGTACTTGCTTGTAGTGCGATCACATCGTTTTTGAGTCTTTTTCTTAACATTTGTATGGATACCGTTGTAATGTATAAACAAATTTTATCAAAATTGTCGTTCCTGTTTTCTAGACATAATCAAATTCTTTGAAAACGGTTTCTTAAGAATTGATTGGGAAGTACCGTTACTTTTGAAAGTAAAACTGATTTTTGTTAAAATTATTTATAATATTTTTAAAAAAAGTTTTGCATCGAATTTTAAAAATTGGTACCGATTTGTTTTTGAAATATTTAATTTTCAAAAAATAATTTATTTTTTTTTTTTAAACACAAAAAAAATTTATTTTGAAAATTAAAGAACTGAATATTGAATAAAGAAAAATTTTAATTACAATCTGATGAAGAGTTTTTGAGACAAATAAAATACAGATCAAAAAATAAATATTGAATTAAAAAAATAAATATATGGCAGTTACCATTATTTTTGGTCCTTGTTCTCAAAAAACCAATAAAGATACTGTAGGTCTACGAGCAGACAGACAAACAAACAGACAGACAGAATTTCAACACCCACTTTTTTCGACTTTTCTATCACAGTAATACCAAGTTCGGTCAAAATCCCGAGTTGGAATTTTTTCACGAATCCAAAACATACCGCATTTTTGTCTGTAAAAAAATATAGCATTAATTAATTCATTAAAATGTTAATGAAATTTAACAAGATTGATCCATCAAAATAAAAGAATAACGAAAACTTAAATGTGCCTAACTTATGTTGCCCTGCGCAAAAGAGAAGTTGACTGGTAACCCTAAAAATTACAAAAATATTCTACACTTTAATTAGTTTTATCGTAGTACAATAACTTTTGAATCAAATGTAGAAAATTCATTTTCAGCAATAAAATTTTGTTCATGGGACCAAATATTATTGTGTTTTGTGTCACCATCACAAAAATGTTTTTTCTTTTGCAACAGAAAATAAAAGCATTGAATTTTTTTTTACTTTTCTTAAACGTGTTAAGAAAATCTACTACTTTATTTTTAAAACTTTAGTTTTCCATCAATTTCAAGACAAAATATTAATTGAATTTCGATCATATATTTAGGCCCTAAAAGTCTAAAGACGTTATTGCGTACATACTCATGTTCGGGGGTAAACAAATCCGATATTCAATCCATAATCCATTAGATTCTCAGTATTGTATAGAAATTTCAATAATGATTGGATTCTCCTATTTGCTTTCGTCTTTCTCCAAGAATAATTTAAACACAATCTATTCATACTTATTCAAAAGAAAACGGATTTCAAAGGATTTTACCACCTACTTTACTTGGTTATTGATTTAGCGACCATCCCCTAGATAAATGCGAGAATTTAAGACATGGGTTCAAAGCTATTTAACCACACTCATGTGAAGCATTTAGTAGCATCAAAAACTTGAAAGCGACGAAGAGAAAGAAAGGCAAAAAAAAAAACAAGAGTTAAACATATTTCAACAAATCAAAAGACATAATAAACTTGCGTTTTTTTTCAATTTCATTTCACCACACTTTTGCGACAAATCTTACTAAATAAATTTTCTTAAACATAAAATCTTCTAACAAAAAACACACTTTCATGCACTAAGCTTTTCACGTTTGCCTATACTTAATCCTCCCATATAGATTGATTGATCAATGAGAATCTTCTGGAATCCTCTGCAGGCGGTACGCAGCATCTCCCCCGTAAATTGTGTATTTATCCAATTTGTGTTTAATTAAACAAGTAATTAAATTGGATTGTTTTGCTTAACTCAGTGGTTACGCAAAGCTTTCCAAAGTATAATTTAAATTAAAAATAAGTTCTGGATGGCAGACTCAATTAAGTTATTGAAATTAATAGGTAGTTCTTAGGAAAGGATGGAAATTTCGTAAAAACTAATAAATGGAATTAAAAATTTATCATAAGAAGCAAATAAATAATAAAATTCAGGTGGATTTTGAAATTCAGAAAAGATACTTATAGGCTTAGTTTTTAATTAGTTTTGTTAATGAAAACTCCAATTAGTGTGATTTCAAAATAAATTTCAAACTGATACCTATAAAATTATGAGATTTTTGACATTTATATACCTACCCTCAATGATTGGTCCACAAAGGACTTTCCGAGCCGATTCCTCTTCGCTCATGCGAGTTAAGTTCCCTGCCCACTGGAGTCTACCAAGCTTAATTTTTGTCACTATGTCTGCTTCAAGGTAGATAGCGTACAATTCATGATTGTACCGTCTCCGGGACTTACATATCTACCTCTATCGCTTAAAAGATGCTGTTGCATAAATACAACAAAAAAGGAAAATATTAAAAACTGATGCATGGAAAATATGTTTAAAATATATATTGTCCGAAAAGAATTTGGGACATGTACAAACGAAAATATTTTTTACATCTTACACAAATGATTTTCTATCGAATCGCATTCATCCAGTTCTATTGTTGGTGAGCTAACTAGCGTTTACTTTTGTGTTGTGGTTTTATTTCAATAACAGTGAGTGTACCTATATTTTTTTTTTTCTAAACCGATTGCAATTGTCAGTTTTTCCCAACTACGTTTGTCAACTGCATGCCAGCAAATACTTAAACGGCGAAAAAACAAAAGCGAAACACAATTCCGCAAAACAAATACCACGAAATATTAAATTTTGTCTTTGAAATGTTTACTTTCTAAAACAATTTGATTTTAAAATCATTTTAAAATATACAATAACTTTGATCCCAATTTCCTATGTAAAATTTCCCATCCCGTACTAACGGAAGGAAATAGGAATACATATCCTCGACTTTTGATGATGAATTAGGAAACACCCTGTATAAAAATGGTTTCATTTATTTTAAATTTGAATAAATATCTCAATAATATAATCAATTATTTTCCGTATCATCAATTACACAAATTTGCATACAATTCGCATGCAACTGATGATTTCATATATATTTTATGACTTTTAAATAGTTTGTGTTTTTAGGTCCTACATAAATTATATTGCAGATGAAGTGTTAACACAAATAATAATAGATGGTTTATTATCCAGAGTTTTTACCGCAAAAATGAGAAAAATTATTTTCCTCTTACTTTTTTTTTTTTTGAGAGGAAAATAAATATTGACAGTGACATATTATTTTTAGAATCAACTGAATATTTTACCTTTCTCCTAAATTGACATTAATGGTGCGTGATAAGTCGGTTTTCATCATTTCTTTTTCCATTTGATTTTGGTGATGGTGATGGAGTTAGCTTTGAATTTGAATAGAAAAGTACGCCAAAAAAAAAAAAGGTTCACTAAATGGAATGATGATTTTTTTTGCATGTACTAGCTAATGGTTTTTCTAATGGAAATGATAAATGGATTTTCTTTGTAAGCATCCTTTTATAAACCAAAGCAAAAGAAAATGAGAAATGGTTGTAGGAAAGAATTCTTTTAAATTTGAGGATACATTATTACTTCCGGAGTATCTTTTTTTTTATTCAATACGATGCATCTGGAATTGAGAAAGATATGAAATTAGTTTTTATTGATTTCAAGAAGCAGTAATGCAGCTGTGAATTTTTTTCGTTTTATGAAGTATTGGAATATAATACAAACAGTTTATAATTTATATTTTCTAACATTTGGAATGGAAATTTTCTTGAATCAGTCTTTCGATAGCTACATATTTTGTTTTAGTTTGAAAATGAGAGAATTTCGAATTACTTTGGTAGTAACTATCGAATTAGGAAATACGAAATTTTATTTTCATGTACTATTAAATTACACAGTTGCGATTTGGATCTTGTTCTCCCCAAGGATAGGGTTAGTAAAAGATCAATATGTTTATTTCAAACGGTTGCTATTATTTAAAAATAATTGCATTTTCAGAAACCAAAATTTCCATTTTAGCTAGTTATGTTATGCCCAAAATGCGTGACTGTTATTTAATTTAAAGTCAAAAAATCATCACCTCAACATTCAATCTATTTTAAAATAACATTTAGATTAAGGATTTATCGTGTGGTCTTCTCCAAATCAAATAATTCTCAATATTCACTCTAAAATAACATTTCAACTATTGATGTTTACGTTTAAACAGAATCATGAAGGGTAACAATAAGTTGTTAACGATAATATTTCCAACAACAAAATCTGTTTGAATCTTTTTTTCCGTTAATATGCTTTGGAAATAATCTTGCACACAAACATCGTTTAACCATTTAAACAAAAAAATATGTTCATTTGAATCAAATTTCATCTCTAATAAACTTAAGAATCTTATCCTAAGATCTTAATGGCCAACCCAGAGAGTCCTAAATACAAGCACTTCTATTCATTTAAGCCATCAGAAAGTAAAGAAATATATAAATGTCTTTAAAATTATTATGTTGACCTTCTTTATTTTTCCTTTCATCAATACATTCAGAAAAAGTTATGTGAAAATTTAACACCAGGGATGTGAACATTGATAGAAATTTGTAAATATTGGGGAACAAAAATTGAAAATTCTGCCCAAATTTTTCATTTAGTTCCAATTTCCTTAAGTTATAAGATGAAAACACTCCCCGAATCTATTCAATTAAAGTGGGCTTTGTTAAATTTTTTAACTCTTGCCTCAATTTTTGGCAATATTTTAAAACTATTTTTCCAAGGTGAAATTTCAATTAAACTTGTACAAAACCATCGACTAAGAAAATGTTAAAAGTTATAAGGATTTTTATGAAATTATTTGTTTAATTTTTTTTTTCTTTCGGTGTACATATATCCCTAAGTGGTTGACCAAAACAAAATATCTGGATGTGTCAATACTGTCATAATATCTCATTTAAAATGTGATACCTCCAAAAAAAACAAGTGACAGAAAAACAATATTTATTGTTAAAATACCCAACGGCAACTGTTAGAAATCAGGGAAGAATATTTAAATAAAAGAAAGGCTAGTCGTCTCGTAACGTATCTCTTCAAATTTTTTTTTACTCGGCACAAACGATGGAAGCAAAACACAATGCTTTTGTGCATGTTAAATCATCACATTCCTCTACCCACATGTTGATTTAAGGCGAAAAAAAGAATAAAATAAAAAAGTAGATAATCCTTTTAGCATTTTCCAAATAAAATTTATTTTAAAACTTAAGGACTTTTGAAGGGTTCTTCTTTAGATACTTTTCTGAGAGTAGGGTTATATAGTAGGATTAAGTTAGTTATATGGTTTTAGAGAATAACTTGAAATCTAGAAGAATTTTTTCTTTATTTGTGATATTTGTATAGCACTTTTGAAAATTATAAAGTCAACGACTTGCCATCAGAATTCACATACATCACAACTCAGTACCTTACTCTAGATATAATTTTTGGACTGTAAAAGGAACAACATAGACTTTTCGAAGATTAGTTTAATAAATTTGGTTACATTAGTATGGAGTGTTTTATTAGAGGTAAAGAACATTAGGTTGGCAACACTTTTTAATCTGGCGGCCATTTTGATAGCTGTTTCTTTTTAGTTTGGTTTGACATTTCCACATGAATAGACTCACGCCTGAATAACACTTCCAATTTGTGCAAATTTATGAAGATTCCGTTCTTCATAAGAGAACATTGTTTAGCGATGAAGCTCACTTTTCGTTAAATAAATAAATAAAACTGCCATTTTTAGAATGAAGATAATCGTCAAGTGTAGGTTGAGGCACCGTTACATCCAGAAAAACTGACTGTTTGGTGTGCTGTATGGGCTGGGCTGGTGCAATCACAAATGATGCTGGCCAGAAGGTTATAGTCAATGGTGACCTTTATAGAGCCATAATTGATTACTGACTTTTGCGTTCCTCGACTGAACAACCATGATGTCCAGGAGCTGTGGTTTCAGCAAGACGGCGCAACATGTCACACAGCTGGTGCCACAGTTGATTTATTGAAGGAACAGTTTGGTAATTTTCTATGCATACGTGAGTCGCTATTCTTGTGATTGAAAATTTGAGATCCAGATTAAATTACAACCGAGCCAACCGTGGCGGTCATAGTGAGAAAACGTTTTTAAATCATAATGTCAATTATCTTTCGAATAAAGTTAATTTTATGTCAATTTTCGATGGATCGAGATTAATATTTCCTGTTGACTTTATTAAATAAAAGATGAAAAGATTAAATGCAATTATTAATTCAACCTAGTTTATTGAAAATATAAAAAGGAAGTGTGAAGTTATTGAAAAGTAATTAAAAAATCTTTATGACATAGTGTATGTAAATGCTATAAATTAATTTTAGCGACTATGTTAGCTTTTACTATTTATTATAGTTCTAATGTGGTTCAGCATTTATTACCATCAATTTTAGAAATTCATTTTTATTTTATTCCATTTCCAAGTACTGCCAAAAGCAAGTATAGAGCCAACTGTGTTCTTTCGAGTGAGTGCCAACATAATATTGGTAACATCAATTTTACTC
Source organism: Syrphus vitripennis (assembly GCA_958431115.1). Classification (NCBI taxonomy): domain Eukaryota; kingdom Metazoa; phylum Arthropoda; class Insecta; order Diptera; family Syrphidae; genus Syrphus; species Syrphus vitripennis. Next base: position 34,448,995 of record OY288108.1, read on the forward strand.
AACATTTTAAAGTTCAGCATAATATTTTATCATTATCAATATTTCACACTCCAAGCGGTAAGGTACCCACTTAGGTCTGCCAAGTATTAAGCATTAAACTTTTTTTGTTTTTTCTTTCAACAACAACCAAAATGGTGGTCTTTGTTTGGCAATCATAATAACTTTACTCGCTCTAAAAGATTTTTATTTTAAATTAAGTATGTACATATCTATTTGTTTAAAAATTCAAAATAGAAAATCATACCAGCCAATCTAAAATATTATATAAGATAAATTAATACCAGTCCCTTCGCATTTCCTGAGAGTTTGTAAAATACCTTTTTAAATTTAATTTATTCATTTAAAAAAAAAACATTGTCAACGAGCTTTAATCAGATAGGTTTGCTATGTACTGTATGTAAAGGTACTTTCCTTTATTTTTATTTTATAACATTTTTCAAACAAGGAGATTACATGAAGATAAGCTTCGTCAAGGGCAATAAATCATATTAAGCCTTTGAAAATTTTTTTTTGTAGTCTATTCTACAGAACAGGTGTGTTCTTCATAAAATTTTAAAATTTAATTGATTGTTTTGTATATTTTTTTTTTGTTCTGTTTTTAAGGCATTATGGAAATACTTTTGAAAGAGGAACTGTACAATCAGTGTGGGTATTTTATATACATATCTAGGGGTAAAATTTGTTTTAAATGTCAAAGTTACAATAGGCTCAACCTTACAGTAGGTAAGACTAACTGAAAAAAAAATAATTATTTCGAGAACCAAATCAATAAATGAAGCCGAAAAAACACTATCTATTGAATTTTTTTAGAGACAACGTAAAATTATCTATTTTTTATGTCAACTCTTCGATCACCAGGGTATGTTAAACTTTCACAATTGTTTTGAATGCTTTTAACTCACTCAAGTGGGTAAAAAACGCATTATAAGCTTTTGACTTGTAGTCTTTTGACCCTGTTCTGCCTCGTCACTGCGCCGCCGAGCCAGCCTTAGCTACTCAATTGTTTTAAATATCGAATTTTCAAAAAATTATTTAAAAAAAATATGAATACCTTAGCAATTTAGGAATTTTTTTGTTCAGAATATAAGAAAAAACAAAAAGGCTTTCTATAACACTAAGGCTGGCATTCACCGAGCTCTCTTAAGTTTAAGATCCTCCTCACTTAAAAAAGTTTCCGTTACTATGTCGTACAAATTTCCTTTTTATGAGAATAACGACTTTTAATCGATATAGTCAAGCTAAAAATTTATTATTTATTTCCCTTGATTTAAGAACTCTAAATATTATATAAACGTATTTTTCTTTTACATATTCTCACATCAAAGGACAATAATTTTATTATTTCTTCATCAAATCAAGTTATTCATGTCACACGCAGTGTAGTTTTCTGAAAATAGAATTAACTCTGCTAAGTAGAATAATGTCCATACAATGGTCTAAGCCATCATATCAAATTAATAACGACGAAGATTAATTATTTATTCGTCTTCCATGCTTTTCATATTTATCTCTAATTTAATTATATCTGCTGGGTGCAGATACTTAATTACTAGGATCATTCGAAAAGGACAAATTGCTCTACCTCTGAACTAAGAGAAAAATACTCACAATCTTCTGTTGCCTTTGTGAACATTAAATGTTGGCAAAACATACAACTCCAGGCTACCAATTAAAAGACATAACATAAATGACCATGTTTTTTTTTCAATTCATTTATCTATCTTCACAAGATAGATGATATAGATAATACGAAAGTCTGCCTTGTTTGTCGCTTGTGGTTAACAAGATAAAATTTTAATTTAATTGTTCCAATAAATTCTCGCTCATTTCAAATTAGTTTTTATTATTTTATTTTTATTTCTTCCAGGTACCAGGTAATGGATTGACATATTTACCCGAACGAATACTCCTCTTCAGGCACGATTACAACAGTCCAAATGTCCTGCACATAGTTAACTCGGCATCTGAAATTGTCGATGAGACACTTGTGGAAATCGTTTTGACAGCCAGCCGTAAGTACTTCCATACACAACAACCATATACACATGTCTGCTTTCATCTTATATCTTAAGTGTACAAACAGGGTGTTTCAAGTGGTATTTATAAGTAATTAAGTTTAATTGATATTGATGAGTGGATAAGAGATAAAAATTTTAAGGACCCTCCAGGGCTTTCGATTGAAGATTGTTGTGATAATTGAATTTTTAAAAAATGTTGAAATGACTCAATTGGATATTGGCAAATAAAAAATTACACAAATTTATTCGCTTAAAGACATAAAATATTTAAATTACAAATAATGCTGCATTTTTATTAGCTCTCAAAAATCTTACTGTTTCAAAAAAAATTATATTTACAATAAATATGTGTTTTTAAAGTACAAAAGTGAGTACCTTCACAACTGTTTTAGACCTGGCTTCACTTATTTATAATTAAAGCAGTACAAATATTGAAATATACATGTACACTGTGGCGTATGTGGAACATTTTTTTTCAATTAAATGTCTCATGCGGTTGAAATGTTTAAAAATAAAATGAGCAAACACGCTTTTGATCAAATCAAAATAAATTTACTTATGTATGGATTAATACAGTTTATTGTTTGAGAGGGTTTCAAAAACACTTGCATATATTTTCCCTCTTCTCAACAACTGACATAACTACTTTTTTAATATTTTACAGGGAAGCAGTTTTAGTTTTGTGTACCACCTCGATAGATGTCGTTTTTGTATTAATAACGTTTTTGTTTTGCAAAATTTAAAAGATTTTCTAGTGTTTCAAATGTTGTAATCCTACTCGCCAAGGTGTATAGTTTCTGAATGGTGGACGGGTTCTATTGCACCGTTTGAGTCGAAATGCACTCGAAATCGCCCTCACGAAGCGTGTGGCCATTCACTGCCACTTAAGTCTTCGCATGTAATTCATGTTTGTTGTTTGATCCTTTTTGATTGTACCATATTAACCTATAACCCAACGCTTTCAGCTTCACTTTGCACCCTTGTTGTCATTTTTGATTAAGATTCATGATCTTAAGCAAGCATACGTAGTCGTCAGCGCGTAGAGGGACCTAACTCTGCAATTGAATTTTCTAAAATCAAAACGTTCGGATTTAAAAAAAATATGTACTGAGTAATACATGACAAAGCTGCATGCAGTACATCACCAATCAACAACAGCAACAATATTGGTGACAGTATACAGCCCTAACCTAAACCCACTTTAGATTTCACAGTCTTTTTGCTAACCTTCATTTGGACCGATCACATACATATGTATTTACCAACATAAATACAACAACATACCTGAATTTTAAAATTTTTGAATTTCTTTTCCAAAAAATAATCTATTGCCATAGATATTTTTAGAGATTGTTCTGATTATTGACTTTTATGACAATTGAATGACTTTCATGAAAAATGATGCCAAGTTAAGTTATTTTATTAAACTTAGTACTAATATACCGATTCTGATCAAATCAATGAAAGATTTACTTTTATTTTAAATATCGAGGAAGGCTAAAAATATTCTTTATAACGTCTTAAATATTTGTTGTAGGAACTAAGCTAATAAGCAGAATTTTGCAAAAGTCAGAATTTTGTCCACAAATCAATAAAGAAGTGTTGTTTTTTATGGGTTTTTTTTAATAAATAGTACAGTGTGAAATTCCCAAAAACATAGATCCGTAGTATCTTTTTTTTTATTTGAGCTATAGTACCCCCGAATATCTGTCACACGAAAATAAAATAGACTTATTTGGATTTAAATAGGTAAATGAACAAAAAATGAATTTCGTTGAACTTAAATGAAAAAAATATTGATGTACATATTTATGTATACAAAATAAATAGGTAATTCAGTTTTCATGATCAGTTTTTGCACATATTTTATTTTTCCTCGAAATTTAAAATACAAAAAAATTGATTTTCGGTCATAAAAAAAACAACCAAAAAGTGCATATTCGTAGACTTTTAATTTTATGAAATTAAATTGGTCACTCGAACTTCAAAATATGGGTATGGTAGAAATTTTCCCTTGCTAAAACTATCCGTTGGCATACGAACCATATTCGTGTTGATTTTGTAGCTGGCTAGTTCAAATGTCAAAATTGAAAGTTGAAAAGAAAAGTATTAATGCGTGAAAAGCCAAATAAAAAAAAACATCGGAAAAATCTAGATTTTTGCTATGAAAATTTGAAATTTTTCAAATTTAATTTCTTACTCTGGAACGAAATATTCACGTGCAAATACAATTTGTCGCACATCTGCCAAGGTGTTAACGTTTCAATTACTTCAATAATAAATAAGTAATTAATTTAGATAATTGTTTGGAAGTACATAATTGAATTTTATCAGAGTTCCTTAAGTTTTAGATCACATGTGGAAGACTATGACCATCCACATGATGAACACAGCCATAGAGAATTTTATTGGTAGTATCCATACTGCCGATGTTGTATTTCTATTTCATATAAAATCTTACTGTACTATTTATAGATTTCCCAAAAAAACACGACTATAGTTTCTGCGGAGATAAAATTATCTTTCTCATTAGATTTTTGTTTGTTTTACCCCGTCCATTGAATACGACTTTGCTTTTATTTTATATATTTTATTTTATTTTATTTTATTTTATTTTATTTTATTTTATTTTATTTTATTTTATTTTATTTTATTTTATTTTATTTTATTTTATTTTATTTTATTTTATTTTATTTTATTTTATTTTATTTTATTTTATTTTATTTTATTTTATTTTATTTTATTTTATTTTATTTTATTTTATTTTTGTAAATATAAAATTCGTTCTTTCTGCCTGCACGTGGTTAACCACTTAAAGCAAGTACATACACGTGTGACAAAGTCCCGCATTTATCTTTATTTTATATCTAAACATAACTTTAACACCCTTTATACACTTATCAATTCTTCTCTCCTTTTAGCCTTGAGGTATCCAAGTGCTGAAGTGCCAACCTTGAAGCCACATTCACTTAATGTTCACTCATACAAAGCTCCCACGTTTTGTGATTTCTGTGGCGAAATGCTCTTTGGCTTGGTTCGACAAGGACTCAAGTGTGATGGTAAGTTTAGTTGACGTTTTAACGATTATTATTTTACCAGGATTTTCATTGTTTTATTTTTCTTATATTTTTTTTTTCAGGATGTAGCCAAAATTATCACAAACGTTGTGTAGTTAAAATCCCTAATAACTGCAGCCGCCCTAATGACACATCATCGAGACGTTCGTCAACGCTACAGCCACCACGTAGTCCATCTGGTGGTTCAACCAATTCGCTAATTTCTGAAGATGCTGGAAAGAACGATTCCGGAACATCGCTGGTAAAGAGGATGTCTGACATAATGAACGATATAATTAAGAATTAATTGCATTACGTTTTCATTCAGATGTAACGTTTGCTACTTTTTATTTTTTGACCCGTCCGTGTCGTTTATAAGGGGTTTTATTCATGTTTAATCTCCCTTTTAGCTCGAATACTCGAAAAGCTCTTAATGGAATTTTAGTTTTCTGGTGGTGGGTAATGGTAGTCGTGGATAAATGGATTATATAATTGGATTTAGGTTTTCCTTATTTTTTTTTGCGGTAAAAAAAAATTGGTTCATTTTCTTTGGAAATTTTGTTTATTTTTCTCTCAGCGAAAAATTCCGAAGTGCTATGTTTGTGTTTAAAAAAAAAAATATTTGTCCCTCAAAAATACCGCAAAAAGAACTTTTCTATTAAATTTTCTTTTAGTAAACAAAAAAATAAACAACAAAGAGGGTTAGGTAGTTGACAAGGAATTAAATTTTAAAAAGGTGTTTGAGAATGGTGCCCTTTCTCGCAAGCTATTAACACTTCTATATATTTTAAGAAAATTAATTTTAATACACCCAAAAATTTCTTGAAGGAAGGATTGTCCTAGTTTGTATTGCTTATGTTTGACGTCTACTGGATGGTTTTGGAAAATTTAAATTAAAATACTTTCCAGAAGAAAAATAAACTAAGTTTGAATTTAATATCTGGTCGTTTTTCGATGGAATATAATTTAGATTAGAAAATTTAAAAAAAAAATTACTACAAAACTATGAAGATAATTTTGCATGAGTAAAACAAACAAATTTGAGACTTTTTTATTTTAGTTTATCTCTAAAAAGGATTTATCTTATTTTTATCAAAATATTTAGGTATACAGGAGTATCTGCAAATTCAATGCTGAAATTTTCAAATAAAAGTTATGTTGTATTTTTTTAAAGCGTTATACGCAATAACACATAAAAAAAAACTTTAAAATAAATTTAAAAATATAATACAGACATGTTCTGAACACATTGATGTTGATTGTATTGGTTTTTTATTGTTTGGATTTATCATCCAAAATTAGGAAACCAACAATTTTAATTTCTCGGAGAATTGAATAAAAATTTAAAAACAAAAATAAAAATTAATTAAATCTCATAAAACGGTAGCTGTGTATGTATATCTGATTTAACATTTTCTCAATATCGAATCAGTTAATTTTGCTTATTTTTTTATGTAAAGAAGATTCGAAAATATTTATTAAATATAATATTTTATTAGTAAAATTTTTCAAAAAAAATATATTTTGAATTCAAACGAAAAATTTTAAATATTTTTTTTTTGAAAATTTATTATTTCAAAAATGGGCAAATTGTTATTTTTTGACATATCACTTTTTTTAATACCTATTTAATAATTATTTATTTTTTAAGCTTTTTTTTGAGTTAATTGATTTTTGCTTACATTATTTTTTTCTTAAATCCCATAGTAGTTACAGCTTTAGCCATACTATCAAACCTTTACTAAACATTTAACTATGTAGAAAAATAACTTCACGGAAAAATACTTCATATGGGAAATAATTTCACTTTTTTGAAGTGAAATTGTTTCCCACTAGAAATGGGAAATAACTAGACTTTTTTTATGTGAACCTATTTCTTTTTCTAAATTTCTTATTTAAAGTGAGCAATAACTACCCTTTTCATGGTAATTCCGAACGAACGTACAATTTTTTATGAGCTCCAATCCAATCCAATAGAATACCTACACACACACATACATACCTATTACCTAGATGTTTTGTGATTATTATTTTTTTTTTTTTTAATCGAATGAAATATTTATGTATGGAATTTTGTTAATAGCCATTTCCAATTAACGGCTAGCCATAAAGATATTTATTGAAATTTTTAATATCCATCGAAAATTTACCATAAGCGAATTCAATTTAACTTATTAAAATAAAATTATAAGAGATTAAAACTTACTTAATATATTTCTATTTTAAGTTAAAAATCCTATTTTTACATACGAGTACATGAAATCCATTTATCCATTGATATTATGAGATCTGGTTTAGATGTAAATTTATTTTTTTTTTTAAATATTTTAGTTTTTTTTATTATTTTGACATTAAAATTAAAATTTAGTTAAACTATTTTTTGTAATTTGCATTATAATATTGTGTATTTGCATTATTGTGCCTAATTTTTTTGTTTCGAATAAAAAAAAATATTATTGATTTTAAACTTTGTTTTTTTTTTTTAATTTCTTTTGGACAGAAATATAACCCTAAACCAGATCCCATTGTAAGCATAAACAAGGTACAGGCATATTAATAATTTCCGTTTATAATTTATTCATTAAATTAAATGGGTACTGTGTCCGTGGTTCCTCTATTATTTTGTTCATCGTTTTGTTTTAATATCTCTGAAATTAGCGTTGTTTTTCATTATAATATAATAACATATAATATTCATAATATTGTATTGGAGGATAAAACACAAAACGGATACATACTACAGAGACAAAAATAATGTTCTTCATTAAGGAAATATTTTAAAAACATTCCCTTATTACGACAAAAAAAAATTAATAAATTACAGAGTTGTCTCTTAGTAAAATTATATGGACACTTTTTTATATCATGGGGTTCATTTGTACCCCAGAGCATGTTTAAGCACTCATAAATTTTTTTGTTTTTCATTTTTTCGATCTTAACGATCCGAATTTTCTGCAATTTTTTTTTCTCTGAAATGGGGTCCATTTGGATCCCACTGCTGAAATTTAAGCAAAAATCATTTTTTTTTAATTATTATTAGGTATTTTATTTAGCTTAAAGTTGTTGGTAGTCTCAGGAGACTTTTGACACATACGTTATTTGAGTGATGAGGGCAACAATATCTTCCATAACAATTGTAGGTGATTCCGCTTCTCTAATATTCTGCTCTTGGACAAAGGTGACATCTTTCCTTTTTACAAGGAAGGCTCTCGAGGACGGCTCTACGGTTGATTGAAGTAAGATGTAAAATACAACCATCGGGTAGAAATTTGTTTGACGCGTGCAAGAGTGGATACCATTTGGTTGAATACATCGAGTCTACATTTCTTTGGTGTGATTGTAGTCAAGTATCATTACCGGCTTATTTTCATAACCGGAAGTGACTTTCTCGCTGTTATGTTGCGTAGGTAGCAAAACCTGCTTCTGTGGCTTTAGAGCAAAACGAAATCACGACATCAAATCCACAAGCAAGTCATGTTCTTTGGTCAGAGCTTCCAGTGTTGATGGAAAATTTTAATGGACTGGAAATTGAGCTTTCAATGAGCCACAAAAACCTTAAGCCATATTTGAAATTTATAGAGGGAACGAAATCTTTTGAACTGTTCATAGATTTTTAAATTTTCAGATGCAATAAAGTTCGCCCATAAGGTCTGGTTCACAATCAATTGAGCTGGCGAGAGCTGGTTTTTATTTGCTATAGCTATTTCACGACGACCAAATGAATCATCAAAATGAAGGAAAACGTTGAAAACTCTTCGGTCGATGGTTCTTGCTCAATTGGATCACTATTTCCAATTTCGCATCAATATCTTAATCGACGAGCAAATTCACCACAATCGTCAAAATCCATGTGCAGCGGATGCATTTGCATTAGTTAGAAAAATAATTATAATTGAATAAAATATCAAAAAAAAACATAGCAAACATTGTGGGGTCCAAATGAACGCGGAAGAATAAAAATTATCTACCTCGAATATTTATGTACCTATGTATATATAGATAAAGGTTGCCCATGTCTTTAAATTCATACTTTTTCCATAAAATGTTTTGAAGGAATTTTGCACTTTTAACTTTTTTTGCCGAAGTATGTTTTGTAAATGTTTTTTTTTTAATTTTCATCTGAAAATTTATTAAAAAAATACAACATTTAATTTATTTCGATTTCAAAAGTAATAAAATATTGTTGTTCCCAGAAATCATTTTTTATTTTGAGGTACCTATTAAGATGTAGATAGGTTTTTAATAAATAGCTTTTCGTGAAGTTACGAGTATATTTGATTTTATTAAGAATTCATTTGATAAATAACAACGACAATGCAGATTTCAAGCTTTAAGCTTTTTATTGATGCGTGATCAAATAAGAAAATACCATCTTGGCGACAAAAAAAAAGTTGTACTGTCATATTAAACGAAGATAACGTAGAGAATTTAGTTAACCACGTTTACTATTTTAGTTTACGATTTTTACAGCACGACTTTTTATCGAAAAATTTACCAATTTTTTAAAAATGTTGTTACCTTTATGAAAATCTTAATTATTGAAATTCGCTCAATCATTAACTACTAGCAAGTTGAAATTATTTTCAACTTAAATTAACAACAACAAAATTAATGTTCTTCATTTATTTTATTTGCTCCTTTTCTTTAGAACATCCCAAACAAACGCAACAACCGATCTCCCTCCAACAGCAGCAGCGGTGGTCGCTCAACAACAGTAGTTGGCAACACTTTTTACACCGGCCATTCATATCAGGAAAAGATTCGCATACCTCACACTTTTATGGTTCACACCTATGGCATCCCCACTGTTTGTCAATACTGCAAGAAACTATTGCGAGGATTATTCAAACAAGGACTCCAATGCAAAGATTGCCAATACAATGCCCATAAAAAATGCATGGACAAAGTGCCACAAGACTGCACGGGTGAAGGCCTTCAACCTAATCTGCCAGCCGAGTTTAACGAGAGCAACAACGCCTCAGCCAGGGACGGCAGGGAAGGTGATATGTTCTTTCGTGATGAATTCGATGACAGTGACTTCGATGACAATCCGACAACAGACTTTAGTAGGAATTCTTATAATATAAGACGACAACGAAATAACAATACCCAGGCACCTGAGTTAAACGGTTACAATGTTGGATCACCAGCCTCGGATGCTGGTGGGGGAGGAGGAAGCAGTGGAGGAAGTGGGATGGGTGGAGTTGGTGGAGAACCTAGAGACCCAGCCCTAAAAGACGCCCACTCAGAATCCAGTTCTTCGTCATCGCCGAGTGCCAATATTCCATTGATGCGAATTGTACAATCAGTAAAACACACAAAGAAACGTGGTGGCCAAGCCATCAGAGAAGGTTGGCTTGTACATTTTACCAATCTAGATAAAACAGTGAAACGGTACTTTTGGCGTTTGGAAGCGAAAACAATCACCCTGTTCATATCGGAACAAGGCAGTAAATATCACAAGGAAATTCCAGTGAATGAAATTCTCTCGATTGACAGTAATCGAAGCGTCAACAGCGATCGGAATTACTGTTTCGAGATAAGAACGGCAAATGTTGATTATTTTGTTGGTCAAGATCCGTTGGTCGGATGTCAAAATGAGCCAGTGCGACTGCCACCTGTTGACAGTGGTATTGGAACAGATGTTGCCAAGAATTGGGAGACAGCCCTCAAGCAGGCATTGGTGCATGTTTCAAATACACGTAAGTATACATTACTGATTAAATTTGAGCTCCAAATATGGGTTGAAAAAAAAAAACAATAGATGTACCATTCCGAAAATCATAACTATCTAAGTGATCGCCATTTAAAATTGCTCTAGAATTTATTTCTTTTTTTTCAATTTTGATCAAAGCTATCTTTCCTAATGTGATATTTTAAAAAAAATTATCTAAAGAATTTAAAAAATTTATTTCTAGGGTCATAAAAAAGGGCCAATAATTTAAAAGATTAGATGAATAAAAAAAAAGAGGTCTATCGAAAATTTTACAAGAAAACGATTTTTTTGGTGGAATTTTTTGGACTCTAATTTTTCAAAATCACAATTTTTGGAAATTTTTGTGTGGGTTAAAAAAAGTTTACGGGTGTGTTAAATAAAAGTTAATAAATGGTCAAAAAAATTTTTTTTAAATTAAACTTTTTGCATCCAAATCAACACAATTGTCATCTTACAACTCTTTCTATCCCATCCGGATATTTCTTCAACTCTATTTTAATCCTTAAAACTTGAAGCAAAAGTGTTCATCGTTAAAGATTTAATTTTATCGCATCCGATTAAATTGTGGTATTCAAATTAAAATAAAATGTCTTCATTTGTTTCTTGTTTTCTTTTGTCTTTTTTAGAATGCTGTGAATCCGAGGAAAATGTTCAGGATATGGGCCAATTGTATCAAATTTTTCCTGACGAAGTTCTCGGATCAGGTCAATTCGGTGTTGTCTATGGTGGTGTTCACAAAAAAACACGAAGAGAAGTCGCAATTAAAGTAATTGACAAGCTGAGATTTCCTACCAAACAAGAAGCTCAACTCAAAAATGAAGTTGCAATCCTACAGGTAGCTATTTGTGAAATTAAAGTTTTTAGAGAAAGTCAAGTTTTTAGGGTTATTTTTTTTTTACGATTTTTACGGTTACTTTATTTTAATATTGAACTTCGACATACTTTGTACTTAATTTGAAAAAAATTGCAAAAATAAGAATTAAATATTTTTCTTTTTTTTTCTCTCTCCATCTAGAACATATCACATTGTGGTGTTGTGAATCTTGAACGAATGTTCGAAACCCCCGAACGAATATTCGTTGTTATGGAAAAACTCAAAGGCGACATGTTGGAAATGATCTTATCCAGCGAACGTGGTCGGCTTTCTGAGCGAGTGACCAAATTTCTGATCACACAAATTCTCATAGCATTGAAGCATTTACACAGTAAAAATATTGTCCATTGTGATTTGAAGCCTGAAAATGTTCTTCTCTCATCTGATGCTGAATTTCCACAAGTCAAACTTTGTGATTTCGGTTATGCAAGAATTATTGGTGAGAAGTCATTTAGACGGTCTGTAGTTGGTACTCCTGCTTATTTAGGTAAAAAAAAAATAAGCCAAATTTTGCTGATTTCAAAAATGTAATTGTTATGTATTTTTAATAGCTCCTGAAGTTCTTCGTAATAAAGGTTATAATCGTTCATTGGACATGTGGAGTGTTGGTGTAATTATTTATGTGAGCTTAAGTGGAACATTTCCATTTAATGAAGAAGAGGATATTAATGACCAAATACAAAATGCTGCATTCATGTACCCACCTAATCCTTGGAAGGAGATCTCGTCAAATGGTATGTTCAATTAATTAATAAGTGAATATAATTTTTCAACTATTTGTTGTGAAAACTTTAGGATAACTCATTAATATTTTACTTTTATTTTTAAATGTCTAGCAATCGATCTGATTAATAATCTCCTCCAAGTCAAACAGCGCAAACGATATACGGTAGACAAAAGTTTGCAACATTATTGGCTGCAAGACAAGCAGACATATCACGATTTGCGTTGTCTAGAAATCCAAGTTGGTCCACGTTATTTAACACATGAAGCGGATGACATTAGATGGGCTAGCAGCGGTGACCTTTGACCTGAGCAGTCGTCTTGACATCAAAGAATGGAAACCTGTAGCTGTAGCAGCTTGCCGGGAACACCAAAATACGAGGCGATCAGTGATAAAGCACTTAAATGGGTGCGAGGGCGTCTCTGTCGTCATATTAAATAAATGTTAAATGTACAATTTGAAGAAAAAAAAAATAAAAAAAAAACAAGAAAAACTCTATCGAACAAAAATGACACTCAATTAATCTTATATAAATATATATATTATAGATAGTTTATTATAAGCTTTTATAGTTTAAATTATTAATTTTTATTTACTCCTCTCCTTCTAATCAAATACAAGAATATATATTATAAAAAAAAACTATTTTCAAAATGTTTTAATGAATTAATATTTTTCCAACTGCAAATGAATAAAAAAAATTAATCCTTAAAAAAAGCTTAATGTTAAAAACTCTGCTTAAAGTAGTGATGCTTTTCTTATACAAATAAGTTTAAAAACAAATATCTTATACTCAATTTGAACAATATGGAACATTTTTTATGTTTACTTTTATTTGATTAAGTTGTCTGCCAATACATCAAATGTCACACAGTGGGGGCCGAAGTGAAAAATAAAAAGAGAATCCTAATCAAAGTTCTTAGTTCAGTGTTGTGATATGTTTTTTTTTACTGCATTCTTCAAGAAGACTAAACAGTTAAAACGTAGAAAAAAGGGCATAGGTTTACGTTTGCGTAAATCGAGGGCCGTTGAAATTATAACTGCAGACAGGGGGGTAAGGAAAATTACAGGAACACTAGCACTTATGAAGTTTTCCAATGAAAAAATAAATAAATTTATTTTTGATCTTGATCTTTTTTATGAAAAAATTATTTTGTTTTTGGAAAATAGGTAAGATATAACCGTTAATCCATTCACATTAATGGAATGGATTAAATATTTAATGGAATAAATGTTTAATTTTTCATAAGAATCGAGATTCAAAAGAGTCCATACAAATATCTGAGATGAAACGGCTAACCCCACGAGTGGAGCTTTGGGTTGAAGGTTGTAACAATCTTCGGTAAGAAAAAGAGAATGGGAGTTTTTTTGATAACAAATACGTATGAGTGTGTTACCATAACCCCTAACCGTGTAAATTGATGCAATCATTAAATTTACTTACACCCCTAGTACGGTTGTCAATTCGCACCATGCAATAACGACGTAATTGCTTTTTCATTAATTCTTTAAAAAACGAAATTTTAAATTTTGAAATGTTTTTTTTTTAAATAAAAAAGTCAAAACTTTCTTAAACTTCTTAAAAAAATATGTTGTTTTTTTTATATTTCGTCGTTATTGCACTGGAGCGAAGGCGGAGGTTCGAATTATCAAATTGATCATAGAACAACATTAAATTCGATGTTTTAAAATCCAATAACTTACAGGTTTCCTTGGAGTTATTCAGTATGTCTTACTGTTGGAATTGTCTACTGTTGATGGCTTTATTTAACTCAATTGAAGAAAAGACTTCATTTGACGAAGATTTTGGTTTTTCGCATATAAGTACAGCAGGTTACTGAAAACGCAATTGTTTTCCAAGGTTTGTACATTGTGCTTTCTTAAAAACAACGTTTATTTATTTTCTTTCTTATTTCAAAATCCGTCAAATTACAAAAATTAAAAAATTTCCAAAACTTGATCATTGCTTTGAAAATAAATAAACTTTTTTGAAAATAATTTTTATAAAATTAAATTTAATTGTTGCAAGTGCATACCTACCTCTATTTTTGACTTATTTTAAAACTAACGTTACGATGAAATTAGTTCTAAAATGTTTTATAGACAAGTTGACTATAGTTGATTTAGTGAATCTTTCGGTATTCCAATATATCTCTGTAATTTTAATGTGTGAAGAAAATATAATACTTTCAAATATCGATCAGACCATCTAGCAGAATCTTATAAACCGATATATGCAAACGTATAAATTTTTGATAGTTCCAACATAGGTAGTATTGCGGTAAAAACACCTTCGTAGCATGGAACGATTTCTGAGGTCGACCCTGCGAGCCCCACTCTGGATCATAACAACCGTCGAATATGTTAAAGAAAGAAGATCCAAAGCTGATTTTAATATTCAAACAGGGCTGTTATGCTCGTAAGAACTAAATTTAATTATAACAATGTAATATAATGAATGTACTGATACCTTTGACCAAGGCTTTTGATTTTGTGGTATGAAGAAATCAATTGCTTATTGCTTAATATAAATTTTTAAAAGAGTAGGTACACTTTTTAATAAGAATAACATTCCAGTAAATTTCCGGAACTGTGATATTTTGAATGGACTAAAAATAAGAATCTTATGCCAAGCAAATTGATGTAATAAATTTAAAGAACAATAAAAACCTTCGGCTCTAGACTTTGGAAAGTAAAATTTTAAAAGTTAAAAATTCATTAAAAAAAAAAACAACAGAATAAAATTTCTAAAATGTAACGGATATTGTTCCTGGAAAAAAGTGTGCCCAACCTTTTGGTGTTTTTTCCCATACCATTGATACTTGTCGCTAACTGCATCCTTAAAAAAAAAAGACTTTGGATGCAGCGATCTTCAGCTTCGTTATATTTTACACTAATCGGAGAGAACATTGTTCCGAAGTTATCTTTGAGCACCAATAAGGTAGGTGTCTACTCACTGAGTGCTCATTTATTCATGAGATTCATAACACAAAAAATTATCCCTAAGGAATGGTGAGCTATGTGTCTCATAAACTTTATTTTTTATTTTATTTTTTTATTTTAATACCAGCTTAAGCCTTTAGATTTCCAAAACGAATATAAACAACGAGAGTGTATATAATTTCCAAAAAATTTTTAGCAGTGCTATAAAAATTTATTTAAAAAAAGTTGCAGCTTGATTATTTTGTGTCTAGAATTCGAGTAACGGAAACCAACGTGATGCAAATCTGGACCTATCAAAAACAAAAAGTTATATTTATATTTATTTTAGAAAGAAAAAATTGTAAAATGCTAAGCACTGAAAATACTTCCCTGCCAAATAATTCTATGTCAAATACAATTTAAATAACTTAAATGAATTGTCAACATAATCAAATTATCTAGATATGTATATTGTACATACATACCTTTCAACGCTTTTTATATACTATGTACCTGCTGCATATTAACAAATTGAGAGAAATTAAATTTATTTATAAAACATTCAATGCTGCGAATACAATAAAAACCTGATCTAGTGTTAGTTTTCTATAAAAAAAAATTCCTTAGGTTTACCTTTATCTAATTAATGAAAAATATTCACAATAACTATTTTATTTGAAAAAAAAAATATTTACAAAATGTTTATTAGCTATGTATTTTTATTAATTATAAAATAAATATCTTTATTAATTTTAATTCTATTTTTTTTTTTTAATAAATGTAAATCATTCTGAAAATGTGTTGTTATTTATATTTTAAAGGGTTCTTTAAATGAAGGAATTTTAGCTAGAAAATTTAAGAAAATTAATTACATACAGGATGTCCCATAGAAGAAAACCATGAGTTTTTGATGTCATTTCAAGTCAATTTGAATGACTTTTATTGTTATGAACTTAATAAAATGCAAATGCAACTGCAATCTTATTTTTGAACAATCTCTTAAATGCAATATTAATCTATAGTTTGAGCAGGAGACAAAATAGCAAAAATTCACCGAGCACGCAAAACGAGTCTAACCTTTATGCCTTTCACATATAAACAACAAGCTTTATAGTCAAAACTGTGAACATAATATGATTGTGACGAGCGTACCAACACAACAAAAAAAAAATTGAAATAGAGTGTACAGATCCCGCAATAGCTTGAGTGTACTGTACACCTTACTTTTTGATCACACCTCGTATATGGTGGCATTATCATAGTTATTGTTTAAAGTGTTGCTAAGAAAAACTTTAGTTTGTACTAAATTATTTGTATTGGTTAAGCTCCAGGCCCCAGATAAGCTCGAGTCTGAAATCAAATGTAGGAATATGATGCATGGGGATGATTTACAATAAACATTCAATTTTATAGCTCTTCAACTACTATCCTAAAACTTTTTTAGGAACAGCTATGCTTTGTCAATATAAAATAGAAAACTAAATTTTTTTTCAAAATTTAATAAGTAACTTTAACAACGTATGTAGGTCAAAAGTAAAAGTTTAGCTTTTAACCATTATCTTTTTTACGGAATTCAATACTTAAAGCGTCATCAAAGAAATTAAATGTCTGAGTCAATATTGTTTTTTATTTGAACGTACATACATTGGTTCATCATTCATTTCGTTCTAATTAAAATGAGATAAGCTTTCATTTAAGTTTTGTTCAAACACTAAAAAGGCTCTTTCTTCTCAATATTTTATAAATTTTTTACTCTTTCCATCTGTTAATCTTTTCAAAAGCAATTTCAATAATCTGATCCAGTTGAATATGATTGCTTCTTAAAACTTCTACAGCTACAGCCATACTCTCTGAATTCTAAAAAAAAAGAAATAAAACTCAAAACTTAAATAAAAAACAATATCAACATAAAATTTTATAATCACTCACTCTTGCCCTGTATACAAGCTCTCTGAATTGGATATCAGTTATTTTTGAAAACAATTCTGCAAAATCCGGATCAATTGAGCTTTTTTCCTTTATTAAGTAGGCTATTTCACGATCTGGCAATAATTCAGTTATTTCTCGAACAAAATCAGATGATCCTCTAACACTTCCATATTCTTGAGCTGGTCTCAATCTAATTATTAGACCTCTTATTTTTTTCGGAATAACATTTAAATCAATTTCTCTGCCCAAATATTCGAAAATATCCTGGACTTCTAGGCTTTTTGAGATCTCCTCACGAACAAGGATTTCGAAATTTGACGATTTTAAGTAGTTTATAGCTGTTCGAAATTTGGCATCGAATAAAAAGTGTTTACCCGAAAGAAATGCAATTCGATTCTTCGGAACAAGATCTATAAACTCTAAGAGATCTGACTCAATATTAGCAGAGTTAAGTGGGACAATGAGCACAATTGTCAAAATACAAACGGTTAATCGCATTGTTAGTCTCTGGGGACTTTCTTTTTTGTACCTGGACCACATGTTCACTAGGTATATTCTAATACTGATCAAGCTAAAACTCTCGAAATGGCTTTTATATGATTGGATTTTATAATTTCAGCAAATAGTTTATGGTTCCAAGTATTTACATATGGGGTATGTATGTACATACATGTGCTAATGAATGAATTCGTGAAAAGTATTCAATAATAATAAGATTTACCATTATTTGCCAGACAGTGGGTATTTTTAGCAACTGTTATTTGGACAACTTTGCATAGAGAAATGGAAAGTGTGGTTTTTGAATAGAATCTATTACTTGTAAAACAAATATTTACAAAGAAATTGAATTGAGTGATTGAATTATACATTTTTTTTTATTCTGTACTAATTTTATTTATAAATATAGTAGATAAATCAAAGGTTTACACTTAATTCCATGTATTTTTTATGTTGGAAGGAAAAGGTGCCTCAACCTAAATTGAGATTGATAGCAAGCTTTGGAAATATTATTCCTACAAAGTTAACTCATTTTCGTTTATAGTTTCTGATTGACTGAAAATTTAACATGCCATAAGAAACTGGATACTAAATTGATCTGGTTTGTTATTTTCACATTTTACTATTTATCACCGATATTTTCTTATCCTTTTCCCAGAATTGTACTGTAATGGTAAACAACATTTATTCATTTATCTTTTTTGTAGTAAGCTTCCATGACTCTTAACGCGCTGTTTTATAGTGAATTCCCTATGTCTATCACTTTATATTTATAATATATATATGCTTCAGTTACTCTGCTGAGTTCATAGATTTCGATGCCAAAAAAAGACCAACTATAGATATATAATGATTTTGGTTTATTTTTGTAATGGAAAAAATTATAATGAAATTTCACTTAAAATTACTAATAAGATTTATATAAAATTTAAATATAGACTATTACCCTACTTGAAGCAGGACACATAACCAAAACAACAAAAAAAACTTAAGGCCATTTAAACCCAACACTCCACACCTCGGTTACAGTTTCTAGAAATATATCACTATAGAACAATCGAATCACGCGGTAAATTAATTCAGGCACATTTTCAATTTCGTTAAACTTATTCTCATCAATTAGTTCGATGGCTTTAACAATGAGCATCTTAACATCGTTGAACTTTTTATTGGCAATAAGCATTTTCATTTCGTTAAATGACCGAACAAATTCTTGATTCGGTAATGTTGTATCGGAGCTGTTAGAAAATAAAAATAGAATTATAGTTATATAATTTCAGTTAAGAGATGCTTTTAAAATTACATTGTATCGGGGAAGAGAGAAAATACAATACATGAAATACATCTTGTCAGAACTTTGCGCCTAAACGTAACAAAAAATTAATTAGTTGGTGCTAAAACAATTTAACATTTTTACTTACCGATTGCTTATACTATCTTTCTTAAAACCAATCACTCCCAATAAACCATCACCCCAGCCTTCGGTTTGTGTTGAAAGAACATGAAAATGTCGTGCAAGCATTAAAAGTGGTTTTTTAGCATTTTCCGATTCTGATAGTATTTTACATCCACTTGAAATAATCGCACCCCAGACTATTGCCATTCGAGGTTCCGTTGAAACACTATTTAAGTAAAAAAGTGAGAATAAGATTGAAAATAAAATTCTAGGTACAATGGTTTTACTTTGTTTTCACATGTTCCAAGAGTTGACTTAAATCTTGAAGAAATGTTATTTTCTCTCCAGCATTAGTTAGCTTTTCCATTTTGTGAATAATGTAAGCATGCAAAGATAAAAAGTGTTGGCCTCGCAAAAAAGGCATAACCTCTAACTTATCGTATGAAAATTCGAGGGATTTAAGCAATGAGATCCATGATGGGTGATGATCGTCCCGGTTGCCGTCTAAAAACCCATTTGTTCATATTAGATATCAGTTATTTTATATAAATTTTTTTAGATAAGATCAAACGACAGTAAAAATATTTTGAATATACAAAATTATCGCAAGAAAAAAATGTACAAATACATATTCAGTTGACCTCAAACTCCAATGATCCAAAATTCGGACATTGACCAACATTTTTTAAACCTATGAGTTTTTTTTTAAATTAACTTACCAGAAACTCTAAAATAATTAATGATCGTTGATTCTAAAAGTGTATATATGCCCGCAATGAATGATTTGGAATATCCAAAAGCATTTAATGTTTGACACAATAACGCACTCCCGGGCTTACATTTTGATTGCCAATCAATTAATATGTCTATAAAAAAGCTGAAATAAAAATTATCAAAATAAAAAATATTTGTACATATGATAAAGTAAAAACAAATTAAAGTACTTCGAAATTTCTAGACTTTGTGATTGCATTGAAACGATAATCTCTATCATAAGATTCAACGCCTCTTGATCACGTTCTTCTTTCGTTGTACAAACTGACGAAACACTTCGTTCCATTAGATTCATAAGTTCTTGCAAAGCTGTTGAGAATGCCTTGAATCCATCTCTAGTTGCAACAAGTTTGTTATGTTTAGCAGCACACATTCGGAGCAATCTTACATTGGATCTAGCGTAAAGAATTCGTTTGGCAGTAGCATGGGTGACTGGACCGACTGCGGCTCTTTCGGGTACCATTGCTGATGAGACACTAAGAAGACTGTACAAAAAAAACTCATTATGCTATATTCTAAAAATAAAATAAGGTCAAAAACATACTCTAAAGCTGCCCTATCTGCATAGTTACTCTCTGATGGAAGTTTTAATAAAATTGACGGTTCTACTGTTTCCAATACCCATTTGAAGAGATTTTCCAGCTCCTGATATTCTACCATATACCATGGATAACCAATAGCATCTTCTAATATTTTACTCGTACTTGTATGAAGATGAATATTTGGTTCGAATGAAATTTTCACAAATATTGATAGAAGGCGGGAGGATGTTTGTGTTTGAACAGTTGGTGGCCAACTGGAGAAGGTTTCTTTCATCCATGTATTCCAATCGATTTGAAGAAAAACATAACCAAGTAATGCATGTGATTCAGGAGCATACTAAGACATTAAACAAAAAGAGAATATATTCAACATGATAGATTAAATGGCTGAACAGCATGCGACGGAGCAGCAGACGGAACGGTCTTCCAGTGCAGCAAGTTTATTCCAACTTCGTCGCATTCTGTTCACGCAGTAAATAAAGCTTCAATTTACCACTTTCAAACTATCAAACAAAAGATTGATATGTGTTGGGAGTGGTTTAAACAGTTGCCATGGCAGTTTGATAATTCCATTGTGAATTGGCTTTCGAACGTGTAGTTCCATTTTTTCCACAGCATAATGATGAATATAGAAACTGAACATGTGGCCAAGTATTGATTGGGAAACTTTTGGATAGCGAAAAAGTTAAATAAATTATTAAAATAGAAAAATCGTATTTTTTGTATAGATTAATTGAACTTACCTGGAAGACTTTCCAAAACAAAAAGAATCGAATTAACAAATGAATTAATTATAATTAAACTTGTTTCTCCGTGTACTGAACTCCAAGGATAAAGAACTTTGTCGTTAGCTACAAGTTGACGTATCCAATTGGGAGATGATTGTTGTATTTGTTGTTCCGTATACACAATTAGCCAGGGAACGTACATTTCAATAAGAGTTGAAAAAATACAGTCACTTACTAAAAAAAAAGTATTTCGAGAAATATTATAGTATGTACCTATAATTTAAATCCTTTAATTTGGACAGAACAGTCTCTTTAGAATTTTTACGGCCTATTTCTACAATACAATTTTAGATACAACTTACTTTGATCGGCTAGCAATCCAGGATATGCAACAATTGCAGTGCTAACAACAACATGGCTGAAACAAGAGAACCACATTGCAAGTGGCTTGCAATAATCCTTGTGTTTAGGATATAAACCATGTAGACCATTGTGAAGTCTTTCTTTTTGGAAATGCGTCGCAAATAGCTTAACTGTATCGGTTGCCTTTTTTAAATAAACAAAAACTTGGCCTCAATCCATTTTATGAATTGGATATAAAATTCCTAGCACTTACCCCTTTGAGATTGAATAAATTTTGGCGACGTGAAAATTCAGCCGAAACAGATTTTACCATTTCATTTGAGCTATCTAAAGTCAATTGTTCACAATTAAATTGTTTGAGCAATGAATTCAAAAGATCCATTAGGACTATCGGCATAAGTTTTTGTTCCGAGACACCATCTAACACCAATTGAACAACTTCTCCATAATGCTCAGGAAATTCATGGTCGAAAATGTACAACAAATGACGACGAAATTGATCCTGTAGAATTTCAGCATCCGATTGATTCCAACTTTCCAAGCCAAATAGAACCAATTTAAGTAATTGATTTATGTCAGATAATTTTGGCCGGAATGTTTGAAGCCAACTAGCGAAATCAAACTGAAAAAAAAAAAACAAATGAAAACTATTAAAAGATAATGTAGAAAAAAAATCAGATTCTTGCCTTGGATAGAAGCACAAATAATATCTTTTTATCACAGCGTTTCATATGGGAATCAATCAAAAACTTATACATGGGAATGAAATATTTGGGACCAGTTCGATATGGTACAAATAGATTTGATATGATTTTCAATAAATCAGGTCTTTTAAGAGCTAATTCTAAAATTCGAAGACCTTCAGTCTCATGGTTGTCTTGAATGAAGACCTATAAATAGAAAAGATTTGGTTAGAAATTAAAAAAAAAGTTTGAGATCCTGTTATACGAACTTACGCCTAACTCAGTTAAAAAATTGTTGCACAAATCATTGCATGGTGGAAACTTCATCATTACTTCATTCATACTCTTTACAAGATCGTAGAAAAACTGTATGCCAACTGTTGTAACATCCTTCGTGTACTGACGCACACAACCTGTTTCAACTTGCGAGGAAACCATAAATCTGTTTAAAGAAAAAGAGAACAATAAGAAATTATTAACATTTGAAATAACTATTTGTATCATTTTACCAGTATAGAGGTTGAGCTGGGTTTTATTGTTTGATTTTAAATTGATAAGGGCTTAATTACGAAATTCATTTTTCTAAATGATAAAAAATATTTTAAGAGAACATAGCAGCAGAGACTATATTGGTGTTTTATTTAATAAGATAATACCATTTACAAACGGCATGGCCAAGATTAGTATTTGACTCGTATTTGTAAATACGAATCTCATAATGAGGGTGAGTGTTTTGAAAATCAGTTTGAACACAAAAATTTAATTTTTTTTTATTTGAAAAATAATTTTTCTCTGGCTGAATAAAAATAGCTTAGCCAAAAGGAGTTCAGCAAAACATTTATATAATCCTATGACTTAGAACAACAAAATCCTAGTATTTTTTTTTTATTTTGAAACATGTAGTGTTTGGTTCTAGATTTTTTCGTATTATTTTAGTTATATCAATTTTTAAATAATCATAAGCTTCAGAGTTAAGTTCTCAACTAAGCCTCAGTTTATTCACATTTCATTAATTTAAAATCTTTATAAAGAATTGCAAAGAACTGTAATTTACAAAATGGTATGCTTTAATAAGTATATCTTTTTTAATCAAGGTTTTAAATTTAATTAAGAGCGAATAAATTGAACCTTAGTGTCTAATACTTGTGTAATTTATTTAAAATATATACATATATGTACATATATTTCAACCCACCTGATTATACTTTCCATTTTGTCAATAGACATCGCCAGTTGATCCACATTCTGAGATAAAGAATCTTCAACTAATTTTGTAAATCTATCTGAATTCGAAGTCAATTGTCTTTCAACCACAACTTGTTTTGTTGGTATCTGATACTAAAAATTTAAACGGAAAAAAGTATTATAAATCCGGTGTTTGATTTTATTCTTTTTTAAAGACTCACTTCTAAACTGACAGCGCCAGGACTTTTACATTCGAAATTATTACGCAATGTTGAACACTGGATGCGCTTTGTTTCTTGAGCTGATAAATTTTTGTAAAGATTCATTACAAGTTCTTTGAATTGTTGTGTAAGAACATTTAATTCACATGTGTGCAGATTGAATTTCCTGTTAAAAAAAAAATTAAATAACAGTTAAAAAAAAAACTTCGTTTTTACTTTGCCGAACTATCGAGACATTTCAAATTATTGCGCAAGTCATTTAGAACTTCTTTGTCAATACGCTGTTGAGATGGAGAATAATTTTGTGATGCAAAGAATTCGGGTCCATCTAAACGTTTGTCATATGATTTCAAATGAGTTTGAATTCTTTCCAAAGGTGTAGTTTTTGGTTTTGGCTGTAGAGCATTGCGAAAATGCTTTGTTGATTTGGATCTCAATATCTTCTTACACCATTGTTCCGATTGATATCCTTGGGCTTTTCTTATTTTTGGCAGAAAAACTAATTCTGTCCAATGTTGCTGTAATTGAGAAAAATAAAATAAATATAAAAAAAAAAATATAAGGCCTTTCAGTCATGAAAATTAATTTTTTTACCGTGCTACCACTTAGGATTTCTTGAAGTTTTTCAGGATTGTATTGTGGAGGGAAACTTTGTTGGTCTATTGAAATTTTATTTATTGTTGTCTCTTCAAGCCACAAAGAATAGGTTTTCATGATTCTGAAAAGACATTTGTATGTATGTATGTATCATGGGTTATGTTTTTAAATAGTAATCTATTCAACTTTTTATAAAAAATTATTTTTGAAAAATTACGTACTCAAAAATGCATTTGTTGTAAAATTCTGGCAAATCAACATCCAACCACCCATTAATTTTTGTATGAGTGGTTAAAAAGATTTTTTTTTTATTCTTTATTTTGTAACAAAGAAGAAAATAAAATTAAGAAGAAAAAACGCTATAAAAACGTTGATTTTTAAATATTTTTTTCTTTTATTAAACAATTTTTAACGAATTCATTTTTCTAATAGGTGTCGTTGCATTTGCTTGATCCAGGAGTTTTTGCACTTATTTGTAACTTATTAATAAAAATAGAAAAAAAACAATACATACTTGTTGCAATTTGTATAGAAATAAGCCAAATCACTGTCGCATGCTACTTTTTCGGAGTAGGCATTTTCTGCGGCTTTAAGATTAGCTTTTATCTTCTTCATGAGGCTTACATTGAATTCATAAAATTTGTCTGATACGCCATAAGTACATTGAAATCTAATTTTAAAAATATTTATTAGTAAACTAAATAAAATTGTGTTTCGAAGGATGTATTATGTTCATACTATACTCGTAAGAAGAACTAAAATTACCTTTCTTCATCAGGATCCAAAGGAACTCTTGCAAGAAAAAGAACAAAAAACTGTTGCACTAGCAATGGCAATGCTGGATGATTGATATCAATTGTCGATATTAGATTAGCGTATTTGTAAATCACAAGATTTTGGGCCGAAAAATTTGAAAATTTTACAATTGAAGTTGTTTTCTATTTTTTTTTTTTTTTGATAAGAAATTAATAAAAAAAAAACTGGTAAAAAAAATTAGATGATAGATATATAAATAAACATACCTTAAGAACACTATCAATATTAATTTTATTGTCATTTTTAACTACAGAAAGTTGCCTTAAAAATTCAGACCATATTTGCCTGTCTTGCAAGTCAAATTCAACGTCAAATAACAAAAGTGCAAACCAACCGTAATTTGTGTCAGTTAGAGTTGGTACACGCGATTGATTTGATGCACCTAGAATCATTTTCAAGGTTGAAATTTTATGACCCTTCCAGTCATCACAGTCCTAAAACAAAAATTAACATGGATCAATGAATATTTCAATTATTTATTAAGTTTAATTAAAACAAGATATATTGTTATACAGCAAATAGATTACCTTATAATAGTATCTAAAATATTCCTTTGAAGCCATCCATACATCGGGAAATTGATATGCAACAGTAAGGACTTTATCAACCAAATGCAAAACCATTGTATTTTGCCAATTGGGAATATTAGTCAAAACATGAAGCCACGTATTAACCAACATCAATGGAGTTGTCAATCCATAGCTTAAAAAAAATAAAATTTAGAATTATTATTGTGCACTTAAAAGACTAATTGTTTTCATTACTTAAAATAACTGATAATTTGATGTTGAATCATATTATCCAACAACTCTAAAACTGGACCCATCGAAGAGGAGAAAAGCATTTCTTTGGCCATTTTCAAGTAAGTTTTATCTGCATTTAGCAACTGAAGTAGTATTGTCTGAAAACTAATAAACATTGGTCGTATAAAATTGGTTCTAAGGCTGGTATACACCTCCGTCATAAGTTCATTGAAAGGAATTTTTTATGACCTAATAAGGGAGGATTTTTCAAACTTAAGAGTGCTCGGTGAATACCAGTCTAAAATTCATAATTTAAGTACCTTTCGCATTTAGCTAAAGTTTCAGGTGTTTCCATGAATAAAGGTACAATCAATTCTATACATCGAATTACAGCAGCATGTCTATAATCATTTAGCAAAAATTTCATCTGCTCAAATCCTTTCTGACATATCAATGGAATTGAGTGTCCCCAAAGGCTTACGAGTATCGCCACATACATAGAAAGTGGTCGATTTTCGCTAACTCCTTGATGAATAACTTCGATTTTTTCTAAATCCGGTATAAACATTAATGGCTCGGTGGGATTTTGTAAAGTATTCCTTATTGAATCGAAACTCTGGTCCATTAGATGTAAACGTAGCACCGATACCATACTCCAACACCATGTGGTAAATTGTTCTTTTGTCGATTGTGATTCTAAATTGGTAACTTGTCGAACACTTTCCGATATTCCCGATTGACCAACAACTTCGGGTGCATGTTTTGTAAGAGCTTCTGACACTAGACAAGCCATACGTACATGAATATTGTGGGGCAGATATAGACGATTATCGCAATCAAAACCCCAATTTAGGTGGCTCACTATTATTCTTGCGATTGTATTCTCTTTAGTTTTATAATCAAAATGCAACAGCCAACTGGAAAGAGTTTCAAAACTATCCATTTCTGGTTTCCAATTTTCGAGAGGTAGCGATTGAAATAAATAGGCAGCATTTTCAATTTCTTCAAATCTAATTTTCACTTGAAGCAATAGACTGGACATAAGGTCGTTATAAGCTAGTGTTAGGTTGACAAGCATATCCCGAGATGTTTTGTAGCAAATGTCACGAGTTTTTTCATTGATGAAACCAATCTGAAATTTAATTTATTAATTTAAAATTATGTTAGAAGTACAATTGAATATTAGATCAATAGTCAAGTCTTCACACTGAAACTCGCTTAAAATGGACTCAAAACTCTATTGTTTTATTTATGCTATAGAATCTTATAAGAAAGATATACGAATTGGCTGTTCTCATATTTTCATTTTGATATTATTCACTTACATCAAATATATGCAGACAAATAGCTTGTATCAACTGCCAGTCCTTTACTCGGTCTCTTTCATTAGCCATTTCAAAAAATGTCTGCAATAAATAATATAAATCTTCAGCTGAAGAATCTGCATTTGCTCCATTGAAATAATTCCAAAAATCTGTAGCATGATATCGAGCGATGTAATCTTAAAAAAAAATATATTTTAAACAAAGGTAAAGAGAAAGCAAACTATACATACCTTCATGAGGAGCTGGAAACTGTGTGGGAAATCCAACATTCAAATAAAAAAATAATTGCCAAACTGTTGAAGCATCGAGACTATTATATGGAAGCGAAGAAAAATACTGCCACGTAGCTAAGTTCCGTGTTCTATAAATATAACTGCAAGCTTTTATTAAAAGTGAATTTAGTTCCACATTGATTCTTTCACACAAATATGGGTCTTTGGACAAATTGTTCCGTCTGGGGATGAGTAAACAATAGTTTGTTAAGAAAAATATGCACATTTAATTAAATTCCTTTGTCCTTACATAAATAACTCATGATAATCAGAAATATATTGCAAAACGTGTCGAATAAGGCGACCTAGTCGCTTAGCTAATTGTTTATATCGTTCTCTGTTGTATGTAATCATTCCCTCGCCGAAAATCTCAACAAGTGTCGAAAAGAAAGCAATAACTTTCAAAACTTGATTACCAGTGATGAGGTCAGCTTCGAGAATGTAACTTTTGGAAGTTTTTTCAACATTTAGGGCATAGCTAAAAAAAGTTAACATAAAATCAAAAACAACTTGTATCCCAAGAAAACCAAAACCAAAAAAAAAAACATACCAAAAAAGCATTTCGAAAGGCATTTGATCTAGCAAAGCTATTAAATCACTTTCTCTCAAACCAATACATTCTCCCTTGGATGTTGTTCCTTCTTCTCCATCCGATTCAATTAATATCCACATATCCTCTTTGACAGGATCGGAAATTTCCTTGTGGGACTTAATATAAATTTTATCCAATTTATTATATTGCTTACAACTTAATCAACTTACCTGTGAAAATGCTTTGAGAAAGTCGGTGCGTTTTTTGATAGGTAACAATAGTATATGAAGTATTGCTACACAATGATTAATTTCGGGACTCGATAAAGTTATGTGTTCATTATTTTTGGTACTGTCCGTTAATGGTAGTTGAATGTAATTTTTTGCCCAGTTACCAACGCCATTGGGACAGCGTAGAACATGAAATAATAGGAACCAATGATCTTCTCTAGTGGCAATGCGAATATGCAGTGATATTAGTTTATTGAGCCATTTTTTAATGCTTTTGGTAAATGTCTTATAGAAAATTTAAAAAAACATTTGGTGCAGATAAGTAACAAATTCATATAGAAACTGTAAGCTCTTACCACATTGGGACTCGGTTTGCGTATGAAACTAAACAATATTGTAATAGCTCTTCGAAGGCGGTTGATGCAATGGAGGGCTTCTGGATTTAAATTTTTATTCAATGATACTGGTGATTTATTCGTTATATCTCGAACATAATGATAGGACATTATTTCATCTATGATTTTATCAATCTGCAAATAAAAAGTAGTATAGGTACAGATTAAATTCTGCAACGATTGGCTTCAAATTCCACCCAAGCCATTCTGCATTCAGATCAAGGAAAACAATACAAAAGAATCGTGTATTCAAGTGATATGATATGAAAAAGTACATTTAACACACTGAGTACACCAAGTGAACATTCTTACTAAAGAAAGTAAGAGTGAAAAAAAGGAAAAATGTTCAGCCTTGGAGAGAAACCAAATAGAGTATTCGTTTTATTGTAAAGTGATCAAATGGTGTTCAATGTTTGTTTTTTAGAATAGTTAATACATTTTTAGTGTACACTATTTTTTAAGAGTGCAATAAATAGAATACACTGAAATACTGTGCTTGGTCCGACAAATGATTAGCCTTTAGTATAAGATTAAGTTTTTAAAACAAAACAATTTCATAACGAACAGATAACTAGATCGGAATGGATTTATTTATTTTAATGTATTTTTATATTGAATAAAATCCATGATGCAAAATTCCAAAATAAAAATTTTAAAAAAATATGTTGAGAAGACAAATCTTCATCTTCAAAGGGGGACTTACTTTGATTTTAGTCAAATTAGCATCAACTAAGTTTATGGTATATGAATAGCAAAGCAATTCACTTATTTGCGTTAATGCATCCACCAACAATGCCAATTGTGTCTCATTTATCACAACAACTCTGAAAACAAAATCAAATAAATACTTAAAAACTCTCAGATCAGCTTGGCTACTCACTCATAGGTTTTTGTATGATAAACAGCATTCCCATCACCACACATGGCACTTCCCTTAGCAGTTCGTTGGATCCTCGTCCAAACATCATTCTTACAATCTTCAAATCTGCTTCTCTTGTCATTCAAGTCACTCTGATTCATGACTAGTTTTCCCTGTAAGTTGAAGTACTTCAACAGTAGAACATACAATGGATCGGCGTCGGTGTTCTCGAGCAGGGAATTCATCAGAAATTCCAGCTCAAATTGTTTGACCATTTCTATGTCCTGGCAATAGTAAATCTCACGCAATTGTTCTGTTGTGAAAGGTTTAAGGCGACTTATGGCCGATGCTGATGAGCTGGGTTTGTACGTTTGATAGAATACCTCAGTTTGGGTCTCGACGCGACTCATGCTCGATAAATCTGGATATTTAACATCAGCAGCAGGTTTGAAATCAAATTGTGTGGCAGTTTTGGATTCGCGAAGTGCTGGAGCCGATGGCTCCTCAAAGCTTTGTGTCCACGGTTGAGGTGTTCCATATGGTAGTACAACATCCTGTATGTCTGTTGATGTAACTGGAATTTCAACAGGATTGCTAACTTGAGGTTCAACTTCCTGAGTTTTTTCTTCGGCTGGTGATGGGGCTTTGTCTTCCATCTGTGGGAGCTCATCTTTACCTTCATCGCTAAGTAAATCTTCATCATCGAGGGATATCTTATCAAAAAGTTGAAAGTTCGTCGAGACAAAACATTCGTGACTAACAATATCATCGCATTTTGTTGTTGGGAAATCTATGTCTAGCGAATTGACATCAGCATTAATTACTAAAGTCTTCTTTGATGTCGATGGCGTTTGGGTGCTATCTTCTGTTTCTGAATCAGTCAACAATTTTTCTTCCTTTATTGCTTTTTTTGTTTTTTTCTTCTTCTAATTTTATTTTAAAAATAAGATAAGAAAACAATGCACTTAAGATTCCAAATTTTTCAATGGATTAAAATAAATGAATATCTAGTTTACCTGGACTTTGGGCCGTTCCAAGGTTGCCATTTTGCAACACTTTATTTAAATAAGTTAGAAGCTGATTTTATTTATAAAATTAAGAAAATATTTGAGTAGTGTTGTGATTTTTTGTTTTTAACTTTTCTCTTATCTTAACACACAGAACAGAATTCAGGGAAAGTACACGGCTAGGCTACATGATTTTTGTTTTTGACAGAATTGCAGTGAAATAGCGATACGATAAACAGAAAAAAGGTATGCTCATAATCATACACTGAATCGCCATCTCGTTATTTCTGTGACATCATCATCTTTTGATAATACATATTTCGCTACACTATGAAGATTTTTTACAATTAGGAATTTGAAAAAACTCTTTTCGAGGTTTTTAAAAATAACCAAGTGAAATTAAATTACCTATTTTGTTTTCTTTTTTGGTGAACAAGGCCGGATGATCGTGACGTCAAAGTTCAAGAACATTAGAAGAACAACATGTATGGTGTGCAGTGAGGCGAGATTTGAGAAATGAAGTCCAAGTCTGGCAACTGGTTAGATGACTGATTACATTTTTATTTAGTGTGTGTTCTAGGTATGAGCAAAACCACAGTGATTCGTTATTTCGCAAACTAAACAAATTATCGTGTTTTTCTACTTTTGCTTATGAAAGGTTAAACTTCATTCAGAAAAACAAAAATATGTGGCAGAGATTACTT
The DNA here is from genome assembly GCA_958431115.1 of Syrphus vitripennis. Classification (NCBI taxonomy): domain Eukaryota; kingdom Metazoa; phylum Arthropoda; class Insecta; order Diptera; family Syrphidae; genus Syrphus; species Syrphus vitripennis. Next base: position 34,480,104 of record OY288108.1, read on the forward strand.
GGACAGTCACACACAGGCATCTCTACTTATTGTCTACGCTTCTATATGGATCTGGACCACAGTACACATAAAGAAGATAATATCATTAGAGTTTTCATTTTTGTTCTCTACTGCGCATCTGGCAAAATCGTAGCCTCATTTGTTGTTGTTGGATATTCATATTGTTGTTTACAATATCACCTATTCGGCTATATTGGACTTTTATTGTTGTGTTTATGTGTTAATACTCTGTCATATCACCATGCCGGCCATCTTTATCACCCTTTTGACAGGTCTCGTTTTTGGAAACCTGCGCAATATAATAACTTCTATATGTGTACTGTGGATCTGGACTGGATCTTCCAATGAAAATAAAACGATATGGATTCTACTGATAAGAATGTTGTACATTTGTCTTTTTTTCCTTATAGCGTGTTTTCATAAATATAAATTTGGATTCGAATGTGAACATATAATAATCATGTCGATTACAGAATCCGCAAAACTCGATCCGCAGTTAGAGTTCTGTTTCCCACCTATTCATTTATCGTGAGAAGAAAAGAGAACACTACACTGTAATCATTGAGAATCGAGTTTTGCGGATTCTGTAATCGACATGAATAATAAATTTGAAATTTCTCTATGAGACAGAAAAAGAAAACAACAATAAACTGTCAAGCAAAATAACCTCATTTGTAATGTGAACACTTTTTTCGTAATTTGCGAAACTACCTCATTTCGGCTTTTAGTGAGAACGTAGAATTATTTTGATATAATTTGCCACCAGACGACGTTTGCAACAAAGCACACTTCAGAGAGACAGCAGGGTTAACCCAATGTTTACATACATACATAATGTACATTGTACATTATAGTACATCTAAAAAATCTATTATTTTTCATTGTACTTTTATTATTCTCTCAAGCCAATAAGGTAAAGATGTTAAATGTACAGAACTATGTTACTAATATTGTTGTAACTCTATTCATATTGTGATATCTTAACAAGGCTTCACGCAATAAAACGTATTTGCTCTATTTACATACATGAACCTTATCCTTTCACTTTAAAATATAAATTTTGATTTTTAGCGATCAGATATGCGCTTTTATACTTACTGGGCGACCTCTAGGTGTATCAGTAAAATTCTAAATTCTAAAATTCTCATTATTATTTTATAATCCGGAAGAAAGTGCTTCTATTTCATTTTAGAATTGTTGAAGCTCAAATATAAATGTCGTTATAATAAATTACAAAATTAATAACAATAGCCATTACTGCAACAAGACTGTCTACAGAAGTAGATGGATATTTTTTTTTTGTATTTTTTGTTTGCATTTCTATGCACACCTTTTCATAATTTGTAAAGGAAAGCAACTTTCCTTTATTTTTTATCATTATTATCAATATATTCAATTTTTCCCTAGAGTATTTGGTGTAGTTGTGGGAAAGGGATGACGCCTCATCTTGAACAAATCTTGCATGCGCCACTGATCTAATAACAATTAAACCCATTATAAACTTCATTACTTGCTACCTAAACGTTCGTTAACATTTTTTATTATTGTGGTTAACAATACTGCCTTATAAACTCTTTTATCTTAAACCATCAAGCTATCTATTGGTTAAGTGTCAAATAATAAAAAATTAAAAACAAAACAACAACCTGAATCCAATCGTAATTTTGAAAATTCAACCAATGAAAAAAGTTATAACGAAAAACAGGGGTATACTTGGGTTTGGGTGCATACGCACTATTTTTATTTAATTGGATTTCAACATATTTTCATCCAATTTGCTTTGAGCACATTACGATGGAGTTATGTTTGTGAAATTATTATTTAAATTAAAGTAAAAATTAGATTTTCTGGAGATTTGATGAAATTTAGATGTAATACAAAAAAGTATAAAAAATTAGCAACACAAATTCTCCAGGTTAATAAATTGAATAATAGTCTTATTAATAAACCTTGTCTAAGGGGCGAGTTATAGCGAACAGGAAAATGGATCAGGAAAATTTTTCTGATGGATTATTTAGTAAGTTCTCGATCGATTTGAAACACATAAGCTGAAGTAATCGATGACAAATGACAATTTTAATGCACTATGTAAAAAAAAAATTATTGAACGTAGGATTTTTGATAAAAAGCATTTGTTTATTTTCCTGATGCAAGTTCATCGGGAAAACAAATAAATGCATTTTTATCAAAAAACCTTTGTTCAATCAGTTTTTTTTTTACATAGTACATTAAAATTGTCATTTGTCATCGATTACTTCAGCTAATGTGTTTCAAATCGATCGAGAACTTACCAAATAATCCATCAAAAAAATTTTCCTGATCCATTTTCCTGTTCGCTATAACTCGCCCCTAACTTAGGCAACTTTCAAACTTTGGAAAATATGTTATTTATTCTTGTATTACAGCTGATTAACTTAGACACAAGGTGTCTTAACCGTCAATAATGGAAAATTTATTTTTATTAAATAAAGCTTATTTCCATTAGTCTGAACATAGTTAGACAGTGAGAAGAGCTGCAAACCAGACAATACAAAAGCTATTTTTTGGGGGTTAACTGTTAACTGCTAATTCACATTTGACAGTTCCCAGGTCACAGTTGTTCGTCGCATGGAATATATTCAAATGTGTTTTTTGTAGTTTTAACTAATTAATTGTAAATGTGTTCATTTATTCACTTATTTAATCAGTTAGACTAATAATAAATTGATATTTGCTTAAAAAAAACTTTTAAAAGAATTATTCACAGATACAGGTGAAAGTTTGAAAGTTTATAGCTTCAAGTTAAAGTCAAAAAATAAAAAAAATGATTGTTTTTAATGAATGAAATGAAAATATTTTAAAGCGATCTAAAACAGTTTAAAATGCCCTTACTTAAAAAAATATATATATATTTTGGGCTACCAAACATCCATTTTGATAATATGTAGAAACAGATTTGGATTAACTCTCGTATAGTTCTAAAGGTAACTATATTGATTTCGTTAAAAAAAATTAAAGGAACAGTTTTTTTTTCAATTAAAATGAATATAAAAGAGACTTAGTATCTACCATACATAATAAGTCTGATGATCGAAACATGTAACTCTGCATTTATGGTGGCACAATTAAGTTGTTTTTTTAATATTCAAACAATCGAAAAATAATTTAGGTAATTAATAATGTAAGCAAAACATGTAATACATTCAAAGCCGCTGTTATTAAAAAAAACTATATCTGAATTAAATTTTTATTTATTTAATCAATTTTTTTTGATAAAAGTTTATTGTAAAAAAAGTTTGAGTTTAGGTTCAACTTTTTGGTTACAAATTTGAATCAGAATCAGTTAAGCTACATATTTATCTTGTTTAATTAAATCGAGTATTGAAAATGGAATGGATGGAAAAGATAAAAAGATATCTATACCCACATAACACCTATTAAGAAATTTTTGTTCGTGAAATGGTACAGTTTATGAAATATACTTTAAAGTGTTTACTTAAATAACTGCCTTTAATAAAAAGCAAAAAAAAAAGAAAAAAATGTTCTTTTAAAATAATTCATTTGAATAAATTAAAGGGCCCAGTTTCGGGACAATCACACTCTAATTGGTGGTAGTTTTGATGACTTATTTTCCGGCTTGATGTTTTTGGGAGCGCTGAATCCGAATCTGATGTTTTCCATGATGAAATTTCGTAACGCAACATGAAAAAATGCAAAATTTATACGGCTACAACTTAACAGAAGACGACCATTATGAAACTATTTCCCAATCGAATTGGGAATTGTCTGAATGCTTTCGTGCAAATTTAGTTGCAACTAGTTCATTTGGAAAAGTGAATGTGTGTGATAAATCTGATAAATTGGAAGCTAATTTAAAAACTGTTAATGAAATAACCTTACTTCTCAGGCTATAAAATTATACAAAGATACAGAGAATAAAATTCTATTCAGGGACATAGCCACAAATGTTGAATTGAAAACTTGGAATTTTCATTCACTGAGTGTATTCAACGGACATCCCATAAATTAATACGGCGGTCATATTGAATCAACTAGATCCTTTGGGTACGGTGCGGTGTGGTACGATGTTGCTTATTCTACATAATTTAACAAAGCTTACTAAGATCGTCATGTTCTTATGGAAATTATAAAGTTATCTCCATCTAAAAAATGGTCGAATTTATTTATAATTTATTGATTTGAAAAAATAAAAAAAATATGAATTTTATCAAAAACTATGATGTTCAAACTTTATTTAAAAAAAAAATTCTACAATCTTCTCTTTTCATTTAACTTGGCTGAGTAAAAATCTGAAATCCACGATTGTATAATCTTAATTTCACGCTTCCTTGCCTCAATCACTGATATTGGATCCTTAAATAAGATTTAGTTAAATTAATATTGTTAATGAATTCAAAAGTTTATTCAACCTCAGGCATAGATCCTCTCAAATCTAGATGATGTGCACCCTCCGGTATAATTATAATTGTTATTGCATCATTCGATGTCTTAAGTACACCACCGCCACTCCATGGATCCAAAAGACCATTACTGAAAATTATATTCCCATATGATCTAAACAAAAAAAAATACACAAACCTGATTAACCAAATATTTTTCAAATTATGAATTTCTTAAACAAACTCAATATGTCTTCCGCCATAACGAATCAATATCTCTTCTTCTCTGGGACGAATTTTGAATTTCTTGAAACATTTATCAGAGTATGCCTTGAAGTCCCAATCTTTTTTTCTAAACATATTGCCTTCGTCTTTGTCTTTGGAACACATTGGCATAACCATTTCGTTGCATGTTTGAATATCCCAAGCCGAACCACCCAACGATGGAGAGTAGGCAGATTTGTAGTCTAAGCACTTGGCTGCTCCATTGAAGTTATAATAAACACTTATTGCACTTTGAAGTGCCTATGGATAAAAGTAAAACATAAGATAGATAGAAAATCAGAAGAAAATTGTATGGATCCAATTATACTTCTAACAGATCGTTGTCCTTCTCATAAGTCTGAGACAAATAGAAACAGAACTGGCGAACGGGATAAGCCGGTAGTGGAGCTAGGAACTCATTTGCGTAGGGGTAGTTGGCCATGGCCAGATTACCATAGACGTCTTCTAGATAGTCTGCAAACAAAACACAAAGAGGATAAATTTATATTTATTTAAATGTACATACATTGCTTATATTATATTATATAAATACATTATGTTGCACGTTTTTTTAATCTCTGCGATTGCTACTAATGCATATGAACATTTGTAATAAAATAGTTTTTGGGATTTTCCAAAAAAATTCTTACTATGTAAAAACAGTAAGAGTTCATATTATTTATGACATTCAAAAGCCTAAAAAGCAAGAAGTGTTGAGCAGTTTTGGCTCATATAGAAAATTTAAGTAAATTATTAACAAAATTTAAATTAATAACATTAAAAACTTGTGACAAAGTCCTACAATTTTTTTTCCCAATTTATTATTTAACCAATTTTTTCTCAAGGTTCAAAAACATTCACTTAGTTGTTCCCTGACAATCTTTTTTTGTGAGATTTTTTAGGACAATTTTGTTCACATTTACCCCCCCCCCCAATTTTTTTCAACAAATTTTCTTTGCTACTTTTTTAACCAGTTTATTTTGCGAAAGCAATTTTCTTTCCCAATTTGTATTCTCGCCGATTTTGAGGAAATTTTTTTAGCAATTTTTTGATGTCTCTGCTATTGTTTTTTTAATTTTTGTTTCATCACATTTTTTTTCGACAGTTTTTTCCCATTTTTTTTTTATTTTTTGAATGGACTAGGTATACAAGGAAAGTTCCTTGGAACCCGCAAAATACTTTTAGTAAAAAAAAAATGTTTATATTGATACTTGTCTGGCGCCTAAACATAAGCGAAGCAATGATGTTGCATGAGCAAAGCAGTACCCTCAAAATCTCAACGTTAAAAAATAGATACTTGGACCTTAGGTGTGTTTCTAGCAACTAACATAACCATAATTTACCATGAACCACTTACTCTTTAACTACCTACAAGATGAAATCTAATAAGCTTGAAATTTGAACGTACACTTAATTCTGATCTTAATTGACTTAACATTCAGCTAACAAAATTAAGTAGTGAGTTAAAACAAATTATAAAACAAAACTCCATCCGTAGAAATGTCAATTAAATTAGAATTTGATTATTAATCTTAAGAGCAATACAAACCAAAAAACTCATCGATATCATCCGGCTTGGTGATCTCCTCTCCTTTGCAGAATTTAAATCTCGAATTTAGTAATGCTCGTCCAGTTTCATTAGATGCAAAATTTCTGTGAAACGGAAATGAAATTAATTAAAAGCAATATTTTAATTCAGTAGATTATTTATACAACAGAATATACAATGCTTCACACTCACTTGAGGATATTCCAAGATTTCTTTATATTATCGCTGCAATTTGCACTGAGCGATGTCTTAAAAACCGAAGTGACAATCTTTGTAAAGATGTCACATGGTGTTAGGTCTAAAAAGGAAAATCATTAAGATTTCCATTGATTGTTCTTTCGAAAGTTCTAAATTATTTGTTAACCTTTAAATTGCCAAATTGGTGCTGATGCAGCTAGAGCTCCTGTCACAGACTGTGGATACTTCATACGAAACCAAGCAGCCAACATCCCTCCATATGACCCACCTATAGCGATCACTGGTCTATCATTTGCACCTCCAGTAATCTCATTCAATAGCTGAGCATAGTCTGCTAGAGCTTGCTCAGCTGTAAGAAATCCAAAATGCTGTGGACTATCGAAAGTGGCGTTTTTAAAAGGCAACGATTTTCCATAATAACGATGTTCGGCAAAAATAATCAATGCGCTCAGTTGCTGTGCGTTTTCCCATATAAAGCCAGTGTTTTGTGCAAAGAGTTCAATGTCACCCTCGTTGCCACAGTAAAATAGGATCGGAGTCGTATTATCATTCTTTGAGTATTCATCATTAATCAAATAACTATTTTCGATGGGCAAATATAAATTTATATATATTTAAAAAAAAAACAATAAAAGTACTTTGAAATGGGAAAATCAAATTACCGCAATGAAAAAGATGCATCTGTCACGTAATTGAAATGATCAACCGGAACGTTGTCCAAGTATTTTTCTTTCCATGAATATTTTGCTTTCACATTATCACTTGCTGATGTTATCAAAAACAAAAACGAACCGACAAGAGCAAGTCCGAATATTTTTAACATTTTATTGGAATAAATAAAATTAATTATGCGCAGTTGTACCTAAGTGAAGCACGATCAATTGTATTGTGATGTCTAATGAAAACTGGTCATGTATCAAGATCAACGATCGCTCATTGGAGTGATCATTTTTGAAAATAATTTTTAAAGATCAGGTATTGGCTTTGCAAATTCACTTGGAGCCGCAATGTAAAATTCATATGATAAAAATAATGTTATTTAAAACACTATTAAAAAACAACGGAAACATCAAAAATCACATGGCAGAGCTTTTTTAAGCCAGGAGAATTTATTGATTTTATCTAAGTACACAAATGAGAATTTTATCACCTCAACAGTATTGGTTGCAAAAATATGGTTCACTTTGGTACTTTTCATTTACTATTTGATAAATAAAAATAAACGGTTGCATTGCACGTCTATAATATACATAGTTTTCAATTTTCCCAAAAACTAAGAAAGATAAAACCATTTGGTTTATAATGTTTCATTAGTTGGAATTCCAGTATTTTTCATAAAATGCACCAAAATATCAATTGCGCTCTCAATTTCAACTGAACAATGTTGAAAATGTAGCCAAAATTACCATGGTTCCATGGTTTAATACGAAAAACATAAATTGTTGAGTAAGTCTGTGCGTCGTATGACCCCATTTATGCACCTAGTCGTGAAACCCAATAAAAATCTTCTTATTTGAATTCGTATGTCTCATGTACTCATTTGTACGTATGTATGTAAATTTGGACCTACATGCTTTGCTTTTTGTATTTATAAAAGTTTAGGTATGTTCATATAATGTTTACAATTTGTTTTGTATCTATGGGTAGGTCAGAAAATTTGACCGGCAATGTTGGAGTCAGCTGGTTCTTATCACTATACAGATACAGTTGAATAAAAATAGTATGGATTTTATTTAACTAAACCTTTTAGTATTGTGATGTCTCATAAATGCATTTTCTATTGGTTATGAACATTTACGATTTACCTATCCTTTACAAAGGTATGTTTTGGGTTTCTTTCATTTTCAGCATTTTAAAGTCAAACGACCTGATTGATACACAAATAAGTATCGTCAGGGTCAAGTTTATAACTCTTAAAAACCGATTCGATTCGTAAATTTCTGATTTTCTGAAAGTCCATCCAAATGGCTCGCCGGAGGCAAATTATCCAGAGCCTTGCCCTTTCTCATGCATGGCTAATGGCTACGTTTAGATTTAAGCCAAATCACACTATGCAATTCGACCGGTGAGCCATTTGGATCAATCTTTAGTGAAAATACAACATCTTTTATTTAATATAAAATACTTTAATTGCATTAAAAAGAACACTTTTTTATTACAAATAAAATTTTTTTTAAAGTCGGCTCCGAGGCAAACTCTTTGAAGAAATTAATTTTATATTATTTGTTATCTATGCACAATTAAAGCCCTTTCAATACTTACTAACAAAATTTAGATATTTGAAAATCTCTACTTGACGACAGGCATGAAAAAAGTCAAGTATGTCGACTGTTTGATTTTTTTCCCACGAACCTCATTCACACCGGTATACCTTGGTACCCAGATTTGTTTCTTTCAAGCTACACAAAGTGTAGTGTATAGCGTCAACGCTATAATTGAATCGTTTCTTAAAAACTAAAAACACGTTGCTATGATTCACAACAACACGTTGATGTTATTGTTTTTTTGTCGACAGGACATACAGCTTCGCACCGGTTTCGCATTGGATTGGATTTATTCAAAATTAACCGATATCTAAAACTCAAAGCCTTAAAAATGTTTTGGATAAAACTCGAAAAATGTAAAATCAAATCATATGATAAAAAGCAATACAATATTTGGACATTCCCCTTTGTGATGAGTTCTCAATTTTTTTTCTTTAAAAAATTATTTTTCACAGACAAATAAGAGAACAGTAATTTAAAAAGAGAATGTTTTTATTTCTATAAAATTTCACATCAATTTTTGTTCACAAAATATATTATTAACACATTATTATTAATTATTTACGACCAAGTTTCTTCTTGATACTGATTGGTTTTGATCATCTTTTCAATGAACTTTTCATCCAGTATTTCAATAAATGCGTCTTTCACTGACTTTGGCATGTTTTTCGAAGAACCCGCCACAAAAACAACTGCATTTTTATTTAAAATAAGATCTTTTACTAGCGCTGCATTATCCTTTATCAAGTGTTGAACATAAATCTTGTTTTCCTGGTCTCTAGAAAAAGCAGTAAGACACTTTGCAAATCCTTTAGCTTCAAAACGTTCAAAATACTCTCTGTAAAATAAAAACAAAATAAATTTCCCAATCAGAGTACATACATACATATAATTATTTAAAAAATATGATAAACTGTGGTAATAACCTGCAGAAGAAATCTTTGTGTTTGTTTCTGCATCCAAAAAATATTATCGATTGGGCAGTAATTTCAGGTGTAAGCACCCGTAACGCCATGATACTAAGGAATGGTGCAATTCCGGTTCCAGGTCCAACCATAATCATTGGTGTTAGAAAGTCTTTCGGAAACATTAATGTTCCCTTTCTGATAGTTCCTAGAACTTCTTCACCAAATGTAAGTTTTTTAAGCCAATTTGAGCATAAGCCATGTCTTGGTGTTGATAATTTTGTTTTGTACTCTACGATAGCTACTAGAAGATCAAGAGTACCGGTCTCGGGCACAGAAGCTATTGAAAAACTACGCGGTTGAATGATTTGAAAGAGTTCAAACAATATTGGCAAAGTCAAAGCAGCTGTTGCGTGTCGGAAGTCGTATAATATTTCTAGTATCGATCGGCGTGGCCTGTTTGCGTAAGCTATCAATTCTTCCAAACCCTCCGATGTTGTGAATTCTTCAAGTTTTTCTTTTTCCAGTTCATCTTTGCAATTCAAAGCCAATAGTTCGAAAGCACTTTGTCTAGGAACAGAGCTGAGGTCCCAAACATGCTTTGCTAATAGCCCAATGGTAACTGGGTATTGATATGGCAGTGGAAGAGAGAGATCTGAAAAAATATCTTCTGTTGGTAAAAATATTATAATGCTAAATTTCTTAATTGTTTTGAACTATTAAGATAATTAATTGTAAATAGATTTTCTTATACTCTTATTTAGGGCTATCGAAACAATATTTCTATATATACTCGTATATTATATTTTGAAACTGGGGCTTAAGTCTGGGGGTTTAAGTCTGCCTCAGAATGTGTTGGTATCCGAAATAAATATTTTAATCTATGTTCTGATTTTAATATGTCAAATTCGAGCTTTAAAAGAAGCACTGAAGAATTGTAGAATGTAGGTGTTTCCGATTTTCCACGTTGGAAAAAACTCCCAGGGAATGTTGTTACAGATAGGCTCATAATAATACGAATACGCCTCGTTATCGAAATGCGTCCACAGGAACAAAATATTATGAAAGCGAAGAACATTTCTATGAAATGAGAAACCTACTCAAAAAATTAAAATAAAGAATAGCATTTACGCAAATTATTTAAGTAAAAAAAATATTTATTTAATTCCACTTTCTTTTAAACATGCTCATTATCTTCTTGCACCCATCCATCATCGTCGGACAAAAATCTTCGTTTAGCAGCTGTATTCATATAAGGCCGCGATACCCATTCGATGTTAGCAGCTTGCAACTCATCCAATGTTCCTAACTTGATCTGATACAATTTTAATTGAAATCTCGGACCGACCTCCTTCAACTCAAGTTCCTTGTTCACATACTGATAAGTGTGATGACGGAAACAAATATAATCGTCGTGATTAGCGAATGTCATAACACGCTTTGATTCCTTCTTTGGAACTGGGAACAAATGCTTCAAGATATTCATTGTGCGTTCGGCCAGCTTAGTTTTGAAATTATGGAATATCAGATGCGGTTTCTGTTCGCTCATAGGAACGACATCGGGTAAATCATGTCGCATCACTACTCCCGAGATATTGAAAAATGCTGTCGGGCCATATGGTAAATGGCAGATAACCAAATTATCCGGAACACCTCGATGTTCATGAACGATGATGAAGTCTGTGACATCGTTGGCACGGCAGGCGTGCATAAGTTGTTTCATCTCATAGTTACCGCGGTTCATTCGTTGTGCATTGGGAAATAGCAATCTCAGTTCTTTGACAAACATCTTCAATCGCGCCGAAGGACTGTGAGAGGTAGTTATCATGATTTTGGGATCTTCACAACCAGCCCAGCGGTATTCATCATCGATATTTGCTTCGGTTACCCCATTTGGATCTACAATTTGAATAAAGTTCAATTTCTTCTTTTTTTTTTTTGCTTAGAAAATAAGTCGTTGTTGTGATAGTTTACCATCTACATTGTATTTAAGTTTTTCCTGAAGCTGAATTGCTTGGCGCTGCAAATTGCCATGGATTTGTGTATTGTTTTGGAGGCTGTTTTCAAGCAACTCTTTTTTTTCCTGCAGCTTTTTGTGGCGAGTTTCTGCAGATTTCTTGTAGAGGTATTCCCGTCTTAGTCTGGCTTGTCTTCGGAGCATGATGCTTTTTTAATTTTTAATTATTAACAAATGCACAAAGCAGAAAAATCAAAATTTTACAATCCAAAAGACGAGGCACGAAAAATTAAATACAAATGAAAAATGAATACCCGCACGTGGTGACGTTAAGAGAACTGTCAAAAGAAACCAACATGTTAAAAAGTATGATACACTGCAGTCCATATTAAATGGTCGAACGTTTTTATAAGGTTTTTTTTTTCAAAATACAAATTCTAGCCCCCATATTATTCAGTAATTTAATCACGATTTAAAGATTTATCCAGATGTATTTAATCCAAATCCATGTTATTCACCTATTTCTCAACATTAATCCAATTTTTGTATATTATGTCAGATAAAATTGTATTAATTTCTGCTTTTATATGTATATTGAACCTTTTTCTCTAATCTCATTTGCGGGAAAATCGTTATCCACTTTGATAAATTTTAAAAACAACGAAATTCTGCTTACAATTTTCAAGGGCAATTAAAAATATTAAGAAACGTTTATAATTTGGGAAGGTTGATGAAATGAAACATCAGCACGAAAAAACATGAAAACCGTTATAAGTTATTTTACCGTTACGAATAAAAGCTTTCCCAAACCAATTCAAACCCGATGTGAAACATTCGATCACAACGAAGAAAGTGTTTCACAGCGCAATGTTTTTATGGCTTATTCGTCGCCGTAGAATATTTTGTATTGGTTGAGGGAAACCTTAAGAACTTGGTTTTCTCGAAATGTTTTGCATTCCAAAAATTATTTTATGTCCACTTTTTATTTTCTTACCTTCATGATTCTCGCTTAATTCAACAATAGTGTCTTTATTGAAATCCAGGTTATGTTCATTAAATATTTCGAAAAGTTCATCAACTTTTTCATCTGAATTACATGGGCGGATTTGAAGGATATCGCCAGGATTCCAAGTTGAATTTGATGGATATTTCAACTTTAACAGCCGAACATCCTGGAAATGATCTTCTGATGTGGTTCTTAAATTTTCCTGCCAAATTAAAAAGAAAAAATTTAAACATTCAAATACATAAATTTTTTATAATAAAATTCGAACATACAACAACTTGAAATTTTAAAGGTTTCTCCTTAATTGGCCATTTCAAATTACTTAAATCTGATGAAAGAGATTTGGTGCTTTTCCAGACCTTCCATTTATAGCAAAATTTCTCTGACGTTTTCTCATTTAAATTTGGATAGAATTGTTTTAAAGCTATCCACAAATTTTGAATCCATGGGAGTAGATTGGCAGCCATTCCATGATCATGCTGGTCATCACAAAGTCCTACAAATTATAATTCTTCTTATTTTTATGTACAATTAAAGCCAAATAAAAAAGTTTTTACCCAGTGGTATAATCGGAGAAGCAGAAAGCTGAATTAACCTCTTATTGAGTTTTTTTGCAGCAAAATTATACTTAGAATAGCTAGAGTCTCCAAGACCAACGCAGGCAAACTTCAAGTTTTGTAAAGAGTTTGCAGGCAAACCTTTTCGCAGCAGAAATTTCCAAAATTTTTTCATATTATCGGGCTCCTCTCCTTGTCCTGTTGTGGAAGCAACGAATATAACAAGTTGTTCTTTTATTAAGTTTTGAATGTCATAGTCATCCATGGACATATATGGGCCAGTAAATGAGAAAGATTTGGATTGTCGCCATATTTTTTCAGCAACATCCTGTGCTGTTCCAGTTTGACTACCATACAATACAAGTAGACGCATTCTTATTTAAACTGTAAGGAATATTTAAAAATGAATCACTTCAATTAAAAAAAAAATCTTGTTTTCAATTCAAAAATATGTATTTTTATTTTACATTCTGAGCTGAAATCGGCTGATAAGCTAAATCCCTGAATACCTACCACCTCAAACTCAAAATTCTTGAATCAAATTAATAAAAACTGATGATTGGATAACGAGGGGAAATGTTCATCCACATCATGAGTTCAAAATGAGATATTTAATACATTAAATGAAATACTTTTGTTTTTGTTCACTTTAATTAACTCCGGATTAAAACAGGCGAGTAAAATAATATTAGCCCCTACTGTAAGAAACACACATGTTTGATGAGACAACGGGAACCACACTTTTCATTTTCGTGCAAAATGACAACTTAGCAAAGTTAACATAGAACATAAATAATTTAAATTCAATTGTATGTATTTACTTTTAATTTTAAATGAATGTCTACCAATTTTTATTACCGGAGCCCGTACTAATAAAACAGATAAATATTTAATGCATATGTATTTTAGTTTGTTCCGTATTTTTTTGTTTTATCAGCTGACTAATGCACTAAAAATCCTGTAACCACAAAACAAGAACATCATCGTAACGTGGAAAACTGTCATCAAAAAAATGTAAAAGATGGGTACGTTCAATGCAAAGAAATTTTAAATTTTTTGATTTTTTTCGATTTAAAACTTTTACCGTTAGATGTAAAATTGCAATATAGGCCAAGTTGTAGTTTTTTCGTCGTCCTGACAATTTCACATCGGTCTGGGTTGGCCTGAAAAGCGAATATTTATGTCGTTTTCAATTGGCAATCTGGAAGTAGAAAAAAGCATTCTGAATGCGTTCAATTGGGCAAAAGTGACAGTTCTGATTCTAAAAAAAAGAGAATTTCTCTTCTGGATTTGAAATCAGAAGCAAAAACAGAATCACTCACACATTCAAAGATTTAATGTCACGCTTGATAATTGTCATATTTTTTTAAATTTACAACTGTGAAGTGATTGCTTGAAATACTAATACTCTCACACCAAAAATCAAATTTTTCAGAATCGAAAAAAACTGTTCAATTGGGATTCCGAATCTAAAACCAATTCCGGATTGCCAATTGAAAACGACATTAATATTTTCTCTGAGTTGGAGAGAGATTGGTCAAAAAATAGGGTTCATTGCTCACTTTTAGAGCACAGAGAATTCTCTAGGGCTGAATTAAGCACGTAGAAAAACTGCTACTATTAGTCTTGACAAGTTGTGTTTTTTTCTAATATCCCCTTCACGACATGAAAAAATGGAGATTTCAATCAAACTTTCGGAAACACGTATAAAATATCAATTTCTTGTTTCTGTGGTCCCAGGCATGCACCAAAACTAACGCTTATAGGACTGATCCAATGAAGCTAAATAATATTTTCTCGTTTCTAACCTTCCATGTAATGTCCAAATTGATTTTTTTTTAATAGATATTTTCGTTCGCAAGTTAAACTCGTTGTTAAAATGTCTATGGAGAAAAATGGGATTTTAGTATATTATTTTTTTTACATTTTAGAGCTGAAATTGATTGGTGCAGCTGCTAAAATAAAAAAAAGCAATACATTTTTTAAAAGGTTTGGTGCAAACAACCACTAGTTTAAAAAGTCGCACTACATTTTGCTCTACTTTACGATGTTACGTTTTTTGACAATTGCCTTTAAATCGTAAACAAACTTGTCTAAAAGGCAGCAAAAATTTCACTTGATTTAAATATTCTGCATTGTGCATTGAAAATTTCAACAAATAAACTCAAAACATGACAATATACAATTTGTATATTTTTGATAAATACGGAACATTGCTTTATTATGGTGAATGGAACCGATTAAAAAAATCTGGAATAACACGAGAAGAAGTACATATATACAAATAAAATTTTTAAACATGCATTTATTTTAACTTTTTTTATGTTAGGAGGCTAAACTAACATATGGAATGTTATTTTCAATAAAATCCTTTGTAAATAAAATATCTCCTCATGATCCCAAGGAAGGATTTCTATTCTACAAAACAAACAAGTATGCTCTGCATTATTTGGAAACGCCTTCCGGATTGAAGTAAGTTTTACAACAATTTTATGCTATAGCTTATTATATATCTTTATTTAATAGATTCGTTCTGAATACCGATGTAGCTGCTATGAATGTTAAAGAGCTGTTGCAACAATTGTATAGTAAGATTTGGGTTGAGTTTGTGGTAAGGGATCCTTTATGGTCACCCAGTACTCCAGTCACTTCTGATTTATTTCAAACAAAATTAGATGATTTTATAAAACAATCTGCAATTTATGGCATAAGAAATATATAGTCAATATTGTTTATGTAAATTAATTGAGATTTGTTTTTGATTGTTTCATGTCTGAGGGACAACTGTCGCACTCTTCTGCCTCAACCCAAGGCTCTACTTATGGGGTTCGCCGGGTTGACCTCAGAAAACGTCGACAGGTCTTCCTGTTTTGGATTGTTTCATGTCTGAGGCTAACTAAATGCGATTGCGGTAGTGTTTAAAGGTGCGTCAGATGCTATCGCTTTGACATTCGCAGGCCACCAAATTATTTTATAAAAAGGTTGATAGATTTTCTTTTCAACAGTTTTTTTTTACTTTAGTCAAAACTAACATTCCGATTCTGCAAACATCACTTATACCTCACAAGTCACAAGGGATTCATAAGGTTGTGGTCACAACTTTTTTTTTTGAAGGATCAGATCGCAGGTAGTCCAAATAAAATTACTAAAAGGAGATCTGAGTTTTAAAGGAGATCATAACCTCAGTAGTTTGCCAGAATCGGGCTGTTAGTTTTGACAAAATCTATCAACTTTTTTGTAAAATAATGTATGGAAGATTTGATAGTTTTTAAAGCCTTAACACAGTAACGAAAGAAAAAAAATGAAAAATGCTATATTTTGAGGCAGCAATACACTCAGTACCAAACATTTTCGAGTTGCGGTTTTCCACCACTGCATGAATACCCCTAATGTTTCATTTTATTTAATTAAAATAAAAATTGACCTGAAGCAAAAAATAAAAACATATTAAAGTATATTATTCCTGTTATATTGATAGTCTTACCTTTTGGCTTACTTGCTTCTTCAATATAATATTAAATGTGAGAAAAAATATTTTTTAAAAGGCATTTTTAATCTAAAATATTAAATTATGATATTTATTTTTGTTCATTATACTTTTACAAAAAAAATTAATAACTTAAACTTTAATACTGGATATACATTTGCTAGAAAATTAAATTTGTATTATTATCCTTTAAATTCATATAAAATAATATAAGATCACGTTAAACAAACCTAAATTTTATAGCAATGAAAAGAAAATAAATTACAAAATAAGATACATTTAACTCGCCTAAAATTCCCAATTCTAGTTAAATAGCATGGCTGTGTCTTGAGAAATGCGGTCAATGAAATTCAATTCAGGACTTTGAATTTCTTTTCGAATTTTTAATATTTCAACCAACTGTTTTTCTGTCATATTATTATGAACAATTTCAATTTGCAATAATGTAGACCCTTGATTATTTCGAGAATTCGTTGCAATTGAAAATTCAAGCTTTAATGTAAAGTGCACGGTTATTAGCATTGTCCCTAGACTCAAAATTTATTAAATTATCTACTCTTTTGAATATTTCTGTTTCATAATTTGTTGAGTTTTTCGATTTTTTCATGATTTTCACTTCTAAAATTGTCCATTTCAATGTCCTCCAAATTAAAGCAATGCCTTAGATTTTTCGATATTTCTCTTACTTGTTCTGAGTCGTTGTTGCTGTGAACTAATTTCTTTAAAAGCACACTTATCAAGTTAATTTTTTTTGTATGAAGAATATCTGCAATCAGACCACCAAGTTTCTTACAATCTTTCTGAATGCCAATGAAAGTTAACATCATCATTCTTTTAGATATTTGTTCTTTCAAGGAGTTTCTAAGGCCAGTAATAATTCTCTTCTCTAAAGTGGTGTAGTGCGTAAGTGCACATGACTGCTGAGACTGAGCAAAACTGATATGCGTGGGTTCGAATCCTATAAGAGTTCTTTAAAATAAAATAGCACCACTAAGGAGTCTGATGATTGCCTGGCAAGCATGAAATAGCTATAACTCCGGCCAAAATAAAATATAAATGAATTAATAAGACAATTAATTCATAAAAAACAATTGGTGGTAGTGCCTTTAAGTTGTTGTTGTTGTTCACAAAAATTCTCTTCGTTTTATTTGATAGTGAAAATAATAAAACTGCATTTGTAGTATTAGATAATTTAGGCGACTCCAGTGAATTTTTAAAATATTCACCAACTATTTAAAGGGTTCTCGATAACACAGACAGCCCTCTTTCTGCTTTGGATCAATATTAGTAGATAATTTAATATATTCTCTCATTTTTGTTAGAGAATGAATATCTTTAATATTCTGATGGTCATTAGTTAGTTCTTTGAATTGAGTACACGCCAGCATAATATTGGCAAATACTTTAGAGCGATATAATTTAGACAGCTCTGCAATTTTTTGAATTTCAATAGTCTGCAGACGTGCAATTACTATTTCTTGTAATCTTTCAGCAAAAATATTCAAATATAAAATATTTTGTTTTGCTTAATGTCGAATGATAAAATATATTTATTTCATGTTGCGTTTAAAAATCGTTCATTTATTTCCTGTTCACTGGCCGCAAACCCTTTAGACAATAATTTTTGCCATTTATCAGTATCATCTGGTGATGGAATGCAATTTTTTTTTTGCATAATTTTGATAAGGAACTTCTCCGTCATTTGTCAAAAGATACTTGAAAATTTTTTAATTTTATCATTTCTACAAGCGGAAATGAAAAAGTTCGGACATTCTGGGCAAGAATTGTGATTGAATTTTTCAAACTTTCTTCATTTTCTTGAATTTGTTTATTTAAATTTTGAAGATCATTAATGTTTCCTTTTTTTATTACCTCTTCAATTTGGTCATCATTTTTGTTGAATCCTTTCAACATTGTTTTTTTATGGAATTTTTTTTTTGTGTTGAATTTGAAAACTTGGTATTTGCTACCTATATGATGTAAAAAATGATAGAAAATATAAAAATGATTAATGTTAATGATAAATGTTTGCTTTGGATACAAATGTAATGTTTTACTAAGTCTGTTCGATGTAAACACTGGGTCGCCTTAAGTCACTCTCTATTCTTCTCTCCAGAACGCTCTGGAGTTTTTATTTTTTTTTTAACTCAAAATCTTTTTTTTTTAATTTAATTATTCAATATTTTTATAAATTTTTAATGATTTTGCACATAACTTAGATTCAAATTAGGTGAATAGTTTTTGAGAAAATCGAAAATCAAAAAACATTATTACATGGCAGGTAACAACTTTTTGAAATATTTATTTAATTTTCAAAAAATTATTTTTTTTTTTTCAAAACTTAAAACAATTTTTTTTTTAATTTAATTATTATATATTTTTAATAAATTTTAGAAGATTTTTTGCATAACAACTTCGATTTAAATTAGATGAACAGTTTTTGATAAAATCGAAAATCAAAAAAAAAGAAAAGTTCTATGGCAGGTAAAAAATGTTTGACCTTTTTTTTATTAAAAGTGAGTGAGAATTTATTGAATTTTTTTCAAAAAAAATCGTCGAAGACTTTCGAGAAAAATAAAAATAAAATATTACCGTTATTTTTGGTCTTTAAAAAAATCAAAAAAAGGAACCTATGGAAATACGACCCAAAAAATGTACGGAAATACGATGCAAAAAACTTTTTCACCAAGTTTCAAGAAAATCCACCCACCAGTTTAATTTGCAGCTTAACAGAAAGACAGATAGTCGGAGTTGCGAAACCCACTTTTTTGAAGCTTGAGTTCGAAATTTTTCACGAATCCAAAACTTGGTCTATAGTAGGTACCTAAAGTCGCAAGTAAAAATTTACCTACATACATACCTGTGTAGGTGTAGATATACGAGTATGTTAATCGGATTGGAAAAAGAATATGGAATATGTTTTCTTGGCTATTTATTATGTTTCATAAAACCAAAACTTAAATTCGGAAAGAATAGCCATGGTCCAATTTTTTTTCTGAAACAAAAATAAAATGAATGTATGTATGTATGTATAAGTTAACACGATCGCCTGACATGACACATAAGCTGCATATCCAATTTATTGCAGGGTTCTATAAGTTAAGTTAATCATAAATCGCTTGAGTCTCTTATGAGCTTCATACTTGCAAAAAAAATGAAATAAATATTCATTACTTACATTGTAAAATGTGTTTGTTTTTAAGAAGTTAACTGATTTTTGGTTCTTAGTTTTAAAGTGTTTTTAGTATTTCAATTAATAAACTTTTGATAATATATATATATAATATAATATAAAAAAAATTAGAAGAGTAATTCAAAAAATAACTATTTTTTGTTTACTGGCGCTCTTGTAAAAATCTTGCGTCAACTGAGTAGAAACAAATGTTAAAATTGGAAATAGAAGCTAATGTAACGAAATTAAAGAATTTTGTCCTTACTTTTTTTGTATTGCTTAGTTGTACCGCCTTTATTTATAATGACTTCATAAATTCGGCCCGGCATGGAATTGTATAGCCTCTTCAAGAAGTCTAGTGAAATTTCCCTCCAGGCTAATTTTATGGCTGCATAATGAAAATCCCGATCAACCTTCTTAAAGCTTTGCCTGCCATGTCGTACGTTTTCGTGCGACAATTTTATCGTGGCAGTCAACATTACGAAGTACTCGTAACTATGGGAATTCATGACAATTTGATATTATTTGAGATATTTTTGACATTTCAGATATTTTATCTCTATTTTTATTTCGAATTTTTAACAAATTACTCAAGTGTTTTGCGAGTGTTTTATTTTCATGAGCGATCGCAATTTGAAATAATGTAGACCCTTGATTATTTCGAGAATTCGTTGCAATTGCAAATTCTTCATAATTTAATTTTTTAAGAATATTTAAAGCTTTCGAATTCCCGCGTTCAATATAGTTAAATAAATCTTTGATTCGTTTTAAAAGTGATTTAACATGCTCATCCGTTGTTAATTGAAATGGAATTTCACCTTTTTGGTTTGGAGCATCATAGCCAGCGCCAAATTTTAATAATAACTTGACAATACCCAGTGAGCCGTTATTTGCTACTGCTACATGAAGAGCCGTAGACCCACTTGTTGTGGTTTTGATATTTACCAACTCTTTGAGTTCGCTTCTTTTTGTGTGTCGCAGCAAAATATCAACAATATCTTTGTTATTCTTTAAAACAGCAGTGTGCAATGGAGTATTGCCTTCATTTGTTACTTGAACAACATTGGCTCCATTACCAAGAAGTATATTTACAATATTTGTGTGTTCATTATAAACAGCATAATGTAAAAGTGTCATACCATCAGGTCTCTCTTCATTTACATTTGTACCACAAGATATTAATTCTTTTAATGTCTGTTCATCACCTGTAGTAACAGCGGTTAGTATTTTCTGTTGTTGAAGCCATTTGCTGCGTTTGTGGTTAATATATTCTATTTTATCTTCTTTTATGTTAAACTTAATTAGATCTGGTTTTATACCATAGTCGGCAACAGGCGGAATTAAAGTTTCCATGTTTCCTTTATTGACTTGCTTTGTAGCTTTTTGTAGCAATTCAACAATATCAATATGCTTGGTAGAGTCTATCGATGACAAGGGACTATCGTTTGAAGAATCGTATGATGCACCATGAATTAAAAGCATCTTAACTATATCAAAATGATGCAATTTGAGAGCATAATTCAATGCAGTTAGGCCCTCGTTATTTTTTGAATTAATAACTGCACCCCTTTTCAATGAATTTTTTACATTAGTGGAATTATTTTCCTTCACTGCCTCAAATAAGTTTGCATTTAATATAAGTAAACTAATTATTTCTAAATTGAAAGCTAGATCTAATGGAGTATGATTCGCTATCGTCATGGCATCGTGCATAGACCCATTTTGTAATAGTAATTCAACAATATTTTTGTGATCATTGCGGGCAGCATAGTGTATTGGTATCATTATCAATAAATCTTGAGCATTGATACAAGCGTTTTTTGAAATTAAATATTTGGCAACCTCTAAATGTCCACATCGTGAAGCATTGTGTAATAAAGTCTGATTCATTAAGTTGGTTTCATTCACACATGACCCAGATTTAAGCAAAAACTCGACAATACTTAAATAGCCGTGCATGGCTGCCAAGTGTATGGCTTTTGAACCATCACTTGAAGTTCTAGCATGAATGTCAGAGCCATTCTCAAAAAGGTATTTCACAATTTCCAAATAACCATTTTCTGCAGCAATATGCAGTATTGTGTAGTTGTCTTTTGCTTTTGCATTCAATTCTGCCATTCCACTTTTAATCATCAATTTTACACACTCAAGATTATTTTTACAAACAGCTAAGTGTAAAGGGGTTCCATCAATATTCTTTTGATTTATGTTTGCTCCATTCTCAACTAGTATTTTAATGATTTCTATGTGATCTTTCTTTAGAGCTAAAAATAAGGGTGAAGTGGTTTTGTTGATGTCAATATTATTTACATTACCGTTAACATCAACCCCATAACGAATTAAGGCACTTACTATTTCTACATGGTCTCTAGATACAGCTATATTTAATAAATTTTTACCGGATGAATTAGTAATAATGCTAGGGTCTTTATTGACCAGATATTCAAAAATATCAACATGACCATTAAAAATCGCAGAGTAGATTGGTTCGCCATGTTCACCATTAACATTCGCTCCTTTTGATACAAGAAGTTTAACGATTTTCATATGGTTCAGTTTTATGGCTTCACATAATGGTGACTTTTCACCCATACCTGTCGGATTAACATTTACGCCATGTTCAATTAAAATTTGTACAGTTTCAAAGTTTCCGACATTTGTGGCTAATGATAACATAGAACCATCCATCAAACCTCTGTCATTTATTTGTGACCTATGTTTAAGTAACAATTTAACAGAATTATTATGACCATTAGCTATAGCAGCACCCAATGCTGTTAGGTTAGGCCAAATACTCTTATCTTCCTGGGCTTTATTTGCAAGAAGATACTCAAGACTATCACAACAACCGTTTGAAGCAGCAAAATATAATGGTGTTAAACCGGTTTTGTTTTTATTATTGACAAAAGCTTTATTTTTGACAAGAATTTCAATTGCTTTGAATTTACCTTCGAATGCTGCTTTGTGCAATGGTGTTTCATTATCTCTATCAAGTGCGTTTATATTCGCTCCGTTTGTGAATAGGGATTCTATAACTTCAATATTACCTAGCATTGAAGATAAATGCAGAGGTGTACACATGGAATTGTCCTTTACATTGATCACTGCACCATTGTTTAATAACAGTTGAACTATTTCCTTGTTAAAACTGAATTCGAATCCAGAAAGGATGTGTAGCGGGGTATAGCCTTTTTGGTCTTTGCAATTTGTATTAACACCATGTTCTAGAAGAACATTTATTATATTCAAGTTACCTAATGCTATTGCATAATGGAGTGGAGTCCAACCTTTTGAAGTCCTTAAATCTGCATT
Organism: Syrphus vitripennis; assembly: GCA_958431115.1. Taxonomy (NCBI): domain Eukaryota; kingdom Metazoa; phylum Arthropoda; class Insecta; order Diptera; family Syrphidae; genus Syrphus; species Syrphus vitripennis. The sequence goes on from OY288108.1 coordinate 34,503,154, forward strand.
AGCTTTTCTATTTAAACAAATATTTACAATTTCTTCATTTTTATTTTTCACTGCATAGTGCAGAGGTGTGAACTTGTTAACATCGACTGCATTTATTTTAGCGCCATGTTTGATTAGAGCATTGAAAATCTTATTATGACCATTTTCTGCTGCATAATGTAATGGTGCACAACCGTCATCATCTGTAGAATTCACGTTGGCTTTATTTTCAATTAAAATGTTGACTATAGCCAAATGACCACCCTGTGCTGCCCAGTGTAATGGTGTCTTTCCATGCATATCAATACTGTTGATTTTAAAATTACCTCTATTCTCAAGTAAATAATTTACCACATTTAAGTTCCCTATTATTGCGGCCAAATGAAGTGAATTTAGTTTCTTTACATCTTCAGCATTGCTTTTTTTTCCGAGCAGGACCTCAACAGTATCTTTGTGACTTTTTTGAGCAACCAAATGTAAGGGCTTTTCTTTAAATTCCGTTTTTTCATACATAAAATTAATTTGTTTACCCTGAAAGTACTCGACAACATCTGTTCTTCCATATTCTGCCGCAAAGTGTAAGGCAGTTTTAGAATCGAGATCCCTGGCATTAGCTGGTACATTTTGGTTGTATAAATATTTTACAATCTGAAGACAACCACCAATGGCAGCATAGTGCAATGTGGTTCTCATACGACCACATCTGGCAAAAACATCACTGCCGTTTTCCAAACAACTTAAAAAATCATCAAAATTTCCGTCTTGCAAAGTTTTAAACATTGCTATTTGATTTTCAACCGTTTCTAAGCCCCAGTTGTAGTTTTTTTTATTTTTAGCCAAGTCCTCCTGATAAATCTTCCCGATTATTTTCTTATTGTCAATTAAGTTTTCTGTAATTAATTTATTGGCATTCAAAACAATTGATAATGGGGGATCCGATTGGAATAGATCAACCAACACATTATAATGTGCTAAATGATTTCGTAAATTTCTACCAGTTAACAAAGGCGAATTTTCGATTAAAGAAAGGATATTATTTTCGGAAAAACAAGTTTTTGTTTCGCATAAAATGGTGAGTATATCCAAAACGAGCAGTTCAACAATTACTTGCAATTTTTTGTTGGACCTATAGCATGGATTTATTTTGGTTATGTTCTCGATACCTACATTTTTTTCCAGCTTATTTTTCAGTTCTTGTAATTTTTGTTTTAACAAATCTTCTTTAAATTTGAAATCCGTCAAGGAAAAATTATTTTTTTTATTATCTTTTTTTATTGGAGAAAGTTTTTGATTCAACTTTTGCTCTAGTTCTTTAATAAATTTCACACAATTTTTTCCAGAATAAGCAATAAATTTGATATCGTTGATGAGAGTATGTAATTCACTTAGTTTTTGTTCATCGTTTTGCATTCTTGATTTACACAAATCCAATATAATTGAGGAATATAATCCGATAATTTTAAATTCAGAAGCTTCTTTGTGATCAGTGATATCGAATATTAGTTTGCGTATTACATTATCAATTTCTTTTATATTTATTATTTTATATTTATCTTCAACGCAGACGTGGTGCAACTTCTTAAATGCAGAGCAAGCTTCTTTGTAAAGTTTTCGGCTATTATCATTTTTCTTTTTGTCAAAGTTAATTAAATCATACACTCTGGCGAACATTTCTGTTTCAAAGTTTGTTGAAAGAACTATGCTGCTACGAAGTTCAGCAAAGAGTTTTTCGATTTTTTCGTGATTTTCATTTCCGAAATTGTCCACTTCAATGTCTTCTAAATTAAAGCAATTGCTTAGAGTTTTAGACATTTCTCTAATTCGGTCCGGGTAGTTATTACTTTTGACTAATTCGTTAAAAAACATAGTTATCAAATACATTTTTTTTTTATGAAGAATATTAGCTATTAGACCACCAAGTTTCTTGCAATCATTTTGAATTCCGATGAAAAATTTAACATCATTATTCCTCTCCATATTTGTTCTTTGAAGAAGAGAATTCGAGTGGGCTAGTGAATCTCTTAATTTAGTGATTATTTTCTTTGTTTCATTTGAAAGTGAAAATAATAAGAGTATACTTGTAGTATTAGACAATTTAGGGGACTCCAACGTATTTTTGAAATATTCACCGAGTATTTGAAAGGTTCTAATTAAAACAAGCTGGCCCTCTTTCTGTTTGGAATCAATATCCCTGGATAATTTAATATATTCATTCATTTTTGTTAATGAATGAATATCTCTAATACGTTCATAGTCATCGTATAGTTCTATAAATTCAGGACACTTCTCTAGAATTTTGGCAATAACTTCGTCGCGACTTAAATTGGGCCGCTTAGCAATTTCTCGAATTTCAGTTGTCTGCAGATGGGTCATTTCTATTTTGTGTAGTTTTTCAGCGAAAAATTTCAAATATCTAAGTAAATTAGTTTTGCTTAATGTGAAATGATAAAATATATTAATTTCATGTTGGGTTTTGTGTAATGAAATAAAACATATCAAACAAAATTCAATTTCCTCCCAGGGCAAAATTGCATAAGTTGATTTCAACTGATTTTTCAACACAAAAATATTTTGTGCAATACATTTAGCTATAAATAAAAATCGTTCATTTATTTCATAATCATTGGCCGCAAACTCTTCATTCAGTAAAGTTATCTTTTCAAGTATGAAGCTTATTCGTTCTTTAATTTTATCTATCACGGGCTCTTTTTTAGAGGATATTTTATTATTGTCCGACAAAAAATGTATATCTATCAGTTGACTTTCAACGAAAATTTTCATTTCATCTGAGAGTAGAATATTTTTAAGCCTTATTTCTTCATAAGCTTTCGAAAGGATTTCTTCCAACATTTCTGAATTATTATCAGACAATACTGAGCCTGGCCAAGCAGTGATAAGAGTATCGAGAAGTTCAATATTACTTGATCGAATGGAATAGTAAAATGCATTATGTTGCCATTTATCAGTATCATCTGGTGATGGAATGTGATTTTTTTTTGCATAAATTTGATAAAGAACTTCTCCGTCATTTGTCAAAAGATACTTTAAAATTTCAATTTTATTATTTCTACAGGCGGAGATGACTAAGTTCGGAATTTGTTGGCAAGAATTGTGATTAATTTCTTCAGACTTTTCTTCGTTCTCTTGAATTTGTTCAACTAAATTTTGAAGTTCATTAATGTTTCCGTTTTTTATGATCATTTCAATTTGGCATTGATTTTTGTGGAATTCTTGAGGCATTATGTTTTTTTTTATAGTTTTATGTGGGTTGAATTTAAATTTCTATAGAATGTAAATAATATAAAATTAATTAATGTAAATTAATTATTAGATTAGAGCTTAATGTATGCTTTGTATAAAACTTTAGAAAAAAAATACCTCGAAACACAAATTATACTACAGTATGCTCTTATAACTAGAAAACATTATTGAAATTGTTTCCTTAACTATGTTTGATAAAATTAATAAATGATGTTCAGCAAAATATACTCGGAATGGAAGAATAGTGATGCAATATATAGTATATCTGAAACAAAATAAAAAATAAAATCTTAAATAAAGGCTGTTCCAAAATAAAAAAGTAATTAAATACGTCATAATCATTAAAATGAATAGTTCAAATTTTTAGTCATGCTTTTTAATGAAGGCTTAACCTTCCTAAGCTCTAAAAATGAATTTAAACAGAGACGAAACTAACTAGACAGTAAACTTAATTAAAATAAAAGTATTATGCATACATATTAAACATTCCATTTACTACTCGTAAGATAAAATAAAATTTGTTGGGAAAAACGAATTCTTACATCTTAAAAAATTAAATGTGTCGATAATTCACCTTCAGATTTTAAACATTTTTAAAAAGAATATGAATTTCTCTTTAGAATTATATTATTGGAAATGTGGAATTCGATCTTAAATAATATATGTAATGAAAATATACTCGTATGTTTGTTTGCTCCGGTTTTCTCTTTAGAATTATATTATTGGAAATGTGGAATTCGATCTTAAATAATATATGTAATGAAAATATACTCGTATGTTTGTTTGCTCAGAAAGATGTACAAACTGTAGAAAAAATCAAAAAAATGCAAAGAAACGATAAAATCACTCGGCATTTTAATATTTTTCTACATAGGAAAAAAACTTTCAGCGTAAATATACTCGTTATAAGTTTCTCTACAAGATGAAATTGGCTTACACTTAAGTGTATCGCAAAACATTATTTCAAACCCCGTTATTTACTACTTAAAGCGCTTGTGTGTTTATGCTTATGTGCGTGATTGCATCCACATCGCGGTAAAGCTTAAACGCTTCGACCTATTTGCTTCAAATTTTGTACAGAGCCTTTGTATTTTGTTCTTGAAGCCGGATTTTTGCGGTATTACCAGATATCTCGTCAACGACTTGACAAATTTTGTTAAAATTTTAAAATCTGGTACTTTTTACTATTTTAAGTAACTTTAGAATAACTTTTTTAATAACCAAAACAAAATTAAAGTAAATATTATAATCTTTTTTAACTACTTGAACTAAATAGTAAAGTATATTTCTAAAGCGATAAATCATAACAGGTCATAACTAGATCAATTGAATAAATGTTCCTAAATGGAATTAGATTAGTGTCAAATGTTAGATTAAAAATAAAACTACGAGTTAATACCACTTTTACTACTCATTTTATTACCATTTTTTACCATTTCGTTTTTTAATGCATTTTAATTTTCTATGCGGGTACGAACGTAGAAAGAAAAAAAAATATAATAAAGTAGTGAGTAGAGGAAAGCTTGCAAGTTAGCAGTTTCCGTGGTTAAGGACTACTAACGGGACATTATGTACATACAATAAAAAAGAAAAGCTGAAGATCTAGTGCAATTTTATTAACCTGAGAAATAAACAAAGAATTGTGTAAATATAAATGGATCCAACGGCAAGTCTTATACGAGACGTCCTTTGTCCATTATAAAAAATGATATCTGGATGAACTAATTAACTTTGTATCAAGATCATCCGATCCCTACTCTTATGAGTTTAATTTCTGTTTACGACCTCTAAGTTTGGATCTTTTTTTTATATTAATTAATTATTGTGAATCGAGTGTTTGAATAAAATGTTTAAATAACAATAATATCTTGGACGTAATTCAGTAACTTTTGGGAGTGCTATCGATTATGTGAATTGATTTGTGTTTTTATTTTCACATAATTTATTTCGTGATTTTCATTTCCGAAATTGTCCACTTCAATGTCTTCTAAATTAAAGCAATTGCTTAGAGTTTTAGACATTTCTCTAATTCGGTCCGGGTAGTTATTACTTTTGACTAATTCGTTAAAAAACATAGTTATCAAATACATTTTTTTTTTATGAAGAATATTAGCTATTAGACCACCAAGTTTCTTGCAATCATTTTGAATTCCGATGAAAAATTTAACATCATTATTCCTCTCCATATTTGTTCTTTGAAGAAGAGAATTCGAGTGGGCTAGTGAATCTCTTAATTTAGTGATTATTTTCTTTGTTTCATTTGAAAGTGAAAATAATAAGAGTATACTTGTAGTATTAGACAATTTAGGGGACTCCAACGTATTTTTGAAATATTCACCGAGTATTTGAAAGGTTCTAATTAAAACAAGCTGGCCCTCTTTCTGTTTGGAATCAATATCCCTGGATAATTTAATATATTCATTCATTTTTGTTAATGAATGAATATCTCTAATACGTTCATAGTCATCGTATAGTTCTATAAATTCAGGACACTTCTCTAGAATTTTGGCAATAACTTCGTCGCGACTTAAATTGGGCCGCTTAGCAATTTCTCGAATTTCAGTTGTCTGCAGATGGGTCATTTCTATTTTGTGTAGTTTTTCAGCGAAAAATTTCAAATATCTAAGTAAATTAGTTTTGCTTAATGTGAAATGATAAAATATATTAATTTCATGTTGGGTTTTGTGTAATGAAATAAAACATATCAAACAAAATTCAATTTCCTCCCAGGGCAAAATTGCATAAGTTGATTTCAACTGATTTTTCAACACAAAAATATTTTGTGCAATACATTTAGCTATAAATAAAAATCGTTCATTTATTTCATAATCATTGGCCGCAAACTCTTCATTCAGTAAAGTTATCTTTTCAAGTATGAAGCTTATTCGTTCTTTAATTTTATCTATCACGGGCTCTTTTTTAGAGGATATTTTATTATTGTCCGACAAAAAATGTATATCTATCAGTTGACTTTCAACGAAAATTTTCATTTCATCTGAGAGTAGAATATTTTTAAGCCTTATTTCTTCATAAGCTTTCGAAAGGATTTCTTCCAACATTTCTGAATTATTATCAGACAATACTGAGCCTGGCCAAGCAGTGATAAGAGTATCGAGAAGTTCAATATTACTTGATCGAATGGAATAGTAAAATGCATTATGTTGCCATTTATCAGTATCATCTGGTGATGGAATGTGATTTTTTTTTGCATAAATTTGATAAAGAACTTCTCCGTCATTTGTCAAAAGATACTTTAAAATTTCAATTTTATTATTTCTACAGGCGGAGATGACTAAGTTCGGAATTTGTTGGCAAGAATTGTGATTAATTTCTTCAGACTTTTCTTCGTTCTCTTGAATTTGTTCAACTAAATTTTGAAGTTCATTAATGTTTCCGTTTTTTATGATCATTTCAATTTGGCATTGATTTTTGTGGAATTCTTGAGGCATTATGTTTTTTTTTATAGTTTTATGTGGGTTGAATTTAAATTTCTATAGAATGTAAATAATATAAAATTAATTAATGTAAATTAATTATTAGATTAGAGCTTAATGTATGCTTTGTATAAAACTTTAGAAAAAAAATACCTCGAAACACAAATTATACTACAGTATGCTCTTATAACTAGAAAACATTATTGAAATTGTTTCCTTAACTATGTTTGATAAAATTAATAAATGATGTTCAGCAAAATATACTCGGAATGGAAGAATAGTGATGCAATATATAGTATATCTGAAACAAAATAAAAAATAAAATCTTAAATAAAGGCTGTTCCAAAATAAAAAAGTAATTAAATACGTCATAATCATTAAAATGAATAGTTCAAATTTTTAGTCATGCTTTTTAATGAAGGCTTAACCTTCCTAAGCTCTAAAAATGAATTTAAACAGAGACGAAACTAACTAGACAGTAAACTTAATTAAAATAAAAGTATTATGCATACATATTAAACATTCCATTTACTACTCGTAAGATAAAATAAAATTTGTTGGGAAAAACGAATTCTTACATCTTAAAAAATTAAATGTGTCGATAATTCACCTTCAGATTTTAAACATTTTTAAAAAGAATATGAATTTCTCTTTAGAATTATATTATTGGAAATGTGGAATTCGATCTTAAATAATATATGTAATGAAAATATACTCGTATGTTTGTTTGCTCCGGTTTTCTCTTTAGAATTATATTATTGGAAATGTGGAATTCGATCTTAAATAATATATGTAATGAAAATATACTCGTATGTTTGTTTGCTCAGAAAGATGTACAAACTGTAGAAAAAATCAAAAAAATGCAAAGAAACGATAAAATCACTCGGCATTTTAATATTTTTCTACATAGGAAAAAAACTTTCAGCGTAAATATACTCGTTATAAGTTTCTCTACAAGATGAAATTGGCTTACACTTAAGTGTATCGCAAAACATTATTTCAAACCCCGTTATTTACTACTTAAAGCGCTTGTGTGTTTATGCTTATGTGCGTGATTGCATCCACATCGCGGTAAAGCTTAAACGCTTCGACCTATTTGCTTCAAATTTTGTACAGAGCCTTTGTATTTTGTTCTTGAAGCCGGATTTTTGCGGTATTACCAGATATCTCGTCAACGACTTGACAAATTTTGTTAAAATTTTAAAATCTGGTACTTTTTACTATTTTAAGTAACTTTAGAATAACTTTTTTAATAACCAAAACAAAATTAAAGTAAATATTATAATCTTTTTTAACTACTTGAACTAAATAGTAAAGTATATTTCTAAAGCGATAAATCATAACAGGTCATAACTAGATCAATTGAATAAATGTTCCTAAATGGAATTAGATTAGTGTCAAATGTTAGATTAAAAATAAAACTACGAGTTAATACCACTTTTACTACTCATTTTATTACCATTTTTTACCATTTCGTTTTTTAATGCATTTTAATTTTCTATGCGGGTACGAACGTAGAAAGAAAAAAAAATATAATAAAGTAGTGAGTAGAGGAAAGCTTGCAAGTTAGCAGTTTCCGTGGTTAAGGACTACTAACGGGACATTATGTACATACAATAAAAAAGAAAAGCTGAAGATCTAGTGCAATTTTATTAACCTGAGAAATAAACAAAGAATTGTGTAAATATAAATGGATCCAACGGCAAGTCTTATACGAGACGTCCTTTGTCCATTATAAAAAATGATATCTGGATGAACTAATTAACTTTGTATCAAGATCATCCGATCCCTACTCTTATGAGTTTAATTTCTGTTTACGACCTCTAAGTTTGGATCTTTTTTTATATTAATTAATTATTGTGAATCGAGTGTTTGAATAAAATGTTTAAATAACAATAATATCTTGGACGTAATTCAGTAAGTGCTATCGATTATGTGAATTGATTTGTGTTTTTATTTTCACATAATTTAGTGGAACCTTTGAGTGATTTAAATTGTTTCACACTTAATTGTTTTTTTTTTTTGTGTTAAAATCATTCTCTTAGGTGTACAACCATTACCTTGAGTTGCCCATTTAAAACTCGATTTAAATATAAAAAATGAAAAACGGCCGCGCTCCAAAAATTAAATTATACCGCGCGTTTTTATTCCATTTTTAAAAATGAAATCATAAAAGAAACCCCAGCAATAAATGCCTAATGGGCATAAAATAATTAGTGGATCAAAATTCTCAGGCAACAAACAAGTGGAAATATTTTTGTACGCCAATAACAAAAACTTGGCAAACATTTTCATCTAAAAAATTAGTTAAAAAACTAAGAAAATTTTGAAAATATTTGTCAAAAAACGAAATACCCAAATGGAAATTGAACCGCATGCCATTCCATCATCTTATCAGTACTGTGCGTTCATTTTTTTTTGAATTAATTTTTAAGTGTGTGACTCCTTCTGACTCAAACAGCAGATCCCCTCTTGTATTTAATTAATTTCATAGATAAGATTATGAGAGAATATAAATGTATTTTCGCAACAATTTTTTTTTGTCAGTTGATAACATAATCTTAACCAAGCTACATCAGTCGGATGTGTAAAATTATAACAAAATTATAACATATGTTTTGAGAAAATGAAATCAATATCAAAAATAATTATTAAAAACCTGAATCTTGGAAGAAGACATTCTTCTTCGAGTCAAGTTGCAGCGTACTATCATAAAGTTGGAGAAACCCCTCTGGTTTATAGAACTCTTGGACAACATCTTGATATGGCTGCTGAAAAGTTTACAAATACTCAGGCGATAGTATCTTGCCACGAGAAGAAAAGATATACGTTTTCTACGTTGAAAAATGAAGTCGATCGTCTGGCAGCTGGCTTTATTCGGTTGGGTCTTAAGATTGGTGACCCAATTGCAATTTGGTCTCCGAACTATTTACATTGGTATTTGACTATGTTTGCCGCAGCAAAGGCTGGACTTTCTTCAGTTGGTATCAATCCTGCTTTTCAAGGCCCAGAGGTTGAATATTGTTTAAAAAAAGTTGAAGTCAAAGCAATTGTTGCGCCTCATGTGTTTAAAACCCAAGAATATCATAGTATTTTACAGAAAATATGCCCAGAAATTGTGGCATCCAAGCCTGGTGATTTGAAGAGCACTCGACTCCCTCACCTTAAATCTGTGATAATAAACTCAAAGGAAAAACTTCCGGGAGCTTTTCGCTTTGACGACATAATTAATATGGGTGACAATTCAAACTCCCTTCGCGATTTAGCTAATTTGCAGCCCTTTATATCTGCTGATTCTCCTTGCAACGTTCAGTTTACATCCGGAAGTACGGGCAAACCGAAGGCTACAATGTTAAGTCACTTAAATATTGTTAACAATGGTATTCTTATTGGTTCTCGAGCTGGACTAGATGGCCACAAAATTTGCGTACAAGTTCCCCTTTTTCATGCTTTTGGCGTTACAATCTCCATATCTGCTGCCATGAGTTGTGGTGCAACAATGGTTCTCCCTGCTCCTAGTTTTAAGGCCGAAGAATCACTTAAAGCTATTGCAAACGAGCAGTGCACCGTAGTTTATGGAACACCTACAATGCATGTTGACCTTATTCGAAAACAAAAAGAGAATCCCCAACCTATTGAATCTCTTCAGATGGCTTTGACAGGAGGAGCTCCATGCTCACCTCAGTTATTCAGCGATATGAAAAGGATTCTTGGAGTTGAAAAAATTAAATCTGTTTATGGATTGACGGAAACTACTTCCACCGTATTTCAAACCATGCCAAATGACTCTGATGAGAAAATTTTCAACTCAGTTGGCCATCTTCTTGAACATACCGAGGCAAAAGTAATAGATGAAGCAGGAAATATTGTTTCTTTCGGTCAACCAGGTGAACTTTGTGTACGAGGACATAGCGTTATGTTAGAATATTTTAAAGATGAGGCAAAAACAAAAGAGACATTGGGATGTGATAACTGGCTTAAAACCGGGTAGGATTCATAAAATTCCTATTAGCTTTAATAAATATTTATTTACAGAGACCAATTTGTCCTTCAAGAAGATGGATATGGCCAGATTGTGGGACGTTTAAAGGAGATGATAATTCGTGGTGGGGAGAACTTATTTCCGAAAGAAATTGAAGATGCACTCAACACGCATCCTGATATCATCGAAAGCTATGTACGTTTATGATACTTCAAAATTTAACCTTTAATATGTTACAAGTTTCTTAACCTTCTTGCTTACAGGTGATTGGTGTTGCAGACGAACGCATGGGAGAAGAAGTATGTGCATTTGTTCGCTTGCAGGATAATGTCAAAGATTTAACACAAGGCGAAATAAAGACATATCTCAATGGAAAAATTGCTCATTTCAAAATACCACGTTATGTGCAAGTGGTGTCAGATTTTCCAAAGACAACGTCCGGAAAAATTCAGAAATTCAAATTGAAGGAAATGTTTCTGCAGCCAAGTTCATAATTAATTGATGAGGCAAATTTTTTTTTCAACAAAATTTTATCAATTTTGTTATATAAATGCGTTGTTTGTATTTTTATGTAAATTGGGATAAAGTTTACAGTAAAATAAAAATGTGACAGGTAATGTGAAAATTACCCCTCCAAAAAGTACCGTTTCATCTACCTTGTTTTTTTTCTTATATGTTTTTATATAAGTTGTTACTTGTTTAAAAAAAAAAAACTTGTATCGGAAATTCCCGAAGATATAAGTTTAAACGTTGTTATCGATTGAAATTTTGTTCCCTTTGAAATTGGGTCGTTAATTTTTTCAAAATAGAAACAAAGGACAATGATTAAATTGGAAGCAGAACCAAAACAGAATTGAAATTGGTGACAAATGAAAGCTTATTCAAGAAGAGCTTTATCTCATTATGTGATAATAAGTCTCAAAACCGCCAGAGAATTTATTTTTGCCTTTTTAATGAGTGGGTTTAGAAATCTGTAGTTTTGACCGATGGAGCTCATTATTGATGTAATTATTCCGCTCAAAATTTGAGTTTTTAACTTAGCCTTAAGCGGAAAAAATTATAGTTTTTCAGTTGCTTTTGCCTATCAATTTATTTTCGAGGAATGTGGATTGTGGGTATGGCTTTTGAAGTTTAAATGTTAAAACTAAAGAAATTTTTATGTAGTTTCAATACTAAACCAGTCTTTACACTGCAATTATTTTTTAAACTGAATATTTAAAAAAAAAACATTTTGTTAAAATGTCCAATTTTGAATATGAAATTATTATTTTTTAATTTGCACCTGCAATTAATTGTTCGTCACTATAAATTTTTGATATTTGTAAGCAAAGGACTCTTCGCCATGTCGTTTGTGAATGGTATTATCTATATATGTATTAATACGTGGTGATCAAACTTTGTCGTACGCTTTTAATTTACTCATAAGCAACGTATCAAAGACAAAACTATGTATATAAATTAAAAAGTAATTTAATTTTCAGTAGATATGCAGAATATAGATTTTAAGTTTAAAAAAATGTCGGATTTCGCCTATAGTGTGATACTAAAACGCTTAAACAAAGCTTATAAATTGTGCTAATTTAGTAACGATCGGCCACTTGGAGGACAACATTTGCTGCGTTATTGCTGATATACTTCCACAACTGTTGAAAAAAGTTATCGTAAAATTGAATATTCAGATTAAATTACGTCCGAACCAGGTCATCTTCATCTTTATTCCAAAAAAACACCAATTATAAATGCATATTTTAAATATAACGTATCAAAGAAAAAACTGAATCTATAAAAAAGTAATTTTGAAATGATATGCAAAATTTACATAGATTTAAAGTTTAAAAAATGATCGGATTTCGGCTATAGTTCGATAGTTTTGTATTGTTTATTGATAATAGTATTTCTTAATCACCGCATTTTACTGTGGGAAGGAAACTATAGTTAAATATCTGATCCGCGAGACGTTGTTTTGCCCTTGCCGTAGGTGGCCCGACACATTTGATTTCAGAAGAAAACTACCTACTTACAATACATTTTTGGATTTAAAAAAAAATCAATTTTACTTTTGAAAATTCAATATTTTGAAAAGGGGTGTATAAATTTGTTTGAAAAAAAGTTTACAGTAATAAATACAACAAACTTGAATAACATTTGCATAGTAAATTTCCCTTACGATTATTGATTTTTTTTAATTCTTAAAATTAGATGCTTTTTTGAATAAAATGAATTTAATGATTTTTATATTTTTCTAAAATAATATTCTTGTTTTTGTAGTTTTTTTTTATTTATTCTTAATTACTTAAACATGAAAGTATATTAATGCAAAATAACGTTTACCTCTGAGTGCAAGAATAAACAATTTTCGGATCCTTAAGAGTAACGCTACTTTTTGCATCTATTCAATTTTTCTCTCTATATTTAAAATTGAAAAATACGTTTATAAACAATTGAGTCTGATACTCGTACCTCCTTATTTTGTTTAATACTTTGTATTCTTTATATTTTAAATGAAATTTTTCAACTTACTTGATCTGTACAGGTAGCTAATTACTATTTACACTTTTTTTCTTATTTGTCTGGTTGGTTTAGAAATAGTTAGGCTTTATTTATTGTTATTTACTAACTTTGGATTATGAAAGCGATAATTTGGTGTTTCTCAGTTGCATCTAAAGGTGAAAAAGACGAGAAAAAATAATCAAATAATGATTGTATTGAAACACCAATGATAGTATTTAAAGAGGGATTCATAAAATACAACATTTTTAACCAAAGCTTAATACTTACAATTATGTACAAATATGTAATTACAATTTTAAATGGCTTGATTTACAGTGTACGTACACATACAAAAAATGAAAATATACAAAAGGTTTCATTATCTGAATCAAGTCCTTTTGCGCAGTAAGCTCAGCTACTAGGTAAAAATGACAGCATTGTAATCTGTATGTACAAAAATTCAATATATATTTTTAAAATTTTTCCTTACATGCAAGGAATTATTAAAATATTGAATTCTGGTCCCAAAATGCCTGTTCCATCTGGTATCTTCAGTATTTATTTATCAAGTTCGTTCAAATAATACTTTTGTTTGTTGTTGCTGGATTTTTAACAATTTACTTGATATGAAGAAGATTCACTTGTTGCTTCAATGACACATAAATAATTTAACTAACTCCGATAACCACCATTCGATATTGTTTTAGTTTATTGAGTTTATTTATAATCTCAATTATGTATAATATGATAGGTGATAGCTGTTTTTATTACTGTTTAAAAAATATTTGTCAGCAGTTTGTTGTTGTTTGCATTTGGTACGGTTACCGGCAAGCAGTTGTAGTCGTTGATTCTTTATGCTTTTCTATATAATACAGAGAATTGCTTGCTCAAAAGCTAAGGTATACCTGCTTGTACATTTTTATTATTATTTAATAAGTTAATTGTTTAACTTTTACGAATTTTTTTTAAATCAATTTGTTTTTTTTTTTTAATCTCAAAAAAAAAACTGACAAGTGCTTTGAAAAGTTTTGCAAAAAAAATTGCTTGACAGCGTCAGCTCTGTTTGATTTCATTTGATCAAAGTAACGAACCCACTTTTCTCGGTTCACTTGGGGATCCAAAAAAGTAGTTTCTAACGCCATCCTTTAAAATGAGTTTTTTTTAATCAGATTGGATTCAATTGAAGACTTATCCAAACCAATGCAAAACCGGTTTCGCCCGGGTTTCACACCGGTTTGGGTTGGTCTTAAAAGCTTAACTACATTCACTTACTTTTCGCCAAAAGTGGCAAAAAGTGGGAACAGTGAAGAACAAAAACAGACGCTTAAGGGCTTAAGATCTCTTAGCGCGGAAAAACGTTTTGAACTATTAAATAAATTTAAAATGATCATTTAAATTCACTTTGTCAAATAATGTAATTCAAAAGCTGGCATCTCTATCGCATATTTAATTTTCACTTTTGCCACTTTTGCTGAAAATTGAGCACATTTAGTTAAGCCTTAACTACATTCACAAAATAAAAAAAATTAAAATCTGAAATTCTTTTGCAAGCAAGTTTGTTGTCAGCAGCTGTTAAAGTTCAAACATTAGCTGATAGAGAAAATACTTACGTAAGTATTTTCTCTATGAATTAGCCGATGCACTTTTCCTATAACCTACCTGAGTCTTTTGGATAGAATTTAAAGAAGAGCCCTAAAAATGATAGTCGATAGAAATATAATAGAAACATTCACGTCCCTTGAACACAGTCGTAATGTTTCCTGCCTTTGATTGTTTTATCGCTATTTTTACAAACAATGTTCTAGCGAAATAGCGAGTTACATTCCTCCCTAAAAAAATAGAATGTGGAATGCTGTACCCGATTCTGTCTTTCCCTACGATTTACAAATTCAGAACTTTAAAACCAATGTGCATCGGTATCTCCTTTCAAATCCTTCCATATTTTCCTTAGGTCCACACTGTGTTTAAACATTTAAAAAACCCCCTTTTATCCGTGCATATTATAAAAAAAATGCACAACAATTCAAAATTGAAAGAAATCCTCAAACAGTTTGGATTTTAGATACCTATCCGAAAATTCTTCGAACGCGGGGAATCTCAGCATATAAAAGCCATCCATGCAATTTTTGTTCATAAAAATATTGTACTAGATCCCTCAAAAATGTCTATATGGCAGTTCCTAAAAAATGTTTACCTGTATTTGTTGTTTTGTTCTGTCCATTTTGGATTTAATGTGCTCCATTGGCCCATTCCATTCAAGAGCAACACTAGAATTGTAGATTGGGATAAAACGCACTTCTATTGTAAAAATCAGCCGTGGCGACGCAGAAAATCAGCTGTGCAGGTAAAAATATACAAAAGTTATTAAATAAACCTCAGCGATCAGCATTTTTAATCACCTTATAATAATATTGGTATAAGTTTTATCATTAAGTTACACATTGGAATATTCCCATATCCAACAAATCTTAAATAAATTCTGAAACAAAAAAATATATACCTACATAGCAGTAAATCGAAAGAAAAAGAATTGTCCAAAATTAAGGGAGTGTGAAAAACGAGAAATTAAAAAAAGAAAAACATAAAATGTCGGAAATAAAATCAATGGAACACGCTACGCTCAAAGTGCCTTACGAGGTATTGAACAAGAAATTTCGTGTTGCCCAGAAAACACTCGATCGCGAAGTCGATCAGACTTTCAGTGCTACCAAGGAGGTCGAGAAGGCGTTGAAGGGACCAAATCCTACCATTGCTGAGATAAGCAAACTTGTTGGTGGCGTTGTGGAACGCCTTCAGGTTCTTAAACGGAAAGCTGACGAGAGTATCTCGGATGAATTGGCTGCCAGCTATGTATGTAAAAGAAAGCTTGAACATCTAAAAGCCAATGCATCGCCTGAGATGAAGACCAGCTATGAAATTTGGCAAGCATCTGTGGATCAATGGAAGAGGGTAAGAATATGAATTTATTAACTTCAGTAGACTAATGATAGATGGGTTTTCATTGTCTTATATAAATAGATTCGCATGGACCGAATGGTTATTGAACATCTTCTACGAATGGGATACTATGAGACTGCAGAGAAGTTGGCTGATCGCAGTGATATCAGACATTTGACAAACTTGGGTAAGCATTACTTAACCATTACAACTACTGAATAAGGCAGAAATGAAACCAAATTCATCACGTTTTCATATCTGAGATTCATTAATAAATCATTGTTTACTTTTTGATAAGGAATTGATGAATTATTCATTTGAGTTTTTGAACTCAAAAGATCGCAATGTAGAGATTTAATTATATTGTAGAGCGAAATGAAATGCCTTTCTCGCCGACTCATCTCATCTCACTTCACTCGCAAAAGCGAGATATGGGAAGGTCCGTATTCATGTTCGAACAGTTGAAAGACATGAGTGAGGAAGAAATAAAAGAAAAGAAAACATTAAAAACAAAACAAAAAATCATTCACTCACTTTTACTAGATAAATCGATTTGCTCTAATACGTCTTGTACATTGTTCAAAATTGTGAACTGCCATGTATTAAAATGATGCAGGGACAATAAATCTACTGCATGGCAGCTTATCGCTAAATTGAATTTTAATTCCGCTGCAACAAACAACAAACAGGAAGAACGAACTATTGTCCCTACGCAACAAAAATAAATTGTTTTTGAAACTTTGTGTACACATCGATTTCTTACAATATTTTAATTATTGCTCTTAAGATAAAGCTTTACTAGTAGACTAGATAGTATCTTTAAAATCTGTGTTTATTTTCAAATTTATAAGAGAATCGAATATTGAAAACAAAAACTGTATTTTATGGCATAACTTAGTTTGAACAAGAGTTTTTTTTTTCAAAATCGCTAGAACAACTTGATTTTAAAAATTAATCAAAGAGTGAATTTCAGACTGCGAAAATAACAAGAGAATAATATTGTTGGTATTTCTAATATTTTTTTCAGTTTTATATCATTTTTTTTTAAAGAAAATTCTCTTGTATTAAGCAAGTGAAATGGATCCATTTCTAAAACGATTTTTTTTAAATACACTCGAATTATTTCCCTCTAGAATCAATATCTCTAATATACATTGACGCATGTACGCTCTTTGTGGAATATTTTGAGTTTTATGCTGCAATCCTCTTTTTCCTTTAGTAATCGCTCCTTAATATTAACTTCCAAAATCTTACATAATTAATTTTAGGAATCTCAGCAAAGTTTACAAAAGAGCTAGATATTATTTTTGTATTATTCATCAATTAAGGCTTCAGAGGCAATTTTAGGTCTCATACTGCAAAATTAAATTATTAATAAATTTACAGCGTCATACTATGTATGTATATTGTAATGATTTGCTTTAATTTTTTTTTAAAGATATTTTTCAGACATCCCGCGAAGTCGAAGAAGATTTGGCTAATCATCGCACAACAAAATGTGTACTCTGGTGCAACGACAATAAATCTAAACTTCGAAAAATAAATTCAAATATCGAATTTCAATTGCGAGTACAGGAGTTTGTGGAGTTGGTCCGATTCAATAATCGAACGGAAGCTGTCCGACATGCCCGCAAATATTTCCCCGCATTTGATAAGACGCAATTAAATGAAATTTGCAAATGTATGGCACTTCTCGCTTATCAACCAGATACTCGTTAGTAAAGATCTTATGAAATATGAATAAGTTGGTGTTTCAAACAATTTATTACTACTCGGAATTTTTTGAATTTAGAAATTGATCCATACAAAGGCCTTTTCGATATGGGACGTTGGGATACATTGGTATTGAACTTCCGGAATGAGAATTATAGATTATTCCAACTTTCAACGCAGTCACTTCTCAGTGTTGCAGTTCAGGTATAAATTTTGTTACTAAAAAAAATAATCTTTCAATTATAAATGTTGCTCAAAATTTTAGGCTGGTCTTTCAGCACTGAAGACTGCCCAGTGTTACTCACCAACATGCAAAAACCTTAATTGCCCCGTCTGTCAGGAGGACTTGAACCAAATTGCCATGACGTTGCCATTTTCTCACTGCGTTCAGAGTCGTCTGTTTTGCAGGTAAGGGTTTCTTGATTCAAAACTTTTCAAATGTATTTTAAAACCTGAAATTGTTTAAGGATTACCGAGCTGCCATTAAACGAACACAATCAACCAATGATGCTTCCAAACGGTCAAATCTATGGCCAACTGGTATGACTCACTGAATAATATGATCTTTAGATTGAAAAGTTTCAAAATACATTAAATACTTTCAGGCAATTCCTAGAATAACAGATGAAAATGGCACAGTTGTTTGCCCCGTAACCAAGACAAAATTTTCAAACCCGAAAATCGAAAAAGTGTTTTTCATGTGAATAACATGTTCCATGGATAAATCTTCTGAATTTTACTTTATTCACTTATGGAAATATGTATTCTATCTTTTAAGAATTCGTTATGTTTGATTAACTTTTAAATTTTAAGTTTTACTGTATATTTAACTTAATATTATTATATTTTTGTATGTTTAAGATTAAACCAAACCACAATGAATCGTTGGTTATGCATAAAAAAAATTTACCCTTTGAAATCACTCAATGAATTTCATGAAAAAATATATTTTTATTAATACGTAATGATAACAAAAAATATCAAAATTCATAAAAAATGAATTGCTGCTAACTATGTATATCTTTGAATTACTACCGATATAAAATAAATTAAAAAAAAAAATAGTTTAATATTTTCTTTGATCCATTACAGTAGAGGAAATATTTCCTCTTTCTACTGGAAAACAATAAATAACGTAGTACATACATTTTTTCGGAATTCGAACGATAAAGCTTTCGAATGGCATTTTAGGTTGAAGCCCTATTTATTGAAAATATTTGTCCCAAACCCTTAAAGTAGAATTGCAAAAAAAAAAATATTCTTAAATGCCTTTGAAACCATCCATCCAGATCCTGACAAAGGAGGATTTTTATGCATTTACGAATCCTTGATTCTTTTCCTTTGGGGAACTAACTGGGCAATACTAACTTAAACTTCTTTTTATCTATATCTATGTTCGATTGACCGTTAATTAGAACAGGAGGCTATCGCGAATAAAATTTCACAGTAACCTTCATCGAAAATTGGGCACAGCCGTAACTTTCCACTTCTCCTTGTAAAACTGAATTCTTTTTTTTTTTTCTTCAGAAACATGTTGCGAAATTCACTTCCTTTGTTTTACTTTGCAGATACTTCGTTTAGGAATTTGGCTTATGATACAAAAAAATGAGAACACAAAATAATAGTCGTTATATAAAGGTCATTCTTGAATTTTTACAGACTTTTTTATTTTTTTTTTTTAAATCCTGGTATTTCTCCCCTTAATTTTAACATCATTCTTCATAATTTCAAATATTTTTGTGTGCAGTAGGTTTTTTTTAGCTCGCTGATAATCAATTAAGATAATATGTGTATTCATGCAAAGGTGTCAAGTCATCGTTAAGGTTGTAAAAATTTGCATGTATACAAAGTATACAACTTTACAAAGTTTACGATGAATTTTACGGTTTTTTCATGAATCCAAATGAATCTGAATCTAAAAATTCATTTTAATGTTTCTTCATTTTTTGTTTAAAAACATCCCTAAAAAGTGCAATGTCTACATAAATATTAAGTAAAAATTCATGAAATAAATGGTTATGTATATATTATTTGGTATATTTAGTTTCAAAATTGGTATCTTCATGCCATAAATAAATATGTATGTTAACATGTTTATATATAAAATTTGTATCTTCTACAATACATAATAATGTATATTTTAAAGTATACCTAATTCATAAAAAAAGATTACGAATATTCTTCTTTTTTTCTTTCAACAACATTTCTCTTCATTGTAGTCTTATTAAAAAATACAAAACTGTAAAAAAAATATTTGGATATCAAAAAAAAAGAAAACATTTAATTATTAATATATTAGTAGTTTAAATGTTTTTGTATTTCTTTTTTGCTATTGGTATAAAAAATCCAAAGTTTTGCTATGGGATTATTGTCTTTGTTTAAATATTATTTTAATTCTTGTATGTGTATAAACACATTTTAAATTCTTTTATTATTTGAAATATTACAAATATGTTTTATGGTAGCTATTTTTTATATTTTGAAAATCTGTATTTTTAATTTTTTTTTTTTTAGAATGATTACTGATTGGTTCTTGCTGGTATGCTTTAGTAAATTTCAAAAGTGTTATTATTTTTAAGATACTTTCATTTCAGATGAGTAGAATAAGAAAGTAATAATTAATTAAGTGTACTCGAAAATGTTTATAAGAAAAAGTTAAAGCCATTAGTAAAAGGCTCAATTTGAATAAGTGTATTTATTCATTAGATTTCTTGTGGATTTTATAGGTATAAGAAAAAAAAATATTGCTTTTATTTTAGAATATTTTATTTATTTTGATTGTTCTAACTACATTGTAAACAGTTTCTGCATCTTAACAATTACCTACATTGACTTTTGAATGTACTTAGCGAATGCGTCTATTGAAGAAAAAAATAAATACATTATTTTTTGTATTGTTTTCATTTTTCTTCTTTTCATTTATACCCTTTGTATATGTTTGAATTACTGAAATTCATTCGTTAAGTTTTTATCTTAAACTTTTGTAAATATAAATAAATAAGTTATTTATTTTTTGGGACTTTAAAACGAAAAATAAATCAGATTTCCTATCCAAACCAAAAGCAAACACAAAAAAATTATCAAGGAAATAATAAGATGCGCTTTTTAAGTTGGTATATCCGCTTACTTCAATAGAGAAATCAAATTGATTCAATGAAAAAAAAACTATTAACAATTTAATTGAGATTTAAAGATGCTTAAGAGTTCTTAACACAAATTTTTCGAAAATCAATAATTTGTATTAGTAGGGATATTTTGTTTTGCTTGATTGAGGTAACCAAATGTATTTTCTGATGGAAAAAAGGAGAACTAAAAACGATTAATGTTGAAAAAAGATATATATTTTGGAAAAAAAAAACAGAGCTAATAAGCAATATTATTAATATTACAATGGGCTTTCATATAAATTTTGTTCGAAATCGAAAATACATTTCTAAATCAGAATTTTGAGAAAACGATTTGAATTATATGTACTTACAAACGCGCAGGCCGTTTGATAAATGAGTAAAAGAAGTTTTTCCGTAGGCTGTACGTCAATTCACATTCTCCATCAATCATTAAGTAATTAATATCTTGTTTCGACCATTTTACGAAAAAAAAACTTACTCTTATTACTTATAGTCGCAAGTAAAAAAGCACTTACGAATAAAAAATGTTGATTTTTGACTTGGTACCTATATTTACAATTGTTTCAAAGAAATGTATGGAAAGTAAACATTTATAAAATGTTGAGCTATTTAAATATTTTTATACTATATTTTAAATCATTTATTTTTATATAAAACAATAAATTCTCAAATTTAGCTTGCGAGTTTAATATTGAATGGTAACCTGCGTGGCCATTCTCTCAAAAACGCATAGGTAATTTTGGTAGAATGCTTGGTTTTAAGCATCTTTAAGTCCCAAACAAACATAATCTATCATAAAAACCTTTGAACGCGACTTTTTCTTTCTTAAAGAATGGTTCAATAGGCTAACTATAGTATATGTTTATCATGTCTTACTTTCTTTTCATTTATTCAGTTAATATAAAATGTACCCAAGTTAAGAAAATTAGGCCTGGAAACAGGTTAGGAGTCAAAAATAGGAAAATGTAAGATTGACTTTTTAGAAATATTTGGTTATTTTATAGATTTTCTCTATTGTGTTTATATACAATGAAATATGTACCTATAAGCTAAGTTTCAAAATGTAAAGTAATGAGTGATGGTTTAAATAATTTTTAAAGGCCTTGCAAAATATTCTAAATTAATTAGAAAAAAGTTTATTATTCCTTAAGTTAAATTTTATGTTTCTTATTTTGATTTCTTTAGTGCGTGAGTAATAATAGGTGCCAGCAAAGCTAGTTAATTTTAACTTGTCTTTTAAGCCAATTACTAAACCAAAAATATATATTAAATCAGTATGTTCAATTTTAAGTTTTGAAGGGAGGAACTTTTTATGTTTATTAAAAAAATTATTGAATTTCTTTTTAATTTTCATAAATTGCATTTTATATGCTTAGAAAATGTGTAGATTAGTATTTTTTCTTTTTATTTTTGATTGTTTTTCAATTAATTTTACTTTTAACGATATGGTTTTAGTTTATTTTTCTATTTGTTTTTTATTTTTTTTTTATAACAAGCCAACAAATATTTTAACTATTATTATTAACAATAAACATTTTTTTTATTTTTATTTTAAATCTTATTATGATTGTATATTTTAAAGGTTAATAACAATATGGTAATATCCTATTAAAACTTACGTTCGCTTTTGAAATTAGGATTTTTGTATTATCTTTTGGACTTTTATATTTTCTATGTATTTTTTTTTAAATTTAAAACAAAGAACTAAGTTACTAAAAACTAAATTACATAAACATTCTCACACTTTCGGGTTAGAATATCTCAAAAGCCGTGGTTCGGGTTCTAGATAAAAGTAAAATATATTTTTTATTTTTGAAAGTCTGAAGAAAGATCAGGAACCTGAGATGTGACCAAAAGTTTGTATACTTGTAAATAAAGTTATTGTTTATTGGGTATAAAACGTAATAATCATATAATACAACCTCAGATAATTTTAAAAGTTAACTAAAGACAATGTCTTAATTGTCTTACAACGAAACAAATTGTTCATATTTTAACGGCTAAAATATTTTACCACACTTAAGTGCTATCAGCACTTGGCCTGCAAGTCAATAACTTGTGTTCATACATTATTTTGAATTCTTTATAATGTTGCAAAAATTAGTTGGTTTTACAGATAACTTTATAAAAACTTACATTATTTCCTATCGTAACAAAAATAATATTCAAAAAAAAAAATGTTTAAAACGCAGATATTTAAAAATATAAATACTATAAACATTTGAAAATTTATCAGTATTTTTGACTCTCTTTTTTTTAAATTTATTTTAATATCTTGGTATAGAATAAAATCATTATAATTATATAACCTTTTTCTTTGTTTCAAAAAAAGAACAAAAGAAAAATATTTGTAACCCCTAAAAATAATATTTAGGTGATGTTGTGTGATACTTTCCAAACATTTCAATTTAAAACCGTGAAATCAACAATAAATTTAACTTTTGTGGATTTAACAAGAATATTTTTTTTTCTTATTATCTCACGACTATGTTAGTATAAAAATTATAAGGAAAACATGACTCAAAAGCTTACCTTTTTTATACAAAATTGACGCTTGTCAAAAAGTCAACAAAAAAAAAGTTCTCCTACCTCTCACTATGATTTCATATTGATTAAAATGAACTTATTTTGCTTGTATTTGTTTAAAGTTTTTAGTGCAGTTTATTACGGAGGGAATGTCTCTTTCTAATATTACAATTATTATTTTTTTAACGAACCAGTCCGTTATGATATCGATCCACAACGCATTTTCTTGATTCCAGCTTTTTTTTATTACAGCGCAAATATTGAATCGAGAAACATTACACAAAAACCAAAACACTATATGATTAATACACTGAATGCTAGCATTCTTTTTATTTTTAAATCAAAATAATTATCAAAAATTAAAACTTATAAGAAAAAGAAATAATCTTGGTTTTTATTTGAAAATACATCAATCAAAACAAAAAAAATATCATAGTTATAAATTATTCAAATGTTTCATAACCAGAGACAAAAAACACGCGGTTATTAAATAAAAAATATTAATAATCCAAATATAAAGTTGCTTTAAAGTTGGGGTATACGTAGTGAAAAATTTTGCTAATAATAAAAACATTATCAAAATTAATAACTGTCAATTATTATCTTAAGGGAACTATTCTAAATGAAATACAAAGCAACAATTGAATATTAAGCCGTTATATTTTTTTTTTTTTAAATAATATAAAATTTAATAAATCAATTACAACTACACAGATATTTATATAAACTTTGTTGTAAAAGAAAAGGATTACTTAAACAATAATTTTAAGCATAACAAAAGAAATCAATTCACACAAAAATCATAACGTGTTGTCCAAAAAAATTGTCTAGCACTATAATAGAACATTTCCAGTTTTTGGTATAACAGAACATTTGAATTCATTGGAGCATATTCATAAAAACTATTCAAGCAGTTATTATTTAACAAAAAACCTTCACCTTTATTGTGGTTGTCAGTGTTTTTAGCCATTAATTTAAGGAAGATAGCAAAATGTGCGATATGTAAATAAACATGAAATTTAATAACTTTAATCGATGGAGGATTTAACATAAACATATCCAAAGTCCCCCAATGCATAGGTGCATTTTAATAAGTATTTTTTTGGTAGAATATAAGCAAACGACACATTGTCTTAGGGTACAGTTCAACGTGTTTTGCTAAATAAATAATATCAAATAATAATTGATTAAATTTAATTTCCAAAAAACAACCTTAGACGAAAGGTATATTTACGGAGTCATTTAATTATTGGTTGCCATAGTGTTTTAAACATTTGTAGCAAAATGTTGTGATTGTATAAATTTACTAACGAAGGTTATGGTAATAAACCCAAACCTGTTTTTAAACTTAAAAAGAAACACTCTTTCACTTCATAAATTTTTATGGATTCTTTTGATTTTTATGAAAAATTAAACTCTTATTCCAAGTTTCGCAAAATTACTACTAATTAATGCATTTTTGTCACTATTTTACCGGTTATACTCACGAATAAAATCATAATTTCGTAAAGAAGAATAAATCTTATTTAAGGTGAATAATTGTTTTGCTTTTAGTCTCATTAAATTGTACCTTAAAACTTAGATTCTTACCTAAATTCTACCTAGGTACTTCAGTTTGATAAACTTGCATCATTGGGTACGTTGATCAGCATGAAATCCTGCACCGAAATGAAATAATTACTTAACTGAATTAACTAACTGTTTGCACATCAGACCCTATCTTTCCTAGACTGTATCCAGAAAATTGACAAAAACATTATGATAACTCCATAAATTAATCGTCTCCAGGGGCACTGGGTTTGCATTTAAATAAGCCAAATTCGACCTCATAGGAGCAGTGGATAATATTTAGGGTTTTCAATTTTCGAAGACTGAAAAAATTCAAAGGCAATTTTTAACCATATAGCCAAACTATTTATGGCTACTAATCAAAAATCAGAATCAATAAGCTAAAAATTGAATTCAACTATGATAAGTTATATGACCATTTCGAAACAGTTTGAAATTTAATTGTTTTTTTTTTTGTTTTCTTAAATCTATTATATTATAAAACTTTTCCCATATTTTTAAGCAGCGAGATACTCTTTTACCCTAAAATTATTCAAATGTTAAACCAAAAATCTTACACACGATACAAAAAAAAATTAAGTTAACAAGTCTTTGCATTTTATAGTACACAATTAATATGAAACGTTTTGTACTTATATACATTTTTTTTATATGTTTTGGTGGTTGATATTAATTTTTTTTTGTTTTTCTGTTTTTCTGTTTTGAAATATTATTTACTATATTTTTATGTACAGCTTAAGATGCATATAATATAGCATGTAAAAGTTCCATAGGATAGAATTTGTTTCTCATTTAATTTCTTCATTCGAAAAAAATATTATTACTTTAATTGTTTTGGTACTATAAAGATCTTTAAGTTAGAGAAACAAAAACGTCTTTGATTTTACCTATTGTCTTCAGTCATGGTGATAAGGACTATTATATGCAGCTTAATCTAACAATGATATTATGAGTTTGTCTTTTACAGTTCTGTTTTTTGTTAGTTAGTTAATTAAAAAATATATATTGTTTAATGCATATTATTATGCCTTGCTTCGAGCAAAATCTGGTGATTGTATTTTTGTTTGTTATTGTTGTCTTGTTTAACTTCATGTAATACTTTCTGCTTGCGGCATTATGTTGTTTTTCCAGAGTAGTTCATTAAAAGCTAATATTTGCCACAATTATTGGAAAGACCATAGTAGAGGTTATTCCAATGAAAATTCCAGTAATCAACATAGCTGCTGCAAACATTCCAGCGGTTACTTGATGTTTCTGAGCAACGGTTTGTGGAGTGTACATCATACCGAGTGAACTGAGTAAAAGAAAATGATATTACATAGTTTAATATGGGAAGATAATATTCCAAAAACAAAATATTATATTATTAATTATAATCTTACCTAAGATAACCGGAACTAAATGACATTATGATAGCGATTATCCAATACACAAAATCATTTGTTATATAAACGGGCAGCAAACGTTCTACACCTTGGGGTCTGTAGTTACATACCAAAAACAAAGGCAGGAACACCACTCGTAGCACAACAGGGATCCAAAGATATTTTGGCGTTGGCTATAAGAAATATGTCAGGGAAATTAAAACTGTGAACTTTAAGAAAAATTACTATTTAAAAAGAAACATACCCATTGCACCCAAGACGTGCATAAGCTTCCAAGCATGGCAAAAAAGTTAAACGTCAGGAAACATGTAATTGATGTGTACAAATGGGCAGGGATAAAAAACTCGTTATCCGATGGTTTAATATCTTAAGACAGCAAAAAAAAAAAAACAATAGAAATCATAATATGTATTAAGTATACTAAAAAATATAACTAACCTGAATGAACGGCTGGAAAAACAGCCAGAGTAATAAAAAATACAAAAAACACATTAAACAATTGAGGGGATGCTTTTTTGAAAATGGCCCAATAAGGTGGTGGTGCACCCTTGTCGCTTACTGCAACTTGATTAGTCTCTTTCTCTCTCATTAGTTCATTGTATCTAAAGAATCTCTGGAATAAAAATAAAAAAACAAAAGTTTAGGAAGGATTAAACAAACACAAGTGGTTTCTTTTACTACAAACTTACATTTAATGGCAGTGCAAAATATGTATCGAAACATACAAGCAGGACGAACATTGCTGTTATAAAATAATAAATGGCGGCTGTTCTTTGTGAATTAAAAATCAGAGAGCTGCAAATTGATATAACTGAAGCAAAAAGTCCACTTATATTCGAACCCAAAACCACAGCTCCAGTGTATTTAATTGGCAGTGTTGCAACCATACCAAAAACAGTATTTTGGTAAATTCCATTAGCCACTGAAATGAGATTACAATAACAAATAAAAATAATTTTTTAAAAAATTTTTAAAACTATGAACTTTGGAACAGTGTTAAACTAGTATTATATAAAATCAAATAAAAGCACTACTGGATAGCACGAAAATGCTACTACGTTAAAGTGCCTTCCAATCAACAAAAGTAAAAAAAAAATGTATTACTTTAGTTCATAACATGACCTAAAAACAGAAGTTTGATATATGTATGAACAAAGATCTAGTAATTTGATCCATTGTATACGGATTTTCACCAATAATGGTTAAAATGTAATATGGCAATTTAAGTCAGGTCATGACTTCTCGGAATTTGGTACTTGTTCGTACCGCATCATTGAAGAAAAAGATCAAAAACGCACGCACTTTTTACAAAATAGTGCTATGTTGAAGCAATTTTTTTGGTTTCTTTGTTTTGACCACATTATTTATCTATGTCGCTCACATCTATTGCGAACGAAGTTGTAAAAGAGGATATACGAGTACAAAATATATTTGTGAAAGGAAGGGTTTAAAATAACTATTTTCAAATAGTGAAAGAATTATATTTCACAAATTACAACTGATATTGTTGTTCACGTACGTGTAAGGAAGTGTCCGCTTGAGATGATATACAACGTATGAAATTAAAGTCCAAGATCCACGGTCGTGACAATTTGTGGACTCTCAGCAAATATCTTAGGCTTGAACTTTATGTAATATTCAGAGAGGCACTGAACTAATCGAACGAAAAAAAGGCATTTTGTAATAAGCAAACCAAATATAATTTCATTTAGGTGATTTGTGGATGACTACTTTTTTCGACAGTTCCGAAAGATTTGCTTAGCAAATAAAGGATACCCTACACCGAACTTTTTCAAAGGCGGTACAAACAAGTATCCAATTCCGAGATTGATGATATAAATTAAGACCCAGAATATTTTTACAAGAATAATGAAGAAAAATAGGAATTAGTGTTGCAACTTACTATTTAGTATAACAACACATATCATTGTTATCCAAAAAAAAGCACCAGGCCAAGTTGCTGAATCTAACATCGCTAGCACCACAGTTACAATGAAGACACAAATTTCTATAAGGATACTCCAAACAATACGTTTTGTCAAGTCACCTCTAAAAGAAATGAGAAAAAAAAATTATTTAAATGTTTTTCTTTTAAGAATTTTAAGACTTACCCCATGTTAACGAAAACATTCAACCAATTAAACACTACATTTGGAATTTGTGAAGCAAAACCGATATAGGCTAAAAAGTTAGTTGAATAGGAAGCGTCTTCAGTTGTTGTTAGTGTAGTATTAAGTTTAAACTCTACAAAATACTGGATAAAGAAATATACATATTGTTTTTATGTTTTTCAATAAATGTAAACATCTTACACTTTTTGCTGTTATGAACATATTCCAAGGCATTAGGGTTCCAAGGCCATGCAGCATAAATATAAGAAACACCAATTTCCATTTGTCATAGGGCGGGCTAATTTCCATTTTAGCCCTATCCATTGTCATACCTTGAGTGATAATCAAATTAAAAAAAGGCAAATTACTACTTTGTATTTGTTTATGCCATCAATCAAATGTGAAAATTCAGCAATAAATTTTGTGCTGAGATAATTGAAAAAACCTCGCACGCCAATGATAGACTCAATTACAAACGTATAAATAATATATTATTTGATGTGTTTTATTTTTCTTTTTTATTTTTAATTGGATCAAGTTGCTTGTGGAATCATTATTAATTTTTATAGCTGACCCGAACACAAGTTCTTGCTTTAAACAGTCGGCATGCAGACTCTATAAATAATTAATAATAATAAAACAAACGAAATAAAAGCCATTCAGAAAATTTTGTTGCTTTGATTTATCTGGAAACCATATTTTTTTTTTCAATGCATTTTTTAATGATTTTTTAAAAACTAACAACAAACAACTTATCGGCTCCAAAATACTTTCAATTGAAGTAATTCTAAATTGTATGCTGATCTTCTTTCGATATTTTTTGAGGACAACCTGGCGAACCTCACAAGTGAACCCTTAAGGTAAAGCAGTCAAGTAAAAGCAGAAGAAGACTGAAAATAATTACTCTACGATGTAACATAAATTCAAAAATAGCGAAAAACAATTATAACACTAAAATACAACCTGATGGAGTAATATTGAACTGGATTCGAGTTACTTATGGCACGGTAGTTTGATCTTAAAGCTTTGTAGCGAGCGAGTACATTTTTTATTGGTATTTAATAGTTTTTTTTTTTTACAGGATTTAATTCAAGGCAAAACTTCTTGAAATTTATTTTAAGATATGGACTTTTCATATACAACGACTCTAATTTTTTGGTAGGTTTAATTTTTGAATTTGTGCGTCCGCTTTTTCAAAAGCTTACATATTTAAAAAAAATGCAAATGGTGTTTGAAATCACCAATGTATGTTCTTAGAGCAAACAAAATGGGAGGAAAAATTACCAATTATTTCTACACTCAGTCACGTCGTATAACTAGTATTTTTTATTTTATCTATTGGTGGAAATATGCTGTATTTAATAAAAATAAATATTACTACATTCTATGTTAAAATAATCTACTCCTGTGTAGATTGAATACATTTTCCAAAGTTAGACAATCGTCTTAAGTTAGACAAATTTTATAAATACGACCATTGATGTTTATTTATTTGAACTCACAAAATGAAAATTGATTCCTAATATTTATTACGATTCTGTTATCTTACTTGATCTCCAACCGGTCCGAATATTTTCCAAAATACGACCTCGAGTCATTTTACTTCATCAACTTCCTTTTCACAATAAATTCCTTTCGTTATGGATGGTTCTTCAATTTAAGAAATATTCTTATTGCAAATATTTCTCAAGTAAAAAAGAAGCAAGAAACAAGTTCGCACACCTTATTCCTTGGGTATTATTTTTATTTATGTATATTATTATCTTGTCGTTACTAAGTCACCAAGGAAATAAAACTAACATAGGGACACAAAAATAATCCTTTTTCGGGTGAGAATGTGTGTTGAAATAAAAATTAAAAATTACGTAATTTCTCATTAGACCAAACCCATTTGTATATTATGATTCAAGTTTTGTTCCACAGACGACGCACGACGCCAACAAACTGACCACAAAATCAGGATTCCTCTATTTCTCTTAAATTTTCGAAAAACCTGTTTCTTCCTGTCACATTGTGTTTTGTTTAGCTTACAAATGCCATTGTATATGCGGGATATTCATTGCTATTGCTATTTATTATTTTATTTTTGCTTCTTTTCTTACAATTCAATTCCCTCTCACATTATGGCTTTCGTGCAGAACTTTGGCACGCATTTTTTGCATTTAAAAGAAGCCCCAATAAATAGAAACCAATTAAAAGTCGAACGTTTACTTCGAAGCAAACCACAGTATATCATAATAATTAGTGATTTTTAGTTAGTTTTTAAAATGAATTATCACGTGATCACGTAGGGGAATTGTATTTAATTAGAAAAAGGATGATTTAATCATGATTTGACTGTGTAATACATAAGGATTTTTAAGGTAGAATAGATAGAAAAAATATAGCTTTGCATAAAACCAACTTACCCTTAAAATTAAGCTCATCATTTGGTAAGTTCCTTTGCTCCCATGATGGTGTGAGAGATACAGGCTTGTTACGATCATGAAGAAACGGAGATTTTTCACTATTGTCAGTATTGCCATCTGAAATAAAAAAGGCATAAAATAGTAATAATGCAAAATATTTTTATGTGTGTGTTTTCTTGTCTAGTTTGTATCCATTTAAGAAATAAGCCTTATAACACCCGAAGAAATACAGGTTCCGAAGACAATGAAAATTGTCTATAGTCTCAATTTAGTTCCTGTTCTTTCCACCTACATACCCTAGCCTTTTTTTACACCTTATGCAAATAACCCTGTATAATGTAACAAAACCATATACTTCCGTCAAAACTTAAAGTCCAAAATAGGTGAAAATCTATCTTCAACTACAAACAAACTAAACCAGGTTAGGGTAAGGTTTTTTTGTCCACTTGGGAACCACTGTGTGCCGGAGGCCTGGGATTATTGCACGGCAATAAAAATCGACATAAAAGCTGCCAAAGCTTATTGGTTTGTTTATTTACTTTTCAATTTATTTCTTAATGACCAACAAAATTGTGTTCCATTTCGCTTGTGACGAACTTAAATTACAGTAGTCTAGATAGTGGGAACAAAAAAAGATAAGAAATATGAATACTATAAGAATTTTGCCAAAACAAAGCATACATATGCCTTTAAATAAACTTATAATTATTTTTCATAATTACTTTAAAGGCTATTAATTTTGTACGGAAGAAGATAACGTTAATATGCTATTTAATTTAGCACTGAACATTGATAAACTAAGCCGCTTAATTGGGTAATTCATTGCTAAATGTGCTTTTTTGAAACAGAATCTTTCAATGTTTAAAGCACATTGAAATTTTTGTTATTTACTTGTAAGCTTTATGCAGTCTGTTAATGTTGTAGCTAGAATTTTTTTTAGAATAATAAATACAGGGGTTATTTGAAATAAAAATGCTATCTTGCATTAATATTAAACTTGCCTGTGTAGCTCTAAAGTCTAAATGAATGATCTAGAAAACTTTTTAAGAATGCCTCTAGGAATTAATCAATGATATAGAAAACGATGAAATTCCAAAGGTTAATTTCCACCAAGTAATAAATCCTCATTTTAATTATACCAGTAAAAAAAAAATAATTTAAAAACAGTTTCAAAAATAGCCTTTTAATTAAAAAATAAAAACTAATTATTTTTTTTTGCAAAATTTTAATACTTTATATTCTTTTCATTAAGCAAAAAAATTCGATCGAATTCCGTCAGAAAGCTTAAATGTAAGTTTAATAACGGGTTTTCGGAAAAAATAATTGAATTTATATTATGTATTAACTTATGTACAATTTCTTTTGTATAAGAAAAACATAGTACATACTATCATAGCGAGTATTTTTTAATGTTGCCCCGACCCTTGTGGTGGCGCTGCAAAATTTTAAGTGTAGAATTTGATTTGGGAAGTCTTTAAGCATCGGAAATGGGTAGTAGGAGCAAGAGGAGACTATTATTTGGATTATTGCAACCAAAAAAAATATCAACAAATATCAATTAAAGCCTCCACAAGCTCTCCGCTTTAACTTAACGAGGCATAAATAGCTTCATAAGAAACTCCTGATGACTGATTGACATCATTTAATACTGAAATGTCAATCGACAATGTGGCTAGACACTCAATCCACTTCTTTTTCTTAGAGCCGCAAATGCTCATAAATTAAATGGTTACCCTTCTAGGGTTAGAAATCGTATTCCAAGTAAAACTAACAAAATACACAAAAAATTGTTTTCAAAAAATGCCGAAAATCGCCTTCTGCCAGTTCTGAATAATATCTCAAGTTTGATTTTTCTTTTAAATCCAAATAGTACCCTAAAGTACATATAGACGCAGGTTAAAAATATCGCTCAACAGTAATATTATATAAAATATTACTGCAGGCCATTGCCATGAAATTAAACTAAAATAAAATTTATTATGGTCATTCTTCTAAAAAATAAACAATTAAATATTAAGATAAACACTATATCACAACGGCGCACTCCAGTGCCAATTGGGTCCACATGCTAGGTTGACTTGTGATCGCCATTTCTAAGATAAACACAAATCAACATCAGCTGAACAAAAAAAGATACAAGATAAACAAGAGTGCACTTTAACGCTTTTTTTAACTATTTTTATCTTGAACACACACATATATTCATAAATGATTTGTTAACATGCAACAGAAAATTTAGTAAATTCTTTATCAATTGAAAATTTAATCCGATCAATTTATTTTGATCTTTAATATGTGTACTGAGAGTTTAAAGCACTCTATGTAAGATTCGCTGTCGATTCGTTTTTTTTTAGACCCCTGGCATAGAATAATGTATTTGACTGGAGTTGTTTTTTCAGTAACATTCATATGTGACCAAAATTAAAAACCGATTTTATCATACATTTCATACAATAGACAAATTTTTTGTATATGTCTTAATTTCATAAAGTCGTTATGGAGTGTTACAAAACTTATTTTTGATAGATATTAATGGTGCCTAGTTCTTGGTCAAATGCATTTGTTTTTGACATTCAACCCAAAATTGATGTTAACAACGATGTTGTGTAATGAATGATATAAATCTGTAAAAAACATTTTTTTCAAAAGCGATATAGCGGTAGGCCTTTGGCTCATATTCATACTTGTAAATAATACTTACGAGTTCAAACAAAAAGTTATTGGCTTGCATAATTTATCGCTCAAAAGGCAAAAGCTCAAGTCGACTTGAGATACTTGGCTTGCATAATTTTATGCTCAAAAGGCAAAAACTCAAAGTCAACTTGAGATACTTTATCCTTTGAGCCGAAAATATGTAAAGTCAATTAAGTCGATTTAAGATGCTGTGTCCTTACTTATTACAGTTTAAATATTTTTCTGAGAGTTCTTAGTCATTTAAGCAGTAGCACTAATGTTTTAATACGAAAACAAACATCAAAGTCATGTATATATACATATATATATGAATGTGAGTGAAAGCGTTTCCGATGCATATGAAAAGGGTCGTCCTAACGCAAACAAATTTTTTGTTTCTATACATATAAAACAAGAGGAGTAAAAATTCAAATTAAAACTGTCTTGCTAAAATACGAAACTTCAAGTCCGTAACGTAAAGCAAGTATGAAATTATGTACGAACAGCTAACATTACGGCATAGTTGACTGTAAGGCTGATTTTGGAAGTAATGTTTGAATTATTGATGAACTTCTAAAAAACCTTACAGGCATAGTTGTTTAATCGAAACTTTTCACTAAATGTATTATATGATTTTAAATGTACAGCTTTTTTGAAAACTCGCGAAATTTGAAATTTTTTTTCATAGTCACTTTCATCACTGTTGGAGATCATTTTTTTTTATAAACACGTCACCTAAGCACTAAATTCTAACTACAAATAAGTCTTAATTTTCCAGTACATAATGTATTTTATTTGATTAATCTGTATGCTCCTAACAAAGTGATAATTTCATCAACAAAACTTAAGTATTTTTATGAAACAAAACAGTTTACCAAAGTTTTCATTCATTCTAAATTCTTTATTAAACAAAAATTACATATAATATTTAATAAGTAACAAGGGGAATAGGACCTAGAAATTGTTTTGTTAATTTGTCTTAAGAACTCGTTACAGAGGAAAAAAACATCTATTGCTATATCAATAGAAAAAAAAACAACTTTGTTATCAGCAGAACTTTAACCCCACTTATTATGAAATTACCACATACTGAGCTAGTTTCATTGAAAATAAGGTTCTCCCTCACTCAATGAAATTTAAATGCTTCAGATGTTCTTCTCCCTGGATTTTAAATACAAGTGACAAGCAATTAATTTATGCGGCTCACGTTCGGATTTTTATTTCTTTTGCATGGATGAAAACAATCGGAAAACATGTTCAATAAAAGTAAAAAAAAACATATCATACTCTTTCGTTTAACTTGAAGTAACTATCCAAATATATTTGCAATTAAAATAACATAGACAAGTAATTTAAATACGACGCCGACGTGAAAGAATTTTTAAGCATTAAAACTGAATTCTACTTACTTTTGATAATTTGTGGTAATGGCTGATTCCCAGTTAACAACTGTTGCTGTTCTCTGTGGTGCGACATTATTAAAAAATGATTGCTGAAAATAATAAATATAGATTTTTAAATTGAATTATAAATTAATTAAAAAAAAATTACCAATCACAACCAAAAATACACTCAAATGGCAGAAAATTTTAAATATTTTAATCGATTAGTCCGCGTGAGATTAGAAAATAAAGGCCTTTTTAAAAAGAGAGATTAAAATATTACTTAATCGAAATTAAAATTAATGATAACCAGGGTGCTATATAATTCACATTGACGCGAATAGTATTCCACACTTGTTCCACACTAAAATATCTAATCACAATGCCGCCAGTTCGTTAATTTTCTCGTTCTCTTTAATTTTACTTGGCTCTGCGAGTCGTGTATAGTAATTAACAACTCCATTCGGATGATGATAATGCAAAGTGGAAAACAAAACACTAAAATGCATACGAAAATACAATAAAAAAAATCACCCACTGTCTGATTGGCTTGTGATTCGTTTTAGAATTTATTTGTTCATTTTATTTTGAGTAGAATTATCTTGTCCACCACAATGCATGAAA
This sequence comes from Syrphus vitripennis, assembly GCA_958431115.1. Taxonomy (NCBI): domain Eukaryota; kingdom Metazoa; phylum Arthropoda; class Insecta; order Diptera; family Syrphidae; genus Syrphus; species Syrphus vitripennis. The sequence continues at coordinate 34,538,756 of OY288108.1, forward strand.
AATATAATATTTTATTTTCGGTACGCAGCACAAAGTTAACTGTTGATAAAAACTTATTATCAATCACAGATTGTAGACTGGTATTAGAATTAATTTTTTTTAGTCAAGAGGATAGAACAACACTGCTAGTTTGAGTGGCGCAGTTTATGTTATCTTATGTTGCTCAGACATCTTCTTTCATCCGACTACATGTCGATGAGTAATTGATACCTAACCTTGTCTGACATTTCATTAATTATTCATTTAACCCACAGAGCAATAAATATTTACTTTGGCAGTGGAAGACGCCGCTGGCTCACTGAAACCCGATAAAAGAAGGCGCACTGTAAATAAGAACTCGGAGATAAAAATAAGCAAAACTAAGAGAAGCCATTGACATTGAGGAAATTAACAAACAAAGTTCTCAAGTGTGTTATTGTAATGCCAATTTGATTTAAATTAAGTGGATATGTCGGTTTTTGTATAACAACGTTAAAGAATCATATATTTTAATTGCAAATTGTATAGAAACATGTTGTATGATAGATAGTTTATGATTATTTGGAGACACTTTAAGAAATATATACAAACAATATTATTAATGTAATTTAATTACGAACGATAAAGTTTAATTTGCCCCTAAAAATATAGATAATAAAAACCTAGGAGCATCAAGTTAAGGTAAACGCTATACGTATATTGAATTGGATTCAATATTTAAACTGATCACAAATGTTCAATTTTTTTTTTAATGTTTGGCTTTCCTATTTTATATGATTAAAACTTTAAGTTAAATAAAACTAATAGCCTTCAAAGTTATAAATAGAAGAAAATCTTTAAGTTTTAAATAAAACCTTAGAAACATTTAAGTTATTCCTCTAGAATTGCAATCTAATATCATTATTGAATATAATAAAAAAAGAATAATTTTTATAAATATGTTAACAGTCTATTGCCTATATTTCAGCCATTTAGTCAATTATGTATTTAATAATTGCAAATGCTTTAACATTTGATAAATATAAAAAAAAAAAAATTATTTTGAAATTAAAAAACATGATTTTGAACTCAAATAAATTAAAACATTTTTCTGGTACAAAAAGCATGAAAATCATGCTAAAACATGATTTCTGGCAGCCCTGGCATTTGATCATGTCAAGAATTTATTATACTATACTGAACAAAGTATAGTGAATGAAGGATGCTATTAGTTCAATATTAATTTAGTTATATCGTCTATCAAGTTACATGACTTCGAAGAGACTGCTAAAGTTTATGTATTCAAGCATGTTTTTATTTTTATCGTGTAAATAATTTATAAAATTTAGCGGATCAGTACCACACCCGTCACAATTGAAAAACCCCAGTGTAAATAATGTATAAATACTTAATTTTTTTATATCGGCATGAATCTATGATTTTGATTTATAAACAAATATATTCATTGCATTATATTATTTACATTTTTGGCATGGCATTCGAGTTAGATGTTTTACTTGGATGGAATTATCCGCTTTCGTTGATAGTCAAATTTAAACACATGATAAGTGAAGAAGGCTTCACATAAACTATATCCATAATTAATTTTTAAAGCGGATGTAAAAAGGTCGACGTGGTTTACTGGTACAATTTAAAGGAGAATGGGCAATAATATATGGGACCTGGTCTACCTGGCGTCCAGAAACGAGACCTATGAAAATAATTAGGTACTATGGAGCGTACCAGCGTAACAGTATTTTTTTTGTCCTAAACAGTGGGAGATGGCTTAAATAAGCGACCAAAAACTAAGAAAAACATAGTTTACAGTTCTGTGTCCCTGTCCATATTCAAAAATGAAGATCATGAGCTAAGTTTTCAAACATACTATACATATATGTCGTTTGTGGACTCTTGACGCACAACTAATCCCATTACCCATTCATTTAATTCGTTAAATCAATTTAAAAAAAGTATAATTTTCTTATTGTAAAGCGCATTTACGCCAACCATGACAATATTAGCTATTATTGGCCATTGGTATAAATGTTCATTTATTTTGAGATCTATTCAGTTCATCGAAAGTGTCATTTCAATGGAACACTATTGCAATTAATTTTTGATCTAATTGCATCTTTCATGGCTTACAGCTTTGTGTCCATACAAATAAATGATGTACTAGGGCTAAGCATTTCATTCAACGAATTATATCTCATTCGTGGACGCTAGGTAGATCAAAATGCCCATTTTCTAAAAAAAAAATTCAAATTTTTTGTGTTAAATGTTTCTGTATAATTTTCGATACGTTTGTATATTAAAAAAATTAACCTAGCGCTCTTAAGTTTAAGAGCCTATTAACTAAAAATAACAACCACCATTACCAGCCTATATTTAAAGAAAATCTGTAACCGACCAGACCGACTGAATTGCGGGCCTGACTTTTTTCGTCTCCCCTATCATAATAATGTCAAGTTTATTCAAAATTTAAATTGAAAAAAATTGACAAATGAATCTCTATTTTTTAACAAAAACTTTCATCACATACCTACTGTGTATCTTGTATCTAAATAGGTACATATTTATACATAAATTTCATGAGAAAATGTTCATTATACCTAATCATTAAAATAATAAACCAATTTAGAAACGACCGGCAGAAAGACAACATTCGATGTAAACACTATGAACTCAGAAAAATAAACTATTTATGAATAAATTAAGCTTATACTAAGTTCCAACGTCCTATTACGTGATTCTACGTCACATTCATGTGTAAAATTTGAGACGGGAGAACTTCATGAATCAACATCACACACAGAAACAGAGACCCACATGGAGAACGGAAAGCCTCATTTAATTGAATTAACGCAAATGATAACTGAATTACGAGTATGAAAGGTTTGGTAAGGGCGCAGTTTCTTGTTATTTTTAATTTTTTTTTTACATACGCTCAAGTCTGCGGGACTATGTCCAAAAACAAAATTCCATCCAAAGGCCAAGTCATTGAATGGGTGTCGCCTACGCCTTTAACGAGCACATTTTTCCACTCCACTGGAAAATGTATGGGCGGCCTATTGAAGGCATATTTTCCACTCTTTTTTTTTACTGATGAGGTTAGAATTTATGAACGAAAAAATCAATTTCACGCTGTGTACTTGAAAATAGAATGTTCTATAACAAAAAAAAAAGTTTACAATCATAAAAGGGGAACCATCTACATACTCCTACATAAATAACATTAGTCGTTGACTCTTCCCTTGGCCAGGAGGAATTCCCACGTCCCACTAATAATCCAATTGGATGACAAACATTTATTTATATAAAAATTATCGTAACTTCGATTCGATTATGTGAGACAAGAAAGCAAGGCAAGAGTGGCGGAGTCTTTCTTTGGTTTCGGGGCATTTTGCTCGCTGTTGGGAAGAAACTTCTCTGGTGTTGTATAGTGTACTTACCTTTTTGATAAATATTTTAAATTAGGTACAAATTATTGTTAGTTTAGTTTCACTTTAGAAGGGTATCACTCCATTTAGTCAAAGTAAAGATATTTTTATTTTTTATTTATAAAAAAGTATAAACATGTGGCGAGGGAATCTAGTGGCGAAAGCCGACCAAACCAAGATCCAAGAAAAACCAAGAGAAATTTCAATTAAAACAAAAAAAACAAAGGTTCTCTCTTTTTGGTAGACGGAATACGGAAAATGAAAATGAATATTGTTGTTTTTGTTGTTGGTTGTGCTCAATTTGACAGAGAAGAGTTGGAATATAAATGTAGTGGTAATGTATATTGATGAGGATGGTTTGTAGTATTGGTAAATGAACTTTATAAATATGTCAAAAAGTTCATTCTAAAGCTGACCATAAACGAATAGCCAAATGACTCGTCGAATTGAATCTTGTGATTTGACAAACTCAAACTTAAGCGCCATTCATATGAGCTGCGACCTGCGTCTGCGAATTGCAAATGGTCGCAGAGTTTGACATTTCATTCATATGAGTGGTCGCAGACAGCTGCGAACCAGACAACACAAAAGCAGACAAAAAACTTTTTTTGAGGTTAAGCTCATGCGAATTATTTGGTCGCAGCTCTGTGGAATGCGTCTTGGTTTTGTGGACTGCGAATTCACATTTGTTAGTTCGCAGTTCGCAGTTGTTGGTCGCATGGAATATATTGAAATGTGTTTTATTTGTAGTTTTAACTAATTATACGCATTATTTTTTATTTAAATTTGTAAATATATTCATTCATTCACTTAATCAAACAGTTAAAAAAAGAATAAGTTGATATTTGCTTTAGAAAAAGCTTTAAAAGAATTATTCGCAGACGCAGGTCGCAGCTCATATGAATGGCGCTTTACAGGGCGATTCTGACAAACCTCACAGAAACCTTACAAGTTAGTCAAAACAGCCTCACATAGTTCTGACCTCCTTCTAAACTGGTCACAACTTCTTTTTTGAGTTTTTTTTTTTAATTTTAAGTTGTGTGTTCCCATCTTACTATTTTGTTTGTTTCTGTTTTCGAATTTTCAGAGCTGTGCTTTATTATCTGTTATCGCGATCTGGATCTAGATTATCTTTTAAACGCAATACAAAAACAATTTGGGATCCTGCTTCCTATCTGGATCTATTTCAAGATCCAAGAATTAGTTTGTAGGATCTGGATCGCTTTATTATCACAGTATGATTCATAGAGATCTTGGTCTATAATAAACGCGGCTGAGGTTTCAAGATCCAAGAATTAGTTTGTAGGATCTGGATCGCTTTATTATCACAGGATGATTCATATAGATCTTGGTCTATAATAAACGCGGCTCAGGTTAAAGAGTAAAGGCTTGCCCAGACCAATGCGGTAATATAACGCTGTCCAGATAGAAAGTCTTTACTGAAGCAAATGTACAGATATAACAGTTACCTCCACTACTTGTCATTTGCACTTATGTTTTATCGACAGCATTTAAATGCGAACGTTCTCACACTAGAACCGAAATGCGGTAATTTCGCAAATTACGAAAAAAAGGTGAGGTATTTTCATTTGATTGCTCATTGTTGTTTTCACTTTCTGTCTCACATGTAGAAATTTTATATTTTTGAGACGGGTTCTCAATCGAATCCAAATTCATGTTTGACTGAATGCTGTCACCCAATTTTCGAGATAATTTCATGCAAATTTCGATGAAATTATCTCATTTGGAAATGTGAATTTGTATTATTTGGGAGCTAATTAGGAAATTATGAACGAAATTATGAAATTGGCATAATGAAAATGAGCTAAAACTTCATGGCGGTATTTTACACAAACTATTATGAATCTGAATATTTATAATAAAAAATTCATAGGATTTATGCCTTTAAACGACGGTTTTGTATGGAAAAATCGGCATTTTAATACTCAAAGCCTGATACATTTTTAAAAACGACTTGTGCAACCGGCTGTTAGTGGAATAATTCTTAACAGTCTATTTATAAGATTTCACTTATACCCACTTCAACCTCGGAATAGTTTATATACGCCGAAGCACAGCATTTAAGACTTCCCAAACAATGCGATACCGGTGCGAAACAGTCTTGATTATATCCATGCATATTATATCAAAATGCTTTATTATTTTAAAAAGAATTCAAAATGCTTCTAAAGTATAGAAAGACTTCATGAATATTACAATATTTTTACTGATTATTAAAGATTGCATTAGTAAAGAGTTCAAAAACCCATGTTCTCCAGCTTGCTCGTAACTGTCAACGCCCCAAATGCAAATAAGAATAGTGTGGTTGCAGCTTAACCCGTATTCTTTTATTTCTCAACACATCCCTCATTTAGTACCAAATAACTACATTCAACACAAAACAAAACCATCCAACACCAAATATCTCCCTAATGAACGCAGTCACACCATCAAATTTTCAAACCAAAATCACTTGCTGAATACACAATAAATCGGTTTTTGGTCTTTGGCCGAGTTGTCGTCGTCGTCGTTGTATCGCGGAATGCATAATCGCGTCATTTCTGTACTAAAAAAATTCTCTACTTTTCCGCCATTTTGAAAGCTGTGAGTGGGGATTCATGTTTTAAAGGGACGCGTTACTTCTGAAAATTTATCAAAAAATTCAATTTTCCACCACAAAAATCGTCAAAAAAAATAACAAAATCAACAAATAAAACAATTTCACATCCAGTGCTTATCGATAGGTGTTAATGTGCATAAAAAACGTCTAGATTTTCCTATAAAAGATAAAGAAACTCTGATCGAGAAAGAAAGAAAAAAAAATATATCCTCCGAAAAAAAAAAATAAGAAAATCAATTCGGATCGGACGGTGAGTGTAATTTTTTTTGTTCTCCGTCAATTTAACACACACTGGCACACATTTACTCTAGACAAATTGGAGAAAGAGAGCCCGCTACCTGTTCTTTTGTTCGCGACTCTATAAGTGCGAAAGAGACTACGGAATTGCTCTTATTTTTTTTTTTTAATTATTTGAGTGGTGTGGCGCTGGTGTTCGTGTACGCTTTGGCAGACATTTCGCAAAAATATAACGAAAAAGGAAAAACTCGCCGAAACGACGAAAAATTTTCAGTTTTACTTCATGGAAATTTGATTTTTTTTGCAATTGCCCGCGGAAAAGTGCCCCGGGCAAAAAGGATTCCCAAAATTTAATTCTGGTGCTTATACAATTTTTTGTTTTTATTTTTGATTTTAAAGTGAAAATTAAGTGTGATCATAAATTGTGTTCATTTTTCTACTTATGGGGGTGAACAACGGCGGCACGACTGCACGAAGTATTAAAAAAATAAAGAAAAAAAAAAAAAACGTTACTGAAAGTGGTCTCGTCCAAAGAACGGGCTTCGCTGCCACCAAATCAACCATGGTGGTTATTCTTGAATCTCCGATTCATGTTTTAGCTGCATGAGGTGTGGGTTTCAAAAAAAAAAAAAAACTTGCCGAAAAAATTGATGGAGTACCCTTTTTTTTAATTGCTCCACCAACAAAATCCAATTAATGTAGAGAAAATTCCATTAATGGACACCACAGCAGCGTTATCGATGGGGAAAAGGCGCGGAATACATAAGACCTTTGTTCCCAAACGCGGAATTCCGCCATCTGATTTCAATTGTCTCCAAAAACGCATCGTTTTGGATTTGTGGATACCACGAAAATTATTTATCGCTTGTAAATAGCACGGAAGATTAGTGGCCTCTGGCCAATTCAAGTGGCTTTGTGTGTTTTTTTATTTCGAATGCGAGTCTCATGTTCTACAGATAAAAGTTAACCGAGTAGCAAACACGGCTTTGTGTTTTTTTGTTCATTTTGTATCCAATCCGCCAGCCGCCACCTCAAACAACCACGAGAACAACACGATGATGAATTATCTTTTTTGTCTTGCTGCATTTTTTTTTTACAATTGGACGGACTTCTCTTCTTCTCTTCTTATGTGTCTATTCCGATTTCCGAGCGAGGTACATTGGGCGCTCTTCTCATTTCATTTTCAATGTTAGGTTGTTCCAGGAAATTTAAGGTTTAAAGGTCTTCATCATCATTGCTTGTTGAAAAAAAAGATTATTGTTCTCTTTGTACAGTTAAAAAAAATTATCGATTTAGGGCGACATTAAAGTGCTCTGGAAATGTTATTGTGGGGATGAGGTAGTTTGAGTGATGGCTAAGGGTTGGAGGCGGGCGAAAAGGGTAGTAGGCAAAAGCAATGAAGCAGGTATTCTCCATTCCAATTGTATGTGATAAGATTTATAGAATAATCCCACGTACACGCTGCTGCTGCTGCTTTTAGCTTGGTGTCATTTTTTAATTTTCCATTCGTTATCGCCTAAAACGCTTAAGCGACGAACGAGAAAATGTGAATACACAATAATAATAATAAATGATTATTATATATTGTAAGTACTTTTGTTGCTTTCTCTCTGTTCTGTTTCTGCGTGTCCGAATCGGATCGTACTTAGCTAGCTACACAAAAAAGTGTGGAAAAATGTGATTTTTTAGGGCTTATAGTATGGCGGGGCGCCAATTCAATAAAAAAATAAATAAATACAAAAAAATGCACTGTTAACAACGACAGGTGCGCTGACAGCAACAACGACGGCTGGGAAGTTGGTTTGCTTGCTATAGTGTGGTGCTTGCTTCGACTATACCTACCCTACCCTACCTATTCTGAGGCTGACTCTGAGTCGTGAGTTCATAATTATCATATTATATACAAGTGGTAGTAGAGTAGGTACATTTTTGTACACACGCTTGCATTTATTATTATTATGTCAGAATTATTGGAATTGGAAGGGAATCATATTACATGTTTTTTCATTTCTTTTTAATTTAAAAAAAAGGAAAAGAAAAATGTGACTTTGTTTCTTTATCAGTTGAATGGTGTTTTATAGAATGTAGGTATGCATATTTGATATGTTTTGAAAAGCTGATTCAATGATTCATTTTTGATTATGCATTTCATAAGCTATCTTAGAATTATCAACACAAAGTACTTTATTGTGATGCGATAAACTATTTATTTAAAACGAAGTATTGAGAGATCACTCAGTTTTTTTTTTATATTTTATAGATAGAATAGTAATGTGTATTATATTGATGGAAACTGCGAATTTATGGAAAACTTAAATTAAAGAAGCTTCTCTTATCTATTGAAGACAATAATTAATTAATCTTACATTTTTTGTTTTGTTGCGTATTATTTATCAGTATCTATCCGCACCATTCTAACTTTTAGTTAATCTTAATTTGCTATTTAATGGCATTTTTTTAAGTGTTAATGGTATTATTAATGGCATTTTTTTAAGTGTTAATGGTATTAAATATCAACACGTGTGACATTTCGGCCAATGCCTTAGAAAAGTTCACTAAATAGATACAATATTATTTTCAGAAAAAAATATTTTTCAAAACTCTAACGCCTCTTCCGTCTGCATTAAAATTTTGTTTCAATACAGGTGCAGAAATTTTTTTATTTAAAATTATGATCACAAGTTTGTGTAGTTACTTGATGGAAGTATTTAGCAATTACAAAAATGACTGGTCTGGTCACGGGTTTGGATAACAAAATCTTCGTTCCTACACATTTCGTGCTGATACTAAAACAACGATGTTAAATTAAAAACATGTATAGTTGTGTATGAAAACGCTGCGAATGATTTAGGTACATCTATGTATATAAATAATTTGTTAACCGTTTTGATAGATCATCAAAACCATAAAGTACCTACATACCTATGTCATTTTCAATTTGCCAGTTCTACCACTCACCCTGTAAGCTGTAACTTTGTGTCGAAATTTAAGCCGCTATTATGATTGGCGAACCAAACGTTTGATTCAAAGCAAATGTTTTTGAAATCACTCATTTCGCGACTCGCTTTTTTATATTCACCTCAAAGGGCAAAAAGCTACATACATAAATAGGCAAGTCCGAATTTAGATTTGTACACTTGAAAGACATGAGTGAGACGGAGAAAACAAATGACAGCAATGAAAATTCTCTGACAATAAAACAGAATATCATTCAATCTCTTTTACTAGCTAAATCGATTTTTAATGAAAAGTGACTCGCATCACTCATTTAAATTATGTAGCTAAATCTCAGAACTTAAGTGTTAATAGTGTTCCATTTTTTCCGAAAAGTAAAACTTTTTAATGTGAATTTTCTGCTCTTTACTAATCCGATTTTCTGTAAAGTTATTCATTCTTGAACAGTTAAGAAAACATATTCCTGGGAGCTGTCAAAATTAGCTGATGTAGTTTTTACAAGAAAATTTTACATTGCTTTTGATTAGTTGGATTTGAATCTCTTAACTTATTTAAGAATTAATTTAATAAATTTCAATGCCAAGGATGAGCTTAGGTACATAGTGGAAATTTTTTTGTTTGTTTAAGTGGCATCTTTGAATTTTAACTTATTCTGACCTTTTTCACAAATCTTGTTCTATTCTGTTTTAATCTAAATTGTTGCTAACTTTACAAAACTTATACAAAGTTAAACAGAGTGGAAACATAATGGAAGACGATAATAGTGCTGTGAGATCATGAAAACATTTCATTTCATGGCAAAGTTGTAGGTACGTTCAAAAAATTGTGTTCTCGAAAAACATTGAATAACCTCTACCATTTGAAAACCCAATGATTTCTAATTTCAGTAAACGAAATTAAAAAAAAAATCAATTAATCCGTGAGGAATAAAAACGGCGAAAATAATTTATTCAAGAAAGTAAAATGTTTTTAACTATCATAAAATATAAAATTATTACTTAGGAATCAATGAAACAATTAATAATTTTTTTAACCTTAAAGAAAATTGAAAGAACAACAAAAACAAACACTATGTTAAGTGCTTGTTAGGTTGTTACTTTGTTTTCTCAAGCATCGTTTTTTCTAGCGTTCATTTCGTAATTTGCCTCTTCGGCTAGCAAAGATTTTCGTAATTGACATTTCTTCGCGAAAATAAATGCGTCCTGGAAGTTACATCAACTCAGTTTTTCGATTATAAAACATTTTTCAATGTTTCCTTTGCCTCTTCAATTCTATAAGCCTATTGTTGTGCTCAAAAAAGTTAGGATTGCAGAACTTCAAATGAACATAACCTAATTTCTGAGAGGTCATGATTTCGTCTATCAACATAAATCCGGAGATTTTGTTATTACATATTTCGATCCAAAAAAAAGATTTTTGTCGGTATTTCGATGAGAAATACTTATGTATGTAGTGCATATGTACCTAGATTTATGTACTTTAAACTTAGAACATACGATTGACAGATCTTAAAATATTGCCAAACTGTTAATGTTCTGACAATAGTTCACAATTAGCTCGCAATTAACAAATATCTTGAACAAATATAAATTGTCCGTTCATACGGTTGAAAGATTTTGTCATTTCTGCCAATGAAATAATTGTCAGGAATCGTAAAATTTTTTAAATTATTGAATCTGAAATTAAACAAATTGTCTTTTCAGTCGTTTACCGATAACAGAGATTACCTGGCAATTTCATTGTCATATGGTCGTCTGACAATGACGTTTCTGACAATATTGTAAGACAAAATTTTATATTCACAGGGTTGTAAAACAATTGGGACAAAAATATTGTAAAATCTGACAATCATTCAATGATGAAATAATAAATGTCATGAAATGTACGTGTAAGATTGAGTCGAAAGAATTTTTTTTGACACAAATAATATTTAGTACATAAACTTTAATGGCATAAAAATAAGTGGTTTCTCTTCAAAAATAGCAATAAATGAAACTTAACATTTCCCTTGTTTAGTATTCAATTAATTAAATATTTTATCTTATATACCTTCTAGCTTAATACAATTCAAAATTATTTATTCATTTTTTTTTTCCTTTCAGTTATTGAGGCAATTCACCATGAAGGGATTCGATCGCGAAAAGCTCACCCTTCATTTTTAGCCACACGACGATTTGATTTGAAATTGATAAAAAAAACTTAAATTTAATTTAAAATCAGTTTAATAATTAAAAAAGAGAAAAATCCATAAAACGAATATCTCAAAAGAAAACAAAAACGTTTGCCATCATCTTGATCTTAAGTGAATTTTCTATGTTCGCATAAAAAAACATATATATATATATAATTCAATATATATTTAAAAATACAACCGACAAAAGCATACACAAAAAAGTAAATCAGGTTTTAGAGAGCACAAAATAACACCACGCGTATAAAGATTTGTCAACATTCAAAAGTGAAGTCGGCATTTTCAATTCCTTCATTCTGTTATTTTTTGTTTTCAAACATTTTTTTTTTTAAATAATTAAATTAAATTTTATTATTTTTTCGTTTTAATTATCAAACTCGCACATACACACACAATCACACGATCTTACAACAACTCTCAATCATTACATCAAAATAACAGAAAATATACATACAAAATTGCTTAAATCATGGACAAGTCTATGATGTTACCATCAAAGCGATCGCGCTTAGACGTTAAAGGACCATTTGCAAATGGTCCACTGCAGGCACGACCGCTTGTTGCTCTGCTAGATGGCCGAGATTGTTCGATCGAAATGCCAATACTGAAGGATGTTGCTACAGTTGCGTTCTGTGATGCTCAAAGTACATCTGAGATTCACGAGAAGGTAAGTTGAATAATTAGAATATACCAACTATGGTGATAATCATAAATATAACCTTGTTCATGTCGTTATTTTTTTTTTGCAGGTTCTTAATGAGGCAGTCGGAGCCCTCATGTGGCACACGATCATTCTAACAAAAGAGGATTTGGAAAAATTTAAAGCACTTCGTATTATTGTACGCATTGGAAGTGGTACCGATAATATTGATGTAAAAGCTGCGGGTGAATTAGGTATTGCGGTATGCAATGTGCCTGGCTATGGCGTGGAAGAAGTTGCCGATACAACAATGTGTTTAATCTTAAATCTATACCGAAGAACCTATTGGCTTGCTAATATGGTTCGAGAAGGAAAGAAATTCACAGGACCCGAACAAGTTAGAGAAGCCGCCCAAGTAAGTTTTTTTTTTTTAATTTTTGAGCACAAAGAAAAAATATTTTAAAAAATGGTGTTATATTTTTCTACTAATACAGACTAAAAATAAATATAATAATAATAATAATTATTATTATTTTTTGGAAATAATCACAGATTATCGTATAGCTTTTAGGATCAGTTGGTCCACAATGGGTTAAGTTTCTGATACTAAGAATTCAAACTATGGATTCCCTTTTTAAATATTTTGGAAAAACGAGTTAAAATAAGCATGGATTAAACCTAACCCGTTATGAACAATCCCTTAGATATAAAATATAATTTATATAATTCATTAGCGCTCATTTTCTGAAAACTTTCGGCGTGTGTCTCGGTCTTTGGGGACACATTATGATTATGATTATCAGCAGCTGCTGAACATTAATGTTTGACGTTATTATGAATACTATGAGTTGTTTTGATTTAAAACTTTAAACGTATTTTAATACCAGCCCCACTTTCTGATTATTTAAATTTTCCGCGTAATCAACCAAACGGTTTTCGAAAAATTTGCTTCCTTCGATGTTCAAGGCACCTAAGAAAACATTTTTTTAAAAGAGAATCGAAAATGTTTTTTTATTGTCTACATTGATTGTACTAAAAGATGTACTACAATCTTTGCCTAGGTACCAGAATATTGCTTAAAATGTTTTGGAAGAGTGCCAAAGTGCGGTTTCCGTTGATATCTAAAAAAAAATTACATTTGGTGGGATTTTCAAGTTAGTGAATTTTTCGTTTCAGCGTATGGTTAAGAGAAGGACAGGTATTTTTTGTGTTAAAGTATTCAACATATTGCGTTCTTCTTTTTCTGAAATATCTGCCTTTTGCTTTAGGAAAATATTTTTGTGGTATGCTAAAAATTTATAAATAAAACTTCAATTTTGCGACGAAACATCTCATTGGTCGAAATATGTCTGTATGGATTTCAAGAGATTGTAAACAACTTATTATCAATTCGCTATACAAAAAAAAAATATTCTTTACTAACCTTCTCATTAGTGCTAAAATTAATATACAAATGGGAAACCATCATATATTTCATCTCCAAAACCATTTCATGAATTTATGGGAATTATCAAAGCAATTTCTGGGTGTAAAGCAATTTTTACTAGCTAGCTACTTTTTTCAACACCGTTTTCCCTATCTTACTTACTTATGGTGGCGCTACAGTCCGGGACGGACCTGGGCCTCAACCAACATGCGTCTCCAGCCAGCTCGGTCCCTAGCTAGCTGCCTCCAGTTTCGCACACCAAGTTGGTTGAGGTCCTCTCCCACTTGCGTGCGCCACCTGAGTCGCGGTCTTCCTCTACTGCGCCGTCCCTCGGGATTGGATTCGAAGACTCTCCGGACCGGAGCGTTGATGTCCATTCGCTCTACATGACCCAGCCATCTAAGTCGTTGGACTTTGATTCGTTTGACTAGGTCAGTGTCGCTGTACAGCCCATACAGTTCATGGTTGTATCTTCTCCTCCACTCACCATCTATGCAGACGGGACCAAAAATCACTCGGAGAATTTTCCTCTCGAAGCATCCTAAGACGTTCTCATGCTGCCTTGACAAGGTCCAAGACTTTTCGCTATCGTTCTGTTATTTATTGGGAGAATTCTTGCATGCTATATTTGTTTATATTATGTAATTTCCTCAATAAAGTGCAACTCCATGAGCTTTGCGAAACCAAATATTGTGACGAAAATCTTTTTTTTGAAAACCTTTTGTCGCATAAACTATTTATGTTTCATTTCGAATCTATGTAATTTAGCTTTGCATTGAGGTATAAACTAAACTTTAGCTTGAAATTTATCAACTTTGTTTTCATGTGTAAAGTAAACATTTACATTTATATACAATGTATCGCAGGAATCTGATGACTTAATGCTAATCATTGTCACTTGTTAATTTTATTTTATTCTTATGCACGTATAATCAATTACACGTGAAGCAAATGAATGCGTGCGAAATTGTTTTCCAATAAATTAATTCTTTTTTTTTGTAGGCACTTTTTTAAATTTTTTTCAAATGTTTAATATTTAATTTTTTTTTTTAATTTTCTTTTTAAAGGGATGCGCCAGAATTCGAGGTGACACTTTAGGATTAGTTGGACTAGGAAGAATCGGATCGGCCGTAGCCTTGAGAGCAAAAGCTTTTGGTTTCAATGTTATATTTTATGATCCCTATCTTCCGGACGGCATTGATAAATCCCTTGGTCTTACACGAGTCTATACATTACAAGATCTTTTATTCCAATCAGATTGTGTGTCGTTACATTGTACCCTCAACGAACACAATCATCATTTAATTAACGAATACACAATTAAACAGGTATTTTCGAAAGTGGAGAAAAAATCTAATAAGTTTTATTAATGTTCTTTTATTTTTTTTTCTTTCTTGTTTTTTTTTTTAAATTTATTTTCAAATTTTGTAGATGAGACCTGGTGCATTTTTAGTTAACACTGCAAGGGGCGGTCTGGTCGATGACGAAATGCTGGCGCTTGCACTAAAGCAGGGAAGAATAAGAGCTGCAGCTTTAGATGTTCACGAGAACGAACCTTTTAATGTATTCCAAGTAAGATTGTAGTAAAACATCTTACACCTCAACTGCACTGCTGAATTATGAATTTTACTAACAATATGCTCTTTTGATTTTCAGGGAGCCTTAAAAGATGCTCCAAATCTTATATGTACACCACATGCAGCCTTCTTCAGCGAAGCATCTGCTACAGAATTACGTGAAATGGCAGCCACTGAAATTCGACGGGCGATTGTCGGCAATATTCCAGAAGTTTTGAGGAATTGTGTTAATAAAGAATACTTTATGCGAACACCTGCAGCTACAGCCGTTGCTGCTGCGGCCGCTGCGGCAGTCTACTCCGAAGGTAAACTACAAATATTATCAAATCCAGAAAAATGAAAAATAACAAAAACAAAAAATACAAGAAAATTTATATATATATATTATACAAAAATTTTAAATTCTTAAGAAAACAAAACAAAAAAAAAAATTATGAAAAACAACAAACAAATGCAAAACAAAAGATAATACACAGATAAACAAAAACAACAAGATCCTTGTAAAAATAATGAGATTTCCATTTAAATTTTCTTTTACTATTGGAAGTTATTTAAATTTTTTTTTTTTTTCAAATCTCAATCCAAAACAAAGCACCCAGCAAGTAAACAAATAAAATAGATACTTATGTTTTTTTTTTAATATAATTTTCCTTATTATACATATCAATTTTTAATGTAGAAACAAAAAGATCACAAATCAAAGCAAATAATTATTCATTGATAGGTCAAATAGTTTTTTTAGGGCTTAATTTTACTGAATATGCATAGCATATAAATGTAGCATTGCGATAAGGACAAACAATATGAAGAAAATGTGTTTTTTACATTTGAAATTCACGCAACATACGCACTAACAAACAAGTTTAAATAATAAAATGATGTTTTCTGTTTTTATGTCTGTATAAAATAATACACAATATGCAATTTAGTTTTTGTTCAAATTTAATTAAACAAATGCAAGATATACTCGAACGGTGTCATAAAAACTTAAAAAAATCAATGTTAATTTTATTTACATATATTTTTGTTTTTATTACAAATTCAATAGCCTAAAATTTAGCTGTTGGTTTTTTGGAAACTACAATATGAATAAGCACTAAAAATTATCTGCAGTGATGGCACATTGGGAAATATGTGTTCTTTGAAACACAAAGTTAGGCTTTCAATAAATCTTTTAATTTTAGTTTTCGAAAGAACTCTCACAAAAAGACCTTAGGTTTCCAAACAAAATTTCAACAACTTATTTCTATTTACCTATAATTCAATTTCATCGCGTTCCAATGAATGTGGAGTAAAAAACAAAAACATTGACCTCGAAAAATATTAATCACAAAATAAACTTTTTTTTTCCTGTGTGGTAGGTTTTGAGTATTGGAATGTCAAAATAATGAAATTGACCTTTTCAATTCCTTGAAATATCTTTCTAAACAAAACATAAATTTGTTCTTTTTTTTTTTTTGGAAGTTTAAAACATTTTAATACTACTCTATGTTTTGTTTTTTACTGTTTTTATTAAATTTTTTTACGAAAACGTTTGACTTAACTGGCCAATTTGAGTTAATGTAATCTCAACAAATATACAACTTTAAGAACTTTAAACGGAAAACGCGAAGAACATACGCCTAGAACAAACTTTCAGCAGACTGAAAATATTATGAAGGTATTTGGAGAGATCTTACAATTAAAATACATGCAATGAAAAAAATGAAACATACTAGGTAGTAGGAACTAACTTAAAACAATAAATATTTTTCCTCTTTTTTTTTATAAATTCACGCCAGGTTTTCCGCCGGCGCAATTGTGTTGTAGTAATTTTAACGATAGCTCGTTTTATCACATATCTTGGGAAAGATATATTGATCAAAAAATAATTTAAACGACTATTTTTTTTTATTGGTTGACCGTTGTTCGCAATTGGAGTCCCAGTTTTTCTTTGAATCCAGAAAAATTTAAACTTAAATATATTGCTGAACACAATTAAAGCATGACGTTCAAAGTTAAATCTCAATAAAAATTAAAACAATCGAGTCGCAAACGCAATGTAAAGAGTAAGTTAAATAATTTTTAAATTTCACGTTTTGGATAGCCACGCGTCATTGTGTTCAGCCATTAAGGCTCCTCTCAAAATAATGTATATCAAAAATTGCCTCCTTAATTATTTTGCTTTGTTGAATGTTTAATAGTTCTTTTTTCAAATTTCTGAAAATATGTGTATTTGAAAACTTAAATTGGCTAAATAATCAATGTCTTATAGCTTGCTTCCTAGTAAAATATGGAAATGATTTTATTCATGCCTTCAGTTTTGTTCAATTTTGTTAAGATTTTTTTAGCATACTAATTCTCTCAAATTCAAGTAAATCACACATACGAGTACGTATTGAATTTTTCACATTAGTGGATATCAACTCTATTTCTTTTGTTTGCGTGGACGTGAAATGTTAGCTTATTTCTTTTTATACATCACAATCATTTTATAAGTACATATTTTAATTTTGCCATATAAAAAAAATCAACAAAAAGAAATCTAACCTTTGTCGTTAAGTTAAAATTTTACCAAAACCAAACATGTTTGTGCGTTTCCAAAATCAAAAGTGTGCTAAATACAAAAAAAAAAAAATTAATTGAAAGGACAGGAAGACGAAAATAAAAATCGAGACAAATATTAGGACAATCATTAACATTTTCGAATTAAAACTCGCAAACCATACTAGTTGTATACGAAATTTTTTAGTTTATTTTATGATTATATTATTTTACTATTATAAAACAAAGGATGAATTTAAAAAACAAATATATTTGATTGTTGTTTTTGTATTCTAGTCTTATAACTATAACAACAAAAACTGAAAAAAAAAATTACATCTAAGCCTTTGATTGATTAGTACATTTATATATATTTTTTTATAAATTTGTTTATTTTTTAATTATTATAATGTGTTAAATGTATGTGTTTGTCCTAAAAATATGTCATCCTGTACCAAAAGAACTGCTTATTAAGAAGGGAGTGTTTTGTTACACAAAAAAAAATATTTGTTTGTAATTTGTAATCCAGTGATTGTTTTTTCTCACCTTTTACTAAGGCATAATTTGAACACAAAAATAACTGTGCGATTTTATGGGAAATTTGTTTGATTTAAAACAATTTAAAAATATGTGTGCGCTTATTTACCCTTTTCATTAAGTCTTTTTAGTGAAGTTTAGTTTTTCACTAAAAACTAAACCTGAAACAACTTCCGCTAATTTTAAGCTCTCAATTTCAACATGAATGATTAGTGTTTTGTATATGATCAATGTGTCCTAATTTTAACATTAAAACGGAAGTTTTGTATGGGAAGAAAACGCATATATGTACTTTAAAAAAAAAATTAAATCCTGAATTTTGAGAACTTTTAAATAATAAACAAAACGGTTTAAAACGGTGCTAAGAGCAGAAAATTGACAAAAAATGTTCTTATGGTCTAGAAATAGGTAGTACATATACGAAAACAGTTTTTAAATTGTTCTCAATACACCTATTAAAAAAATTTCATTTCAGCTTTCCCAAAGTTATATGAACTCAAAGTTTGATAATAAGAAAACTCATGTATTTTCCCATACAAACAACCGACATCTAGGGGAAGGTTAAAATTAATAATGACCTCTATAAGAACCACCCTGACAAACACCAAAACAAGTCGACATGGAGTTTTTAAAATTGCTGTCCTATGGAATAGTAAAATGTAAATATCTTTTTATTCTTGAAAAAATACATTTGACTATCCATTTTTTTTAGAATGATCTAATTGTCTAATTTGTCAAAATTGAAAAGTACTCTAATATGATTCGATCGGAATAAAATAAATGTCACCTCGCTTCACTTATTTTGATCCATCGATCTAGCCATGTAGACCTACATCTATCATTCTTAGAGTTTGTTTTAAATACTATGCTAAAATTATGATTCCTTAAGTCTTCTGGTAGGTTTTTAAGAAAGGTATTACTGATGCATATTGCGTGAATAGAGTGTTAAGGGCTCCTAAGTATTAAATATTTACTCCATTGGTTCATTATCGGGAATAAATGTGACCACTTGGTGATTATATCTTTCACGAAGGTAAAATATCAATCATTTTAACACCAAGAAGGTAAAATATCAATCATTTTAACCAAAAACAGAAAATAGAACCTTCATGGTATATGAGCGCACTTATGTCTATGCTAAACCCATAAAAACGCACATAATCTTTATTTCTACAAAAAAAAAAGCTCAAATTTGATTTATGATTTTTTTTTTTATGGCAATCGTAAGGGGAAATATTTTATATAAAACTTTTTAGAAAAACAAAATGTTAAAAAAAAATTAACTTATTGACTTTAAGTATATTTTATAAGTACTACTCACACATGCAATTTGAAAAGAAAAAAAAGTAATATTCAAACAAATCTATGAACAAAACAAAAAAAAAATGAAAATAAGTGTCTATATTTACAAAAATCTAAAATATTTTGCTCTAAAAAAATGATCTCATCATCCGCGTTTATTTTTGCCTTAAAACAAAAAAACAGTTGAAACAGATTTAAGAAAACAAAATTTCGAATAACTTGAAAAAATACAGACAAACCGAGAATAATGATAATAATTTATAATTTGTTGTTACGAGAAACAGAAAAAAAGAAGATATTTTGCACAAATTTCCTTTTTAATTTAATTTTTTTTGTTTAATTCCTTAATATTTTTTTAATTTAGTTTTTTTTTTTAAAGTCGAATTATTATAGATTATAAAGATGCAAATAATGCAAATGCAAGGAAAAAACTTATTAATTAATAGAATAAAATGGAAAAAAGGAAACAAAATATAGAAACCAAGATGAAGGAAGAAGAAAAAAAAAACTGTTATTTTATATTGTATAAAATATTTTTAATAACTGTGAAAGCTGAATAAAATTAAATTTTTCCAGAAAAAAAAACAGAAATCAAAAAATCTATTTTATGTTTCTTTTTTGTATATGGTTTTTTATTTACAGACGGTTATCAAGATTTTGTTGTATTCACTGCGTTTTCGATATAGCGAACATGTTTTCTGTTGATTTGTTTTCTCTCTTTTTCTCTGTCTCCAACTGAAAACTATGTATATAGTTTATTTTTATTATTAATATTATAACTTAAACAAAATAAAGTTAAACAAAAAAAAAAAACAAAAAATTGCATGGGATGATGGAATCATTATTTTTAAGAGCATAACTATTTTATTACAAAATACAAAGAAAAACAATCACATTTTTGCAAATATTACAATAGATGAATAAGATGTAGAATGATTTATTTTTCACTAGTCCGTTGTAAATTAGATTTATTTGTGTTGTTTTTTTTTCTTATGTAAGTGAAAGTTCAGTAAGGTTATATTTTTAATCATATGTTGTTTCGCTTACTTTTGTCTGTAGTGCTAATATATGTCTTTGACATAGAATTGAACAATATTTTGTGTCTTAAACACACATAAGCTTTCATAACTGAAAAAAAGCTTTACAATTTCAAGTTGTAATTAAAATCATTTTATTCCTCTTTAAGAAGAAAAGCCTCAATGTAATGAAATTTCAGGTAGAAGCTCTCATATTATCAATATCCCTATCGCCAAAAGTAGTGTTATGTCTTATCACAATTCCATCATTCCCATCTGTTTTTAGTTGTGCTCATGATTTTAGGTAGACCTATTAGGAAAAACAAACATTAGGAATTACCTTAAAATATTACACATTTTTTCATTAAGTCATGTTCGAAAATATCTGCGGTGCATTACAAAAATCGAGATAATATCGAAGACATAAACGAGAGAGAAATCATGGTCCCTTTTGTCATCGTGTAAGCTTTTATAAGTAGTGTATAATCAATACTTTAAAAACAATTTTAAAATCGTTATAAATTACATTGAATATTTTTGTTTTTGTGTATTTACTGTTGGTTTTAAGAAAGTAAATGTCTGCCCAAAAGGCTCTTAACTCGACTTAAGAAGATTTTTCACCTATTCAGTCTTTTTTTCTAAAAAACAGGCACATTTGGCGTTTGAGTCCAAAAATATAGTATTTAAAAATGGAAAACAGTTTTATTTTACACATAATGCATGTATGTAACGATTTTGAATATTTTCAAATTTCTATACATTTTCATTTTTTAAGAGAAATTTTGAGTAAAATGCACTAAAAACTCCATAAATTTTGTATATAAAATTTCAAGTGCCAGAAGCTAATTGTTAAAATTGATTGATTTCAATAATGTTTTGCAAAGATTGTTATCAATTTAACTGATCAGAGGTTTGAAAAACGTTAAACATTTCCAAAATTATCACCACCCTAATATGCATGCATCGTCAGGAATCTGATACGACTTTTCAACACACATTTTTTTTTAGGAAATTCACATTTTGAAAATAAAACAAATAAAAACATGTAAATTGTGCAAAGGGACAAACTTATGTATATACGAGTGAAAATAGACCCACCTACGATTTTTTTTCTTGTCTTGATCTGTCCTACATAGCCTTTTGTTACACCTATTGCGAATTGCGTTGTATTTTTCTATTGCAATTCTTTTAAATACATATACGGCAGCTTTATTCATAACGAATACCCCAAATTACACGAAAAACCACCCAAAAACTCCAGTGTCAGAAAAAAATAGCATGGGAGGGAGTTCTATTTCCTTCCTCTAAGGAGGGAGGGGGGAATTTTCCATGAAATGTAAAATAAAATCAATGGTAAGTCTTAAGATTATTTTAAAGTGAAATATTCATTCTTCTATTTTTATTCTAAACTATATTGGTTTTCATAAAAACATTTCAAAAAGTACGTAAAAAGGTATATAAATAATTTTATTTACAAAATTAGTTGTGCTTTATCTAAATATTAATACGGTAAAACTTACTGCCCTATTAATGAAAAACTGAATTTTCAAACCTTATTTTCAACGCAAAACCAGTAGCTTTCTATTCCGATTGAGTTCAATAAAATTTAATCCATGATTTACTTAACCTGAGAGAACAAGGTTTGAAATTCCAGTTTTTTTTTTGTTTAATGGGGGGTAACTCTTTCGCCGACCTTTTAGTGACTAAGCGGCAACATTATTTAAATTCTTTTTTTTGTTTAATATAAACTGGCATTCTAGTGCTTCTTATTAAAAAAAATCTGAAAAGGCTCCTTCCATTTATTGTTTTTTTCTAAATCCCTAAGGGAATGAGGATAAAAATGACAACTGGGCTAAATAATTTGTTGTTAAATCCAACAACTTATACCTAGCGGTAGATGGAGAATTCTCGGGGCTTAACCTAAGCTCGGAGAGATACGAGCGGGTTACAAGAGATTTTTTTCTCAAGGTTTTGACAAATTTCTGTTTAGTTTAAAAATAACGGTCTCGAAAATTTCTCGTCACAATTTTGTAGAATATTTTTTTGTTGGCTTTTAATTAAAACTATTGGGTCGGCAAATATTTTTTTAAAAGACTTTATTTCGAAAAAAATGCTTGTGCCATTTAATGCTAAAAACTATCATACTTACTTTTTTCTAAATGTACTGAAGATTTTTTCTTTTATAAAAAACTGCTTCAACAATTTTGATGTTTTTAAATTCATGTTTTCGTGATACATCAGCTGGCATTTATGTTTTTTAGCTCAAACTTCCTTCTGCCGTTTTTTAAAAAATAAATAATAAATTATTCGCTTCAATGTTTTTCTCTAATAACATTCTTGTATTGGTATTTTTTTTACTGTTCTTAAGTAATTTAACAAAAAGGCCATCATCGTGCTTTTATAGTCAACTACTCGGGGGTTTGGAAAAGAACTCAACTAATATTAAGCACCGGTGGCCGTAATAAAGTTAGCTTGAACCAATCCAGCATCAAAATGTTTTTGTTACCCAAAAAGGGCGATAAAATGAACATCATCTTTAACTCAGTAAATGTTATTCTAGTCTTTTACCCGTTGGCTCCTTACTTGCTATTATTGAAAAGTAAAATTTCAGTGCTTGTCAAGAGTTTTTAAAAACTTACTTTCTACGTATTTTAACGAATTTCGTGAGTAGGTTTATCTCTTTCCAAAAATAAAAAAAACTTGAATGTTTCCCTAGGAATCGGGAATACATTTTTAATGTGTTTGCCGTTTTTAGACATTTGCGTTATATGTAGGACAGTAATAACTGTTAATGAGAGCTTCTACTTGATAATTTCTCCATTTAATTTTGTGATTTCTTTTATGTAACATAAAAACATTTGTGTTTGTGTTAAAAAAAAAATAGTTCTTAAAATCAGGCCAATTGAAACAAAATATTGATTAAATAAATTATTTTCGTTTCCAAAAACATAAATAAGTAAAATTTTAAAATACAAAACAGGATTAAATGGAGGATATTATACAGGCGCACTGCAACAGGCCCACAGCACAACACCCCACGAAGCACCACACAGTGCAGGGGCACATGCTCCTCCATCTGTAAATCCCTCTCCAGTATCAGCACCGCCAGTGTCAGCTGTACCACAGCCTCAGGTTGGACTCCAGCTTGGACTTGTGAGTAAATCGGTAGGTATTAAAAATAACTTCATTAATAATTCTTTACTTTACAAGTAAAAAATAATAGTTACAATCTTGTGTTTTTATAGTTACATTTTAACTTTTCGATGTTATTCTCGTTACTCGTTATTTAGTTTTTAATTTTTCTATTTAGTATTATATTTGCGTAGATTAGATACATAGATCGTGATATTTTTATTTTTTTAAATGTTTTAATTAATTGAACAATAAGTTTTTTTTTTTGTAAAAATATAGAAGAATAACTGTAGAAATAATCGTTAATAGTTTTAAGGAATTTTATGATAAGTGAACTCTAATTGAGCATTTATCTTATTTCTTTTAATTTTAAGAGGAGCACTAGAATGGTGGGTAGGTTTATTAGCTTTCAAAATAAACTTTTAAATATAAATAGAAAAGGCTTTGTTGCTCCCGTTAGTTCACATACATAGCTCAGTAAAATGTGTATTCGTTTCTTTTGAGAAGTATCAGACTCGCATTTTTATTCAACAAAATTAGATTAGGCATATAACGCGTATTTTCAACTGCGTTGTGTAGTTACATAGATGTATTTATAAGTATGAATATTTTTAACGCAATTCTACTATACCGGGGTGATTGTGCGAAAAACAACATAATTTTAAAATGACACTGTCCAAATATTACCATAAAATCTAGTCTGTTTTCGCTTCCGCTCAGAATGATTTAACAATATTTCAAGTTATTTAACATCGTTGGCTTTTAAATAACTAATAGAAGGAAATTATATGTATAACCAACGAATAGTATTTTACCAAAAAGAAGTGACTGCACTTTAGTACTATTTTTTAATTCCTATTTCATCTTTCTCTGAAGTGAGGTTTTTAGTGTGTCCAAAAGAGCCCCTCACAGAAGAACAAATTAATGACTCGCATCATATAACTTGCATTCACTTGGTTTTTTTACGATCCTCTTAACTGACATACTGAGACAGTAAAAATAGTTTAATCTTTACTTGTGTACCTAGTTTCAAGTTTATGAATTTATTCCACCAACATAAATCCTTCCATTTCATGTAAATTGCATTAGTGTTTCATGCACAAGGTCCTTTCTCCAATGTTATAGTCAGTTTCGTTATACACCTTCACATTTATTACCTACTTCAAAAAAAAAAAAAAAACAACAAAACAAACAAAAACAACACAAAACAAATAATAATAAATCTGTTTCATTACAACAGCTCTTGCGGTGATTGATCTTTGTTTATGACCTTCTTTGACATGGAATTCAAGCCGATTTGGCGTGCTTCTTTGGATCTCTGCGCAACACACTATCAAAATTAGCAACACTGAAAAAATCTTATTCAAGAGCATTCTAATTTTTGTCAAAAAAAAAAATTAATAAGAAAAATAAACAATTTATGTACATTTTTTCAATTCAGATGTCGCTTAAACTGTTAAAGCAGCATGTAATTTACTTTATATATTTTTATTTTAATAAATTTTTCTATACTACTCAAATACCAACAAAGTTGTTAGTTCATTTCTTTTTTTTGCGTTGCATATTACTAAAAAGAAGTGTGGCTCTTTTTTTTTGTTGCAGTAGAAGAAACTGATTTATGTTTTGGTGAAAATTGGAAAAGTTTCAGGAGCATTTGGATTCAGGTTAAATAATAATTGAACGTATTTCAAAAAAAAAAATATTTTATTTAAACAAAATTTAAAAAACGAAAATATATTTCTTTAAGGAAACAGCTTTCATATCGAATGTCTTCATGGTGGAGTTTAATTTTGTGACCTTGATCGTTTTTATCCGCCCTTGATAGTTGTTTCGCGGCATGTATGAACTTTCCCTCTGCATTTTGACTAAATGTTATCATTTTTTTTCAAATTGTCTACAAGATGGCAAATGCTAAATCAGTGAACTATTCGTGTTCTTAAGATTTATAAAACTTTTTTGTAGGTTGTTCTTAATATTTAATAAAAACTGTGAGAAATGTTGACAGCTAACAACATTTAGCTGTGTAAAATAATAGCAGTGCTTAATGTTTTCTTGAATTGCATTGCTATTGTCTAAAATAGATTAAAAACAAGTTAAATATTTTTTTATGAAATAATTAAAATGTTAAAATTCGTATTGCGTTTTGAAGCCAAGTAAAAGAGCCGATGAAAGCATAATACTGAAGAAAAAAAGGCGTTTTTTTAAGTTCCAACCAAAGAAAGACCTACGAATTAATTTATGAATCATTTTCTTGTTCTGTAAAGAGTAATGTGCTTTGATAAAAAATTGTTATAATATTGCTGAAAAAGTTTGGGGCAGATAGTAATAGGGATAGTATGAATAATTGAATAGGCTTAAAAAAAAATTGTGATCAGATAAAGTAAAGATTGTACTTTTTGATTAAAGTGGGCACTAATAGAACATGCTAATGTTTATTTTGTGTATTCAATAAACTCAATAAAGTGTCAAGTCTCTAACCTAATATAAATGCCGACTTAGTTTTCAATTTTAGGATACGAAATATACTTAGTTTTCATAACTTATTATATGTAGTTATTTTATAAAAAACCTTGTCTATAATTTATAAACATTTTTTTAACTTTCCAAAAATATGTTAGGGACTAATAAGATGCACAAAAAAAATATTTCAGTCAATTTTTAAAAATATTCCCCCGCTAAGAAAAAGAATGAATATCGTTGTTTCTATGAATTTATTGCTTTTACTGGACAAACATTGTTTAGAAAAATTAAAAAAAAACATTTTTTTGTTATGCTTCTCGTAGTTTTAAAGGCATCTTAGAAGTTTGAAAGTTTTGTTAAACTTTTATAATTTTTACCAATTTGTATGTAAAATTGTATAATAGCTAAGTGAATTTGTTTGGGATAGTTATAAATTAAGTTGGAACGGGTAAATATTAAATCAGTGACTCGAAACTTGAAAATTAGTAGGCCTTTGAGCATATTAAAATTTAAAAACACTAATGCATTCGTAAATGTTAAAAAGAAGAAAACTCTAGAATTTTCTGTTTCATTGTTTGAATTTGAATTGAATTTTAGTATCAATAAACTTAGATTTTAAGGACTAACCATAATAGTAGGAAGTTTCGCAAGTGATCGGACGAAGACAACCGAATGAAAGAAAATCAAATGATGCGACTACAATATCACACTATTTCTTTTCGTTGAGTTTCGTTAACTTTTGCTCTCGAAAGTGAAGAATGCATCTATACCAATTTAAACTTATGTTTAGTGAAGCGAAAATAAAGGAAAAAAAAGATGATTGTTTTTACTTGTGTGTAATATGGTTTTTCGTTAGTTTTTGACATTAACTTTCTATAATTTCCGGCTATTATGGTTAACCCTTTATTAATTTTATGAATTCGTTGTTAAATATAAAATTCGGGTATTTATGAATTTCAAAATTTATCTGAAAATCACAATAATTGTGAAAGTATTAGTATCAGCCACTTTCATAGGTGTCAAAACAAAAAATTGAAAAAAAAAAAAATAAGTCACGGGTCGATGTTTTTGTCGTTTAAAATATGGGTATGCATGTGTTGTTTGGGTTTTCATAATTTCTTCAAAACCAAAATCAATGTTCTTTTCCTTTCATACTCTGATTTTGCTGCGAGCTATTCTTCCGCCACAGCTGGTCTAGGTATTCAAAAATTTTTCGATTCGAATAATTTCGGAAAATTTTTCCATTCCGACGGATACCTGGCTGGTCCCGATTATATAATAATATGCACATATCGCTTGCAGCTCATCTCTCTCTCTTAAGGTAGTTGTTGAATTTAACGTGCAAATTATTTAGCCCGTGGTCTTTTTCGTCCCATTCCCTCGGGGTTGATTTTTTTGAATCAGTACTGTACTATGGACAGAAAAGTCAATTTTAAAATATAACGACACTGTCCAAAAATGTCCACTCACAATATCCAGTAGCTAGACACGTCGAACATAGTGGTGTAATAAATTCTTGTTTTTAGATTATTCTTCACCGAGCAGTCATAATTTTGTAAGGAGACTCATAACTCAAAAAATCCTACCTCATCTTAATCCCCTTTTCTAATTACGAAAGATTTTTTGAGTTGGAAGTCTCGTAAGCTTATGCGTTTTTTTGGCATGAACTTAGTTCTAGATTTAGTAGATAAATTAATACTTAAGCTGAATTGCGAAGCACGTAAAAAAATAGGAAACGTTAATTTAAGAGACACAAAAATATACAATAACTAATCAATTTATTTAGTTATGAACGACTCCCTTGATTCTGTAGTTTCAGTTCTTAAATCCTTACGAATTTTTTTAAATATTTAAAACTCTTCAAATAATGTTTTTCGGCTAATATGAGGCAAATTTTAGTACCAACTTTGATTGAAATAAGGTAAATGTTGGTACTACTGTGTACATAAAGTATTTTGATGTAATGTATAGCAATATTTTTTAAATATTATTTTTTAAAGTATTGTTAAAATAACCATTGCGTTTTTTTTAAATTTATTTTCCAGCCGCTGAGTGCACCCGATCCTAATAATCACCATTCGTCTAAGCCAGAGCCGTCAGAGGTCCAATAGTTCAAAAACGCCAATTATATTACTAATTAAAGCAAAACAAGTGAACACCATAGCTGTTGTAAGTCATCAGAAAAGAACAAAAAAAAAATAATATGAAACACCGCAGAGCCGTAATAAGGAGAAAAAATGTATTAATTTTTAATTTTATATTTTACATTTTTGTTTTTATTTTTTTTTTAACAAAACAAAATTAACTTCTCTATTTCCAACAAAGAACAAAATCGTTTATCTCCCTAAAATACACACTTATACAACAACAAACAAAACTGCAATAATTGACCTATTTTCGCGTTTGCATTAAAATATTGTCATTTATTTGTTTTTAATATTTGTTTCGATTATACCTACTAGTTAAGAAAATGTTATAAAGAAAAATGTAATATGAGAAAATAGAAAAATTTAGACGAACATTTTTAACACCAAATTTTCAAAAAAAAAAAAACAAAATGCATTAATTTTCAGTTTAACATTTTATTATAAAAATTGATTGTTGAAGAAAAAATTAGATTAACAAATTATAAAAAAAAAAAACAATAAGTTAGATTTTTCCCCTGTTGCTACGACTTCAACAACATAATACCGACTCAACTATTATTTTTTTCAATTCCACACTATTAATTAATTATATATATCTTTATATATATAAACTTATTGAGATGCATGATTGAGAAAAAAATTATTTTAAAAACTGTAAAGCCCTCCCCTCGAGATGTGTTTGCCTCGCTCAGGCAAAGAAATTTATTTAAAAAAAATGTTCTTTTTCTTTTCTTTTATTATTATGTTTTTTTTTAAGAATTCGTAGATACATGTAATTTTAAGTTCTTAAGTAGACAACAATATTAAATAAAAAGTATATATTAAAAAAAAAACCTATTTGAGATACAAATAAAACAAAATCCTTTATATAAATACTAACGAAAATCAAAGTATATATAAATAAAAAAATAAAGAGAAGTAAAATAATTTTGCTTTTAGATGGAAGAGAAATGAATCATCAACTGCACATACCCAAAACCAATATTTAATTAGTTTCCGGCAATTTTTTTATTCCCGAAAGAAGTGATTGACTTGTTTGAGAAGAGGAAATAATTTATCTTTGAAACATTAAAAATAAATTAGAGAAAAATACAAAATATTACAATCGTGAAGAAAATAAAAAGAAAATTTCTAGTGCCTTTTGTATTTTACGCATTACTTTAAAGGTAATGTGTCATTTATCGCATACCATAACCTATCATGTTCAGACTCAAGTTAAATGAACAAAATTGAAAGTTATATTTACCTAATTAATGTATTGGTTACTTTAAAAAGCCAAAATACGATCATTATAGAATTTACCAGCAATGCCAAAAATTTTTCATCAAGATTGGTACATATATATTTGTTTAAAATTAGAAGTTCGTGACCCAGAAGTTATAAAAACTCTCTTTTTAGAGGCACCACCGTGCTCACGCAACACCCCTTGCTTCGCTTTGGGCATATACAGTCGCCAAGAGTAAAAAAACCCTGGAACGCTTCGTGGATTCCACGGAATTTCCAGGCAGAATTGTTTTTTAAAACTAAAATTTAATAAATATATGGAAGTAAAAGTACGGAATGAATTTATAAAACAAAACATTTCTACCTTTTACCAATGTTTGCTAAAAAATTACCAGTCTTACCAGTAAATTCTAGTATTTTCGTATTTTGGGTTCTTACAGTGTTATATATAAAAATAAATTTAAATAGAAAGTCTTACCTACTTAAATGATGACTGAAATTTATACAATGCAAATTGATTTATTCCGTTCTGAGATAGATGCGATAACAAGTTTTTTTTTGAGTAATTAGTCTTATTTTTTAATTGTTGTTCTGTGTAAAAATGGAGAGACCTTTACAAAATTCAGTCAGGTGAAATGAACATCGCCAATCATTAAACCCGAATAGGGGTCAATGACACAAGTTCATGAAGTGAAACTTAAGGATTCAAATTTTAAGCTTGAATTATATTCGAGCAAAAACTTAACCAAAAAGTATGAAGCTAAAAAAAAATTGTGTGACAGGTTAATATATTTTTATACAGGACCGATTGAATGTCCTGAAAAAATAATTTAATGGTATATACATGATATTCAAAGACGAATAAAATTAATTTTTCTTAGCAGCAAATTTTTGTTAAAGTCGTTTTTAGCAACATTTTGACTTCTTTCTATTTAGCCTTACAGATCAAACTTCTTTAGATCTTTATTCAAGTTCCACTTCTGTCACATGTAATGATTAAATTTGCAAACGTTCTCTTTTTTTTCTAGACTTTTTTTTCCCATTTTGCAAGATTTTGATTCACAAAAAGCAATTTTTTCTAGATCTTGTAATAGTAACAACTGAAATTTGGCGTTTTTGCTTTGGTTATCAAAAACCTTGCATACATACTTATGTATATTTTTGAAGTGCAAATATGAAGCCTCTTCAAAATAAGGGCCAAGCATTTTTGTTTTATGAGGTTTTTTTCTGTTTTAATGTAAATTGATAAATGATAATTGATTATGATGAGGTACAAATCAAACAAACAAGATTATGAAGTGCTAAAAAAAATAACATAATTGACTGAAGATTAATTATAATCGGTACTTCATTCCTCAAACTGGTCTATTGTAGGACTTCAGAAAAAACGCCACAGTTTTAATGAACAGAAAAGAAAAAGGAAAAAAGAAACTCTAGGTTTTGTTAACAGCAAACACCAGAAGTCGTTTCAAGAGCCTTGTTTACATAAGGTGAAATTATCCAAGACCTTCGTCCATCAAGGAACTGTATGTATAAAAAAAACCCTTATGTATCAGGATTTCTTAAGTGTCTTCTTGGAATATCACTGACGTATTAGATGTGGCTTTATGGTTTTTAGAATAATATCAAAATAAAGATAAACATTATGTATGCTTAAAAGCCATTTTGAACATTCTTCGTTGAAACTGCATATTTATTTTTGAGAACAAATATTAGTAGGTATTATTGGAGAAATTTAAGTTGACCAAAACATTTCTCCAAAAAAAAAAAAACGAGGTGTTACAACATCAGCGATTTATTAACACTCTTTTACTCGCTACTTGTTTTATAGAATTGTATTTGCGATTTCTTTACTTTCTTCAGTACTAGTTCCACCAGTATTTTAAGCAAAAAATATAATTCAGAAATAGGAACACTGATTGAAATAAAACTTGGTAACCGCGAAGCTGGCCAGGCAACATACATATGTACATACTTTTAATCGGCCCTATCGAGATAACCTTCGGACAGTAATTCTTTCCAAAATTCTACGAATCCGAGAAATTTTGCTTCGAGGTAGTTCTCCGATCAGCTGATCGGAAATACTCTCCGGCGAAATTAAATGCATGTCACTTGCATTCGATGCTTTGCGATGAAGTATTTAAAATTGTTTTTTTTTTTTTAATATTTTCTCCGAAGTCCATCGACAAGTTCTTGGCTCGGAAGACTGAAATTTATATCCATCGCAATGTGTCGTCGCATTTCTGTAATATTTCTTCCGCTGACAGCTAAGTCGAACCGAAATTAAATCTCCGACAAAGGATGCGTTGCGGAGAAAGTTCCGCTCCGACGGTTACCTCGATAGGGCCGAATATCAATAAAGATTTCTTTTACCAAGGTTGCTGAAAAATTCTAAGTCTTACCGCCTTACCGGGTTCATAAAGTAACAATGGCAATGAAATCACTATGAATTGAGCATCTAAAAGAAATTAGCAAGGAATCAAGAGTATAAGCGAAACATGTAAGAGGTCAAATCGTTTAAATGTAAAATAATCATTTGAACCAAATAAGGTTAATGTATTGCTTGATTGAAGCAATAAGCATATTTCCCAATTGATAAATGCTGCAGGCGGCATCTTTAAGAAGGAACGAGATTGCGGCTTTTCTTTTTAAAAAAAAATGTTCTTTTTTTTATTTTATGCCCCTAAAATTGAAGATGCAGTTTTACACAATTTGAATGAGTGCAAATTCAAATTGCTTGAAGGTTCATTGTCTTTTGGACAACAAAATTGGATTGAGAAAAGCTTGCAACGAAAAGTAAATTCCGTTAATTTATTTTTAACCAACTGGAGGACTACATAGAAATAAAATAAAACTTGATTCTTGTATTGCTGAAATCTTCATTAATTAACTAGGAATCAGATTGGAACATTCATCCAATAATTCCTGAACTTAATTGCAAATCAAAAATATGTATAATGTTATACATCCCTATTATATCTTTCAACTGATAGATACTGTTTACATTATCTGATATAGGTTTTATTTCTATTGGAAATGGAAATACATATGTGTGTGTGAAAACAAAATGTTAGTAAAACTAAATTCGTATGAAGAAACCCATATAAAATATTTTATTTTACTGATGCACCAATATTTACAGGCTTTTAAATTTTAAAATCACGTATTTTGTATGGAACAAACGTCATCTTCAGACTTAAATTTTTAAAAGCGCTGATGTAACCCGCCATGACTTGGTAATTCACAAGTTCCAATTTCATTCACTGGTATGAAATTCTTTTCTCATTCAAGAATCACATTCTATAATTCAAACTCGCTAAAATCTTCCATGGTTTTTTCCTTTGCAAATATGCCTTTTTCCTTTTTGGATGATGAAGCGATAAAATATAACATCACTAGAAGAAAAGACCTTGTGCAATTGTTGAATAAATTAATTGTATGATCTCTTCTGCAAAGAAAAAGAAAAATTCTTCCATATAAGTCCCATCCTCCTTCATAAAACAATATAAATAAATAAAGAAAGAACTTAGAAAGAAAAAAAGAAATCCGTGCGATAAGTTTAATAAAAAAAGAAAAAAACTGAAATTAAATTACATAAATAAATCTTTTATTGCGACTTATTAAACATTTTATAAAAAAATATTTTTACATTTATTATTTTACCGTGTAATATTAGAAAAAGAAACAAAATAATAATATAAATAAAAATAATTAAATATAAAACTTATATTTTAAGAAAAGAAATCTAAGAAGTAAGCTGATGGTACTTTGAAAATAAAGAAAATATATATATATAAATAATAAAATAAATAAAATTATTAAAAAGAAATGAAAACAACAATCGTTATAATTTATAAAATAAATAAAAATCTGGTAGGGTAAGGATTATATTATTAATGTAATATTAATAAAAAAGCATTAAATAAAAAAAAGCACTATTTCTAAGCTCAAATTTGAAAAAAAGTTGTTTGGTAATAAGCTTTAATTTTTTCGAAGTTGAATGATTCTTACACACAGCTTACGTGCTTAATATTGAAAGTTATTATTTTTTAAGAATTTTTTTTAGTGATTCTCTATTGTGTTCCATTTATTTGGAAAAAAGCTCTGGGATGGACAAAATGTTTTTGCCAGTTTAAAGAAGAACACGGGGCCACTATTCGAGCTAATGCATTTGGGTAAGTATTACAAAGTAGTAATCAAAGCTGATAGGGCCTTCATAGTTTTACGAGTAAGTGTCTGGCTGATGTAAAATACAGATGATGTTAAATAGTTGTCTGAAGAACATAATGTAGGTACATACATATATGTATACAAATTAGCTTAGATATAATGTCAAGGGATCCTTCTTGTGCAGTTTTAAGAACTGGCTGACGTTGGGCCCCCACTGTAGGTGTCGTCTAAAGGTCAGCCAAGGACATTGTGCTCTTTGAACATATCGTAAAATCGACTTCGATAAAACAACGTAATTTGCCATCCTGCCTCAGCGTCAGTATCCCTTTGTTCAGGCGTTGATTGTCCGAACAAATGAAGCCAACTATTTTTTTGACTCACTATATCAATAATAAATTATATACAAAACAAAATTTTAAAATTCACAACTTGTAGAGGTATAGAGATTTAATTTGCAACACTTTCTTAACTGGCGGCCCTTTTAACATGAATGACGCCATGGTTCAATCATCATGGTTCTGTTTGAAATACGCTCACTATGTAAGAGAATTTTGTTTCGGGGTGAAGTTTGCTTCCTGTTCTTCCTGTGGAATTAGACAATTCAACTTAATTACCTGGTGCGTTTTAAGAATTCACCTTCAAAAATTAAAAATTTGCTAGATACATAGATACCTTTAAAGTTTTTTTCTTTTAATAAACTTCCTAAAAAACTTACAATACATTTTAGTAAACATTGACCTCTAATAAATATTCCTTCCGATTTCTAATTTTTTCATTTTTGACTTTCAACCGTGCATATCTCGAGTTATTGATTTTTATTTTATTGTGTTATAT
Organism: Syrphus vitripennis; assembly: GCA_958431115.1. Lineage (NCBI taxonomy): Eukaryota > Metazoa > Arthropoda > Insecta > Diptera > Syrphidae > Syrphus > Syrphus vitripennis. The sequence goes on from OY288108.1 coordinate 34,573,145, forward strand.
GTACATACATAATTTTTAAATTTCTTAATTTCAAAAAAAAATCTCCTAGCGTTTAGGAATTTAGTTTTCTATCTGTTTCTACGTGTACCCTAATTTACCCTTCATAGATATAGTGTAGGGTTTCCAAAATTCCCGTATTTCAATGTTTGTATATTAAATTGCCTTTCATTTTTTTTTTATTTCCTTCAGGCTTACCAATTAAGCTATAAGCTAGATAATTGTATTAACCCAAAAATTGATCTCTAAGGGCTGGAAACCCTATGCCTTGAATACATTTATCTAGGCAACAGGCAAATTTTCTGTTTGGACAACATCTCAAAAACTACTATCAGCTGAGGGATCTTAGACAATTTGACGAATAAATAAATAAAAACATTATTTTTTTTTGATTTCATCATTTTTGTTTTATTTCAAGTTTTTTTTTGTATATATGTAATTAATTCTTTTCTTACAAATTAAGACTTAGCATTTAACTATACGATTATTTGCACATTCAGTTTATCGTTATTTTTTAATTGTTAACACATAATATGCATTGTTATTATAATTTTTATTTATACTTAAATTCTAAAATGATATACAATTATACAAACATATATTATATAAATATAATTTAAAAAATAGCTGACAAGCAAATAGATATGATTTTTATTGAGATTTTCATTTATCTACTAAAGTAATGACTTAGTTTTCATAATAATTTTTAATTTTATTTTTAATTTAATGAAACATTATATAAGCTGTCTGTGCTCAGTTATGATTATTTAAATCGGCTCCGCGAAATTAGGCCCCACAAAAAAAATGAAATAAGGCCCCAAAAGAAAGTACACAAAACAACAACAACAAAATTTCTCAAATTTTGGGGTCTTATTTCATTTCTTGGGGCCTTTTTTCATTTTTTTGTGGGGTATAATTTCATTATGAAATAAGGCCCCAATGAAATAAAATCTCAAATTGTTTTTGGGGCTTAATTTATTTTAAAAAAACAATTTATGCCTTATTTCATAATTTGTTTGAAAATGTTAAAATAATATTGTCTTTTACAGAAGATGATGATGAAAACCATCAAGGAGCAATTTTTTTCAGCTATTCTGTTACTCCTTAAACTCTCATCAGGGAGTAATGAAAACCATCAGGGAGCAACAGAATAGCTGAAAAAATCGCGCGATTTTTTCAGCTATTCTGTTGCTCCCTGATGGTTTTCAACACAATCTTTACACGAGGAAATGAGGAGAAAAGATCACTCAATTGTGCTACTAATTGATTTTTTCAACAGGTTCCACAACAGTGAAATTCTACAGTATACAATCCAAGTATTTGGTTTTGTTATTTCATTTTCAAAAATAAACTTTTATATAAAAAAATAAATTGGGGCTTTATTTCATTTTTCTAAAAAAAAGTCAAAACAAGTTGGGACATTTTTTCATTTCAGTGGGGCTTTATTTCATTGGGGCATAATTTCATTATGAAAAAATACCCCAATTTGGGGCCTTATTTCATTTTTTCTTTTGGGGCCTTATTTCCTGGGGCCTAATTTCGCGGAGCCTTTAAATCAATATCAAATTTAACCTGTTGAGTTTTCTCAAAGCGGTACATTTACCTAGGACATGTAAAAATTTTAAATTAAAAAAAAATATGTTAAATCGGGGTACAAATGACTAGGTAATTAAAAAAAGACTTAAGAAACATACAAGATGTTTTTTTTTTCGGAGGAGAATAAGATAAACAAAACGATAACGGGGCTACACAATTTGCATGTTAAATCCAACAACAACTATTCCGTAAGGGTGCTTAGCTAAACCCAGATCTAACTAGAATAGTTCGGTGTGCGACATCATTTAAGATCAACTTTTCAAAGATGAAATGCTTAAATCGAACACCCCATCAATACAAATCAAATAAATACTTACTGACTAATTATATTAGCTGAAAAACATATGTACATATAAATCTTATCTTTATATTTTTAATTAAATTCTTTATAACAAAAAAAATGCTTCCATACCTTTTATTTTGACTGGTCTGAATTATCGTTCTGGGTTCGTTCAGAGCTCATATTAAACAGACAGGGTAAAAAAGAGCTACGTAGCTGCATGAAACACTTTAGACAAATTTTAAAGCTCCCCAGTGCTATCAGGTGGTAGATACGGCTTTTTTTAAGCACCGTCCGGGTTAAACGACCTCTTCTTGGAATAGATGGATCCTCCAAACCCACTATCGATAAATAGTGTGAAAATACCACTGGTAATTCGGATAGTCATATCAGAGCTTAAGTGAGGCCCCCTGGACAAAGCGAATCCTAAATGGGCTTAGTAGTGGTTGTATGTAACATGTAAGTTGCTTAGATCAGGTGTTTTTTTTTACATACTCATTGGGGCTTAAAAAAACACTTATATTTCCTTTAGAATTTTTGCCATGTTTGTCAATACATAATTGATAATTTGAATTACGGTCGAATTTTTCTCAGAATTTTTGGGCATCGGAAATAAATATTTTTGGGGATTTGATGGGCTTCGATTTTATTAGGTCAAATTCGAACTAATTCAAATTTGTAATACAAGTTCATTATTCTTAGTAAAATAGAATTTTTTGTTGTCGTTCTTTTTTGATTATTTTGACCCAGCTTTAATTTTTTTAAAAAGTTAGTCAAATTTTGTCGCTCCATTATTTGACAGTTAAAGTTGACATCTCTTTCCTCAAGAAATATAAACTAACCAGAAAAAAAAATGAAAATATATATAGTTTGATTTAAATATTGAAATAATTCAATTTTATATTTGTATGGTTTTATTTCTCATTATTAGGCGTTTAGTTTACAAAGCCCGTACAAAATTGGACTAACAAATTGACGACACTCATCAGCGAAATGAACAATAAAGTCATCATTACAAAAAGAACAATAGTAAAATCAATGCGGTGTCACATTAAGCCAAGAACGCAGTGCACGAGTTAAAATTGTAGTCTAGTACTTTTTCAAAGCGTGAAATAACGTGCTTAGACATTTTTTCACAGACAAATTTTAACATTGGAGTAAAGTTTAAAGAAAATCGTATAGGTAGAGATTGTAAAATTCAATGTCAAAACACAAGGCCATTTTATAAAAAAAAAATATTTTTGTATTATTCGATAGTTCAAGAATATTTTGATGTTTCCAGATAAGATACAAAAAAAGTAATATCGTGCTAGTATCCAAAAATTCAAACTAGCTTTTAACAGTTAAACCTCATTTTGTTCGTTCCATTCTCTTGGAGATTTAAAAAAAAAAAAACAAAGCCCCGAACGATATCTGAGCTAAACGACTCCATCTTGGAAAAGAAATCGAATTTCCATTCAAACTATTGATACCAAGTACCTATGTATATGTATGTTAACATCGCAACATTCTGGGCTTAGCTAAATCCCAATGTTGTTGTTTGTTGTTGTTGCATTTTACACGTCAACAAGTAGTTTTTTAAGAAGCAAAGTATTGCTATTAGGTGCTATAATTTTTAAATTTTGTTCATTTTCTTGTAGATTCATAAAAATAGTTCAACAATTTTGATATACGGACGCATATTACCTAAACTAAAACAATTTTACATTATTTATTTTAATAAATATTTTACTTTAGTGATATAATAGAGGCATAGATATTTTATACATACATATATAATTTTACGTCTTGGCACAAAAATCAGGATTTTTTTCTTACACTTAAGTATTTCTTATAATTTTTTTTTGGATTATAAAATGGAAGATCGATATTTAGGTTGTCATTCTTTTTGTAAATTGACAGTTTTTGTTTACAATATTTTTTTTTTTAAATTTCTGACATTTGATCATCATCATCATCAGGCATATGATGGCTATCCTCATCAATTGAAGTTTTGACAATTGAAATTTTCGATACGGAAAGTTTTGTTTCGAAATCTAAAATAGGTGGCGGAGGACTTATATCAGTTGATTTACGCTTGTTACCGCCGGAAACAGTGTTTGCAGAGGTCGTCCTTGATTTGTCTCCATTTGATGTACTATTATTATTGTTATTATTTAGAGATGAAAGTTTATTTTTCATTTTTGTTGAATGCTTTGCTGAGATTTTCGCACTAAGCTCGACAGAAATTGGTCGAGATTTTTCTGTTGGTCCAACAACACTCCCAGCTGACGCGGGTGATGATGCTGTCGAAATTGTTTGTGAGGACTTTTTAGAATTCAATGTGGGTGTGGATTCATTTTGTGATGATGGCATTGTACCACCTTTGGGATTTTCTGCTGGACTCTTTGATGTAACAGTCTTATGCTCTGCTGCTTCTGTATTGGTTACGTTGTCTTGTTTTTTCCATTTTGTTCGGCGATTTTGAAACCATATTTTTACCTGCAATGAGAAAAAGATAATGTTTAATTTTATAGAAGCTTATAATTTTGGTGACATAATGTTTTTTTTATTTATTGCTCAACTTTAAACAAACAAAATGGGCGTGTCAAAGTGCGAAAGCGATGAAGAGATTTAGTGTAAAAAGTTTAAAGTTAAGTCTCGAGATCTAGGTCACCAACTAGTCTTCAAAATCTTATAAATGTAAACAGAAAAGTTTGAGGGAAACTAAAAATTCAGTCTTTTAAGATAAGTATATGATACCACCCTGTGAGGTTTCAAAAAGGTGTAAAATTTACCATTACCTCTAAGTATACACACTTGAATGAACCATCTAATTCAATAAATAGTTTGACTCGTATAAAAACGAATTAAATTATAAATAATTTTGCTGTATAAAAAACTGTTTTATTTTTTTTCGAGTCAAAAGCATTTTCGATTGGATTCAAATACTTATAAGTGTTGTAAATTCTTAAATAATATTTGAATTAACCTAAAAATTAACTTTTATGGCCTGGGAACCCATGCGCGAAATGTTTGTTTATATTTTAACTTAATAACGCTGCTGCATCACCTAAGATTGGCATAAGTAACAGTTAAAAGAATGGAACCTGTCAATTTGAAATCAAAATTTGCCAGTTACTGTATTCTCATTCTCTTTAAGGACCAATGAAGGTGAATATGAAGGTATACGATGTTCATTGTATCATACAATACTCAAGAACAAAACAAACCCCTTTTTCAAAATGTCAAATTTATTTTTAGAAATAGGTATATACCTACTACCTAGGTACTAATATAACAATGACACCATAAACGATTCATTCAATAAAGCCACACACAACACAACCCACTCAATCATTGATTAGCAATCAACCAATCTATTATCCAAAAGCATATTAATCAAGTGCCTTTATATAAACATACATAAATAACACGTACTCGTATAGCAATTCAATATCCATTATTGATTTGATCTATTAATTTGCATTCTCGGATCCGTGTTACATTACTTAGGTACATTTACGATGCGATGCAATTTTCGATTCAAAGAGTGATTTCCTATTACGAATCTATGATGTTCTATAGCTTAAAATACACAAGCAATCAACCAATGGCAACGGCAATGTGGAGTTGTAATAAATAAATTAGGTATCACGACTAATTGTCAGCTTAATTGAAAATTAATTCAACTTACCACCAACTGCAATTACATATATTGGTGACGAATTATTATGCTAGTTTTTTTTGCACGTCGATATATGCATAAATATATTTTTAAATGTAACTAATGAGTGTGGAAAACCAGGGCAAGTGGATTTGACATTCAATTAAGATGTTTCAATCCAGTAACATACATAAAACAATAAAAAAATCAAACAAAGTTTTATTTTTAAGATTAATTTTTTTTTTTAAATTAATTTTAATCTAACCAATAGATTATTAAGGTTTATTATGGTTGGGTTAATAACACCAAAACTAAGATTACAAAATTCTGTATTCTAAAAGTCTGTATTTCAAAATTCTATAAAACCCTATAAGTGCCAAAGTTCCAAATGTATCTGTATTTTAAAACAAAAATCTGCAAAAACTACAAATGTAGTTCTATGTTCAAAAATTGTGGATTACAAAATTTTGATTGCCAAAGTTCTGTACTTAAAAAATTCTATAAAATCCAAAATTCTGTGACAACCGAAATTGAGTTTCTTAATTTCTGTATTTCAAAATTCTGTATTCTAAGATTATGTAAATACATGATTTTGCATTACGAAATTCTGTATTTCTAAATACTGTACTCCAAAAATCTGTAAATAATAAAGTTTTTTTTAAATAGAAATTCTATTTAATACTGAAATAAACTGGCCAAGTAGAAGATTAAGCACTTCTAAATTGGACTTGTTGTTGATTTTAACGGCCATAAAAATTGGCGTTTCATCCCAGTCACCTTACTTGAACTAACAGTAAGGGCTTTTTTAAGATTCAGGAACAGATTCCAATTTAAATGACTAGGAATTCTAATCTTGTTCGATCTACTATTAACTGAATTTATCAAAAATTGCTTCTTAACAAAGCGTCTCACTGTTAACTGAAATGTCCAAGTGAGGCTGGAACGAATTTCTACCTGAAAAATATAAAATCCTTCGAAAAAATATATTCCTTTTCATTAAAAAATTAAATATGTTGATAACTATCACGTTTAATTATTTGGGCAGTATTTTTGTGGCCTTCGCTTCATCGTATTAAAAAATTAAAAATGTTGACACACAAAAAAGAAAATTTAAGAATTTTATCCTGGAGTATGTTTTCTTAGGAAAATAGTAATATGTTCCTCAAAACTGCCATGGTAGCATAATTTTGTCGCTTTTTTCACATTTCTTACCTATTTTTGAACGATGAGAATGTAACTTTACACCTACTAGGAAGGAAAAAAAATTATTTAACCATGATGGATTTTAGCATTTCTCTAAAAATGTATCTCCATCACAAGTTAAACTTTTTACTGTTTATTTTCAAAAGAATTTCACAGATGAATTAATTTCAAAACGACCAAATCCATACAACATAAAAAAAAGCATTCCCAAAACTCATCACGCCGAGATCATTAACCAAAATGTTTATAATAAAATTAATTTAAAAAAAACATATTTCTATAACTATGTTGGATGTGCTATACAAAGTTGGCATCCTCAATGAAAGATTCACACAAAATTAATGGCAAATCATTATGTGGCCATATCCCAAATGCAATCTATATTTTTAATGGATACGTGATCTTGATGGAGATTTTCTTCTCGAAAACGTTTAATTATAAAAAATATTTAGATTTCAATTCCAATTCCATCTTCGAATTAATTTTTTTTTATTTTCTTTTTGTTTGTGAATATGTATTTTTGTTTCTCTGAGTAAAGATTTCCATCCATTTGACGTTAAATGGAGATGGACATGGACGCAGACAAGGCGGAACGAATTATTATAATCGTAAAATTAAAATGATCTAATTGTTATTGCTGGCAATTTAAATTGATTGTTTGCTTTTGCTTTTGTTTTGTTTTGCTTATTCTTTAAGATTATAAATTCAAGCATCGGATTTTGTGGTAAATAAAATTTCATAAGTGCCTGATGCCTGGCCAGCCTGCACTTAAACAATTTATTTCACATTAGAGTGTGTTTATTCAGACTGTGAATTAATACATTAAACTGCGGGTAGTTTGCATGTGGTAAATATATTTTTTTTCGTTCTTTTTTTTATAGTGCTTTGTGCCATCGGGAATGGGTACAAGCTTAATAATCTATAAAGCTAATTGCTTTGCATCAAATTATGAAGTATTGAGTGAGTTATTTCATAAATAGATACATCAATTTATTAAATTGGCCTTGGAATATTAAATTTGGTATTTGGAGAGCCCACCCAGGCAACCAAAAGCATAAAAGCTTTAAATATAGTTAATGGGTTAAGGGATAATTTATTGAGTAATAAGTTTCATATATACAAACATACACAAATTTCTCAAATAGTTGTTGAAGTTAATTTGAGGTTTTAAATTAAATAAACGTTAAATTTCAAAAAAAATTTTATCTCATTATCTACATATATAATATGTACATGCTTCTTAATGAAACAAATTTGGAAAAAGAGGCTGGGTGCGACCCACACTGATAACTTCCCATTTGTGATCTTGAAAACTTTATATTTAGTTTTTTTTCAAACAACCAAATTTATTAAATCAAGGGTATTTCAATGATATATCCGCTCTAAAACTAGATATCATCATATTGTGCCTGTTTGTTTTTTTCCTTAAAAAGATTTTCATTCCATTTTTATAATGTACAACACGTCCTAAAACAATTTTAATTTATTATTTATAAGGCCTGGGGTGGTATCGGCTAGCGCGATAATTGATAATTGATAATCAAAAACGATACTTTTGCTCCATGTAAGGTGATTATCAAACCGACAATCGTTTTTTCCTTGTATTTCAAGTGACAGCTATTTAGGTATCGTTTTCATACATTTTTGTGAGTAACATCGTTATTTTGGATTCAATTTCTAAAGCAAATAAATTGTGAGTAGAATATTGTCAAATAAAAGCAAATACATAAATAAAAGAACCAAAATGACGTTTCTCACTGTAAGTGCTGCCAAAAACTCAGCCTGTTTTATTGATCACTTTACACAGAGCAAATCAGAGTTGATAATCAAAAACGACTATCAACAAAGCGACAATCAACAATCGCGTTAGCCGATTCCACCCCTGTATTCGTTTGGGTGTAGTTTTTAAACTTAGAAAAACAATATTTTCCAGTTAATAGTGGAATTTTCTTAGTTCTGTTTAAATTTTTGTTTAAAATGTCAGTTAAGTATACATACCCGCTGTAAAAAATTTTATTATGTATAAAATTAAATACCTAATGGCAAAGTCAATATCATTGCTCGTTCTCAAGATATTCGAGTCGAAAAACCAATTTTACCACTTTTTAGTTTATTTTTTGTCAAAAACTGTCAATTAGATATTCGTCAAAATTTAACCTTTCATAAAAAAATGTACTATGTATAAAATACAATATTTTAGAAGGCACAATTGTTGTTCGTTCTCAGGATATTCGAGCTGAAATACAATTGTAACTACTTTTCTTTAGAATTTTTAACAGTTTTTGATTTTTTATTAAAAAACTGCCCATTCAATATTTGTCAAAATTTTATCAGTTGCTAACAATTATGTTATGTAGAAAATAAAACAAACAAGAAGTCAATATCGTTACCCGTTTTTGAGAAATTTGAGTCGAAAGGCAATTTATACCAATTTTTGGTAGAATATTTTGTAGTTTTTAATTTTTTGTAAAAAACTGTCCATTGAATTTTTTTGAAATTTTCACCAGTAGTCAAAAACAACATTTTTCGTAAAATAAAATTATTTTAAAGTTAATATCGTTTTTCCATCTAAGGATATTCAAGTTATAAATTTTTTTTTTTTAGTTTTTTTGATTTTAAAAAATAATGGTATATTGATTTTTTTCCAAATTCATATCATATTTGTATGACGTCATAATGTGTCGAATAAAATTTATTTCAAGTCAATAGCATTATTTGTTCGTGAGATATTTGAGCCCAACCAAAATTTTCACTTCTTTTTTAAACTGCTATAGTAAGAAAACAACTGATTGAATATTAATGAACGCTCTTTCAGCTTCTTTCGAAGTTATTATCTGTAAAACAAAATTTATTTCAAGTCGATATCTCAACTCGTTATTGAGATATCGACGACGAAAAATGGTAGCAGAACGTACGGACGTACGGACGTACGGACGTACGAACGTACGAACGTACGTACACACGCACACACAGACATCTCTCTAAAAATGATTGAAATAGGCTCTAGGGACCTTGAAACGTCGAGAAATGTCAAAAATTTCAATTTGACAAATCGGACCGATTACAATAACTCCCTATGGGAAGTTAAAAATGAACACTTCTAATCTCTAGTTTAGGATTACATATTTGAAATTGGAAACATAAATCCTTATTTTACGTACAAAAAATAGAATACTATTTTGTCCAAAATATTTAACATATTGTTAAAATAACTAATTTTCACCTAATTTAAGAAAAATCAAAAAATCTGTTTTCGAAATTTTGAATTTCTAAAAAGACAAAAATTATTTTATTTATGTATGTTTTGAAAATGTTTGTATTGAAAACTTCTGATAATTTGTAGATGTAAGCGCATCAGCATCAGTAAATAAATATTTGACCAAAACCAGATGAAACGTTTTTGTGAAACTTAAGAAGTTGTTCTTGGGAATATTCTAACATTTTTTAAAAGTGGGTGTGTCAGTGAGCGAAATATATGTGGTAATTTTCTATAATATCCTGTATCATATGAGTGAATATTTTATCCAAATTCTGTGGTTCATATTTAATCGCACTATGACTGTCAACATACAGTAAAAAGTTAAGATAAAAGGTGGGCGTGGTAGAAAAAATTGTAGGTCAAAGTTAATTTACTATAAGCACATAAAATATTTTAATCAAATTAAATGAAAAAAGTATTTTTTTTAATGGGTGTGCCAGTGGGTGAAAATTAAATATTATGATTCGCTGTCTTTTACTATCGATTCAAAAATATTATTCAAAACCGAAAAAAGAACTAAAAACTGAATTAGTAGTTCTTCGTTTTTTCCAATCTCCAATAGAAAATGAAAGCCAGTGAAATGGAAGCATAAAAAGCAATTTTCAAAAAAAAAATTCCAAGTTACATCAGAAAACTCTGTTGGCAAACATCAGATTCAGATTCAGGATAGATTCATTAGACTTAAAAGAAAACTGTCATAATGAGCCAAAATACATATACCTATGCCCAAAGGTTGAATTTAATGATTTGATATTTAATTTACCTATTTTCCGATTGGACTATACCCATATTCAATCATCAAAGCTTCCAGATCAAAAATAAAACAAATTGAACAAAATTTTCGGCCGGAAATTACAAAATTTTCCCCTTCAAAACTAACCATAAAATATAATTTCACGAGTCAATTAGGTCGTTCTGAAAACATATTTAATATATCTTTCTTTAATCCACACTTAACAACATGTTTAAATAGAAAAAATTAATTAGAAATTAGACTGAAAGAAATTACACAATTTTAATCAACATTTTTATTATTTTTTTTTTGTGTTTAGGAGGCCGCGGCATAATTTTCTTCTCCTCTACGATTAATTGAATTTTCATAATTAGGCAATTAGTGCCGAAAGATGATTTCCCCATCATCGATCAAATTCTATAAACATCCCAAAAAACATCATCCCGCTTCCGTGCGGTTCTTGAAAAATCTAATAGACTCGCTTGGCACAAACATAAACTTCCTGTGCGAATGACATCGCGTGTCTTAAGATGTACATCGTCATCATGATGATGGTGTTGGTAGTCCGTCGTCGTCGTTGTTGTGATGTATAGATAGAAATTTCTCAAGAAATTTTTAAGCTAAATAAACAGCCTACAAAAATTAAACTACCTACCCTTTCCTATTCTCTTCCATAGAAGAAGAACCAAGCAAGAGCATTGGCATGAAATTAGATTTCATATTATTATGCCAAATGCAAAAAAAAAAATGTAAATCTACAAAGTGTAAATTTGTTATTGAGTTTTCCATTTTCACTTGAAAACTTCCATTTCTGACCGGGAGCGATGCTTGGGAGGTGGAAAAACAGAAAACGATGTTGTTGGCTGTCTGAAGAGAACTCAGATGAAATCCCTGTCTACTTATCTTTTGCAACATCATAAAAGGCTCGGGATCATCTCATGCGTTATACTATTTGACACTAATTGCTGTGATAACATTGGGGCCAGGCCAATTGATGATCTCCTGCTGCTGTTGTAGTTTTGGAGAGAAAGAATCAGTCACGAAGGGGATTGTAACATGCGGTTATGTTTCTTTATTCGCTACGCTAAAATAGCACAAAAAACATACCAACAATACCGAGGGTAGGGCAATAAGATTTTTTGAATTGGAATTCATAGATTTAGGTAAGTACACTTTTAATGTTATAAAATCGAAATGATTATGAAAATAAACTTTTTATTGAACTAGTTGATAGCAAGGTACCTGAAATGCCTGTGTTTTTTAAATCGGTGACTCAATTTCTTTTTGGGGACACTGCCCAGCTCAGGCAAATTTCAAATAGAAATGTCCTAAATATGGAAATATAAGCAAAAAAAAGGGAAATCATATTTTAAAATATTGGCGACAAAATATAAGTTATCAAAAAAATTTTTCAAAAAAAAAATTTGTCTGGGAACAACCAACAGGGTTTTTTTTGGAACGGCGAAAATAAAATTTGGTCAAAAAATTTCGGAAAAAAATGCAAAAAAAAGTTGTGTCAAAATAAAAACAACATTTTTTTGATCAAAATGACAAAATTGTTTTAATTGCTTGAAAAACTAACTAACTGAACAATTTCATCAAAATTGTATAGCCGTTTTTGAGATGAACAAACCTCTTTCTGTCTTTCAAACTTTAAGTCCAGTTTGAGATAAGTGAGCGGCCACCTTTTTCGTGTTCTCTATCATATTAATTAAATGTATCATTAATATCTCAACTGAGAATTTTGTATGTAAAAGACTACTCATCTTCAAGAAGCACTAACAAAATTGAAAAAAAAAATCGTTCGTAGATTTTTGAATATTCTGTTTTGAAAATGGTTGAATGCATTTTGGTAAAATTTCGTATTTGAAAACTCAGATCTATGTAGGTATACTATTTTTTGTTAAAAATTTGCGTCCGTCGGTTCTTAAAAAATATTTTTTTTAAAAACGGCTATAATGTTTTTTATTTTTTTTATTTTAGTAAAGAAGCATTTCATTACTTGATTATAATCATCCCGATTACAAATTCTATAGATGAGAGCGTTCACTGCGGATCGAGCCTTACAGAACCAGTAATCGACATGAATATTTTTTATTCGTTTCTTATCTTCGTTCAGTTAATTGATGCTTACTCCTGTAGTGAAAATGTTTTTTCTACTTTATCTAGAAATTATGATTAAAACAGACATACATTTGCCCCTCAAAATACCTACTGTTTTAAAATTAGCTAATTAAATTATTTTGCCCTAATTTCCGTTCAATATTTATTTTCCCATCTCATTATGTCAATTTCAAGAAAATTGCCACTTTAATTTTAAAATTAGCAATTTCTTTTTCAATCTTACTCACACAAAGAAAAAACAAATTACCCTGCTCGTATGTCGTATGTCGTTTATTAAGTACTTCACAACTTAAACGTTTATTGATCTTAAACACACTGCATGCACGTCATATACAAAGCATGTTTTCACATCTAAAAATAGTTTTTTTTTTTGTTTAATGTTTCTGAGTTGAATGATGTTGTTCACTTTTATTTTATTATATATTTAAGATGAACCTATTGCTCATATTGTTCTTTTGTTGTAGGTAATATGAAGAGAATGATGGAAGTGAAGTCTATTTTTATTTATGTCATTTGTTGCATTTGGCAGATAAGTAGATGGACAATGTGTTTTATGTTTTTTCTTTGGTTTTTAAACTTTAAAAAAAAAATAATTTGTGAATAAGATACATACTGGGAGTAGTGACATGCAGTGGGATGGACTCCATTACAAAAGACCCTTTCGGTTCCAACTAACAATTTCAGTCTTATATTTACCCAAGGAATTTTCACAAACCAATAAATCTCTCAATTGTAAAAGTATAGCATATTTCTCCAATCTGGAGATCTAATAAAAGTAGTTGAAACAAAAAAATTTGTTCACATTGATTTACATATTTCAATAAAAGAATTTCGAACAATCAAAACAACATACACTCTGCACATTTATGTCGAGCTGATTATTACACAAAGTTTTTATTTTTGCATATAAACAGTCAGCGTTAAAATAAATTATTTAAAATGGCGTCAACCGTGAACAATTATTCGATTATACTTTAACAGGGAAGTTAAATGTCACCATTTAATCAGTATAAATTTTATTACTAAAGCAATTACTCCAATAATTATCCTGAAAATATTTATGTTATATCAGCATTTACTTAAGTAACGAGTTTTTAATTGGATCAAATAGTTTCTCTTATACTACTATACTATGTATAATCCGTGCTTTTTTTTCAAATATTGGAGCAAATACTTTAATAAATGTCTTTAAAACTGACATGCCAAATTTTATTCCAGTAGTGATTTTATTACTACAGCAATTTCTCCAAAAATATCTGAAAAATATACTATATCAGCATTTTACTCCAATAAATGATTTATGTACGTTTCTGGTCAAATATGCGTTGTTCTTTAATACCCGAGCAAATACTCCAAGAAATAACGATTTTATTACTGGAAAATTTTCTATAAAATTAAAGGAGTACGGATTGGTGTTCTTAGTTTTGGAGCAAATACTCCAATGCATATCAGTGGAATGAGTTAATTTAGCGTTTACTTCAATAACTGTTAATACCAATACTCACTGCTTCTTTTATACTTTTATTTTATAAACACAGTTCGCTTATAAAAAAGTCGATTTATCGTACGCTGATTTAATGTATATGAAAAACATAGTACTATCATGGCGAGTATTTTTTAATGTTGCCTGACCCTTGTGGTGGCGCTGCATTTTTTAAGGTGGAGAATTTGATTTGGGGAATCTTTCAAGCAGGGAAACTGGGAGTAGGAGTAAGAGGAGACTATTATCTCGATTGCCATAACCAAAAAATATCAATTAAAACCTCCAAAAGCTCTCCGCAAAAAAAAAATTGAGTAAGGGTTTCCCCCATACTATAGATGTCACCCCATTCGACTGCCACCATGATACATGATACCATGGTACTATGTTTTTCATATAGAAAGCTAACTATAATGAATAAATTATGTTTAATTTGGAAAATGAAATTTTCTCCTTGGTAAAAACCTTCAAACAAATATATTTTCTTAAAACAAATCGCATTGGTTCTTGAGAAGCTATGAAAAAAAAAAAATACAAATCCATTACACTCAAACATTTCCATCCTCAAATTGTGCAATTTATCTCAAATACCTATACCCACTCTCTCATTTTCAACAAAAAGAAAACAAAAATTACTAAATCCAAATCTCTTTAGGTTGTTCAATTAATATGATTTAATTTAATTAACAATTTAGCACATCAGAGCCAAAAAAATGCCAACTTATTTGCATAAAATAAATTCTTGTCACTGACAGGAGGCATTTTTCAAAATTAATTTCCCGCATTAATGACATCGTTAAATTGCGGTACAAACAATTTGTCTGACCTGCGTTACACCCTAGAAGACCAACATCTCCACCCCTACTATCCCCTCTTAAGCAGACAAATTTTAAGCAAAAAAAAAAAAAAAAACAAAACTGAAAACATTTAAAGAAAAATGACACATAATTGCAAATTGAGATCTAAAAATGCAAAACACTTCAAGTCGGCCATCAGCTCATTATTCTTAATTCTATTTTATCAATTCTATCTCATTAAATATCAACATGCTTTATAATAAAGCCACCTCCTTTTCACCACAGCTCTCTATCAAATTAAAAAAAAAGAAAAAAAGAAACTTGGCTAGAATGTCAAAAAGTATTCAAAAGATCGCTAGAAATAGAACGTCACTCTTTCTGATGTGATATGGCAATGTGTGAAGTACGACGACCGACTCAACGGCGACAACGATGACGACGCAACGCTCTGCTCTTGCTCCTGAATTAGCAAAATAAATCGAAAGGAGTGAGATTGGATGTTTCTTATGCTTTTATGCAGAATTATGCTGCCATTACATCGTGATCCATCCTCAGATGTCACCACTCATTAATTGCATTTCGCTAAGCGAATACGAACCTCAATCCAACTTATGTACCTATAGAATTAAGTTACTTTTTGCGTACCTATGACATGGGCAATGGGTAGGGCAGGGTAGAGTAGATATTGCACGGGGCTTATCCTTCGCATAGCATTCTCTTAATGTGCGAGCTTCAAACCAATTAAAATCCACGGAAGCGTGAAGCAGGTCTAAGCAATTTAGTTGCAATGTTGAATGCGCACTGAATCCATGTATAAATGCGGGGTGTCAACCTTAATGCGTCTCTTGCATAACTCCCTCCCCATCCCTTCTCTAAGAGGCTGCCATCGCATCGGATCGTCATGGTGCGGCAGGAGTATAACCAGCTTGTGTTTTTGCTTATGAGGTTGTCAAGTGAAAAGCCCGTTTAAATTAGCTTCGTTTATCTGCGAGCAATACACCTTATGATGTGGTTTGAATTAGCGGGTTGGAGCAGAGTTGGAGGTGTCAACCACACAGTGCGAGCAAAATGAAATATACCTATTATGCTATTGCTTACACACTCTATGATACTTGATTGGGGTCGCAATTTTCTATTTATGATTTTGTTTTCTGTGAAAAATGTTACACTGGTCAAAAAGTAACGTGATGCATTTCAAATGTGTACTTATTCTTCTTCTTCTCCTTCTCATTCGACTTAGTCTTAGCCTTAGTCTTAGTCTTTTTCTTATTCTTAGTCTTAGTCTTAGTCTTAGTCTTAGTCTAAGTCTTAGTCTTAGTCTTAGTCTTGGTCATAGTCTTAGTCTTAGTCTTACTCTTAGTCTAAGTCTTAGTCTTAGTCTTAGTCTTAGTCTTAGTCTTAGTCTTAGTCTTAGTCTTAGTCTTAGTCTTAGTCTTAGTCTTAGTCTTAGTCTTAGTCTTAGTCTTAGTCTTAGTCTTAGTCTTAGTCTTAGTCTTAGTCTTAGTCTTAGTCTTAGTCTTAGTCTTAGTCTTAGTCTTAGTCTTAGTCTTAGTCTTAGTCTTAGTCTTAGTCTTAGTCTTAGTCTTAGTCTTAGTCTTAGTCTTAGTCTTAGTCTTAGTCTTAGTCTTAGTCTTAGTCTTAGTCTTAGTCTTAGTCTTAGTCTTAGTCTTAGTCTTAGTCTTAGTCTTAGTTTTAGTCTTAGTTAATGACCTGGTCGTCGTTTTCGTAGAATTTTTTAAGGTAAATGGGGCATATTCATAGTCAAATTTTAGAACCGAGTCCAACTGGCCTCGAGTCTAAAGTTAACACACAGGTTAGAAACAGCTGCTATTCACAGAGAATTTTGCAGCACTGTTTAGTAAAAAACAGAAATCTACTACAATTTTAGTAGTATTGCCCATCAATCCATTGAAATTCAATACATTTTTTGACAGATGGAAAAAAACAACTTAGTCAAAGAGTCAGCCGTTTTTAAAGTTGAGCTCCAGTTTATCTTTTGGACCCGGGTCCAAATTGTCTATGAATAACATAAACTCTAGGTTAGCTTAGAAGAGACAAAGAAACAACTTGTCAGACGACTATGAATATGCCCCAATAAGTTTTTTCTTAACGGTTGTAAGATATTTACCATTATTTCAAGATCTCTCTATCTCCAAAAATGTCTCTAGTTTTGTAGGCTTTAGATCAGACAGAATTGCGGGACCCACTTTTTGATGTGGTCTGATTAATAATACATTCAATAAAAATTTTGTGGGCCGGAGTGTGTAAACTCAATAGTACCAGATATCTCAGTTGTACCTTCTACCTATTTATTTTAAATGTGTGCGCTGTTTTAAGTTGAATTGATTAATCTTACAAATTATTTTGTTACAATGAACTATTGCAAACAATAATAGTTATTATTATTACTTAGTAACAAAGCGAGGTATATAATACAGGATAATATAATGCAATAAATTGGTGTATTTAATTTTATTTTTCACACATTTTAATAGGTAACGTTGAGTCATAAAAATATAAAAAGAATACATATATTGTCTGTCAAATTTTAAAAATGGTCCCAGACATTATTTTGCACAGTTTAAAGTTTCAATTAATTGAACACATTTTTTCAAAAAAATATATTTATCGAAACAACCTGAATTAAAAAGAAGGTCTGACGTGGTATTCAAAAAACGAAATGAAAACTGTTGTTGTTAAATAATTAGTTTTCCATTTATGTACATTTCTGGGTAATGTATATTTACTCGTATAGACATAACCTTCTTTGAATATTTTTCTTGTCTTGAACCAACTAATCATTTTCGGTCTAAACATCAATTAAAATGAAAGTTTACTAAAAATGACGTAAATTTTCCCCAGAATACATTGAAGGTTAAATCAAAATAGCGAAACCAAAAGAGGTTGAATAAAGCTTTAAATGAATAGTACAAATTAATAAATAATAATAAAAGTAATGGATGAAATATAGGAGAGTTCTAATTATGATTTTATTTGCAATCTGTGAAAACCGTTATAACAGTCAAAAAATAATAATATACATTTTAATATATTAAAGAAGTATTTAGAACTTCTGCAATAAGGACGCTTTAAAAATTGCTTTCCTTCAGTAATTCATTAATTCAGGAAAGTGCAGGAATATAAAACTGAGAGCAGTTGCATGGGATGAGGGTGTGTTCGAGATATCTCATTCGTGTTTTGGCCGGCGGCGGCGTGCAACCTACTGCACATAGTTAATTTATTAAATGTTGCAGAAAGCAACCGTATGGTAAAGTTATACACAAAGATGAAATAGAAATTGTATTGTTTTTGTGAAAACTATATTGAATTAAAAAAACTGATGGAGGAAAAATCAGCAGGAGCATTTGTAAAAAAACAAGAGGATGGAAAACAGCATTTGTCCAGCCCGTCCCAAAAAAAAGAGGAATCTTCTTTCCCCTCTAACTATCGGTCAATTGCTTTCTCATCCATTCTCTTCAAGGCCATCGAATTGCTGGCAATTAACCAGTTTAATAAATATCTTTAAGAACGAAAGTTTCTTAATGACCGGCAGTATGGTTGTCATACTGCCACCCACTATTGATGAATCTTTTCTTCATTGCATTAAAAATAAACTTTGGGGACACTCAAAGCAAGTTGCATTGGATGGTTTCATGTCTGATATCCACAAATCAAATGCTGGTGTGCCATAGGGTTCCGTTTTGTCTCCGACTTTCTTCCTTAATTTTATCAATAATCTTTTGTCTGAAACTTCTAATCCGACCCTCTGCGTTTCATATTCGTTTATCAGTTTATATACGTGCTTGTTCTTCGGATGTAGAACTAGAGTGGCAGCTCATTAACTTCTGATCTTGAAAGTATTGTGTAATGGGGAATTAAATGCTTCTTAAACTCAATGCTGTCTTCTGTGGTTAAAGCGGAACCAACCTCTCATGCTGCTATCCATGAGCGACCCTTGCATCGAAAAAACCGAAGGACTTTCAGTTCCCAGTGTGGGCATTACAGATCACTTTTTGTGCGATGGTCACATTTCAACGTCATAAAAAAGGAAACAAGAAATTTGGCTCCCCTTCTGATCTTGCTATAATCTATATTTATAGTCTTCTTCCGCTTAAACACAATTCGCATATATGGGCAAGTGTTCCAATGACTCATTTGAAGCTCTCAGATAGGATTCATTAAGAATGATATACATATGTAGGTAGGTGATAGAATACCTTAAGCTGCTAAATAAAAAATATGTCCCATTCACCCAATTACGTTACAGTATCAAAGCTGATTTGTATATATATATTCTTCAGAGAACTATTTACCAATATTTCTCAAGCAGGCAGACACCTACTCAGTGGAGCCTTCCATTTTTAAGACACCTTGACACAAAACCAAAGTTCCAAAGTCTCGCTTTAATAGTGTCACTAAAAAAATGCTCTAGCATATTTTTGGTTTCCTTAGCTACAAAAAATAGATGGCTTATGTTAAGAAATGCAATTATTCAAAAGTTTTAGTTGAGTAAATAAATATGTAATTGTGTATCGGAGAACCTAAAAATTTCTAGATCTAGATCTATTTTTTTTGTTTTTGTTTTTAAGTTCTTATTTAAAAAAAATACTACTGCTTCAAACTGGTTAAGGGACTATGAACACTTTTAATGGCCTTAAAACCTTTCAGAATTATTTCGAAACAAATATTCTTCGATTATCCTTGATGGGTTAGCCAACCTACAGTAAAAACTTTCAAATTCACCATCAGGCTCTCAAATCTTGCTCCTTAGAATTTTGTGCTGCGCATCGACTACGAATTATTTTTCAAATAAATATGTTGAAAGGTTCTAGCATGTATTTAAAAATAAAAAAATGCATATACCTACAACTATGCTTTAACCATTATTTCGTTGCATCGTACTCAAAATGTAAAATATATTATTCTTAATCCCAGCAGATTACCAAAAAATATATACAAACATTGCATATCATTTTTAATCTTACATATAAAATTATCGTAATTAAATTGTTTCGATAAAATTATATATGTAATATCAAAACATAATTCAATGTCTAATATTTACTTAA
The DNA here is from genome assembly GCA_958431115.1 of Syrphus vitripennis. Lineage (NCBI taxonomy): Eukaryota > Metazoa > Arthropoda > Insecta > Diptera > Syrphidae > Syrphus > Syrphus vitripennis. Next base: position 34,593,329 of record OY288108.1, read on the forward strand.
ATCCTCTTGAATTATTTATTACTTCCGATGGTCACCAAAATGCAATATACGCATCAAATTTTAATTTCCCTCAACTAATAATTATAGTTATTACCTTTATACATATAAATCTACTGCACTAACGCCTACATCAACCGGTCACGAATGCCAATTTTTTTTTTGAAAACATCTAATTTAACGAATTAAGGGATTACGGATAAAAAACCCCAATTTAATTGAACATTAATACTTTGAAACGTATATTTCTAAAAACAAGCATCGCAGTTCCGACAACGATGATGATAGCCTCCCCTGAAATGACTTCCCCTCAAATTCAAATAAAACAAATCGAATTCAAATGCCAGATGAGAGATTTTCGTTCTGCTTGCAGCCATCGGGATCGCATCGTGCAACATCATAACAATTTAACCGCATTTTAGAGTACACATATTTCTCGTTGAAATATTTTGTGCAATTTGTTCAAATATTTTAATCCATTTAGACGAAAAATCTTAATATGTATTTGTTGTTGTTGGAATAGATATATATTACATATAGGAAAATATGTAGAAAACATTTGAAAGGATTTGAATTGAGTGTGATGTCGAGAGTGCAGCCCCATTAATTTACAACAACCACTTTAGGCTCTTCCCGCTACTCGCCACATCAGCTCGAAAGAGCGAACAGCGTACTTATCGTCTCTCTGACCGCCTCAACTTTCAGCGAACATTACAAATTTCCCTTTCGAATTTTAAATAGTACATCGTCTATTTAATCGCTTCACATAAACAGGGTTGCCAAAGCATAGGATTTTCGAGCACCAAATAAGTTAAATATAATATGTAGAACTAGCCCATGGCGTGGTATTTAGTGGATAGGAATGTCTCGTAAAGGCTTGGGGTTTCAACTCGCTTCACCAGCCACCTAAGGGTTACTGCATAAGCTGTTTTGGTTCAATAGACCATTCATTCCTACCATAACACGCACACAGGACTGGTTGATGGTTGTGAGTGAATAGGGCTCTGGTTTTCTACGAGCTGTTGGGTCGGAAAAATGGTCCCCACAATGCTTTCTGTTCGTTTTCTGTTTTTTTTTTTAATTTTTATTTCCTTAGCATACAAAATGTTGGTATCAGTCATACACATTTTTTAACCTTTATGTAAAATTAAAAAAAAAAAACATAAAAAAAAGCTGTAAATGTATTTTGAAATTTTTTAGTTTTTCTGAATTGGTCTGACAATTTTCAATTAAATTTTTTTAAAAAAAATTGTTTCATATTTGAGAATGGTAATGGTTCTGTTCTATAGGGTACGTTTTGAATATGTACGAAATTGTATGTGAGATATTAAGGTTTCTAAAGTGAAAGTAAAAACTGAAATTTTCGCTTAGCTCCAAAAACAACTATATCTGCTCTATGACCGTTAGGAAAAAAATTATTTATCTCGAAAACGGGTTCGGTGATTTTCATAAAAGGCTTTTGTATATAAATTTTTTTTTTCAAAAATCGTTATTAACCTGTTACAGAATCGTATTTTTAATTGTAGATTTCCTCCTAAATGGTTCGAAAAATTGCGATCATAATTTTTATGAAGAAAGTCCTATGTATGGGTATAATCTCAATATTAGGTATTGCCTGTCATTTTGAAAAAAAAAAAACAAATCAATGTTTTGAAAATGGGAGAATAAATTCTTTTGAAATTTTGTTTTAGGTATATTTAAAAACCTGTAAACTATTTTTTTTTGGAAATACTTCTAACTTTCAAAAAAATGTAACGATTTTCAGAATTTTTTCATGTTTTCATATTTTCTCAATATGGAATTTTTTCTAATTTACTTTAACAGTGATTTAACATCCAGTTCTTGCGATCCAATTTTACTTCATGTGTTTTGTTGACCAGCTGTTTTAGAATTCATAAATGTGTTTCAATCTCAATATCAAATATTCAACACTCTTATTAATGTCTAATTTAAAGTTATTTAAATTTTGTTTTTAGAAAATAAATGTTTTGAGTATTTCGTATACATATATGTTTGTTATTGTAAATTTCCGAGATATTTAAATTCTAGAATTAATCGGTAAGATATGGATTCTTTTAGTAAAATTGAGATCCTGCCCCTCCTCTCAACCAACTTCGTTGCTCAGCTTAAGGCATGTTCCGCCAACAAGCAAACTCGCTTCGCGAGTTCCAACAAATTTTCGGATGTATTTTTGAGAAACTAAAATTTATTTACATTCCCCATTTCGGGAATTTACAATAACAGATATATTTTGATGCGCTTTATATTAATATCCTAATTTTGTTTTTTTTTTCTTTCCCTAAAATCTTAAGTATCACTAAGTAGTACAAGACAGCTGTATTTCTTTGAAAACGGTTTTAAAACAGAGTTAATTGATGTCTAATAGTTTTCTTACTTAGACACAGGAGGAAGTTGTCTTAACATGTACTACATTTTTATTTTTTTAAATTAAATAAAACATATTTCCACCAATTTGAAAATAGTTAGACAGTGTCTAAGTGGGTATAAGCCCTATGAATAAGAGTGTTAAGAGTGTTAATCTCTCTGAAAAAAAGTTTATAGTGAATGTTTTGCGATTTCCTGATTTCTGATTTTATATAGACATTAAGGCCAACAATGGCATAATGTAATTTTGTGATTTCTTTTTTTTAAATGACTTTTTGTCCATTTTAAACATTATGTTTTAGTCGACTTTTTCTTAAAATATGTTCAAAAATAATTTCATAAAACATTGAACAAAACATGGAAATATTCTATGGTATTGTGTACTTGTATAACCAAATTTTCATATTTGAGTATAATGCAAAATTCTTCATAATTTTAATTATACTAGGTCAATTCCGAGTAAAAAAAAAACATCATATTTAATTCCACTTTTCGGAATAAATTTTTAATTAATTTAAAAATGATGTTTTTTTAGGTTACGATAAAAGAATTGAAATGAATTAATGTTTTAAGTTGAACGATGATGACGATGCCAAGTAGACTGTTTGTTAAATTTTGTAAACTCAAATAATTTTCTCCTGCAATGAATGAAATAAAATATTCAGTGTTGTGTTTTAAAAAATCTAAATTGAACTTGTTTCTGAAAATTAAGTGTGTTAGAGAAAAAGTTAATATTAAAGAATGAAGGGAGTCCCACTATCTAGAAGTTTCAAAAAAAAAAGATAAACCAGAAATATTGAAAAAAGGTAAGTGTAAGTGATTTTTAGAAAAAAGTTTCAAAGAAAGGGGGTCTATGCTTCTACTACTACAATTTTTTTTTTTAGAAATAATAAGAGCATCCAAAATCTTTACTAATAACTATAACTAATGGAAGAAGAAAGTTGAAATTGAGAAGAATATGGTTATGTAAATTGGTAAATTGAGAATGGAAGACAAAAAAATGGTTTATAATTTTACCGAAAATATGATTAAAACTTTTCTTGTTTAACATTTATTTTTCTTTCTTTTTCCTTTAAACGTTTTGTTTTGAAAATATTAACCGATTTGTAATCCCTCCTGCATAAAGGTCGGCTTATAGCTGGGGATTGTGATTATGATTAACCTGGGAGTCTCCTCTAACATTTGAAAAATGCTAGATTGAAGCGCATGTAGAATAAGTTTGAATTCTGACAGAAATTTTGCGACCCAAAAAATGCGCGGTCGCAAATGATTTTGTGGGCAAAATTTAAAAATCGACCACTGCACGACGATATCACGATCAAAACTTCTTTAATGTATCAAGTTACATTCTAGTACGTACGAACACCCCCGCATTTAAATTGAATGATTCAAATTCAATAATTGCCAAATTACCCTCAACTGATTCCAAAGAATCACTACTTGTTGGCAGCTCTGCACTACACACAGATACGCTGGCAAATACTATACATTTCACAGTAATAAATGTTCAATTTGTTGTATTTTTGTGTAATTATTTATAAATCAATTAGTACACAATCAGCGGTGTTGTGTGCGGTGGCGGGTAAAATCAGCAGCCAGCCAACGAGACCGATGGAGAGGCGGAGCTATAGTTGCCGCTGTCGTCGTCGTCGCCACCGCCAGTGGCGCTTTTATGACACAACAATGCTTCTGGGAATAGAACACGCCAAAGTATGTATTAACAGCTTGTATCTTCGTAGACATGCGAGAATTGAGGGGGAGGTAAGGCGTGCTGGCTGCTGGCTGCTGCCTGCTGGCCGCGATGCATGACAATGTGTGGTGTGGGTGGGCGCAAAGGTAGGCCGGTTAAATGAACTAGGTAATTTTTTTTTTTTTTAAATTAATTTTCTCCACCTCATCACCCTCTTCCCCAATCAGATGCGGTATAAATGGCCGAATTAAATGACCATCAGAAACTTATTGCATGGGCTATTCCCGCTCGTATAGAGGAACAGATCAGTGTGTCAGGCAATTTAATGAAATTATTTTGTATTATTTGGCTAACTGCCAATAAAATATTTATTTTATTGCCCACCATTTGCCTTTTTATAGTGAACTAATTTTTGAATTTGCTCAAAACTGTAGTATATAGATACGTAACCTATATGATGGCATCGGCCGAATAGCAATTGAATTGAACAAAGAAAAAAAAAAGCTCACAAAAATTGCCAACCAGCCCACTCTCAGCCTGCCAACTCGCCACCACATTAGGAAAGTGATTGAGTGCGCGGTGGCAAATAACATTTATAATAAAACAAATGCCGTGCAATCGATTAGATTGGAATTTGAATAAAGCGTTGCATCGTTGCTGTTGGCCCCTCGGCCTCGACCTCAGCGTGCCTTCCTATAACATCTGGTCGTATATTAAAATATAAATGGCAGGCAGACCAAATGCAGTGTTATACTCACCGGGGTCAATTAAACGCGAAATATCTAATAGATACAAATGGACAACCCCAGTGCGAATTTATATACATATTTATATACCTGTGTTATGTATATGCAAGGAATTTAATACACAATGTGAGATGTCTATTTGATTGTGTTATTCCCTTGGGGGACGTTTTGTATTTCACCTGATGTGCGATGCTGTTATAAGAGTCTCAATTAAGAACTTAGGTACACTTTGCTGTATAAATATTTGTAAAGGCATTGTTAAACCAAATTAAATTTGTTTCCAAATTTACGGTTCATTGCTTTTGTTTCCAAATAAAAACTATGAAACTATGAAGAATAGAATTTGCCGATGAGACATAAAATTTTTTAAGCAACATTTAGCCCGCAAATCTAATTTCCCGATTTTGAAGATGTTTTCTTCGAAAGAACACTTCAGTTGAGAGAATTTTTCAATATTCGTATCAACCTAAAGTCAAAGTCCTATAAAAAGAAAAGAAATCCAATTGGGCTGCACTTTAACAATTACATTAGAGTTGTGTGTTGAATTTAAGAATATCTTTAAGCCATGGCATTGTAAGTGTTGCCACTGTTTTTAAATATTTTTTTAGTGAAAAGGGGCACCATTTCAATGGAAGGAATTAAACTCCCTTTCTTTTTCTTTTCTTAATTCAACTTACACACAAGTCTTTTGTCACACCTTCTGCAAATCACTTTGAAAAAAATTCAGTACATAGAAATTTATTATTTAATTTAAAAAAATGCGTATACGCCCAAGTGTACGAGTGGTTAAGCTACCTAGGAAAAAAAATTAAATTAATTTAGAAAATTAAAAAAAAAAACAAAATTGTTTAAAAATGCTTTTACTTTAATTTTTTTAGCAAAAGTATCTGCATGAATCTTTTATTTGGAAATCGAAAATTAAAAAAAAAAAAAATTCCCTGGGAGGCACGTTTTTTTTATATTGAAATACAAATTTAATTTAAAGGTATTCAAATAGATGGGAGGGGGCGTCAATACAGAATGACCAACTAAGCTGGTACTGTCATATAATAAGAAGGAACCCTGAAAACCCTCCAGTTCAAAAGGCAATATCACCCGCATTTTAACACTATCGCGGAAGAAAGGCAGGCAAACTGAGGGGCCTGTTGACACTTACTGTCAGGTCAACCCACAAGTTATACCTTAAGGTGAAGCAGTGTAGTGGAAGGAAGAGTTATGGTCCCACTCCACTCCATGCCGGTAAATGAAGAAGAATTTCCTGATAGTAAATCTTATTTAAAAAACGAAATAACTTATAACAAAAGATGCTTTTAAAATAAAAATAGAATAAGACCGAACAATAAAAATGAAAAATATCTAACCTAGCGAGAAAAATATTCCGTTTCATCTTTGTTTTTATTCCATTTTGTCTTCGTGCTTTTTACTCCATTTTTAGTAAGGACATTTCTCTAGGTATAGTTTTGTTGGTCGATTACACTATTTGCACCGGCCCACTGTCCACATTACAACTCGCAAAAACATTTCACAATAAAATATTTTCAATCCTCAAATCAAACGACACAAATATGCAAATATTTAAAAATCTAATAATAAAATAAATTGGCTCAAATTAAATATCGCCTACTGTACCTACATTAGTGGTATTCAGTGCACATAACTGCTGCGCTAAATGCTCTGAAATTATTAAATTCAAATCCCCTCCCTTCATTTTGCCAACCCTCTTTGCACAATTTGCATTACCTATAGTGAGTGATATAGCAAGTCTACGTATACTTCATTCCACAATCTACCGTCATTACTGAAAACTGGGCGGTGAAGAGAAGAATTATATCTACATAGGGGTAGGGGTCAGTGAGATGGGTAAGAGGCAGGTATAGATATATATTTGTAGCATTGGCGGTCGTATGGGGGTCTTGTCCACATTGTGAGCATGATATTAATTGAGATTTATTGACTAATTAGAATAAATTAACATTGCAACAATCTGTGCATATTGAATGGATTGTTATTGTTATTACTGTTGCACATACATTACCCATTATATGATATCTATAGATACATATATACATATATGAAGAAAATAGGGGACGATGGGGTTAGAATGGATATTATAATGCGATACAAATTGGTATCTAAATGCTACTGCTGCTGGTGGTGCTGCTGTTGATACATGGACACCGATTATATTCGCGCCAGAAGGGTTGCCTGGCCATTAATGTGATGATGCCAACTATCGATATTGATTAGCACCTCTTTACGCTTAAAATTCATGTAAGTGCGGGTGTGTGATGTTAAAGCTGGCCAGATATAGCCGAGGGGTTGTCATCATCATCATCGGCGCCGTCGTTGTCGTGTTACACAGATTGCCCGGCTCGGCACGTAATGTATAATTTCTATATGTTTTCCCACATGCCCAAACCACCCCCAACCCCCCACGCAACCTATCACAACTATAAACCCTCCCCTAGTTGGAGGACACATTAATAACTAAATTGGCCATAAATATTATCTGGAAAATTGAATCTTTATGGTTTTAATAATAATATTTTCATGCTAATGCAAGCAGATTAGATAACCTAATGAGAACGATGGGTATAGGTATCGTAGTATAGCGGCATAGCTTTGGAATTATGCCATCGGTTAGCTATTTAGAAGCTTAAAAATCTAATTGTGTTGATGCAAAAGCGAGCTGATGGTAAAGTGGTTAATTGATATAGTCAGATATTTTAGAGCTTGTTGGTGTGTGGGGAGGGCCACGCCCGCGCCCGGGCCGGCTGAAGAGGTGATTTAATCGCGTTGCACGAAATACATGATTTTGGCTAAATTCAATGAAGATACTGTAGGTATTATCTACACATAATTGGTTTGGAGTTTCTGTAATAATGCACTCAATTTTAATTATCATATATAAAATAACTAATGGTTTTTACGAAGATTGATATCAGTTAAATAGAAGATTTTAACATCATTTTAGTGTTTGAAAACCAGATTTATGTACATACGTATTTAATCATTCTAATTTAAATCAGTATTAATTCAATTTTCTTTCTTGTTTTCGGTTTCAAAGTTAATTGAGATGATACCGATTTGAGGCCGTAGTCCTCTGATTGAATATTACCGAGACTCTTAGTAGTCAAAATAATATTTCAATGTAGGTTTTAGTTCAGACATAGTCAAATCAAATATAAACTTTGCTGCTTTCCAAGAATATGACTTCCCAACGAACATCTTGCATTTTTTGGGTAGAACAAAATAAAATAAAACTTAAAATAATTTGTTGGTTGAAAGACACCACAATGCGCTGAAAAAAAGCGAAACTTCCCTGATTTCTGAAAAGCCCAGCTTCCTCGATAGTTTGTTGCTTGCAACTTAAAAATTATGCTCGTAGTTAAAAATAAGCTTAAATTTTCTAAAAGCGTGTGTAACTATATACTATATACTAAATAAATTTGGCAGCGAAAACACTATTAAAAATTAATAAAGTTATCAAAAAAATGTTTTTCAAAATAATTTTTTTTTTTTACTAAAGTGTATTCTTACATATATCTATATGAATAAAAACAAAAAAAAAATTAAAGCACTCATTTTTTGAAACATTATTTCTTTCAAAAACGTAGATCAAAATTACCTAATTCCTGTATAAATTTGAAGTTTTTTTAAAACAACCAAAAGTGATAAAAATCAAAAACTGCAAAAAGAAATTATTATTTAAAAATGTTCAAAAATCTAAAGGTAAATACATACTTTCCAAAAATTGTCATCAAAATTACTCTAAAATATGTCTAATGGCATTATAAACATTTGCACTTACAAATAAAAAGTCGTGCAGTCTGATTTGAAAACAGAACGAACGGGAATTTTTTTTAATTTTTAAATGCTATTTAAGAATATAATTTAAACCTTTATTATTAACAAAATTATAATTTAGATGACATTTTTCAAAATCTTTTTATTCAAGTTGTGGGTTTATTTTGTTTTTTATTTTGCTTTTTGCCCTTGTCTTTTTATTTAATGGAGCAAGTTTTTCGAGTTTTTTTTTAATGGTGATTTTCGAGTTCATAAGTCTCCGCATATAGCAAATCTATATTAGATGCTAACGAGTTATGACCTTGTTCAGTACGAACTCCTATAGTCCGGAATATTGGAATTGTCTTAGGGACTTTAGCATTCGGAATTCTCGTACTCGTACTGAGATTCTCAGTTCGGAATTATGACTTTCGGGTTCAAGGATGCGGGATTACGGAATTCAAGTACGTACTATACTGTGCCTTATTTTAGGACCTTCTAAAAGAACACATACCGCATACACATTTAGTTCAACTTTAAATAAGTGCCTTTTTTATAAGATCATAATATTATGTCTTAATGCATTTGTTTCAAAATTTGAAGGAGGTGTTTTTTTCTAGAAAACTTTTCTTTACTTTAACTCCATGCGAATCTCTGCTTTAAAAAATTTTAGGATGCAATAAATTTTCACTCTTTATGGGAATGAACTCCCCTTTGAAAAGTGGAATATATGCAGTCCCACAAAAAGATGGGATAAATTTCCATATGCTGAATTTCCAGTTTGTGCTGAAATCACTTCCTTTTTTGCACATCATGTATTTCTAAAGTCATTGCTTCTCTGTATTCCAAATACTTTTTCCTGCTTATAATAATTAAGATAGAAATCAAAGAAATATTTTTTTTATGCTTACATTCTATAGGTATTAATTATTCAAACTGTTTTCAAATAAATCTTAAATAAAATGTATTTACCTGTGTTTCCGTGACGTTCAACAATTTCGCCATATCAGTTCGTTCACTCGAACTAAGGTACTTTTTAATTTCAAATTGTTTTTCCAATTCGAAAATTTGTCTCCCAGTAAATGTTGTTCGGGCTTTCTTCTTTCGACGATTATCCGTAGAACCTGAATCTGAATCATCTTCAGTCGTTTCAACAATTTGTTTTTCTTTAACTAATTCAGCAGCGGGTGGAGGAATGGAGTCCGTTGAGAGTTTCTTCTTTTTCACGTGCGGTTTGGAAGGTAGGTCTGGAATAAAAAAAAAGAACTATTCTTAAAACTTGTGTTTTTTATATTTCTTGAGATATAACTTTTTATGAAAAATCATTACTTCATCATTCAGCGATCAACAAAGCTGAACTAGTTTGCTTTATTATCCAAACATTTTCATAAAAAAGACAAGATCTCAATGTTCCACTATTTATTTATCCACACCCAGTGCTTTTGTCTTCAATACCTGATTCAAGAACAAATTCAGCAAATAGTTTTCAAAAGACAATAATTGATTCATCAATTTATATAAAAATATTAAACAATACCCCGCTCAATAATAAAACCTTGCGTAAAAAATATTTCATTTTTTTCATAAAATCGTGTCTTTACTTTTTAAAATGCAACCAATAATGCGCAATCACAATTCAAACAAAATAATACTCTTGAAACAATTCCTAAATGGCCTAACTGGCCATAAAACTAATTTTTAATAGAAAACAATAGCCATTTAAAGCCGATAAGTATTATTCATTGGCAATCAGCATCATTAACATACATTATACTGGTACGGTCGATTGCAATTATTAATCGAACGAAAATGCATTAAGGCGACGAGTATGGCTTGCAAGTCCGGAAAACGCCAATCGTTTAAATTGACTCCAGCTCGTGCAACGATATATTGTAGTATACAAAAAGCAGCACAGTGGTGATGATTCTAAAAATAACACTTGCGATCACGTAGAGAGCACTTAATAAATATATTTAGCTGATGGGTTAGTTTCAAGCTATGGTCTGAGGCTGAGCAAGGGATAAGTTTTAAAAATAAACCCCTAATTGTTTGTATAGTGAGCAAAAGAATATAGAATACAAAAAATAACTGAATAAAAAATAGCAGTTCCATATATGAGAAACAGCGCATTCGTTCCAATTTAAATTGTTGCAACAGAACGTCCGTCATCGCAACGCTCGTTGTTTGTTCATTCGTCGTCATTTTATTGCCACAGCCAATAAAAATAACATTGAACAAGTTCACAAATTAAATATACCAACAGTCATTATTATTGAAAAAAATAAATAAAAGGAATTATCCACAATACCAAAACCAGCAGTTGTATCTTTGCATATGAGTTTTAAGAAAAGGGCCCCACTAAAAAGGGGCGCCATAGTTCAGCCTCAACGTTCGCCCTGTGTTTAAACATTGCAAGGATGTTCGATTTTCTTATAAGCGATTCGACATGTATGTTCTTAAATAAACTGCTTAAAAAATTTCTTTGTTTTAAAAAAATAAAAATTAAATTGGCAACAAAAATTAAGCGAAAAAAGATTTTTCAGGAAAAAACCAAGTGTACATTTTTTGAGCAACGAGAATTAAAATAGGTACATCGTTTTATCATTTATATTATCGAAAAAAATGTTCGTCTAAAGAAAATGGTTGACAAAAAGAGAGGAGAGGAGACTTTAATTTTTGGACTGAGACTTACAGAGAGTCACGGAATTTCAAAAACATAAAAGTAAATATTAGGGAGCCCTTAGAAAGCAGATAACTTCGATATCGAGCATATCCTCCAACTATAAGGAACGTGCATCTTCTTTTTCACTCTCGGATAGGGGTATACGTAAAACGAAAAACTCTGTTCCGTATTTTAATCATTAATTTTTTCACGAACCACATGCTCAGGTTCGTATCTGGAGCACTTACTCTGGAAAAAAAGAGCTTCAATGTAAAAGGCCCCATTCCATATACAAATTCGTGGCCTTTACAACGAACTTAATCTCATTACGCCCTGGTGTTCGTGCTAGTCCGCTTGGACAGATCTGAATGATGAACAGCATGCTCCACTGTTTGTGATGGCATGAGTCACAAATGGCATCAAGAATCAGCAACAGCAACAACAACAGAAACCGCCGCGCCGGGTTAAACGATGATGCATTGCTACTTAAATTGACAGTTGTTGCGAGTCTATTTTGATGTTTTTTTTTTTCTTTTCTTTTGACGTTTATTGGTGTAAACATGAATGTAGGGCTTGCTTTAGCTCTATAATGGCGGGCATTGCTATTGGGAGTTGGGACTTGTAAGTCGTCGATTTGTGTGTAAATTGAGTCATTGTTCGAAATGAAAGTTTTATTTTCTTCATGTCTTTATTTTGTGTTCATTCGTGGAAAATTGCTTGACAATGCCATTAAGAACAACAATAATGTAAATTGGCAAGATTGAGTTCACCAGTAAATATACAAATATGTGCTTTATAGAAGCAGGAGCACTCATGATAATTCAAATAATAATATGAATAAATGACAAATCGAAATGATATGCTAATTGATGGATGAAAAATGAGGAATGTTATTCTTTATAACTTTTTTGTTGTTTTTGTAGATAAATCTATTTTGAGACATTCTATTATAATTTTATGTGTGTCTATATGAGGAAAGCTGTATTCTATTTTATGAAAATGTAAACCAGATGACACATATGGAACAGACGGAAGTAAATGAGTTTAACCAGAATATGTTTTCTTTTTTAATCTTATTAAATAATTAAGTAGGTAATTTATGAGACATGCCTTTGATTTAGTTGTGTCAGGCTAAAACACTTCAACATCAATTTAGAGAGTGGTAATTATAAGATGCTCACCTTTTTTATGAAGTTTCGAAGAAACAGACTTCGCTGTTACACTGGTACTATCATTCGAATCACTTTGCTTCGGAACGCACAGATTTAATGGTTGATCGTTAGCAATGCTCCCACTATCATCTTCACTTGTCTCACTGAGTGAAGTGCTTCGTGTATGACTGCTGCATCTTTCATCAAAACGGCTTATTTGTTGAGAGTATTGTTGCTGAAAAGTTTTCAGTATGGTTCGGGGTGACTTCATTCGACTTGCATCCACTTCCGCAGGAGTTTCTGCTTTCAGATTAAATGCAGAAGAAATGAATGGTGTTCTAGGATCTAAATCACTGACAAGTTTTGTTGTCGCCTTTCGCCAACCCATAATATCAGCAATGGCATATGGTGTTGGTCGATTAGGTGGCTTTGCATAAACATGTGGATGCCATGTCGAGCTTCTCGACAGATCACTGGGTTCCGGTGAAGATTTCATCGTAGTACTTGATGGTCTGATGGAGGGTTGAAAACTTACAGCTTTAGGCTTAACCGGTAACATATCTTCAACACTAAGCTGTTGACCATTGCGTTTGAAATTTCTGTACTTTTCCCTTTTTCTATCACCTGCTGTTGGAATCTGTGCAACATTGCTTGTTGCAGATCCTCCATATACATCTGACTCTGAGGATGATATTGATCTAGAATTATGGCGCATTTGATAGGTTAGCGGAGCTGTTTGTGGTCGGTCAGCAGTTAGCAAACTTGTCAATGTGTCTTTATTCGTCGTGGTCGGTGGCAGTGTCATTGATTGTGCTGCCCCGAAATTCGAAAGAGCACTATTAATATATTTTGCTGGTGGTATTGTCAGAGGGCTTTTGTAAACAAATGGATGAACCATTGATTCAGTGTCAGGATTATCACCGTCTACTGTACTAGCACAACCACCACTGTTGCTACCTATTCTGCCATTTGTTAGTCTTTCGCTGGAAAATATTTTGTTTTCCTTGAATTGAGCTTCGGAATCGAATATTGGTGCATGTGCTCCACTCACCACATCGGAAACACTGTCTTTATCAACTTCGGGCATCATTTAAATTATTGTCATTGACTGAAAATATATGAAAAAAGAAATATTTAGTTAAATTAGATTTTTGATAAAAATGTGCACATATTGTATAAAATAAATTAACTTTTACCAAATAATTGCGATTTCTGTACGCATGGTAAGGTAAGATTGATAAATGAAAACACATATGTATAGCGTCCTTAGGATCAAGAGCCTCTTATCTCAAAACATCCTCTCTCATAAGCTGATAAAAGGGGAATGTTTATGATTTTAAGAGGGATCGGGTGAACTGTTATGTATTCCTATTTTTTTAAATTATAGGAACTTGCTATCAATTGTTTAAAATTGAAAAACAAATTATTTTAAAACATCAATTTTTCGCAAATAAAAAAATATAAAACCTTGTTAACTTTTACCTTAAAAGGACTTGTCTAAATAAAATATACTTAACTTATCATAAGATACAGTAATGAATTAGAAAATTCATCAAATCATTTAAATACATGTACTTGAATAGAATACTGATTTCGAAAGATCAATTACTTAAACTCAAACTGAATGCTTAAGCATTTCAGCATAAATATAAAGTCATCAACAACATCATCATTGAAGATACTTAAAAACCATTTAACACAAATATATCTACATACAAAACCTCAATGACCTATGCATGACAAATCTACCCTTGCCTCACACACACACACTCACACACTCCAATACACAAAAGCACACCACCACCATTACTTTCAGAATTAAAAGCAAATCAGAAAATTTGTCACCCCAAAGGCATCATACAATAACTATTTCGTGCTTAATCTACACCCCATTGTTTGATGTTTTCAAATTACAGCCTCCGGATCCGGATCCTGACAAAAAACGTTAGAAGAAAAAAAGAGACATTAACTATAGCCGAACAAAGCACATACAGAGAAACACGCACAAACAAACGTTAGTTAGTTGCTCCCGGGCCACAAATCACTTCAATTCCAAGTGATTAACTAACACACATGTGTCACCCTTAAATGCAAAATACACAATAAAACAACTTATTGAGATTGAGCACGTCTGGCAATGCTGCTGCTTCATCGATTTTGCCCTTCGCTACAATAACATTAATAACATTACATTTCAACTCACCCTTAAATAGAACCCAGCAGGAGAGGCAGGAGCAGTAGCAGCAACGTAGTAATTCAACTAAACCCTCTTCCCATTAAACGTTCCCATTCCGACTCCATCAGCTTTTCCAACTGACAACAATTTAACTCAATTTTCTATACAACTTGGTATAGTCGTTTCAATCCAACTAACGACACGACGATGATGATGATGATGATGGTGATGGCGACGGAGAGGGAGAGTTCCTACCTTTCCCCCCCCCCCCCCTGAACCCCCTTGTTCGTACTGCCCGAAGGCATACATAACCATGAATGTGGGTGGTCTTCAGCCTGTACCCCTCATATTATAAGTCCTGTGTGCTGCTTGCTCCTTGAATGGGCGGTGAACAAACGTGCAGACTAAACTGACATTTGTAGCACACAGAAGCGACCCGGATAGTAGATGGAATATTCACGGAATCGTGCTTCATAAGCACAAACAGCAGCGGCATCGTAATATTATCCACCACTTCCACCCTCCACCCACTCTCCAACTCCAGCACAACAGAGAACCAAAGCCCATACCACTTGATCATCCAACAACCTTTATATCATCATTATTATCATCCCTTATGGGTTGGCTGGCTTGGCTTATAGCAGGAGAGTTGTCGTCATTTAAACATTGTTGCTTTGGCAATAAGTTGTGTCGTCTCATGTCGTAGGTATTATTGAAGAAATGAAAATAATAAAAAAACTTGAGGGGACCCACTGGGGAGTGGGGACTTTGCAAAATCACTTACTACTTTTTTGAGGCAGCGATGTTATACATGAGCATACGGGGAAAAAAAAACAGAAAAGGTGTATAAACATTTTGTTATTTTGTATATTATTTGTCACGAAAAATATAACAATATTTTTAAAAATAAAAAAAAATTGTTTTTGACAAATTTTTATTTATTTTTATTCGACCGATATATTAAAATTTTATTTAATATAGAATGGATGCATGGAATCCCATAAGATTCCAATAATTATGAATTCCAAGTCAATAACTGAATAAACTATATGGTTGCCACAATATGTTTATAGGGTGATTGGGATAAGCTGTGAAAAAGACCTTTTAGACAAGAAAAGAAACTTACTTAAAAAAAAATAATTTTTAAAAAAAGCAATGGAAACATTAATAATGTTATGCTATACATTTTGTTTAAGGTCAAAACATAATCATTCCATTCAGTCTTAAATCAAGGTGATTCAAGGCATATTTAAAAGTATAAATTTTCAAACTTAAAATTAAAAAAAAAAAAAACTTTAATTTTGAAGTTCAAACTGAATTTTTGCAAAATTTTACGATATTTGATGAGAAAAGTGCAAACTGTTTTAACTATCCAAATGAAATTCTTAAATTAATTTCTTCTGGATTTTCAAAAACTTTATTTTGAGATCAAAATTTTGTAAACAGTATTTTAAAATACTTAAAGAATTAAAAAAATCAGAATTTTAAAAATACAGAAATTTTATAACGATGATTTGTTAAGCCGGATTTTGATGTGGAAAAAACTAAAACAGAATTATGAACCAAACAAAATTAAAACATTAAACATTTCGAATCATTCCATTTTTTAAATTATGACTCTTATGTTTAGGAAAAAAATAAACAATGTAAAATTCTAATTTTCATTAAAATATTCACATAACGAACATAAACTTAATATCATATAACATCGCTGCTCACAGTTATGTTGCTATCACCAGGCATTACTTCTACTCCCAGATTGCTTGTGCTTCAGTGTAGGAGTGTATTTAATCTGAAAAATATTTTTGGATTTCTCCACTACTACAGTTAAAAACAGTTTCATATCCATGGCTTCATTTCTGTGCAGTTACCAGCTACATTATATCCACTTGAAAGTTCATGTATAATTGAGAGAATAATCGCTTAGGTATTTGTATACCATGCCGTCCCCATCAGAGTTTCATATTGCGGGGATCTGATGCTGCATAAAGAGAGAAGTATAGTTTCCATACTTTTGCAACCTCGGAAACGACACGAAGTGTCCTTTAGAAAATTTATTATGTGCTAAGGATCTCTATGGCTCAGGTCGAAGTCGAAGCAAGCAACACAGAGAGAATGGATGATATATAGAGTAAAAGTTTTGCTACAATGAAGCTATGTATTTTACCTACCTTCAAAAATACATTCTGTTGGGGAGAAGATATAAGTCGATGGAGGAAGATCTGAATGTATAGAGATATAAGGGATGGATGGGGTGTTGGAATATCTTCTTGGAATTCATCATTAAATGTTTCCTCTTTCGCATATAAATACAAGAAGGATAAAATACAGTTTTACTTCCTCATCTCTTTTGTCCCATTTAAGTCTATGATTCTGATTTGGACTCTGACTCTTCGTCTTCTTTGCCTTTCCAGAGAAGAGTTCTACTGAAAGTCGAATATAACGATTTAAGTAGGTAAATACATACAAACGGGTATATATAGATTCCTATAAAGTGAAATGTTATTTAGACATTTTCATTGTTTGAAACTCATTCAAAAGCTGTTAAACGAGATTGCTGCTTATACCGAACTGGCAGATGGAAGAATTGTACAATTTGAAGCTTAGGTTAATTAGAGCATTAGTGGTATGCAGTGTGTTTTGCAGAAAAGTAACACTTGTCAAGTAGTGGATATCAATAAATTATTATTATTGAACTCGGATTATAAAATTGCCATGGAGTAGGAATGAAATTAAATATTGTACAGAAATAGTTTTTGCACCAAGAGCGCACTCAATCAAGGAAAGCAAAGATGCTATAAAGATGATAACTGGCTTCGAGATAACAATTTTAAAAAAATTGTCCATTGGCAAGATTTATATTTATTAGAGGAAGCCTTGCGAGCAGTCCGAATGTGTACCAAAAGAAATAAATGCCAAAAAGTCTGTTTGAACCACGCCGAAATAATTTTGACCTCCTAGAAAAATATTTCTTTTTGCAATAGAAAATAGTAAAAAATTTTGGATTCGTTCGGTGGTGCATGTATAAACTAAACGCGTAGCTCAGCCTTACATTTCTAAAAAGATTTGCATGGTTGTGATCTTCCTGTATTTTTTTTTGCAGATATGTAACACCAAATTTGGATTTTTTTAAAAATGAAATTCAGCAATTTTTGTTGGTGACTAGCAGCCAAACTCGCTACCCAAATTCAATTGGTCAAAATAATGGCATGTACTTCATCATTATTTTTCAGTATTTCATACAAAAATTACTTACACCAAAGTACCAAATTCCAATTTAGCGTTTGGTAGTTAAACTAGTTTAAATGTAGATATTTGTTTCATTGATAAATATAGAATTACATTTTTTTTTAATTTCATGTTTTCTTCAACAATTTCGACAAGAAATACCTGCGTTCACAGATATATGTACAATTAACGGTTCGATGGAAAACTTCTAGCTGAAAATGAATTCCTCGACTTTTAAAACCTCAAATAAGATACAAACATTATTAATCTACAAAATTTACCACAGCCATTAAATGACAGCCATTTTGAATTTTTGATTCTTTTTTCAAGAAAAAAATTTTTCCTCGTTGTCACCAAATCGTTTCAAAAGATATTTTATGAAACATAACCAGTAAATTAACACTTAAAATGATAAACGGCCCAAGATGTTTGAATTTTCTCAAAAAAAAACGTCAAAAGCAGGGAACATATTTGTATGGGAAAGTTCTAAATAAACTAAAGCAAAAATCTTTTTAACTCGTTTTCTATGCATATAGTCTTAAAATCCACGAACGAAATGCATAGCATTAAAAATAAACGTATCAATAAAAATATTTCGATACACCCCAAAAAAAAAACACAGGCTTCAAAGATCTTCAAAATTACCAGGTTATAAGAGCAAACCATGAAGTACGAAAAACATGATTATCGCAAACAAAAATCAAAACAATTTTTAATGAACCTAATATTGATGAATTCTTCAGACTGTTAAAATAAACACTTAAACATAATAATTAATTAATTCAAGAATCAAGAAACAAAGGTCAATACGAAAAATGAAAATAATCTAATTCGCAACTTTTCAATTATCCTCGTTGCTTATTTCAAAAGACTTGATGTCATGAAATTGGATTTTTTCGATATAGAAGTATTTTTAGCAACAATATTTAGTGGGTTTGATAAAGCTGCTTAGTATATATTTATATTTTTAATTTCGTAAACTGGATTAAGACCTCAACCCATCACATCGACCTTCTTAGTTCATGGCAAATAATCCATTTTAAATGTATTTTTCCTCCTTATCCCACACTTGTTAAAAACACTGTTTTGCCATTTGAGAGCTCAACTTTCTGGAACAATGTTTCGGATTTCAAAAACAGAACAGAAATTAAAAAGGCATTTCAATGATGTGTTTTTTTTTTGTTGTTGTTGTTATTTTGCTTTTGGTGTTATTTTATTTCGTTTCCCGGAACCTGGTCCTCGAAGTCTTCCTTGCCTGCAAAGAGGGTGTTTTTGTCTTTTTTTTTTGAGAGGATATCATTAAGAGCACACAGTGGCGTCTGCTTACACATCAGGGGGTAGGTAGCTAGTAGCCCTTATACGTGCACGTGCTGATGCTTCTTCTTGCAATGGTTATAATCTGGTATAGATTTTGGTATGAGGAGAAGATTTTCCTCCAAAAGCAAAACAAGCATGAACGATATAATAATGCACGCACAGAATATTTAAACATTATTTCAACCACCATATCGTGCCACTGCCTGCCAAAGTATTTGGTAAAGTATTCTAATTACGAATTGGAAACATTTTCCACTCTGTCATTTTCCATTAATAATGTAATTTTCCTTCCGTCGCGTCGCGTCGTAGGAGGTGAAGGCCTAGAGGGTGCGAGTGCGGGGTTTAGATTCGAGCATTACATTCTGCAAACTCGGCACAGAGAATCCGATGACGATAATCGTTGTAGGTATATGTTATAGGTTGGCTGTCGACGTTTGAACCATCGCATCGCCCTATCGCCATCTACATCGTTGGAATATTCCATATATGCTGCAATGGAAATTGAAATTTCACACATTATTGCATAATTAATATTTGAAATTATTCGCCGCTAAGGGATATGGGGACTTCGAGGGCGTATTTTAGCAGTTAACGACGATGACTACGACGACGGACGACTATAAGCTCTACCACGACGACGACGATCAAAAAAAGTTGGCTTGGCTAATACACCCCATTCCATTTTCAATTTGGAGATATAACGTGAATTAAAAAAATGTGTAGATTTTTTGTACATACATAATATCTTGCCTAATTGGCTTTGAATTAGCAAAGCGATTTATGCGATAAAAAAAAAACATCCATAAAAAAAATCATAAAAAGATTATAATAGGTAACATTTGCAATTATATTTGAACTAATTAATTGATAGCTGATTGGGGATTTCTATTTCAGCTTTTATAAAAAATAATAATGCTTATAGCTTTTGTAATTCCCCATCCCAAGAGTAAAATACGATAATGGAATAAAATAATACTAATAATGAATAGCAACAGAGTAACATAATATGTATATTTTGGTATATTATGAATATTATTATAATTTTGTTCTGACACAATAACGATGGTGCCGACTTTATCTGGTATCTGAATTGAATGAGTACGCACTTTCAGGAAAGTTTGAATAATGAAACCATTTAAAGTAGAATGAAGATGGCCAGACGGTGTATGCTAGCGTAGCGAATTTATTCTCGGTTCGAATCCTTGTGACGTCAAAAAGTTTTTCTAAAACTCTAGAGCTCGATATATGAATCAGACTTGACATTACGATAATAAAGAATGGGAAAAAATTGGGTCCCGTAATTCTGTCTGCCTATCTGCCTGTACCTTGACCTAGAGCTTAAACTACTGAAGCGACTTTATTCAAACTTAAGGTTCTTAGGGGATTTTCTAGTATAGAAAAAACATATTTTTCTCCAAAACAAATGTAATGATTTTAATGAATTTTTTTTCAGTGGGGTATGTACAGAGAAGAGTTGTTATAAGAAATGTTGTATTAAAAAAATTATTTTTCGAAAAAAACAACCAACGATACACAGCTGGTACCCTCAATTTTGAGTTCAAACTTCTTTTTTAGCTAATTTTAGTAATTTAAATAATTAATTTTATGTTTTTCTGTAATGGCAATCTTAATTTTGATTTTTTTTTTGTTTATTCTTTATCATATCACATAAGAGCAAGTTTGTGGGATCTATTCGAGTATTCTGTTTTTTTACAAAAAAAACTGGTCAGTAAGATTCTGCCAAATAAATAAATCTTGCCCATTAAAAAGAACCTTCAAATATTAAAAATCAAAAAATTACCTACTACAAAGACTTTTCATAATGTAAAGAACAAACAAAGTTATTAAGGTATTAGAACAATTCGGTGAATGGATTTTATTGATTAATTTGTCCAGTCAATAATTAAATTATTATGCAATCAATAAAACTCACTATAATTGCATGATGTCCAAAATTAGCGTTTATCGAAAAAGTGCGGACATATCTACGTATACAAGTATTATATATAGGAAGAGGGATTAATTAACTCATAAGAGATGTATGATTGGATGTTAATCGATTGACTATCCGTAAAATTGTTTAGCTCACAAAGTATACCTCCATTCACCACACTATAATTTTATTTATTGATGTCACAGTTAAACTACTAACAAACCCAAGCCAAAGAAAAGAAAAAAAATCGCATGTAAATAAATATCAATTACCAGTATGACAGCTAAACATGCAAATCCTATTTTCGAATCGAATACAATATACTAACAATAAATACAAAAAAAAAAAAAAATTATAGTGTAGGATGTATCATGTAGTGTAGGTATAGTATTGATTTAAAGTTTTTCAATTTTACAAACACAAATTGATGACCCAGTTTATATGGGGTCAACAACGAAAACACGAATCGATGGCATTATTAAATGCTTACGTCAAGAAGTGATTTACGACAAATTGAAATAAGAAAAAAATAATTTTCTTTTTATAGCCCATTCAATAAATTGCCAATATGAGTAGATGCGAATATCTTTATCTTTATATATATTTATGAGAAAGTGTGAAATCCTTTTTAAATGAAAACTTGTCATTCTTGTTTTTCTCTTTTTTTTTTCTTTTTGCGTCATTAATTTCAATTGACTTTGCAGTAGTAAAGTTTGAATAAAGAGTTTTTTTTTTTAACTTCAAGGATACTTCATGCAGTGAAATTATTAAGATTAATTATTTTATCCAACGCAACACAATTTTTTAATCATAGGAATGTATCTGCAATATATAAGTATGAAAAATGTAAAGATATTAAAAATGACTTTGTCATTAAAATAATCCTCGTAGCGAATCAAAGAGTAATTTAAATTAATTAAAACATTTTAAAAATAACTAAAACTTTTCGATAGAGTTTATACCGTTTAAAAGTTTAAAGCATTTAAAATATGCTAAACCTTCAATGAATTTCTTATAGCTAAGACTGATTGACGGGGAGTTTATTTTGTTAATTTGATTTTGATGATTTTTATTTATAGGGAAAATTGAGTCCATGTCAAAACATGAACGCTATTTCTATGAATGTCTTTTTTTAATGATTGACTACATAAAGAACAACCTTTGTCAAAAGACGTCACATTAAGTTGATGTCATGTGTGTGACGCATGAAAATGTAACGATTTACAAAAGCGATTTCCTGATTAATTTATAAATCTTATTTAGCAACATTCTCAAATCCAGTGCAGTGCATATTAACGTGCTCCATAAAATTATTGCCCAAGTCAACTTCAATTTATTTAATCTCGATTGCTTGATACAAAACAATTGAACTCCATTAAAAATAAAAAAAAATAAATCAAGATCAACCAACATAATATGCTAAAACAAACATCAGTTCAATGTAATAAAGAGAGTTCGCAATAAAATTGTCTATCGACACTGCTGCACGTTGCATTTATTATAGCATTTCACATTGATTCTAGATAAAAATAATATTTATTAATAAGTGTCAACATTTACGGAGTATAGATACGCGCGTGGACAGGTTTATTTGTTTATCAATTCGCATCAGTTTATTCGCCGTAAATCGCCTTGTGGATTTGCAAACTCGCAACTATGTCTATAGATATACTGGCGTGCGCTCTCTTACAAGTAATTACAAGTTACTTTTAATGTTTTTAATACTTTACACTCCAAATCACTTGACTAAGGTCTCAATTTAGGAAACAGATAACACTTATGTTATGCTTGTAATTTCGTGTTACAAAAATTAAATGCTTTTTGTTGGGCATTGCATTACTTTAACCCGGCTGTACCGATTTGGCTCATTTTTATTTGTTAATGTTTGTATGAGTCCAAGTCAGGTTCGCCTTTGTCTTTAAAAACGCAAATTGAGCGAAAATTCAAACATTTTCTCATTCAAATTTATTGTGTTTTGATATCAAAGCAAGAATTTCAATAGTGAACAGTATGAAAATGCATAAAATGAATTATTTAAGTGGCTAATATAAGCCAAAAAAGAAGTTTGTACTTATAATTGAAAATGCCATCTGATGTATCGAAAAAAAATCCATTAGAAGCGTTTTTTTCAAGAAAATATATTTATCATATAAAATCAAAAAAAAAAAAAGCGATGCAAGTTTTTGGTATTTAATAATTTTTTTTAATAATATGCGCGCGCTCAAGGAGATTTTTGGTTTACCCTTTATATGTGTCAACACAGCGCGGGCGTGAAGGATAGGATAGGATGGGAAAGGTGTGTGTGGCGCGAGGTACTGAGACTGAAGGTGGTGGTTGTCTCAGATTTTATCTCCAGGGTTGGCGGCTGGGCTAAAGCGGAGAAATTGCCGTGTCTTATATCTAAGTGCCTTTATAATTCGCATTATTTTGTTCATTGTCATATTTGAGGCCGTCAGTGCAATAGTGGCGTAACCCACTTTTTTTCAAAAATGAGTTTTTCATGAAAATGGGTCCCTTAATATATCTATTTTAATACAAAAATAGTTTTATGCAGCTATCTACACTCAAAACCAGATGGCACTCAAAAAGGTGTTATTGCATTTTATAATCTTATCATTGTTTAAGTGCAATAGTGGCGTAACCTTCATACTTCTCTTAGAAACTGTTTGCTTCGGTATAGATTGTGACCATTTGCTTTGGTATACATATAATATGGGAAGTGAAAAAGTTCACACGTATGTTTGGGAAGAGTCTACAACGTCAAGGGGGCCTCAAGAAATTGGATCTTGTTTTATGCAATATTTTAAGAACGTAGAACAATCTAAAAAAATTATTATGTATTCTGATCAATGGGGGGGCCAAAATATAAATATAAAACTTTCCCTGTTGTGCCAATGAATGGTATACCATCCCAATTTTGTGGTTAAAGAAATGAACCGTAAATTTTTAGTTAGTGGCCATTCCTATTTGCCATCTGACCAAGATTTTCGTTTAATAGAGGAGAATAAAAAATTTTAAAAGGATATCTTCGTCCCAATGATTGGGTAAATGTCATTTCCTCGGCCAGAAAGAGAAACCCATTTGTAATTGTGAAAACGACTTCATCTGATTTTTTTCCCTCAAAATCTCTGGAAGAAAATATCACAAACAGGAAAATGTTAATTTCCAATTCAAAGGTTGAATGGCTTGAAATTCAGTAATTACATTTCGAAAAAAATAAAATATTTTCAATTTTTTATAAGTATTCCAATAAAATTGATGTTTTACTCGAAGAGGTAAATGTAAATAAGAGACAATCCGTGGATTTTAAAAAAACTCAACCAGCTTGCGGAACCTAAAATAAATGATAAAGAAGAAAGACTTAATAGCACTGCTTCAATTTATACCACCAATGAATCATTTTTTTATAATAACTATTTTAAAAACGTCAACAGGTGTTCCAATTGGAAAATTTGACGTTTTATCAGACAAGGAATAAAATCATTAAAAAATAAGTAAAAATGTACACATAAATTTTGTTTGTTGAAATATTGAACTATGGAAGAAATAAAAAAATAATATAATAAATTTGGCGTAACCTTTCTTCTTTCTTTATTTTTAATGAAAACCATGAATGCAATAGTGGCGTAACCCACTTTTTTTTCCAAAATAATGTTGAATTAAAAAAAAAGAAGATTGCCCTACAAAGTATGTCCTTTTTCAACGTCTTCTACGTTTTTAGATTAATCAGAAATGTCAAAAGGAAAATACAAAAAATGTTTAAAGAAACTCTGTTTCTTAAATCGCTCGTAACTCGAAAGTGAATTTTATGGGTTACGCCACTATTGCTCTCACGGCCTCATTTGTTGGGCATACTAATATTTACTCAATCACATGTTGTTAGTGTTATGCCTGAACAACATGTAATGAGTAAACCAGCGGCCCAACAATGATCAATGATAATGGAAAAAAACAAGACAGAACTACGGCTGGGATCGAACCTGTGACCATTTGGTTGACAGGCGACCACGCATACCATCGCGCCACGGCCAACCCCCAACACTCAAAAACAAAGTTAAAAAAAAATCATCTTAGGATCTTGCTTCCTATCTGGCTTAGCTATGAAACTTAAAAATAAGTTTTCACATTGAAAACATAGATGGCTTTTAAGAAGAATCTGTAAGAAGAAATTTGCCCAGGGAACAATTAGCAAAAGCCAATTGAAAAATCTAGCTTGCATAAAAAATTCACTTTTAAGGTATTAATTTTTATGTTTTTGCAATATGCCGATGTCAAAAATACCATGCTTTTTTTTTTCTTATAAACTATGTAATCAAGTAATGGTAACTTATAAAAACAAATATCTTTTAAAAAAACGTTTTGGTTAGAACAGCGTAACTTAGCATCATGTTGATGAAACCGTAACACTTATTATCTCCGAAACCTCGTGTATACAAGATTCGCAATGAATGCTCATGCATATTGTCGGAAAAATATATAATATTTCATACTTTAATCTTTTTCAGGTAGCCTTTTTTTCAAGCTGAAGCATAAACATTTGATCTAAATAATCCTTTTAAAATAATAATATTTCAATGGAAGAAAAAAACCAACGTAATGTACCACTAACAAAAAAAAGTACGTATACGCCCAAGTGCGCAACTGTGCTATTGTGGTTTTCACGTCAGTTTTAGGGAATAATTTTGTGGTTCATTTTAACATAAAGTATTTTAACGTTTTACTAAACCTATAGTTAGCATAACAACTATCGAGACATTCACATAATTTTCCTCAACAGACCTCAGAACTCTTTAGTGTCTTGTCAGAAAATATCTTTCGCTGACGACCTTATTCAATAAACATAACTACGACAAAATAAATAATTTACCCACAATCCCTTGTTTTGTAGTGTACATGCGGATACTTCGAAGTATCAGGCAAATTGTCTGTCGAAGCAGAATGGAGTATGCAACACCTATAGTCAATTCAAAAGGGGTTGACTATCTGTGAGTGTTGCAAGCAAACTCTATACCCTAAGATTTCTTTCAATTCGAGTCACGAACACCTGACTCTTCAAGTAAACTCGCACATTGTCGATCGAATTTATTTAAAAAAAAAACTGCTACTATACTCGTTCATATATATAGTTATGTATATCTATAGTTACGCAGAGAAAAAAATGGCACGGTGCATTTTATTTCTTCCAGACATTTCTGGCATATTCGATTGACATCAAACTCCATTCAATGGAAGCTCACTTCCTCGAACAGATTTTTCATTCTGGGCTCGTCGTCCACCTCCCTCCATCTATGTATATAATGCGGAGCTGTCTGTATTTATATTGGACTTGGACAATCGATGATGGTGTTAAAACTCAATCCCTTTTTATTTTCTCACTCCTCACACACAAGAGGGAGACACTCTGATGGTTGTTTCGTAGGGACAATATAATAACGACAGCTCCAATATGATTTAAAATATACATACATAGGTCCTTAACAAGATTTATTTATTTTCAATTATTAATCCTTTTGGATCAAATTGCTTTATGAAGAAGAGAATAAAGAAAATGGCGGAGATACAGAAAAATGATTGAGATATGTGCGGGTATAGTTGAAAGAACAATTTTTATTATTGCAAAAGTTACACTTTCCCAATTCGTTATCCTTGCAGAATTTGCCGGACTAGGATATTGTTACCTCCCCCAATGATCGAAATTGAAAATAATAAGCAGGTCAAATGAAAGAATGAGAATCTCTTTTCCTATTTGTGCTCTTACACAGTATCTGTGGCGGCGTTGCCACTTCATGAATTATATATTGCTGTTAATATTTTAGCTTTCAATGTGGGCACAATTGAGCAGCAAGATGCAGAAAATTTTCGTCACGTTAGTCTGGTCTGCTGAAATAATTATTTAACTCTATCGTTTTTAAAGACGAATGCTTCAACTATGAGTCTCGACACCAAAAGATGCTCACGTCTAAAACCTATTTTTTTTTAAAAGATTCATTCAGAAAAAATCGTTACTTGGTTAAACGGCCACACACGTGCGTATTTAGGTCATTAGAAAAATCTTTGCATCTTTATCTTGAGAAATTGAAAGAAGTAGAATTATTCATGAAAATTGACAACACTGTTGGCTTAAAATACCAAAAGTTTTTGATGTAGGAACCTACTCCTACATGATGTTCATGGATGTGCTCTTTTTGGATGGATGTCTTATATGATTCAATTGAATAAAACTTCAAGGACTGACGTTAAAGGTGACTACAACAAAAATATAAATACAAAACGGACGACCTACAAACGGCTGAGAGTTGGGTGGATGAACACAAGAATACAAAATGGATTCTGAGTGAAATGTTTTCATATTGATAGAAGGAAACAGCAAACCTTTTATAAAAATAAAATAATAAAATGACAGCAGTTTGCGGAAAGTAACATTTTCTTCCTCCTTATTTTCGTACCTCAGGCATAATATTATGTGAATTGAACTTTTCAATGCGACTTAAAATAATTGACATATTTGAAAATGACGTCAGCAAGCCCCAAAATAACTTTATGTATTTTAAGAAAAGAAATGTTTGAAAATGAGTAATTCGTAGAGGTAGTCGGTATTTATTTTTTATTTTTAAATTTTGTGTATTTTAAAGGGTAAGATCCAAGAAAGGAAACAGTTTAAAGCTCACATCACAGCTTCTCAGCAGCGAGGTAGAGTCTATATACCACATGAAGATGAGAGAAGTTCAAGTATTTATAAGCGTTGGCTTCAGAATCAGAAGAATTACCAAAGAGCTTACAGGTTTCCACAGCTCTGAACAGCACACAGACGGATCGCCGCTTGGGGTACTTTTCTGCTGTCTTAACCCACGTGTTCGTCAGTGAAGTGGGCTCAACGTTCAATGATCCATCCGAAGTAAAAAGTTCCCGGATACACAGAAAAAAGGAATGAAATTTTTGCGACAATCTATGCACTGAAGAATAACTAAGCAGTTGGGCTTAACGGTATTTCCGCAGAGCTCCAGAGAGCTTCTGCACTCATTGAGAGAGCTTGGGAAACAGAGAACTATCCTGAACTGTAGAAAAAGTAATGACTGTCAAGCTACTAAAGAAAGAAAAGGAAGCAGAGATTGAAGAGGAATTTGAATGCTACATGAAAGAAAAGTCGTCAGAGGAGTTTAAAACCCGAAGTCAGAGAAGGTTGTATGTCAATTATTCTGTTTCAGTTGGCTGTTGACTAGAAGTGGAGGAATTTAGTGGACTCTGCAATCATACTCTAAACATCTGTTACTACGTAGAAGACGTTTGCTAACTCCGTCCTAGGATCGTGGATCGCCATAAAATGACAACAAGGTGGAGAGAGAAACACAAATCGTTGGGCTAAAGATCAGCACGGCACGGCAAAAACGAAAAGATATAGAGTGCTAAGTATGATGATGTTTCGACTCAGTATCAGTTATCGGAACTTGTTTTCGTGCTGGCTGTGTCCTCCGATTGTATAGACAAAGATGCGCTTCTTTCTGTATCAGGCGAATAATTCTCACGTCGTACCACGGGCACATATAGTACGCGTTCTCCAAGAGATCGTAGAATGCTTCTTTGGTCGAGTCATCTCCGTACTTCTGTTAAGGAGTGGATGTAGATCATCGTAATGTTCCTAAATTTACGCTTGGGGCTGATTGTTATCAAGCGCTCGACTTCTTGCCTTCCTTTTCTGACAAAACTGCAACAAAAAAACAGTTGAACTTAATTCCTTATAGCAATTTCTGCTCTAAACGTCATACGATTTTATCCTTTGATTGGCCTCTACATCCCTGGATGGCTGTAATTTCAGGATTAAGCCCATCCAGGGTATCCATTAGCTCTCGTGGCCGGCCTTAAGACATTTTATTCGGCGTACCGATCCGAAATTCGTTGTCTTTGTTATTTGAATTAGAAAAAGTATACACAAGCTGAAGGATTTACTAGGCTGAATAATTATTTATAAGACCTTAATACTGTATTGTATTCTTGGTAAAAGATTCCAGGTCTTACCGGTTAAATCTAGAATTTTCTTATTTCGGCTTTTTACAGTTACAAAGATATTAAATGCATATACTTTTAAGTATAACACAGTCTTCAATTTCAACGCCACGTGATACCTAAATAAACATTACAAAACTTTAAAAGTTCTTTTATATTTGTCCCCAAAGAAATCCAAGTACAACGTGACCCATTTACTTGCACACATACATAGTGCTATTTACAAAACTTATATACAATATCATAAATATTTTGTACCTGATGATAGATATTTTATGTAAAGAAAATAACATATAGCTTCCTGCTGAGTTGCTTTATTTTCTTATATGTAGCTAGAGTAACTTACATAAAGTTTTAATAAAAGCGAAGGGAGAGTCCTTGAATCACGCAACAGTCAACGTGACGTTGTTATGTGCATAGCTAAATAACTTTATATCACAATCTCCTGCAGAAGATACTGACACCCTGAGTTACAGGAGGACAATTTTCAGGTAGGTATATCGGATGAGAATAAAATAAATAAAATGCACGACTGAATTAGCTTGCCTATTAAAGAAGTATATTGGTTACCCCAATGTTTTTAACGTATTATAAGAAACTGTAAATAAGTCAGAAGAATTTTAATACATTTATTTGTTCTTGGATTTTTTGGTGGTTTTTTAACACAAACATTTTTTCAAACAAATAACTAAAGCTTTATTCAATTAAAGTGGGATTGAAAACTGTTTTTGGATATTATATTACATAAAAAAATTTCACAATTTTTAGTTTAGTTTTGGATTTGGAACAAAAAAAAACCGAAATTGAAAGATTAGTTGAATCTTACATAACGATGATGAAGAACGATGCAAAAGTTACGTTACCTGTCATTGAGACAAAACTTATTTATTTCGAAAACTGCTGTATTGATTTTGATTAAATTCTTTCTTTGAGTTTTTATAAGCAAGTTAAATTATTTTTTCGGAAAATATTTTTCAAAAAACTGTTTTTAACAGTACCTGCCATGAAAAGGGAATTTCACTTGTATGTCAAAAAATTAAATATATTCTTGAAAACTCAATATTTTGAAAAGGTGTATATAATTATATTTGATATTTTTTTATATTATAAAATACTTATAAATTATTAAATAAAACAATTTTTCATTTTTTTTAAATACATTCATTTTTTGACCTCAAATTTCTATTTCTATTTCCGCTTAAATTGCAATTCAAATATTGAATGCTTGTTTCATGCTTTTTTCGTATTTTTTTTCGTATTTTTCTGATGTTCTCAACAAAATTACAAAAAATCTTATTTTGTTTAAAAAGATTAGCTTGGATGCCACAAGCTTTTTTTTTAAAGTATGTGTAAGGTAAAATTTTATGTTCTCCCATTCCATCTAGAGAATTGGAAATAATTTTCCTATACTTCCAATTTCAATTTCAAATTAAAATAAAACCCGAAATCAAAAATAATTTAACCTATTTAACAACTTATGCCATACATTAATAAGGATTATTGATTTCTCGCAATTGTTAAAAATTGTAAAAAAAAACATCTTACATTTCAGAAAACAACAATTCAAAATTCAAATAAAAATAGAACCCATTGACATAATAACACAAAATATAAAAGATAAAACCCCATAATTCCCCATTAAAAAATATCAAGTTCAATCAAGTGTATAATAAATCCTGACATAAAATATAAACTCAATTCACCTAAATACGAATGAGTATAGCTCCGGATATTCCTTTTCTTCAAAAAGTATAAAAGTATGTGTTCATAGTCATCTATCCTATATCTCATTCAAGTACATATCTCAATTTTATTCTGAATAAAACGATTAAATGCGACAGCAAAATAATATAGAAATAAATTCATTTTGAAGAAAATGAGAAAAAGAGGAATACAAAATTCCTACTTGAAACTTTTTCCCTTTAAAAATATCAGATCAGAAACACAGAGTTGGTAATTCTTTTTTTTTTTTTTTTGATGATTCGTTTTCAATTGTATGGCTGTCTGACTTACAACCCTTACCAAAATGTATTTGTATACCCTTTAACCCCCTTAGATCTTCTTCATCATCGTTGTCTTCATTTTTGTCTGATACTTTTGAAAACGTTTTACCAATTAGGTTATGTCTTCTATGTATCTTTATATAGATGTTTAATGTACTATGAGTTGATTCATTGCTTCACTAAGGTCCTTATATCCGAGTTCTTTCACTAGCTCACTCTCTCTCTATCTCTTTTTTCTTTCTCCCCCTCTCTCACTCCCTCCTTCTCTCTATCTCTTTATTGATACCAACGCAATCCCATTCTAATTTGATTCTAAATCTTTCTCTGAAAAACATCCCCCTTCTTCACTTCGCCCGAAAGACCGAAACAGTTATGTAGATATCAGAAGTTTGTTTCCTCAGAAATCAAATCCAATTAATGTCAGATAGACAGGAAAATTTTGAAATATTTTATTCGACAAAGTATGTGTACTCGTCACTCGTTTATCTTAAATAGAATTTATTTTTAAATTTATTTCAAAACCTTTTGAATTTAGGGAGGTATACTCTTATGAAAGATAAAAGATACAACATGTCAATTGAGTGTTAATTGCTTCAGATTAGTTGTGGCAATAATTATATTTCTCTTCATTATTATTGTTTTGATTATGATGATGTAAATGATGATGACTATACTCTGTTTTTCATCTCTTGGATGAAATAATAATTTATCGATTTCAAAATCATCATGATAATTAAATCGTTTCCTTGTAAAGAGACCCGATTTTCAAAAAGAGAGAGAGAGAGAAAGTGAGAAAGTGTGATATGAGTTTGTTTGGAAAAGAAGTAGACAGGCAGACACACTTGACTTGTTTTAATGTAGCAAAGTGACGACGATGGCAAAAGTTATCACACAGATATGTATGTAGGTAATTAATCTTTTCCGGACTCCATGGATTTTTTTTTTGTTATTGTTTAATGTCGAAGAAGTTAAATATGGTTATGATTGGTTTTAATTAAATAATTTTTTTGGAATAATAATTATATCCTTTCTTGGAAAAATATAACTAGTTATAAATTAGAGGATCAAAAACTTTTTTCTTGAATTTTTTGAATGATTTTTGAAAGGCTGGTAACTTTGTGAATATTGGTCCATTTGACAAAAAAAAACAAAAAAATTCTAAAGGTTGAACTGTCATGTTAGACGCTTATAAATTCCATGTAAAACCAAAAACCGAAGAAAATAAACAATTCATGTTTAAAATTTGGAAAATTCGCCAACGGAAAACGGCTTGAATTTTTGTAAAGCATTGAACTTAAATTTGAAAATGTTCTTAAAATTTCATTCATCTGAAGTTGTCTTAATCAAGCAAGAAATAAAATTTGGAAAAAAGTAATTTCTTGGGAGTTCCTCCAACCAATATTGAGAATGAGGAAAAAACTCTATTTCTTCAATAGTTAAATTTTTTGTTAGAGAAAAATCAATTATGTTTTTAAAACTGTCCTTTTTTCCTTTTTCTATAGTAGCTATAACATAGCTACTTGGCATAAATCGTTTTTTGGGCATTCCCTCAGGTATTTGTTGGATTTTTTGTACCAAACTAAACGGTATATATTAATTTTCTTAAAAAAAAAATTAGTAATTTTAATTTAATGTTGATCACATTTTTGTAAAATTTTCGTTTCCAATATTTTTTGTTTTTGTCAAATATGGTTTACAAAAATTATAAACGGCAATAAAATTAAAACTTTTTTTTTAAATTTTATATCTCGAAACAATACATTTTATATTTGGCATTTGATGGAAATTAATTTAAGATTCAAAAATAACTCATGTTCCAAACACAAAGGTTGAAAATTGAATTTTGATAATGTGGCATATTTTATGCGGGCTACAACGTTACATTAAATAACTTAAAACTTCACCCATACGTTTTTGAGAAATTTAAAAAACTGAAAACCATTGTGTCTGGTAAATTTTGACAATTTTTACTTTTTGAAAGATAAAATTTTCTAACAAAATAGATAATTTAATTATGTATTGAATTAAATACACAAATATTTTGTTCTCAGAAAGCGTGTGGACACCAAGTCCTTTAAATTGAAAACCAAGCAATGGGCGGGTTTCAGGCGCCTTGTTTGAAAAACCTAGTATTTCCATTTATGTATTTCTATTTATATGCACCACAAGACCTACCGTTGGCGTTGGTCAAAATTAAAAGATGTCGAGAAGAGTGCTTCATAATATTGATGATCTGTCAGTCAGTCAGTTGCGGATTTTGTGGTTTTCGAAGCACTTTATCTCAGTGAGATAATAGTTAGTGATAGTTAGAAGTCTTTCCTTACTCAGCTTAGCAAATTTGCTAAATTTAATATTGCTATTTTCATTTATACTAAAGCCGGAGGGGGTTGAAAAAAAACCTTGGGTTTGTTCCTCTAAAATGGGTGTAGTGCAAGAACTTGCCTAGTTGGCAATACCATGCCTTTTGTTAATTGCCCCGAAATGATCATTTTCCTCAATATTTTTAGCAAATAATATTAATATGAGCTCTTTGTGTTATCGTCTTTATTTACGAATAAATTGATTTTTTTTTTCAGAAACACAACTTATACAACTTATCCATAGATAAAGTGAATTAATATGACTTTGTTGAAACTTCTAATCAGGCTTTATTAAAATATTTTAACGTTTCTATTTTGATTAAAGGTTTCGTTGGTCATAATTCATAAATATTGGTAAAAATAATATCAAAAAATAATCATCATAAAATTTGGTAAAAAGTATTAAGCCCAACTTTTTCCTACTATCATTATTCGTAGATTTTAAAAAATTATCTAAAAAAATTGAAAAATTGGTCCTTTAATTGGTTTGCTGAGCATTAATTGAAAGAAGATTGATTAATTTTGTACGAATACAACATTTCTATGAATAATCATATGGTTCAACTTAAGTTAGTGTTTTCTTGTGAGTCATTACATTGTAGAAAGCATTTTATTTTTAGATATCCTTATCCAACTCTCTCTCACTCTCTATCTACCTAGCTAATGTGCATCAATTCAATCTATCAATCAAACTGACATCATCGATAAAAATAGGAACAAAAACAGTAATAAATAAAATTAATTAACTTTTAGTTTTTAAAACAAGCCACACCACTTCACACGCATAGAGGTAGGTATAAATATGTACGCCTTAGAACATGTAACAAGTCCGCTTTTGTATGGTGTGTAGCCAAGAATGCCGCAGAACTAGCTTCAGCATCAATCAATTGATGTATCACAGGAGCATCCAAGTGTCATCACATAACGTCGCGTCGTCGTTGTGCGTAGTCGTCCGATTAGCTACCAATATAAATTATAGTCAAACCCACTTCCATCCTACCGTCTGACATGCCACATCATTCAAAACTATATATTCCTACACAACTAAATAAATAAGTAGTTTTATATATTTATATAAAATGTTATATATGTACATGTATATGCAATGTGCATATAATTTTATCTGAGAATTAATCGACATTTATTAGCAACCAGCAGCCATCAATCGTCACCGCAAATCGAAGCTATTTTTTTTTTGTTAAATTCATTTTTCATTTCATTTCATTTTCATTTCATTCATATTTTTCATCATCATAGTGCAACTTCGTGATACTTCATCGGCAGCAACTTTTTCATCATCAACCCTGATTGTAACTAAAAAATCCAGTTGGAAAGAGATCGGCGAGCAGCAAAAAAAAACAAGTATTTAACATTATTAAATAACGATTAATTTAACAACCAATCTCGATTTAATATTAAAATCGAAATGCAAATTAAAAATAAAGTCTTTGATTGAGTTGAATGGATTCGCTCCTTTAAGGTCGTATCAATGGGTTTTTTTTTTAACTTGAATTCTTGCATTTTTTATTCTAACAGAAGAATCCTCCTAAATGCAAAATAAATCACTAATCTTTTTTTTTTCTTTTTTTATATGAAAAAAAAAATTTTTTTTTCAAAACTTGAAAAGCAAAAGTTCTGGAACAACATACTTTCCAATGCTTTAATTTAATTTGGTAAAATAAAAAAGTTTATATTTGTTCGCATGATGTTTCTATACATTCCACAAGGATTTGCAAAAAATTAGCATATTATTATCAAAACTACATATTTCTGTTTCAGAACTTTTTAGTAGAAATTTTAATTTCGTTTAATCGTGATGTATTTTGTTTTTTGCTTTGCTGAATTTATTAGTACGATCAGTTTAGATTGATCGACTGGATCGCACAAAACTTGCTACTCCAGTATAAATTTTAAAAATTCATAAATTAATGAATGTCATTAGAGAAAAAATTATTAAGTATAAAATTTATTTTTTAGAATTCTTCAAAGAAGCAAAAAGAAAAGTTTGAGCATAAAACTAAAATTGCCATCTTATGTTAAAAAAAGTCCAAGACTTAAAAAATAAATCCAAGACTCAACTCTTGAGTTTACTATCTAAATCTAGTACCTAATTCTAGCAAACAGTTTTTAAAAAAAGTTAAAAAACATTAAAAAAAACTTTTTTTTTTTTTGTTCAAAATAATATTTTACGTCCTAAGAACATCTCGTCTATAGTGTTTCGCTTTGAAATAAGTTATTAAAAGCGCACAATTTTGAAAAAAATTAGTTTGAACAAAAAATAATTTTTTTTTAGAAATTTAATTTGGCTGCATTTATGTAAATTCTGCAAGCTGTTTTTGAAATATATTTGATTGCTTAAACTTTTTGTACAAGAAGTATTTTATTTACGGACCAATTTCACTGACTTCCTTAAAATAATTATTATTAACGAATTAAAAATATTTAACAAATAATAAAAAAAAAATTAATAAGGAAGGATTAAAAGGATACACTGATTCGAATCCAAACTCAAGATGCTTTTTGTTAGCAAATCAATAACTTGCCCTAATACCTAGTACCCCAGAAAAAACCATGTGAAAAAGGACAACGGAGAAAATTAAATGGTTAAGTAGGAAGGTATAGACATTTAAAAAAAATTAAATAATAAAAAGCAATCCAATTCAATCTGACGGATGACGGTAAAATAAAAAAAGCCGCGAAACGTGCTTCCATACCTTCCTACATCAATTCCACTAGTCACTGGTGGCACCGGCACTTTCTGACTTAAATGCATAATAAAAAAAAAGAACTCAACCTCTTCTCGTGACGAGATGACGCCATGGATATACAGATAAAGATATAGATACAAATGCCTACAAAGAAAAAACCAAAAAAATAATAATCTCCATGGTTGGCGAAGGCGAACTCGTTCCCGTTAGTGTAAAATATTTTTAAGGAGTTGTTTTTGGAGCACCTCTGATATCTTTTCAACAGTGGGGACCGGTGCCGGTAATAATTGGTAATGGGCCAACAATTGACTGCTAAGCACGTAGATGCTAAGACAGATTGTTAAGAATGTGTGGTGCTAGTTTGCAGAGTGTTTTTTTTTTCTGACATAAAGAGATACTGCGTTAATTAACAAGATACTCGTACATTTTTATATGAATAAATTAGTTAACCTAAGTTGTTACTTCAAAGGGAAGCTTACTTGGAACTGGTTCAGTGGAAATGAAGTAAGAGAGAGGGAGAGAGACTCCATGAAGGCACGATGACGATGATGAATCACTGCAGTAATTGAATGCGAAATCTAACGACTTCTCATAAAGATAGGTCAAATTTGTCAAAAAGGCTTATCAACCGCATTTTTCGATAAAATATTCTTATATGATACCTTTTCTTGACTATAAAAACGAATTTTCTAATAAAATTTCTAATAATAGAGATTGCTTTTTTTTTTTTTTTTTATTCAAAACCTCCTTTGCATTCTATTTTAAAACAGAATTGAGAAATAGCATTGATTTTATGAAGAAAAACTTGGTGAAACTTAATAAGATATTCGTATTATTTTAAGAAGAATAGGACTTAAAATTTAAATAATTAATCCTT
Organism: Syrphus vitripennis; assembly: GCA_958431115.1. Taxonomy (NCBI): domain Eukaryota; kingdom Metazoa; phylum Arthropoda; class Insecta; order Diptera; family Syrphidae; genus Syrphus; species Syrphus vitripennis. The sequence goes on from OY288108.1 coordinate 34,630,349, forward strand.
ATAAATATCCAAAGTTTAGGCAGAGATAGAGAATTGTTTCTTTTGACTATGGCTTATAGTGATGAATTTAAACATTGTGTTTTTCTATTGCAAATTAGCACAAAGGTAGAGTGCTGGGCTGTAATTGGGAATCAGAAGTTACAATTCTCCTAGAAAATAAAAGAACTAACACTAATAATAAGATAATATGCAATCATAGTACAGAATAAGAATTTTTCTATTGCATTCAAAAACGGATGAAAGCCATAGCGAAATGTTATAGTTTTTCTGCTATTTCAATTAATAATGGTACAGAAAACTTCAAACCTAAATATTATTTTCTACAAAACCTGTACAACTACCAATGTACCCTAGTCAAAAAAAAAAAAAATTAGGGGAACCACTTTTTTTAGTTTTGTGTTCTTTAAAATAATGTATCTTTGTGCAAACGAAAGTACATACCTTGAAATGAAACGGAAATTACAATTTGTGTTGACTTTTTCACAGTTCTACTTGAAAAAATTAAATTTCAGGAAAATAATTTCAGGTTAATGTAACTTTTCTTAATAAGTTTAAAATAAAATATCCAAATCAAAATAAAAAAATTTAAAATCAAAACCAAATCAAATAAACAGTTTTTGAAAAAATCAAAAAATTGATACTTTGAGAGATATAGGTGAGGAATTTCCAATATTAAAAAAAAATATCAAAAATAGTAAACATTAAATTAAAATTATGGAATTTTTGGATAAAACTCTGTGGAACAGCAAAGATTTTCCAAAAAACCATCTCTGGGGTAGGGCTGGCCATGAAAATTTGAATTTGTTGTCTAGTTACAAAATTCACGATTTTGCGTTCTTTTTATTTAATTGATTTTTCTTCAATTCTTGTTTGTACACTTTCAGTGAATAGTCTAATTCAAAGAGTTTAAAATGATTGCAATATTTTGGGAGCGCGATCTCTAGTGCAATTAATTAACAGATTGCATTCATTCATTCTTTTTACTATGCAATCAGCATTCTTCAACCTTAGAAAAATTGCATTCTTTGAATTGTTTGCATTCTTTTAAAAACAAAAAATTAATTCTTCATGAGTTATTCAACAAAATCAAGATTACCATATTTTTCGAGAGGGGGGCCAATCGCAACTGCACAAAATTTATAATAAATATGCTATACCCTAGCGTTATGGCTGCTTGTTTTTTTTAAATCTATTGACTGTACCCAAAAATTGGTGCAAAAGATTCAGAAGAATACAAAAGGAAAATAAATTCAAAGAATGCAAAATATTCCCAGAATTAAAAAGAATGCATGAAGTTGCAATAGATTGCAATCATCTTGAGATAAAAGAACAGGTGATTGTAAACTTTCCAAGAATAAAGAATGCAGATTGCATAGTTTCAAGTCACAATTTTCACAAAAAACGAGGGTAATATTTAAATTTAATTAAATGAAAAATCATCGAAGAATGCATTTGCAAAGATTGCAATTTGTGAATTTGAATTTGTGAAAATGTGAAGTAAAGTTATTTACCGAATTTTCGTACTATAAGTTATCACGTATTTCTTTTATTTTGTAGTAGATATTTGCATAATGCAATTTTTGTATATTTATTAACAAACAAACATTGTCTTGATTGTATTTGAATAAAGCGATTAAGGTTTTATTGGTTATTAATTTTTTTAAAATGTAAGCAAGAGAATGCTGTCCCAAAAATTTCAACGTAAGATATACATGATTCATTATATTTTATGTCGTCTTGTTAGATGGAAAGTATAACATGCATAAAAAAATTAATTTTGTATCATTTATGTAACTTTAGATTGCAAAAATGGGGAAATTCTAGAATTTACCAGTACGACTTAGAATCTAACACCAGTGTTAGCAAAAGTGGGAAATGTTTTGTTTTCATAATTTACAAATCTTTGTTTTAAAAATTATTTTTTCTGCTTGGAAGTCCGTTGGAACCCGTGAAGGGTCCTAGCTAAGGTACTTTTAATAAATAAAAAAAAAAAAAATTAACCACGGAGTCGCGTGAGCTGTGCAGTGTGGGAGTTAGTGGGAGTGGAGGGAGTTAGAATCCTTGTAGCCCGCAAATCTGGCCCGGCAATATATATTTAACCAAAAAAATTAATTTAGCAATGTTGATGACAACTTTTAGGTCTTACCGGTAAATTCTAGAAGTTAATAATTTCAGAAATTTACAGTAACATATATGTAGCATAAGCATTAAAATTTTATTACAATAGCTCAAAAATGTGTCCTAAATGTAACGTGAGTTACAAAGGAAGTATGCATCAGGCTCTGAAGGTTGTACCAGAAACATAAATCACTTTTAATAAACTGCCCTTGAATGGTGTCGCTATTACACGCAAATCAATTTACTGGTGCGCCATAGTGTAATTTGATTTAATGTCTGAGCCCAATAATGAATCCACTTCCGTATTCAATGACCCCACTGTATTAACTCGAAAGGAATCTGGTTCTCTGAAAAATAAAACAAGAAATAAAAAAAATCAATACTCTGAAGAAAGGCTACAGCCTTGCCTTGCCTTGGAATCTGCAGCTTCCCCATCCTCAGTCTCCGAACGTCTTGAGTTCCACCTTTTATTTTCTTTTTATAAACGAATAGTTAATAGTACGGGAGGCAGCGTTGAGTTTTTCCGAGTGATTTTACCCGGGATGATTCTTATCAGAATTGAAAGATATTTGTATGTGTATCATAAAAATGCGCGTCAGCCGCCGCGCCCGCGGTGGACCTAGGTGTGAGGGCGGGTCAAAGTGGTAATTTTTTTTTGTTCAAAAAGTCATTTTACTCGGCTCCAAAATTTGAGGAATGGTTATTGATGTTGTACTGAATCCAAAAATTGCCGTCAGCCGCATGGATGGCGGTGGAAAGACCGTCAGCCAGGCACCTGAACTTGTAAAAAATTTTGAAAAAAAAAGTCATTTTACTCGGGCTGATTTTTTTACAGATGAATCTTCAACCTTTCAAGATAATAAAACAAACCGTCAGCCGCCCGGGTAGCGGTGGAAAGACCGTCAGCCGACGTCATCAACATGACGCCCTCCCAGTTGACCTGAGCGTTACTCAGTCACTTTAAATGAAAAACTGACGACTTTTATCCCCATTAACATTCGGTTTATGGCTAATTTTATTTTTGTTAGTAAGCAAACAATCTGAAAATTACAATTTCCATCGATTTAATATTAGTTTCATATTAATTTCGTCATTTTTGCCGAAGGTAACTAAATTAGTCAAGTAAACGGAACTCGAAAAAGAAGATAGTTGCCCCAAAAAAGGTAGGGTAGTGCTATTTTTTTATATGTTGTAAAGTATATATAGTAGAAGAAAAAAAAAAATAAATTACACAACCACGCCCCCTCCACCCCTTCACCATTCTCGAAAAACCAATCGCAGAAAATACCACAATTTTCGACTTTTTTCAAGTTTTTGTCAAAAACTCAGAAATTGTAAGTTTTTGGGATCAATATTCTTCTACAAAAATAAAGTATATTAAATTTCCTACGAAATACATATTTCAATTATTATTTTTGGTTAAGCCGTTTTGCCGCTATAGCCAGCTGAAAAAACGCCAAAATTTGTCTTTTTTTTAAACCCGTTTTCTCGATTTTTTTTTTTTTCATTCAGACTTCAAAAACTGTACTTGTAATTGCAAATATCTCTAAATTTTCTAAAACTACATAAAATTCTCTATAAAATGAACATCTTAATTATTTATTTAGGCCAAACCGTGTAACCGCCAGAGCAGAGCACTTTTAAGTAAAAGGTATGTCATAACTAGAAAACGCGAAGTCAACTGGATTTCATTTATTAATTTCATCACTTCTTGCCAGAATCCCAAATGTTTTTTTTTTTCATTTTTACCTTATATACAGGGTGTCCCGTATAGGATAGTCCAAACTGAATATGGTGATAGGCCAGTTCATGACCATTCAGAATTTGGTAACTTGTTCATCCCAAATCGTAACGGTTTTCGAGTAACGGCTGTTTTTTTGAAATTTGCCCAAACCCCTACTTTGGACCACTGTTTTGCTCACCCCGTCCATAATTGATTTTTTATTTTTTTTTATTTTTTCACCAAAATATTGACCAGAAATAAAACTTTTTTTGTGCATTCAAAAAATTTTGATTTTAGTCCACCATTTTTATAAAATTACTAGATAAATTCATAGTTTGATCAAAATTAATTTTTTACTTCAATATTTGAAAGAGCGCCCTGAAAAAAAACCGTATGACACAATACTGGCCCTTACTTTAAAAAAATTGCCTTGCTTTTCAAATTTCTAAAAAGGTATAAATCTTACCAATACGAATTCCCAATCAAAAGTTATTACAGTTTAAACTCGATAAGTCGTGGTTTTAATAAAAATTAAAATAAATTCTTTTTTTGTTTTTATTTTTGTTTTTGTAATGTTGTTTGTTTCATGTTTTTTTTTGTGTTTTTAGTTTTTTTACGTGTTGTTTTTTATTGTTGTTTTTTAATTTTTTTTACTGTCGGTACTTTAACCCAAATTTTCTTTTTTCATTGTAATATTAGCGAAATATATCAATTTTAATAGTTAATTTCATTTTCAAAGCAAGTTAATTCTACTAACAATGGCGGTCTTTAAGTTTAAGACGCCACGCTTGGTCAATCCTTGTACTAATGTTTTATTTATTTTTACCTGTAATGGTATGGCTGGTAAAAATTTCAAAACGTTCAAAAGTAATGGCGCTTATTGGTCATTCAAAGTGAGATAGTTATTTTTTCTTTTTTGGTTTTTTTAAAACGCTTTTAATTGAAAAAAAAAATAAAATGTTTTACACGCCACGCGAATATGCTTCAATGCATTACAATTATGGAGAATGTGGAGGAAACGCTAGATTAGCAGCCAGGACATATGCTGAAAGGTACCCAAATGCTTCACATCCCGACCATCGCCTTTTCATACGGGTTCACTTGGCTTATTTGGAGGGCAGGGCACCAGGGAGAAGTCTAGGACAAGGAAGAAGTCAACGCCACCATGATGACGCAGTTTTGCGTGCTGTGCAGACTGAACCTTCTACTTCTATTAGAGCTATCGAAAGGACAACAGGGATCTCAAAAACAAACATTCAAAGACTGCTGAAAAGGAACAAGCTGCATTCCTTTCATTTGCAACGTATTCAAACTCTTCTTCCAAGGGACTATACACAAAGGGTTGAATTTTTTCGGACGGTGCTCCAAAAAAACCATGAGGATCCAGATTTTTTCAACAAAATATTGTGGACCGACGAATCATCTTGCAAAAAAGATGGATTTGTCAACTTGCGTAACCTCCATAGTTGGCAATTGGAAAATCTGCATTTGGTGCGAGAACAAAATTCCCAATACCAGTTCAAAATAAATTTGTGGACTGGGATTTTGGATGGCCACATAATAGGACCCATTGAACTGCCGCATACACTAAATAGTGAAATTTAGTGTATGCAAAATAGGCTATTTTTTTTGTTGGAAGACGTGCCACTCCCCATAATACAGTCTATGTGGTATCAACACGACGCCCACGGTTGCCCAGCTCATTACAATAGAAATGTGAGACGTTTTTTGGACATCTCTTACCATGAACGATGCGTGGTGGACCAGTTTTAAGGCCACCTCGGTCACCAGACCTTAATCCGTTGGACTTTTTTTATTGGGGCTGTCTCAAGGAAAAAGTCTATGCTAAGCCTATTTCAAACATAAGTGAACTGCAGCAACGTATTCAGGTTTCTGCTGCAGAAATAAGCAACTCGATGAGCACAAGGAATTTAAAAAGACAGTTTTTTAAACGCTGTCGAGCTTGTATACGTGCAGGTGGGGCACATTTTGAACAATTTTTATAAATAAACTGGGTAAAAAATTAAAAATGTAAACAAAAACAAATTAAAAAAAAACAAGAAAAAAACATGAAACAAACAACATTTGGTACAAAAACAAAAAAAGAATTTATTTTAATTTATTATTTATTTATTTATTAAAACCACGACTTATCGAGTTTAAACTGTAATAACTTTTGATTGGGAATTCGTATTGGTAAGATTTATACCTTTTTAGAAATTTGAAAAGCAAGGCAATTTTTTTAAAGTAAGGGCCAGTATTGTGTCATACGGTTTTTTTTTCAGGGCGCTCTTTCAAATATTGAAGTAAAAAATTAATTTTGATCAAACTATGAATTTATCTAGTAATTTTATAAAAATGGTGGACTAAAATCAAAATTTTTTGAATGCACAAAAAAAGTTTTATTTCTGGTCAATATTTTGGTGAAAAAATAAAAAAAAATAAAAAATCAATTATGGACGGGGTGAGCAAAACAGTGGTCCAAAGTAGGGGTTTGGGCAAATTTCAAAAAAACAGCCGTTACTCGAAAACCGTTACGATTTGGGATGAACAAGTTACCAAATTCTGAATGGTCATGAACTGGCCTATCACCATATTCAGTTTGGACTATCCTATACGGGACACCCTGTATATAAGGTAAAAATGAAAAAAAAAAACATTTGGGATTCTGGCAAGAAGTGATGAAATTAATAAATGAAATCCAGTTGACTTCGCGTTTTCTAGTTATGACATACCTTTTACTTAAAAGTGCTCTGCTCTGGCGGTTACACGGTTTGGCCTAAATAAATAATAAAGATGTTCATTTTATAGAGAATTTTATGTAGTTTTAGAAAATTTAGAGATATTTGCAATTACAAGTACAGTTTTTGAAGTCTGAATGAAAAAAAAAAAAATCGAGAAAACGGGTTTAAAAAAAAGACAAATTTTGGCGTTTTTTCAGCTGGCTATAGCGGCAAAACGGCTTAACCAAAAATAATAATTGAAATATGTATTTCGTAGGAAATTTAATATACTTTATTTTTGTAGAAGAATATTGATCCCAAAAACTTACAATTTCTGAGTTTTTGACAAAAACTTGAAAAAAGTCGAAAATTGTGGTATTTTCTGCGATTGGTTTTTCGAGAATGGTGAAGGGGTGGAGGGGGCGTGGTTGTGTAATTTATTTTTTTTTTTCTTCTACTATATATACTTTACAACATATAAAAAAATAGCACTACCCTACCTTTTTTGGGGCAACTATCTTCTTTTTCGAGTTCCGTTTACTTGACTAATTTAGTTACCTTCGGCAAAAATGACGAAATCAATATGAAACTAATATTAAATCGATGGAAATTGTAATTTTCAGATTGTTTGCTTACTAACAAAAATAAAATTAGCCATAAACCGAATGTTAATGGGGATAAAAGTCTTCAGTTTTTCATTTAAAGTGACTGAGTAACGCTCAGGTCAACTGGGAGGGCGTCATGTTGATGACGTCGGCTGACGGTCTTTCCACCGCTACCCGGGCGGCTGACGGTTTGTTTTATTATCTTGAAAGGTTGAAGATTCATCTGTAAAAAAATCAGCCCGAGTAAAATGACTTTTTTTTCAAAATTTTTTACAAGTTCAGGTGCCTGGCTGACGGTCTTTCCACCGCCATCCATGCGGCTGACGGCAATTTTTGGATTCAGTACAACATCAATAACCATTCCTCAAATTTTGGAGCCGGGTAAAATGACTTTTTGAACAAAAAAAAATTACCACTTTGACCCGCCCTCACACCTAGGTCCACCGCTACCCAGGCGGCTGACGGCCAGATATATTATGTATTAGTGGAAAACTATCTATACTATTAATTTCAGCCCGGGTACTTATCACTTTTCCAAATTAACGCTACCTCCCGTACTATAATAGCACGTAGATTAATTGCACCGGATTGAGTCGTATACAGAGAGAGATAGAGAGAGAGAGAGAGCGCGTCATCGTGACTGATACAACCGTCAAAAAAAAAAACACGAGAATAAAACGACCCAATAAAAGGGAAGGACGAAGTAAAAAATGCTTAAATTCCCACAATAAAAACGCTTTTGATTGATGGCGTGTAATATAACTTTGCCGTTCGATTTTATTTCAATTTGTTGTTGGTTTATGTGTTTTTTTGTTGCTGTTGTTGTTGTTGTTGTTGTTATTTCACTTTGGCTTTGTTGCTCTCGCTTAATGGATTCCAACAGACCGACAATTTACCTAATGAAATATGCATGTTGATTTATTTGTGCCCTTGTTACCCCGCATTATCTATACCTCAGTCCGCTTCGCCAGCCGCCACCAACCAACCGACCGACCGACCGCCCCACGCACCGTGTTGTCCCGTGATTTGCATTATGAGGCATGCGATTCACGTTGATCGACGGCGCGGCGGCGGTGGTGCGGCTGCACGGTGGTGGTGGCGCGGTGCGGAAAGAGCATTTCTATTTCTGCCGCAAAAGTTAATTGATACTGAATGAAGTCACTTAGCGAAATGTCTGCGGTGGCGGGCAGCGCAGAGATGCGGAAAGGAGCGGGCTAGAAGAGCGCAGTGCGCATATACTGGAACTAGTTATCTTGTTAGCTAAGCAGATAATATCTGAGGCAGGGAATGTAGGTTCTGTGCGATTCCAAATGCTATCTTCGTCGTCGTGATCGTCGTCGTAGTCGTTTGGTTTGCGTCTTGTCTTTGACCGTTTAAGCCGTAAGACTTCTTAAGTCGTTCGCCGTTGATTGCTCATTGCATTTTGTCGGCGAAGCGTCTTAAAGACTGACAGGCCAGGCAGAATAAGCAGTGGTAATAATGGTAATGGTGGTGGTGGCGGGACAAGTTAAGAGGCTTCGACTTCCACTTCGGTATGACTATGGCTGTGTTAGCTATTACATTTCACGTGTGTTTCTTCTCTATATAGACACTCTACGTTTACATAGAAAGACGAACGCTCCTGGTTGTTTCATAGATACATATGTATGTAGATACGTTTTTTTTTTTTCAAGAGTCTCGGATTAATTCGCCACTCGAATTTGTGCAAAGTATATAGATGCGTTGCGATTGTGGGATTGAGTGTTGTCGTGTACCCCTTGTGGTTGTGTGGTTGGTTGACAAATAAATGGCATTTGTCAATTCGATTACTCTGGAGTAATTGAGGTTGTAAATTTTGTATCGTGAATGTAATTAGGGAGTGCAGCGAGCGATGATTAACTCATATGGACCGATTTGCGATGGTGGGGACAATATGGCAAAAGGGGGATGAGGTTTACTCTATGGAATTGATTATTATTATAGAATCTTACTGTGTGCGAGATGGTGGCTTATAAGGAGAATTCACTGAGATGTAACGTGTAAAAAAAACAATGTTGTTTTAGAATCTTAGATACATTCGAATACAATCACGGAGTAATCTGAATAAGGTATCTATTTGAGGTTGAGTCAGCTGGTTAAATCTGTTAATTAATTGTGATTTCCTTCGTAATATCATAGTTGTCATACAACGTAAATACCATGAATACGAACTTTGTCGTTAGTGGAGACAATATTGTCATTTCAGGAAGGTGTTTTGCTTTATTATTAAATTTGATTCATTTCAATTTTTTTTTTGTTGATGTTTACCTTTTTTGGCGAGTGAAATGATATGACAGTTATTTCACTTTACTCGAAAAAGCGATTAAGCTATTAAGAGAAATGTGAATGTTCGAACTCTTGAAAGACACTTAAGTGACGTAAGAAAATATATGAAAGCAACAAAAATGGTAACTTCAAAACAGAGAATTATTTAATCACTTACTAGCTAAATTGATTTTTTAAATGTGAATCATCCCACTCATTGGAATGAACTAAATTTCGGAAAACACTGTTTTAGGTTGGAGAGATAAAATATGCTATTTAGTTTAAGATTTTGAGAATTTATTTTCACAGTTGATAATTTTTCTTCAGATAGTCAGCACAATTGCACATTAACAGTAACATGGTCACAAAGTTTCCTACAAATTTTGTTCATTATCTATGTTTTGATCAATAAATAGATTTATAAACTTCACTGTTTCAAATATCCAATTTTGCAAAAACATTTTTTGTGAAGAATTTTGAAAAATCGAAAAATATTTTTATTTGAAAATTTTGATATGAAATAAATAACGTTTTTAAATCTTCTGTATAAAAAACAGATTGGCTAAGAGACTTCGACTTTGCATTTGTCAACTTAAGGTCGATTTTCAAAACCTCGAAAACAGAAATTTATCATTTACTTTGTTTTATAGCTTTTTATTTAACAGCTGTGTTTGAAACATTCAGTTTTCAAAACTATAATAAGAATATAGGGAGCCATTTTAAGAAAATTAAGATTTTCGAATAAAGCCAAAAAAAATCTCAGTTACAGTTATGTATGTACATATTTATGCTGGGGCATAGAAATAGCACAGTGATCCAAATATTAATGGAGGCCGCGATTGGAAAATGTAATTGAGCCGAGCTGTCATGAAGTGATAGCTGAAAAAGTGCTGAAAATGAAGTAAATCCGCGATTGAAAAGTGAAATTAATTCACGCACTTTACTTCATAATCGCAGCCTTATTTCTTTTTCAAAATTCATTAAAACCGCAATCGCGAACTTATTTCACGCGGTCTTACTTCACTCAGCAATTTTTGGTCTTAATAAATCATCATATCACTGTGGAGGAATTTCCACAAAACTCCATAATTCAAGTTTAAAGAAAATTTGCCCACAAATGTCTAGGCTGTAGCTAAACACACAGTCAAATTGAAGAAAGGCAGAATTGAGAGACATACTTTTTCGTTTTCCATTTTAAAGTACTGCCGAGTTTGATCTTCATGAATGAAAAACATGACCCTTAGCTCTTTTTCATCGAATTGAACGAAAAAACCATATCAAGATTTAGGCTATGAAAGAAGAAATAGGAGTTTCCGCACAATCCATTTATAGCACGTCTAAGACATTGCTTGTAGCCCATCTCTCGCCGTGCTTAAGTTGAACACAGAGAATTCTCTGAGTTCTGTAGAAAATTATCAGATGCATTGGTTGATTTTGAAAATGCATTTGTTAGACAACCATCACGAGATCTGATATTCTTTTTGCAGCTAGGCAACGAGGAGTTCCAGAAGTTCGTTTACGGATGATCAAGGGCACGGACATGATATTCTTTTTCAGCTAGGCATCGAGGATTTCCAGAAGTTCGTTTACGGATGATCAGGGGTACGGACATGAATCACTGAAGAGTTTCTAATTAAAGAAAATGTGCCCCCAGCAAAAAGTCATGAGTCCTTTGGTCTTTATTATAGTTCTTGACTATCTGCTTGAGGTTGAGGTACCGGACCAAAAAGTGAACCATTTATTCTTTCCATCATAAGTGAAGATCCTATATCCGTGCGACGAGCACTAGATGTAAGAGTGGATGTTCTGGAAGGAAGTGGATACCACATCAGCCGGAAAAAGCCGATTTTATGATGCACATACGCCAGTTCCGGGCATTTGTTTGAATGGAACAGTGCTTTCCAAAAATTTTAATATCGTGAATCTGTGATCAGAAGCTAAAGATCATGTGATGGCGAGATCAAACATCGCGTTAGCAGGCGTAGAGTAGAGAATATGAAGGCAGATGGCAGAAGCAGGTGTTATAGCATGATCGAATAGGAAGCAGAGAGAGTCTTCACGTCAAAAATGCTGCCCCTTACAAAATACGGCATGACCAACATTCCTGGTACTTGCATGTAAAATCTAGAATCCCTTAGAAGTTAGAACGTAGTTGAAAAGGCACTAGCACACTACTTTCCAACACTATCGTGGAAGAAAGGCATGCGCAATAACTCCTGCATGAAACAAATGCAACGACACCTTCATTTTGTTTACATCAGACATGGAACAATACCAAACCTTTAGCTTTTCTTTTTTCTGAGATCAACCCGGCGAACCCTACAAGTCGAGACTTTGGAAGATGCAGTATAGTGGGAGATAATAATACGCTGGTAGTTTTTTTTCTTCAAAAAACTACGTGCAATATTGAAATTTTTGAGCCGCCACCTGGTTACGAAGGAATGTCCGTGTCAAAAAAGTACGCACGTACCACTTTCGCACAGCGGCGATGGAAACTAGCTGGCTAAGCAGGATGCAATGGGCCGCAAATGAAGATGGATTTTGGAATTGACTAGAACGAAAATGATGCATTCGGAGGCGGAAAATTTAAGAATTATTCGTAGTGGAGCAAAAGAACAATGAAATATGTTATGTGATTCTGAAGAATTATAAGCTTTTTAAAGATTTTCGTCATGCGCAGTGCTCACAAGTCGGCCATACAAATTTACTAAACACCTAAATACATATTTGCTTTAGATGAAATAGATGAAAACGCACAACTCTGTCCAATGAAATGACATAATTTTATTGTTTTCATACATTTTATTAGGTCAAAACTATGATTTTGGACTGCGTTTTGGCCAGACTTCGTAGATGTGATGAACTCATACCTACTTATAGTAAAGCCTCTACAAGATCACTTCAAAAATAATTTTTAACTGTAGCATTGTTACAAGAGAATATAGTGAAAGTCAAAAAATAACAATTATTAATTATGTACATATGTACAGTACATATACATAATGTATGTACATATGTAGGTATCTGTGGCTTCTTCTATTTTCTCCTTCTATTTATTTGATGAGGTTTTCAGTAAATGACATACCTATAAATCAAATAAATTTAATTAATTGGGAGAGTACGATAACTTGGGCGCCAAAAATTGACAATTGTTTTTTTGTACAAGTGACCAAAACAAGCATATTTTACTATGGGAGGGCTGTCGATCTATAAGTTTAATACCGTTTTTTACAGGCATTAGTGTGTACTATTTTGTATTATTTTGTATATGCACAGTTTTCGAAACAATGAGTTTCAAGCAAGCACAAAATTCGGGAAAAAAACCACGCCCGCGCGATGCCCTTGAGCGCGCGCAAATTATAAAAAAAAAGTTCAAAGTGTAATTTCTCAAAACCGTAAGACTGAAAATCTTTTTTTTTATAGAATTCGTTGCTCTTATTAATTCCTAATCAAAAACTGAAAACTAGATTATTTTGTGACTTCTAGTTTTTAAGAAGATTGAAAAATAATTATGTATTGCTTTTTTATGAGATTTTAGCTTTTTGACTGATTGCCCTCCATACATATGTATGTACTTTCATACCTTGGTACATATCTATGTACATCATTTTGATTCTCCATTCCACCTTTCCAAGTTGAGCCTCAATACAAAACTAACCCATAAATAGCCAAACAAAAATGCTTGAAATCATATCGAACAATAAAACAATAATTTTGCCGTCGGGACGGGACATTAAAAGAAAAACATTCATTCCACATTTGATTTTTTTTTAATTAAATAAAAATCAAACAAAAATCAGTTTACGAAGTTTGTATCATTTTAGAAACTAAACAAACATTCAAAAAAATAAAAGTTGGTTGGTATCTAGGTACCTCCATATACATATATAAACAAAAAATTATAAACCTTTGATCCATTTATAAAAATAACAAAAAAACCTTAATTAAAATCACAAACTCACCTTAATCACTTTCCGAAAAGAAGACAAAAAAAAACCCATCAACAATCAAAAAGACCCACTTGAATCAAGGAAATTAAATTGAATATCCAATAATGTTTTTTCCGTTGATTGTTGTTGTTGTTATTATTATTACAATAATAATGTTTGTGAGTTTTATTAATCCTCTCTGGGTAAACATAAATCTTTAATTGATTTCCAAATTATAACAACCGAAAGAGTACCATTCCTATACCTATTATATTCAACGTTTATGCAGGCAGGTAGGTTGGTAGAAGGGTAAAGGTTTTTTTTATAAATAAATTCAGTTTCCAAAAAAAAAAACCAAATCAACTATCCAACCGCAAATACAATTAAATTATGTATTTAAAATATTTTTCGGAAATTAATTTCTCACCACAGCTCTATTATACTTTTATGTATATTTCACTTCACTTAATTTTGTTTCATTTATTTTTTTATTTTATTATTGGCACAATCAATTACCCGTGAAGAGGGAAAATAACAATATAATTATTCATTAATTCCCGGCGCCGCCGTCGATGCTTCTATAGGTAGGTATATTACAAACAGTTAAACACACAAAAAAATAATAAAACGATTCATCGCGGATCAAACGAGTAGAAAAAAAATTGTATCTCAACTCTTGATGGGTTGATTAACGCAAACACACGATTCACACAAAACCGATACACAAAAAAGTGTGAACCCGAAAGAGCAAGTAAAAAATAACACAGAAGATTGATTGAGCACACACAGTAATTCTAAATTCTAGAACCCCACACCGTTTATGATTCTTCAAATTGTTATTGTTGTTGTAGGTATCTAAAATCTTCCAGATAGAGATAGATTGCGATGAGGATGATAATGATGAACAACACGCAATAATAACGACGACAAGAACCAAAGAGACACACCGCAAACAAAAACCATCAACCATCAGAAGAACAAACAACAGTCGGTCTCTCACTATCACTAGGTCTCTCTTTCTATCGTTCACCAAAATATAACATTTATCTCTAAAACCAAACAACCGTTTTGTCTGTCTGTCCGTCCGACTACAACTCCGTGATCCAATCCGACGACGACCAACGACGACGGTAGCACCACTAGACACGAATACACGAAATGAAATGAGATCAAAAAACAATCTCTCACATGCAATTAGCACACAATTGACACCCGCTGTTTCGTCTCACAAAACCGTAATAATAATAAAACGAAATATAATCATCATCATCGTCGTTGTTGTAGCACAATAATCATCATCATCGCCATCAACCAACATCACATAACACAAACAAACTAACCAACCAAAACCATCATTATCGCAACATTATAAATATCTCTGCAACATTTTTTTACATTATCAACATCAACACGACACACGAGTGTTGCCAGGCGTATTAACCGAGCGAACTCAGACCTCAGAGCACAAAACAATCTTCAAATAAAAATAATACACTGCTTGATAGATAGTATCTGATGTGGGATACAAATATACAACACACAGGCAAAAGGCAAGCCCCAAAGTCGAACCCGAACCGTCCACTTATTACACCAATTACTCCAAGCGACAGACTATTAGCGATTATGTTGGCGCACGACTATTAAATTCGAATATCATAAAGTATCTCTTTGCGAGCGAGACACAACATACAACACACTGATTCATTCACTCTCAGTCTCGTCGACGACGACGACGAAATCCCAGACCGGACCGAATGTGAATGGGAAATTCATCTAATAAAATGTATCTGGAAGATACTATACAAACAAAAAAAAACAAAAACAGTGAATAAACATCAGAGTCAATCCAATCGCACCAACACTAACTCAGAGAAAAGAGCATTTTCAAAACACACAGCTGATTATCATGTGTATTCCGATTCCGTATCCCCCACATAAAATGTGCATTGCAGCAGGCAGATATACAATAAGATACAAAATACAAAACACACAGCAAGTCAAAAAGATACTTTGTGAAAATGGGGGAGGGGGCTGTACGCTGTTGTTGATAGCAGTGCGGCGTTTGGAGGGGTGAAATATATGGATATATGGAGTGCCCTCTTAATAGTTTCTCCACTCTCAATATCTTGCTTTGATTCCTTAGGTCGTTTCGTTATTGTTGTTGTTGTTGCTGTAGAATGAATTTCTCCTTTTCTACCTTTATCCACTTATATCTATCTATGTTTTCTGTTTCTTAACATACTCGTATATGGCAAAATGTTTCCCCCGCTTGTTGTAGGTAGGTATAAGACGCAGTCTTTAAATATCGGCTTGACTGACTTACTGAATGACTATAAATATGAACCGAACTGGCAGCTAACTCAAACGTCAATTTACAACTGAAACGATTTGCCTGCTCATTCGGAAAGCAAACATAATATACGGCCTATTATTATTATTATTGCTGTTAAAATATCTTATGGATTCATATATTCTAAGGGTGTGTTTGTAGAAAATGATGTATCTCATCTCTGTATAAATTGATTACTCATACACACAGTTGAACCAAACTGCTGCGAGAAGCGAGACAGTCAGAAAAGTATCAGGCAGCAGCAGTAGAAATGTGGCAGAAACAGTGATTGTGGCAGTGGCAGTTGGTTGAACGAAGAAGCACGCAGAACATCAGAACGAAACCAAACCTATCCAGCCCAAGTCGAAGTCGAACACAAGAAGGAATTTCGTTTCCATTTGGATTTTGTTGCTTTTTTGCTTGGTCTTGATAGGTCTTTCTCTTTGGGAATCGGGTCGGGAGTTGTTGGAACTGGGACTTGGTACTTGGAATGAGACCGAGTTTCAGGTTAGGTTTTTGGGGTTGGGGATCGTTCCGTCTTGTGTTTTATTATAGTGTGTAAGTTGCTGCGTTCTTCCCTTTATTCCCTTTTCTTGTCCTTGTCTTCGTCCTCTGCTACAACTTCATCATCATCATCATCATCATGATTATCATTGCCCCATAATCGTCCATCGTCATCGTTATAGCAGTTGTTGTCGTTTTTGTCGTATATCGTGCCCTGCTTCATCCTCTTGGTATAATTGAAACCAACCCGAGACGAGAGAGATACTTAAAGTGTATGTTGAATGTTGATATAATAACACAGCAGAGGGTATTTTATTTTCCATTCCTTTTCCTTGCCTCATGCCTCGTTCATGATGTATCTAGATTTTAGATACAATTATTATTAAGTCCGTTTTTAAAATGGGTGTGTAGTGTGAGGGGGTGCCTGCCGGGAGGGGAGGTTGAAAAATTGAAAATTATTATATTGGAGAGCATTGCCATGTCGAGGCATTTAAGGGATTCTTTTTTTTTGTTTTGATTGTTTGTTTTGTTAAGTTATTTATTTGACTGGATTCATCCAGAATGAGGAATGCAAATGTTTAAGTAAAAGAATAGGTAATAAAAGAGCGAAGTATGATGCGAGAGAGCTTAGGAGAGCAAGCAATTTAGCGCAGCACAAGAAGATTTAGGTAGATATACCTATACATTTATGTAATGTTACTAAGATGATACTGAGAACTTATTAAAAAAGGGGGACGATAAGGGCGAACGAACGTTTAAGAAGCACCCGAGTCAACTCAATAAACCAACATACACAATAGTTACTTATTGTTCGTAAGTATAATTTTTATTACGTGTTATTTTTGTGTACCTATAGAATTGTTCTTCCTCTATATTGAAGTTAATTTTATGGTAAAAGGAGTTTTTGTCTGCTGTTTTATGGGTTTATTGTTATTTATGATTTTTATACTGTGGGGTCGGGTAGTGGTTCTAGTTTTTTTGAGGACTTGTTAATTGTTAGTAAGGAGGAAAGTGTTCCCAGTCAAAATCATGAAAATCTTCGGTAAAATAAGTAGAAAAAAAAAATGAAGAGGAGTAGGTATTTAAAATCAAATAATGACTGGATTTGGGAAAGCAAGTACCTACCGGATTTATTTTTAGGCACATACCTACATGTCATGAGGAAATACAAAATAGCTCTGCGGAATAATCCCCAACAGACACAGAATTTTAGCAAGGAGATGTGCTTCTCGACTTCAGATAGCAAAAGAATCGAAACGCTCATCTAATACCTAGGTTTTGATTTGGAAGCGAATCGAAGATTCGCGTTGGTGATAACAAACAAGTTGAGTTCAGTGATGACGTGATGAAGAAATTTCAGCTTAAACGGCCATGGTCTTGGTTTACCAACAGAGAAAATTGACAAAGTCATTTTGACAAACAAAATATTAACGATCTTCAAAAATTAGAACGCCATTCAGGAGATTAATGGCAAACATAGGTTATCTAACGGCAAGCCAGTGTTGATAACACGAATGCCATATTCTACTATTCAAAGTAAAATCTGGACAGACAAAAAAGGACCATAACCAGATGGCGTCAAGGTACTTTCTTACCGTATTCGGAAATTTAAACGCCGCCTACCGGCCGTTCTAAATAAGACTGGCAAAACGGATAGCCCAGCCTGCTAGTAAGTGCAAAGTTGAAATACTTTGCCAATTTTACGTAAGCCCAAAAGCGGGTAAAATTGAAAAACAGATGAAATTTGTTAGAGTATGTACCTACCTATATACACATACATAATTTTATGTTCTTGAGTGCTAGGGTTAGTAATGAACAGGGCTGACTTTCGCTTCACCTCCATTCTTCACCTTTTTTCATTACTATAATAATGCTGTCTTCCAATATATGTCATATGTCTCTATTATAATTTATAAAAAACGTAATAGGGCCAATTTTTGTTTCTTTAAATTGTATCCATAGTAGGCAAAAATATTTCCTGATCAAATTAGTTGAAAATAAAATTTCTAACAATTTTTGTTACGTCCAAATTTCCAAATGGCGCCCAATGCACATCGAATCCCGATAAGGGAAATTAAGACTTCCTTCCACCTCCTTCAACGAAATTTTGTTATTTCAGCTACTTGATTGTTACATATTTAAATATATAAAATATATTCCGAACGAAACTCTTATTAAATTAACTCAAAATATTATTTATATTAATACCAAAGTTATGGAGGTTTCATGGTCAATTATATTTATTAGAATCAAATTTTATTTCTCTCAAATAATTGGTTAATTTTTTACATAAAAGTATGGGCCAGATTCAGTCGATGGTAGAACTAATGGACTTGATGAATGCGTCAAATTAAGTTTTGGTTCGGTAACAGTGTGGCTTATGATTGTAGCTGTTGGTTCGGGACTGCTTAAGATTGGTGACGAACGGACATACAATATTGTATTAAAAGCTCGAGGAGCAGCAATAGGAGCAGAATTGGCCAATAAAGGTTCACCATAAACCAGAGGAGCAGAAATCGGAGCAGAATGGGCCAATAAAGGTTCACCATAAACCAGAGGAGCAGAAATCGGAGCAGAATGGGCCAACAATGGTGCACCATATATCAAAGGCGCAGCATTTGGAGCAGAGTTTGGAACTAACAATGGTGCACTATATGCGAGAGGAGCGGGGTTGACGATTCCTTGAGTGGAATATACCAAGGGTTGGGCAGTCTGAACGCTGGGTAAAGCATCGGTACTGTTGAATTTCTTATTAACCAAAGGATCAATAGTTGGGGATGGAAGTGAATGAACAGCAGCAATTGATTCTTGAATATCAGCGGCAACATCCGCAATTGGCCTGCGATCAACAACAGCTTTGAATCCGTCTTCCGAATTGGCAGTGTAGCTAACTGTCCTCTTGTAACCATCGGCATCAT
This sequence comes from Syrphus vitripennis, assembly GCA_958431115.1. Lineage (NCBI taxonomy): Eukaryota > Metazoa > Arthropoda > Insecta > Diptera > Syrphidae > Syrphus > Syrphus vitripennis. Next base: position 34,649,481 of record OY288108.1, read on the forward strand.
TTAAAGAATACTCCCCTTTTACTTCGTCTCCATTGCGAGTCTCAGTTTGTGTCTTGGAATCACCAGAAATACTGTCATGAACTCCATAATTGTAAGTGTATTGTGGCAAATGATCCTGAGAAATTTGGGCAACACTCAATGTTGATGCCAGTTGTTGTGGTTGATTATTTGATATCAAAATTAATGGTGCTGCTACATGTGCACTAGCAATACCAACAGCGGCCAAATAGAAAACCAACTTAAAATAAAGAAATTAAATTCAGATTTTGGAAAAATAAAATTTATTAAAAAAATGTGTAACTTACCTTAAATGCCATTTTTCGAACTTGGTAGTGAATCTCTGCAAAATATATTATTAATTAAGGTAGGTATTCTTCGAATCAATGCTGGTGATTTACTGTGCTTCTAAAGATTATGAATTGTATTTTATAATGATTTTTTTATTTCCAATTTGTGCAGTTAACTGCAACTAGTTTATGTTTTGATAAAGTTGTTTATCTATTCAAAATATAACAACAAGTTCGTGGACATTCAGCTTTCCAATTTAATAAACCAGACATTTTTTGCCGGGGGCCTGCTCGGAGTCTTCTTTTAAAGTGGATATTCGGCTTTGGCAACAGTTTTTTCTTGTTATCTAGGTTTGTTTTTTTTTTCTGTAAATTATTTCATTAATGTTGGTTATTTTAAAGACTAGATAAAATTTTTAAAATAGCGCTGTTACTATTTTGCCGTTTTCTGCAATACTTTCAGAAGTGCATATTGAATTAAGAAATGAATTATATTTTTAGAAAGCAGCGTAGAATATTTATTCAAATTATTTTATAATTTTCTCATAAAATCAAAAAAAAAGTTAACTCATAAATTGTGGAATTTTAAAATCAGGAGCTGTCGTAGCTTTGTGTGGTGGTATTGAGTAAAGGTATTGAGATATAGGCAAGTCAGTATAAGATCTTGAGTTGAACAAATTCCAACGAAATGTTGGAAACAAACAAATCTGTAACTTTGGTAATTTTTGTTTTCTTGAATAATTGATAATAATTAATGTAATCTAATGAGTTTATGGGTTTGATAAATTCATTTCAAAAAATTCATTTTCAAGATAGATATTTGTTTATTTAAAAAGTAGCTCAAAAATCAAAAAATCTGTAATTCGAAATAAAAATAGTTACTTGCTAAAAAAGGATTAAAACAGAAATATTGACGTGGTATATCTTATTTTTAAAGCCAAAAACTCCAGTCTGAAACTTATTTATAATATTATTGTTTTAGCGTCCAATTTTTATTTTACTTAATTTTCAAACAGATTTTGTTTGAAAATTTCATTTCATTTTATTTTTCACATTATGAAATATTAATTTTTTTAAATTAAAATAAGATGACTAATACCAGTGTGAGTATGGTTTTTATGAATTTTAGATTTTTGAGAACCGTTCTTAAACATTTGTATGGAAGGTGATATGCTAATAATAATACACAGAAATAGTTGTAGAAAAAAAAAAACGGTTTTTTGTACCGTGTCTGAGTTGAACTTTTTTTTGATAATATCTTAATTTCAGTTTTTGTATTGTTTTATAATAGCCCGTACTTAAAAAATTTATTTATTGACATCTGTGGGGTAGGTAGGAAAAATCAAAATAACGCGTCGATATACGGCTCAATAAAATTTACCCACCCGTTCAGTCTGTAGCTGAACTGACAGAAAGAATTGCCAGACCCACTTTTTCGACATCTCTAACATAGTAATGTGAAATTGATCTGAATCCCGAATTCTGATTTTTCTGAAATTCAAAACTTGTCCTATAGTAGCTATAGTCGCAAGTTAAAATTTTGAATTGCTTTACGTTAACAAACGAATAATTTTTCTTCTACTATTTTTAGATTATAAAATCGAATTTTGAGTAGATTTTGAAAATTCGACGTTTTTAAACGACGAAATTAAATTTTAAATAATTCGTTTTCAGTTTAAATAATTTTTTTTTTAGAACAATTTATGTAACAAATTATACGCCCTAATCTTTTGTCACACATATGGAAATCACTTTTCACTAATTGTATATTATGTCTGCTATGTATTGCTGATACCAGAAAAAAATATTCTCAGTGGTGTAAAGCTTACATCAAGCAAATATATATAATTTTTTGAAAATTATGGTGTTTAAACCTCCACAAGTACAAAGGAGAGGAAAATCTAAAAAAAAATAAAAAAAAAAAAAGTACGTATACGCCCCAGTGAACTAATACTGTTTTATCGTTGATTTTAGAAAGAATAAAACTATATTATTTATTAGTGAAAGACTAGTGATTAATCCAATTTTCAAACTCGAAATTCAAAATCACTAAAAATTTTTCTGCATTTTGTTTTTTTGGCAATTTTAGTAAAAAAGAATTAGTGTTTTACTATTTATCAAAATCTACATACATATATAGAAATAAATATAAGTGTTGTAAAGTTTCCAATCACGAACCTCAAAATTTTCGAAACAGTGTTTTTATGTTATGAGTTTTAACCTCTTAAGGATTATCAAACCCCACTGTGCACTTTAAACACTTAACAAAAATATCGTTTCATATCCCTGAGTGAGCATAATACAGTTTAGCGAGCACAAAGTTAATCGTTTCCCGCAGCAATTTTCATTCGAGTTCATCGTATTTCCTTTTCATGTCAATGTTTCTTTATTTACATATATGAATTCATGGGAGTGTGTGCGCAACGTGTATATGTGTGCACACACATAAAAAAGAACATAGAGAGAGAGAAAGAGAGGATAATGTTTTAAGGAATGGGAACAAGTGCTCTTCCTATCCTACAGAACAGTCTACAATGTAGTTATTACCGTTATTTGCTTTTTTTCAACACAAGCAGGAGCCAGGAGAGTGGGAGCTTCTGTTTCAATGATGTATAGCCTTTGCAAGCTTGGGAACGTAATAATTCAAATTGAAGCATAAACGAAGTATTTAAGAAGCCATGAATTATTTTTACTACCACAAAACGACTTTGATGATGAAGAAAGCAATGAGGAATTACAGTTAATATGAGCTAGTGTGTGTGTAGAGCAAGGGGGTGGAAATCAGAATTTTCCACCCCTCCCGACCTCATTTTTCCGCAGTTCAGTAACAACTTCGCAAATGAAGAGGGTTGCTGGAAAATATATTCGTTGGCTGCCTGGCACACTTCATACTTTGTACAAGAGCAGCTATTGTGCCATTTTATCGTAGTGGTTTTTATTTCAAATGCAATGTTGCTGATTGCATTATATTATTTTAATGGCGGCCAGTGGCGGTCGGTGGCTGGTTGGCGATGTTGCTAGATTTCTAGATGGGTTGTGGTGTGTGGGTGGTAATGGAAGAAGAAGTAAGTGTAGGAGTATATGATATTTACGTTGACATTGAAAAATACACATTTTAATAAATGGACATTGCCAGCACATTCAAATTTATTGTTTTGGTTTATTGTATTGGATTTTTAAATATTAATTGATGTACAACTGTACACAATGAAAGTAATTCATACATAGAAATGTATATCTTGAACGAAATTGATTTAAAATATTTATAAACGAATGTCCCTGTACTTCTTAATTCTTAGGACCAAATTTAAACAAAACAAAACGGGCTTAAATAGATTAACTTCATACATATACCTAATGATGTCATTTAATGCAAAATCACACGTCTGACATTTCTCTTCCAGAAATTGTAGCTTAATTGTTGGTAATTCGCTTTTCGTGGCCATTTTTTAATAACAAACTCCCAGTAGTAGGCTAAAGGTTTTTTTAATAATAATACAATTTTTGTAGATGTTTTGAACGTGTTAACGTCCTTCTTCAGGCCACTAAAATTATATTTAAATATACATATATAAAATTAATATTGCATACTTACAATATGTTTTAAGTGTTTTTCAAAACATTAAAATATAAAATAAGCTATAATAAACAAACATACTCGTACATAGTACTAAACAATAACGAGAACATTAAAGCTTTATAACTTAAAAAAAAGTTCAATAATTTGTAAATGATAACATATTGTGCAATATTAATTTTTGATACATTTAAGACGATTAAAAATCATTTTAGTGACTTGCAGAAGGATGTCCGAAACATCGTTAAAAAAATAGTAAAAGGTATACCAAAGAAAGAATAAGAGACCACTAACAGGAGTTTATTGCTTAGTTGTTGGTCTTATTCTGGGCCTTTATTGTTATTAAAAAAAATATGTATTGTACTACAAGAACATAGCAGGCTTTATTCTGCACAGACAAAAAAGTTAAAAAGTAAAAAATTGCGTATAAGTACGTCCAGTGTGGTTCCACTGTCTTATCACCAAAGTCTTGTGTTTGGACAGTAATGGAGCAAATGCTCCACAATAACGTGAATTATTTATTCATTGGTTTTATTTCTGATTATGTGTAGGTATACACTTTACAGTATACAGGCTGTTTTGCTTAAATGTGATAAAAAGTGCCCTCAGGATCTTCTTACGGTGGTTGTGCAGGTCTAGCAAAAACCTCAGAAACACTTTGTAACCTCAGTAGCCAAATTACCGCGATTCACGTCTAATTTGCCAATTTGGGTAGCATCGCCAAATTAAGAGAAACCAAACAATCAGAACTTTTACCGGTCACAGTTCAAACGTTTCAACTCGCAACTGTTAAAAATTTCGTCCAATTTCTGGCATTTCTTTGCTAGTTTCCGGATTCCAAATAGCTCTGAATCCATCATTTCTCAACAGTCCAGGATCACATCAGTGGAACTCTTGTATTAGCTGGACCATCCAAAGCGTTCTAAATCTATCAAAAAAATTGAAATCGCCTGCAAGTGCAACCAATGCAACCAAAAAATTGCACTTTCAATCGGCAGTTTTGTGTATCTTTGGAATAGGGTATCGGTTGACGCCCCATTTTTGGGAAAGCCGCGATGAGATAAATCAATTTGCGGTCGCTTCCCCTACTAGTCTACAATGCGATTCTGGATGTAGACATGTGAAAAATTGAAATCAATCTTAAAAATTACCAATTTTTTTTTTTATTAAGAATCGAGTTATGAACTTTTGAAATTTGAAGAAAATATATAATTTTACTATACAGTTCAAGAATTGCCCCCCTGATGATGTGGTTCTGAACACAGGGTAAAGTTGTACCGCTATAACCCCCACCCCGAGAACCCATGACTTACATACTCGTAAATAGATCAGTAGGTACAGTGAAATATAAACTGATGAACTGTGATGTGATATAGAGTATTTATGTTTCAATAAAGATACTATTGAATTTAAGTACAACACAGTTGTATTAACTTCCAAAGTTCTTCAGCTAAAACCTTTTTATCTTCAAAAAATCATCTCATTGAAAAATCTATTCTACGAACTTCATCCATAAAAAAATATCGTTGTCCCAATACAAAATAAGGCCACACGCATAGCAGCAAGGAACAACACTGTCAACCAAGTTAAAATCAAAAACAATCTTCCGTCAGATACCGGCTCGTTAGTAATAAAAAAAATATATAAAACGGATACTGCGCCTTGGATATGCTATGCATGTTCTCTCATTTCTCTCTCAGCTTCATCACACAAGACACAAACACCAACAAACATGGTTGCCTCTTATTTTTGTGTTTCATTGAAGGCCAATTGGCAGCATCATATGGCCCCAGCATCATCATAAGGTTGGGTGATGGATGGAACAACAATGAACGCATGCAGCCCCCAACTCAATACCAACGTCGCGTCGGGCCGCACCACTAACTTTATAGAGGATTCCATCACCATCTCCCGTTATAAGTGGTAAAGCATCGCATTTAATGCCTTTTCACTGTTTTTACGGAATCGCGTTGTGTTGTATTTCTGGCTGATGATGCTGCCGAAGCTGCCTGCTGCTAATGTTGACTTCGCCTCTCTGTCTCAATGTAATTAGTGTCGTTAAAGTGCTGCTTGCTAGTCCTGTGTCGCCCACCCGCGCTCTGTGTCTCTCTCCCAGCCCCTAAAATGATGTCAAACTAAAAACACCCATATTGTGCCCCGTTCTCCTTCATTTTTCCGACAAACTCTGAAGCAAGCGAGTTGGTTGGTAATCGGATGCCAGCGGAGTCCGTGCATCTGTCAAATAGATAGATGGCACTCGAATTATATACAGTGTGATGGCAATGCCTTTGAAAGTGATGACTAGCGGGCAAAGAGCGAGGGTTCGGAACTGAAAGTTGGATGAAGATGGGGATGCAGGGAACATGGCAATGGGACCAAAGTGGTTGAGCCAGAACTCAGAATATATACACTCTCTTGGCTTGGCTTGACTTGGCCTGGCCTGGCTGTGAAACAATTTATTCTCGTTTTCGGCATGCAGCCATTTAATTTCCGATTATAGTGAGATTTTCATTTAATTTTTGTTTTTCGTGTTTTGCGTTTGTTGGGTTGGCGTTGGATTGGGTGGATGAGATTGGGACTCCTCGATCGACCGACGACGACAACGACGACTCGGAGCATGGAACACGGAACTTATGGGGCAAATTTGTATTATACACATTTGTATATGGGTTTGTTTGCATTTAGGGTTTTTGGAAGGCATTTGGGGACGAAGTGGCCAAAGACGAGGTCAGGCCTAAAAGAGGATTGTGTGTAGTGCGGTCGGTGAATGGATAATTGCTACGTCCTGTCGTTGATGAGGCGGCACATTAAGTTTTATTTGCATTTTCGATTTTCCAAATTGAAATTATTATTTATACGGGTTTTGGAGGTTCTTTATTTTATTTATGGGTTGGGTCTGTTCGGTTTTTGTAGTTGCCCGTTTATCCTCTCCGATGCCAGTGGCGAATTCATTCTGGAAGAGTGAAGATAGAGGTTCGGAGGATGATGAGGATGATGATGAGGTATGGTTGTTGAAGTTGGATATAGATGACGTGGTAATTAATTTGCTTGACGTTTTCATTTGAATATAGCGGGTGGGGTGATGCGTGGAATGGTATGATGGTGGGACAGAGAGCAGGTTGGTATGTTGGCGAAAATTGCTTCGAGTTATTCATAAAGTTTGGCTGTTGTTGTTGGTTTTGCTGTTATTCCCTGAAAATCATGGGATTCATGTTAAAAGAGTTTTTTTTTTACCTATAGATATATGTAGGTATATTTTGTTTTTGGATGATGGCGATGGCTTCGTTTGGTTCGGTTTGGTTTGGTTTGGCAAGTGAATATACTTATATGGAATGCGGATTGGTTTTGTTATTTCGTTTATATTTCGCCACACGTTATCGTTGGTTGGATGCGGGTGGTGCGTATTTGGGTGTATTTATAGGAATGTTGGGTAATTATATGAGCATAGGTTAGGTATGCCACCGTATGGCGTTGGCGAATGGATAATGATGCACATACTGAGATGACCCAGAACAAATTGATACATCAATCGTTTAATTATACGCACAGTATTATAGTGGCCGGAAGTTTGATAATTAAAATGCTATAAGCGATTATACCTACTTTTGGAAGGATCTGTTATTCGGAGGGAATTGATGTTTTTATAAAAGCCCGTATGGTAAAATTGATTTTATGTAGGAATGGGCGAACGTTTTAAGCTTTGATTCGTTAATTTTTGGTAAATGTATTTTTAAAGTGGTACACCATAATGATGTAATGAACGTTACGTTTATTTGTGAGAGCATATATATGTAGGTATGTTTTTGTTTCAGAAAATTTACATTTATGTAGTAAATAATGATATTTACTGATACAAACCAAGATCATAACGTTTCCTCTGAAATGTTGAGCTAAAATTTTAACAACGGAAACTTTATTGTTAAAAACTGATCACACGAACAAATTTCTGAACATTATTTTTAGCAAAGTAAACATAAATGGTATAAAAATTGTTTTGTTTGATTAGAAATCAACCTTTCTGTTCTACTTTGTTCTCCTAGTTCATTTAGTTCATTAATTCAACCTATAATCTATCATTTCGTTTCGTAATATATTTCCGTGGTAAATTAAGGCCAGTATCACAATCATCTTCTAACATTTGGAGATTTCATTTGCATTACAATTTATACAGCAAAGGCAAATATAATTTCTCTGTGGATAGCAGAGAACCCTGCGTATAACAATATTCCCCTATTTCTAGTTCCATAAATCTTTAGTTCGTCCGCTCTTTAGTTCAATTGTTTTTCAATTGTTGTTCAATTGTTGTTCAATTGTGAACTGCTGATGTAGTTACTAGATAGGTTTTTTATAGAGCTTAATTTTTAATTGATTCATACATTACTGCACTACATACACTATTTGATATAACTAGTTCAAATGTAGACTACGCGTATTTACTACCATCAAGTTTGGGTGGACTTTTTTAGACTTCCGTATGAGATGTGAAATTGTTCACCAAGTTCACTTATGGGAGATGCTTGTTCAACTAGTATACCTCTTGAATTATTAAACTAGGTATTAAAATGTCAAAACTTTCTGCACGCAGACTATACGCTATTCAGAAAGTTGGGGCTCACATCTGCAACCCTCTTTCAAATACTTTAATAAAATACGGTTACCCAATCTATTTGTTCAAACGACGACGATTTACCTCAGATTTGGGGTTCACCAGATTGATCTCAGAAAAAGTAGATTCCCTGGTGCATACCTGCTTTATTTGGTTTTTTTGACACAGGAAATATCTGTTCGCCTTCTTTTCATCATATTTTCAACTCAAAGCTTTTACCAGTCATATTTTCAACGTTCAACTCGCAAACTGTTAAATTTTGTACAATTTGTTGTATTACATTGCTACCCCTAGAAATCCGTATAGCACTGACCCCATTATTTCTGATTGGTCCATGATCAATACCATAAATACCTTCCTCCTGTAAAAGTAAGTATGTACTTCCAATGCTCAAATTTTTGGGAAAAAATTAAAAAATTGCAAAATGTGTCCGGCGAATTCTGCTTTTGTCGATTGATCTTCTTAATTTGCAACACCAGCCGCGCCGTTGTTGATATGTGTCATTGTATGTTTCTGGGTATTATTTGCCTAATCTAATAATGAGTAAAAGATGAAGACAATTCACCCTGATGTTATGGGTTAAGTGATTCAAAAGGTGTTAATGTCTTTTGCTTTGTTAAAAATAAATAACGTTCATTCATTTAAAAAAAAAATAAAGTACAATCAGTTTTGGGGTGCACAATGCAGAATGCTACAATCAAAGTGTACGAGTACACATTTTTAAACCAATGTTAAATTCAATTTAAATACACACTGATATAATGGTTTTAATATTTAATCCCCTATTCTAATTTATGAGCACATCAAACAATAAGGGTTGTTTGCCGCTTTCGAGTGGTACTTTTCTTTTTTGTAATCACAATTTGCAATGGAATCAAATTCCAAGTATGCCTACCCTACTACATAACATGTCTCTATCACCATTTGATTAGTTTTCGTTTTCTACTCAATATTTTAACAGGAAATTTTGTTTCGAATGAAAACACTATACACACCCTCTTATTGTTCAATACTGCTTTAACATTGCTATCTTGCAGTTTCATTTATAAGTAGATACAGCAAAACAAATCTACACACGTCAAAAATGAAACAATAATTGAAAAGCCTTCCTTTGCTAAGGGCTTTTGTGGGAAAATCTGGAAAATTAATTGATACACAATCTGAAAAATAGCACATCAACTCCCCCAACACCTACTTCACCTACTCTAGATGTACTTTAATTCACATACACACGCAACGCTCTCTGAAAACAAGTAATTATGTATGTACAGATATAAAACTTCTGCTACAGAGAGTTTATAAATCGGATTTTCATCGCACATACGGTACATTATTATCCTGCAATTAGTATGTAGACACTCGACAATTTGCTGTCGGCGTTGCCAGATGGCGCACACACAATCTCCACCAATTTGTAATGAAGATAAATGTGCATAATGATCCATGCTGCTTCTCTCTGATGCAATTGCAAACGATTATGGTGACCAGAATGGATTTTGTTGTCGTTGTTTGGGGCTCTTTAATTTTGGAAGAGTTTTCAGTTTTATTTTCACGAGAATTATTTTTTTAACCAAAAAAAAGATTGTTGTAATTTTCTAATAATTTTTTTTTTTCAAATTTGATCGATTGAATCGATTTGAAAGTTCTACATACTACGTTTATGATTGTGATATACAATATACATACATATACATACATATTTGCGAATCAGAATCAGATATCCTATTATACTACAAAATTCCGTAATTTGCCCTTTTGAAAAATTGCGGAATTTCTTTTACACGAAATTTACTTTGATTTAGAAAACCGTCCTTAAATTTTTTGTTCATTCACTTTTCAAGCTCAAAAATCTTTATCAAAAATTGTAGGCCAAGAAAGGTCTGGAAAAAATGAAGTTCTTTAATTTTTAATTCTTTTGGGGGGAAATTTTTGGTTTGTTAAGTGCACAGTAACGATATCTTAAAACAAACTTGACAATTAGAAATATAAATTTTCAGAATGATTTTGTATTGCAATTCAACGCGATCATTTTTCATAAACATACAAAACTTCGAAAAACGGAAAAAGGAAAAAAAATGTACATGCATTGGAAGTAGGATGTGATATCGCACAAATTTGACATGCTGATTTTTTGAATCGGCTATGGCGTCTGCCTAGCCTTTCACCCCACTTTTTTCTCCTTTGTTTGTAAAATCAATTTTATTTAGTTCCCATTCATAGGAGAGAAAAAAAAATGTGGATTGAACATTTCGTATGTACCTTAGGTACGGCTCTATGTGGTCCATACCTACTCAAAGAGGACAATAAAGTTCAAAACATGAAAAAAAAAACAGTTGATCTCTAACTTTATAGGTATGTACTTCAGAAGGTCGCTCATGAGAAATGAAATATTCAACAATGGTTTGTCTGCAAAAAATTGGGATCGAAATAATTCAAGATGGGTAAAAATGAATAATGCAGCTTAAGGGTAAAAACCTTTACTTATTTTTATAATACTGCGTTTAAATTTCATTTAACTTGATAACTTGTTAATGTTAAAACACGAAAAATAAAATGTTTGAAAACTGTATATCCTTCTATCTATTTGGGCATGTGGCAGCTGAGATGTGTGATCTGAGATCAAAGCTCGGAGTTTGCTGTGATTGCAATTCGCCCAGAATTTCAGAAATCTAAAATTCGGTAACAAGAATGCATTTTGACAATATTTATTCGAATTTTTCATGAATAGCCTTAAGATCCAATACTTCTTCGAAAAAAAAAATTCAACAAAAACTTGAAGAATAGACTTAGTTTCACAATTTTTTTTCTTTCATAACTTACAGAATTCGGAAAATAAAATTTTGGAACCCAGAATTTCTGAATACAAATCTCTAGAATATAAAATTGAATTGGAAACTGAATTTTGACACTTACAAAATTATGATCCTTATCCGTATTTTCTTTTTATGTCAGTTAGTGTTGACTGGTCACTCTACCATTAAACCAATTGCATATAACACAAATACATTTTAACATCAATTATATATTCCGAGGAAACAGTATTTGATTGTATTACTTACTACATTACCATAGTCCGAGCATATTCAAACGCAGGTTCGTAGGAATACGTTTGTCTTTCGCACTGTCGACTTCGACTACAACATCCAACCAACTACCAGACCTCCCATATTTACTGCTATGTGTATAAGAATGCTGCAACACTACAAAGTGCATTTTCTAACAATGCCTTTTCTCGTGAAACAGTTTATAAATAGGTCTGTATTCTGTTCATCTCTGTCCTTGTTTTCCCACTAGGGGTGGGGGAGGAAAGTGTGTTGGATATGGGGATTGGGATTAAGAGCAAAACTTATGTCTAGTGCTTTTGTTGGGAAGCAATCTTATACTCATACTCTCCTGGGGAACAACAACTGTTGGACTAGGGTAAACTGTATTGGAAACTTATTCATGTGGATTTGACCAACAACGAAACTTAAACGGGGGTGAATTTTAAATATGATCTACTACTACCCTTCACCATGAAACACCAGGCCACTCCATTACTTCACGATATGGACTGAGAGATGAAGTTGGAGCATTCAGCATTGAGCATCAGCAACAGAAACAGAAACAGTAACAGCAGTATGTTTTCAATTACCCACTGTCAATTCGCATTCTGTGTAAGCCTCTGCCTGTGCCACTCCGTTATCGCTCGTGCATGGTAGTAGTATGGAGTAGGTATACTCGTTTCTTTAGGGACAAAAACTCCATTCATGCTGCAACAGAAACGCTTTCAGTGTTCCTTGCGGACTCCGATTCCGACTGCTATAAAACGACAAAGCGACTCCATTGACATTAAATTGGCATTGCTTGTGCCTGTCGTTTCGTTACAGAGAGTACATGCCGCACCGCACCGTACAAACAATATTTTTTTAGGAAAAGTACTTGCCATTAACAAAAGAGGAATGAGATTTGGGGGTTGAAAAGAACTCAATTTAAATACCAACCATCACTAGCACTGTAATAGCCTGCAGCTAGCCAATTGCAACATGTTTCCCTTGAGTACTTCAATACTGCCACTGCACTGATGCCACACAACGCTTGCAACGTCGCATTATAAAATTAATTCAACAAAGAAGAGGAAGAGTTTGGTTGGTTTGGGGGAAAAATACAACACAGCTCTCTCTCTTTCTCGTATAAAGCAGAGAATGTGAACTTAAATTGAATCGGGCATCTGTTTGGTTTTTTTTTTACTTTTTCATTATTACAAATTAATCTGAACAAATAAGCTTGGTATGTATCAACTTCAGTTAAATGATTTCATTTTAATCTGGAGATTTATAAACTGGTCTTGTTATGTTTATTGATCATTTTTATGATTGAAGAGCTAGAGTTGAAAATATGAGGTAAAGTTGTAGCAAAGTAAAATATTTTCACGAGTTGTCACCTTTCGAACCATTTTCATTTTTAAATCAAACACTGTTATCCGATTTTCCATAACTATTATAATCTGACAGTTGACGTCTCCTAATTAGAACCTTTAAATTAAGTCATCTCAAATTGTAAACACCTGGTTAAATTTCAAGTGAATGAATTAATAGTGTGAAGAAGGCACTGACAGAAGTATCACCATGAACATCAGGTTCCCGGATTTTGCTATCACTTTTCGAGGAAGAATCAGCACATTTCATGGAAAAGTTTGTTTGGTTTTCGTATTAGCATTTATTTCAGTGACATTTGGTTACCAAAATCTGACTGAATGGAAAAAAAGCCGTCAAAAACGATATCTCATTTGGAGTGATTCGGGAGCTACAAATGTGATTTTTGTGAATTTTAAACTTTTATTCTGTTGTTTTAGTGTATTCTGTTCTAAATCATAGTTATTAATTTTTCCAGCTTGGAATAAGTGTGTCAATTCCAGTGAATCTGTACGATAGGACGACATTTCGATCACTCAATATGATATTTAACTTTGGATTTAGATATGATATGCCACACAAAGCACATGATTGGTTGGGCAATTACAATTATTGGCAAACTTCAAAATCGAATAATCCAAGAGAGGCTGAAATACCAGAAACATTTGATTTTACTGCAATGTATATTTATGCCTTGTTAGAAAATTATATGACCAATGGTGGAGTCAATGGAAGGCAATGTATGCAAAGGGCTATTTGTGAAAATGCACAAGTGCATGATGCGGATAATTTAGCTGAGAAGATTTATCAGAGACTTATGACGTAAATAGATACATTTTATATTTTGTCCTCAATAAGTTTTTATTATTTTTTTTTCCAGACCAGAAGACTCGAGTGAAGAATATTATAAAGACGCTTACAATGAAGGCTCAAAAGGAGTTGATTGTCTTCAAACTTATGTAAAATGTCCAATTGGTGATGGTGTTTTTGATAAATTTGTTCACTACAAATATTGATATATTATAAAAATGTTTGTGTTGCTATAATTTTTTTTGAATAGAAATTATGAAACTAAAATAAATGGTTTAAAAGAATAGATGTTTCATTCAGGAAATGATATACAGTTTCATATTATATCGTATGGCAGCATTTCTTTTAAAAAGCTTAAAAAAATTATATTCTATGATGCTATCCTTTAAAATTAAATTTTGTAAAATTTCGTTCTACATTGCATACTTCAAATTGGCTTCCAAAATTCCGAGAGAAAAGATATTGTCTTTAGTCGGAGATTTGTTTGGACATGTCGGAGGACTATGAGTACTTTTGACACAATAAATTCGTAGATTGTACCATAAATTTTTTTTATAAGCAATTTCTAAAATTGTTTAAAACCAAAAATTGTGCTTAATTCAGCTGTGCTTTTTTGTAAAAATTGTCACACTGGTAACATTTTTATATTTTTGTAACAGTTCGAAAACTAGGACTGAAAACACTTTATGCAGAAAAATAGATTTTAAGGAAATTATAAAAATATTCAAGCATCAGGCAAAATAACTAAGTCCAACCAAATACAGATAATATATTTTAAATTATTTAACTAATTTGTTCGTAAAATATCTTCTAATTTTTCTACAAAAAAAAGTAAAAACAACTAATCGTATATAATTGGGAGGAGAATATAACTTTGAAAGTATGTAGGTAAGCATTTTTTAAATTTGTTATCTTACTGTTTCCGTTACTTCTTTTAGCTATTTATATATTTTTAAAACTAAAAACTAAAGTTTAAAATAAATATCTATCCATTATAAAAAAAATTGATTTTTATTTAGATCAAAAATATTTTTTTTGATACGTAACAATTTTTTTTAAGGAGCCTCTTTCATTCAAATATTTTGTAATCCTTCCAATCGTTCATGAGAAAATCGGAAAACAAAAATACGGTTCTATGGCAACCGTTAAAACGGCTTCTATAGAAAAATATTTTGACAAAACAAACTCTCAAATCGTTAAGGTCATTTTCGAAATAAATATATTTTGTGTTAAAGCTTGCCTTTATTTTTGGGGCAAGAAAAATGTTTACTTTCTTTTCTAGTGAACCATCTTGATACATCCAAAGTTGAATAGATTTCAGCTTTTGTATCTAACTAAAAGTTACACAAACCAACCTACAATTCTCTAACCCATACCCTGTGCTTAACTCAATCGATATTTAGGTTGAATAACGAGCCCAATTTATTAATAATATCATGCCTAAGACTAATTGATTAATGGATTCGATGCGTAGGTATGAAATTCTCTTTTTCCTGTTTGCTTTTTTTTCCGCAAAATTATATCAAGTACCTATACCTACGCTTAACATTAAACAGTTACAATACTATACCTGCGATTGGTATCCAATTAGAGATACTTATACTTATACACAGTTATTCGTTTCATTTAACAGTGAATTATTATTATCTATAAATCAAACGTCGACCCGTTTGTTGATATAGCTGAAGATATAGAAGACATTTTCCATTTAAATACGAGCCCAAGCCATAGCTATAACCCCAGTTCACCCCCATCATTTACACCCTCCTCCGTTCCCAAAGAACGCTTACGCTATCGCCAAAAATAATCTACAGATACCTCTCATACCTACAAGCTACAAAATAAACGGTATTTGTACGATATTCCCTTCTGGAGGAAATCTCTTCTCAATAAATCATACGTCCACAACAATGGCACGAAAAGTCGTTAGGGGCGCGCAGACTGTACAATGTACATATAGTAATCAATAAATACGTTTTGAACGCAATTGAATGGAATGAAGGTATACCTACCTACATACTACATTGGCGATGGGCGAATGGCCCACAATGAAGGGGATCCTAGCCAGAGCTCCCTCAGATCTATGACCCCACTCAGCTAAAGGAAAGAATGTACAGGGTACCGAGGAGGTGGTGGTGGTGGCGGTGGAGCTGGATATTGTAGAAGACCGCCAGAGCGCGCACACGACAGACAAAGGGGTTGTTTATCAAATAAAAGAAATCGTTTCAATTGATTTTTTTTCTATTGATATTTTGTTAATGGAACCGTTTAACCGGAGCGAATGCCGAAATAAAGCCATTAATGGGTTTTTGTTTCATAGCGTTCTTAGCCTCCGGCCTTTTTGAAGGGCTGAGTTGGTTTTTGTTGGCCCTTGAATATTGCAGGTTGTTTGGAGAAAAGAGGGTCAGGTCTGAGAGAAAGTATTTAAATGAAATGAACATACATACAAACTCATAATGTGCAACATTGTATCTAAACATTTTGACACAAATAAATGTACCCCCAGCAAAAACAGCACTTCAACCACCCTCGCTAATTTCATTTGTCGGTGTATGTCGTGCGCTTCTATTTAACACATACATACATATGTATATTCAAAATATGAACGAGTGCTATCTTGCCGCACCACCCTCTTTAAAATTGGTGGCAAAAATAATGGTATGTTAGTTCTCTGTGTTATACCGTAAACGTGCTCTCTACCGTTTAATGATGCAATTAATGTTTATAGAATAGGAACGTGGTGTATTTAGGGTTGATGATGATGACTGAATTCGGTAAGAAGCGGAGCCAGAGGGGCAGTAAAAGTCGGGGATGAAGATGTAGAATCTTATTAAGATTTTTGAAGGGTTCATAAATATTTCATTGTGTGCGTGGTCTCTCGTTTTTGGTTTCGCAGACAAGAAGCAGTAATAATAATAATTATTGTTCGTCAGCGATAATTGATACAATACACATATTAAATTCTATATGAAGGTATTGCCAGATCGATGAAAGATTTGAAGTTTCTTTTGACAAGTATGTAATTTTTTGACTTTATGTTTATGGTGTATGCAACTTTAACCATTTCTGACCGGTTTGGATAAATTATTGCTCATTTGATTTATAATAAAAAGAACCATTAAAAATAATAATATTTTTTTTTCAAAATCAAAATGTTCCTTTAAAACTGTCTCCAATTTAGTTGTAAGAATAAAAATTAATAGGTATTTTAGAAATCAACGAAAACTCTTATTTTTGAAATTGTAAACAAAATTAAATTGGTTGAAATCAATTTTTGTAAAACTTCTTTTAAAGCCTAAAAATATATTAAAAAATGGCTTTTTGACTTAAAACAAAAATGTTGAGAATCTAAAAAAGTTTTTAAGTGCCCTATAATATGATGTATGTAGTTAGACATACCTATAATTTCTACTATATCAATTTAAATGTAATTTATCAATTAAATCACTACACCTTTGTTTTTGTAAGAACTCGAAGTAGTAAAATTCTTGAATTTAACGGAAAATTGTAGAAACTAATTTACATCCAAAAAAAAACTTTAATAAACAATTCACAAGTTACTATGAACTGGGAACCTTATACAAATCCGTATTAGATATTTTTTTGATAAATATGAAAATAAAGTGATTTACAAGATCGAAATAATTAACATTAATTTTTATTTTCTTCATAATGTTTCAAACTAATGTTTTAGGATTTTAGTTCTAGTTTTTAAACTGGCCTTATATTTTGGAGAAAAATTTATTTGAAGTTTCTAATGTTTACCGGTGGCATTTTTAGCCGGTGTTAGGGTACAGCAAAATGCGAAACTAATGTTGTTTTAGACACGCATTTGTTAATATTCTTAAGTGTGTAAGTTTTAGGATCATTTGGTTTTCAGTATTAAGCTTTAATTATATAAGGGCATTGAACTTTATGTACAAATTGTAAATGATAAGGTGAAATTTAAAAAAAAAATAAGTAAGTTGTTCAAAACTTTACACAATGCACTGAAACAACTCGATTTCAAAAGCGCATTGAAGAGCTCACTTTTGATTTAAAAGGAAGCTATATAGGAAGATGATATTGTGGGCGTTGCCGTTTTTTCAATATTATTTTTTTCAAGTATTTCTTTTTTTTAGAAAATTGAACCTCCAAGACGATTTTTTTTTTGTTTCGATCCAACTTACACGCCTAAGCCTTTCGTGACACCTATTCTGCAAATCACCCTTATGTTGTTATACGAATGATCTAAAGGGCGCCTAAAGCGTCTTACAAGTTACAACTTGTGATCTATTGAAGAATTATTCAGCATCAACAGACCCCCGAAACACCACGTCAAATATCCTTGTTCAAATACAATTCACACCATGAGTCTAAATTGAACACCTGATTTCAAACTAGATGTTTGAATTGCTCAATTTCAAATTAATATATCACTTTTAAACATTCATCGTTCTAATGGTATTTTAACGTGCTTTTTTCAAAAATTCTCCATCATCAAAATCAAATACATATATAACTCACTCAGAGAAGATTAAAAATTTTATGATTTATTCCACTTAGGCAAGCAAGAGAGACATCAAATAACATGAGTATCTTTTAATGGAATAACTTTGTCATAAAAACGCATCAAAAGTGCGTTCCAGTTTTGAATCCTGTCATCCTGCCGCACCTGCTGAGTTCATAAATCATAAAATGAAACTATCAACGGGTTCTTCATGGCTTAACCTAACTATCAATAATCTTCTTCTTTGTAGGTACCTTCAGACACATCCAATAAAAATATTTCAAACTAAATAAAATTGAAGGCAAAGGTGCGTATATCTTTCTACTTCTTATATTTATTTCCATGGAGACATTTTACACAGCGTCTGTGAGTCTCCCCCTTAAAGAAATAACAAAACGGAAGTCAATTTAAGCACCGCGCACCGGGCTAATGTTGTTTTCGAACATGTTGTTAATAGTTTTTATTAGGCTCTTCATCTTTTTTCGAAATGCTATCCAGCAATAGCAATGTCCAATTAAATAGGAATTCAAAGAAGAATTTCACTTTATCACTTCAGCAATATAAAGTTGAATTGGAAACGAAGAAGAAGAAGAAGTCCATCAGGAATCTTGTATTTTACGAGCATCCATAGTACCCCACATCGAACGTCACACCTCTCCACCACTGTATACCGCGCGCCAAGCTTGCCGCTATGCCTATCAAGCGCAACAATAAACCGCCATTAAAATGAACATAATATATACATCCTCCATGGTTTATGACGACTATCTTTGTGATACATTCGCCCGATCATCATCATGATGGCTAAAATGTGCGTGCCTGGGTCGCTGTTTTAAGAAAATGGTGTCCCCATACAATCGTCCGTCGTATTTATAAAAGCGTCACAGCAGTGCATCAGGCATTATTTCAATTTCTGAAGCAATCAAATAGGAAATAAAACATTTTTGTTAACACATTGTAAAGTTTATGATGGAATAGAGTCGTTGGCTGTTTTCATTTCGATGCCGATGCCGATGCCGCCGAAGTCCCAATGATCACAAACACGATCTACTACAGAGATCGTCATCCTCATCATTATAATGTACGAAGATGACAAAGATCATTCTTTTTAGATTGATTTCAATCACCCGCTAAGATTGATGATTGCGAGCATATTTTCAAATTTTAAAAACTGCATCAAGGGAGCCTCATGCAGAGGCACCCCTACTGATAAATTGTACTCATAGATATGGCAGTGTTCCACCCAAATTTTTTTCTAAGACTAGAAAATAGGAATGAAGTGATTTATGTTCAACAGGCAAATCGAATTAATAGACTCGCGGCGAGACACTTGAAGATATACTTTCGCTGAACTGCTGTTAAATTGAAGTGTTTGATGCCATACATATGCTAGGTCTTCAAATATAGTCTGAGAGGTGGCGTTACTGTAATGAAAATATTATTATCTTTTATTTTAGAAGAAAAACGTTTGGAAACTTGAAAAGTTATTTTTTTTTTCTATTTAAAATGATTTCGTATTTTTGTTGGAACCACTTCAAGAAGAGAATCCAACTGTGTCTGATTTACGCTTTTTTTGAGCTCACGAACATTAAGATTACGTTCCAAGACGTTCTTTGGCTTTGGCGCCGCGTATATTATTATTGATTTTTTTATTACGAAAGAACTCAAAACTTTAGCAGCTTGAATAAGTCTGTCACCAGATCTTTTGTCTAGTTTTCGAATATGTAAATCCTGGATAGGGTTCTTTGTGGGGTCCCATTTAGAAGTTTCCTTCTTCTCAACAACAGATGACCGACATGGCGTTATTCGTATGAAAAAAGGGAAAACAATACATACATATATTAACCGATCGCTGCGAATTTAAACTGCATGATTATACATAATCTGTGCTATCCGAACTCATCCGGAGAATTATTTTAAACTATCTGTAGATACAGTGAAATCGCTGTTACGGACAATTTCAATGAAAACAATTCTTCGTGGCTTTTACGGTTGCGATCTCGAAATACTCAATTCGACGCTAGCAAAACCTGAGGCGAATCTTCTTTCCCTCCTTCTTCGCTGGAGATTTGATGGTATTTCCCACTATAAAAACATTTACGTCATTTTTGGAGAAAGTACAATTATTGCACTTGATATTTCAAAACCGTTTCATAAAATTAGGGGCATCAAGCTCTCTTACAAAAAATGCATGGATTTGGTATAGATGACAATCTCTTATTCTTTAAATTAGAAATTATTTCAATACAAGTTGTGTTGGGAGGTTTCAAGTCTGATATCCATAAAATAAATTTTTGGTGTGCCTCAGGGCTCCGTTTTTTCGACGTCTTTCTTTCTAAAACTATTATCCGACCCTTAGTGGCACATAGAAGAAACCAAACAGCTATCAGCTCTCGGTACGTGCACTTGCGCACTGCAAACTAGACATGTAAACAAGTTCCAAAGACCCGATGCGTACGAGAGTTATTGTATTGAAAAAGAAAACAATAACTAAAATGCAGAAGAGGGCGCTGTTCTCTTTGGTTTAGGAATCGCCCCTTACATTTGTTACTTTAATTTTTTTTTTATGCTGAAGAAAATAATGCAAATCATCCCAATGAGCACCAAGCTCATGATTATAGCCAAAGAAATGCATTCGTGTCTAATATTTTGTAAATTGTCTTTTAATTTTTTTTTTTGTGAAACAATAAAGTTCTATTTTTTAATTTAATTTTTTTTTAAATACAACCATATCTACCAGACTATTGATAATAATGTTTGAGAATTTTAATTGTTTTCTTAAGTGGCAAACAAACATAATTCAACAACGACGAGGATGCGTTATCTTATGTATGTATAAATAAGCCTTCAGCATCATACTGTCTTTATAAAGAATCTTCATCATCTTGTTCTTGTTCTCTACTATTATAGTGCGCTGCGCGCTAATTCGAAAAAATGTTTACATGACAAAAAAGAAAATTAAGTTATTTTTAAATTTTACATGCGGTACGAGTACTCTCGTCAATCTGTAAAATGAATGTTGTTTGTTCAAATTATATATTTCCTCTAGATGCCAATGGACGACCTCTTAATGGATTTTCATGTCAAAGTATATTTTTAAGTTCTAATTAATTTTTGGTTATTCGCCCCTTATAATCTTTTGAGGTTTCTATTTTTCGTTATATGTAAAGAATAAAGAAAGGGATTGAGAAAAGAAATGTATTTGATTTTTATTTGGTTTTATGAGATCATAACTTAAGTATCTGAAATAGATTGGCTTTTATAGAAAATATTTATGTTTATACCTATAATAGTTGAGATAAATTAGGGCTTGGTTATAAAGACTGATTGGATAATCTCAACTAATTTAAATTTCAATTTTGATGATTGAATTAAATTTATTAAAATGTTTGAAGAGCTAGGTTGCATGTATAGGAATAGGGTTGCTCTTGGAATCGAGGTCTTTTTCATTAAGTTGCTTTTCGAAAGTTTAAATTAAAAACCAAAATATTTGAAAACTGAAATTCTTGCCAAAAACTTCTTCTCGCATAAAAACATTCGTTTGCTATTATTGTTTTTTATCTCAATTTAAAAAAAAAATCAACGTATCTACATAATTTTTTCAGCTTTCCTCGCCTTCAGCTTCAATGTACAGTACAATTTTGCGGACGCCACTAACCTTCATCAAATTAACATGGAAATATAGAGCAACCAAAATAAATACAAATAAAATTGTACGCACTTTTTCATACCCACTTTTCATTAGAGCATTGATTTAATTAGGAAATTAATTAAACTTAACTGAAGCCCCATATTTCACAGACTTCCGAGTGCATCTCATTGCCCACAAAATATCATAATTAATTGAAATTTAATGGCGCATTTTATTATACAATTTTGTTTGCTTGTGGATACTCTGCAATTGCAATGATGATGGGTTTTTAACTTTTTCCCTTTTAATTTAAATTATAACGAGGGGAAAAAAAAACATAATATGCTGTTGGAGCATATATAACTGCATTCAACCAAACTATTTTAATTATCGACAATTATTATTAGTTGTTACAGTTTTGTGATTTTGATTATGATTAAAGTGAATAGGTATAATGAAACTGACGCGACGCATAAAAATATCAAATTCACAATGCACTGGTAGTACAAAAGTACTTTCAAAATAATGGATGCTCCCGAAAATGAATTGGATAATTAATTTGTAAATACGGTTGTTGATGTAGCATAAGGGTCGGCTATCAAATAAATGATGCCTGGCATGTTGAAGAGTGGTATTTTTTTATATGTAGTTTTATAATTTTTTTCCCTTTTTTGTAATATTCAACTATTGTTAGTGTCCTGTGATCGAATAGAGTTACATAATTTCCACTCGGAGATGGAGAGCTGGCTACGTAAATAAAGGTGAATTTAGTAAATGATTTATTTAATATTATTAATTATATCTAAATTCATATAATTGCCAGTCTACCAGTTAGATCGGGAGGTTTAATGGAGAGGGAGGGGGTCAAAGATGATATATTCTGAGTACATGAAAAAATTTTGTTTATCCCAATGAAGGTTGGAGAAGAATTGGCTGACGGCTTTCGAGAGACTAAAGGGGCGACAGAATACACGTGGAGGCGTACAATTCGAAAAAAATTTAAAGTATATGCACCCTTTTTTTAAAATTTTATTATGTATGTGTTAGGAAAGTAAAACCCAAAATGGTTGCCGAACTCTAGAACTTTTACAACACACTACAAGTACCCTAAAGATTTACCCTTCAAAATGTTAGACAAATATAAATTGTTTATATCTGTTGTTAAGGATGGTGGGTAGATCAAAAGACTAAACTTACCAACCACACCCCTTGCATCCCTTCACAATTCCCGAAAACCATGAATATTCGGCACTTTTTTCTCTTTTTTGGCCATAACTTTTTTCAGGTGCGCTTTGTTGTGAAAAAAAACTCATTTGACTAAATTTCCTACAAATTGTGTACAGAAAATATTTTTGAAAAAACCAATTTCAAAGAAACTCACTTGAGCCCACGTAAAAACTTATTTGCATGCTCTCTCCGAGGGTTCCAAAACTTTCCGAGAATTCCTTTAACAGAACGGTTCTCGCAAACTTCAGTGACACTTCAAAAGTCACAACAGCGTGACCACCACAAAAACACTATTCCAAAAAGGCCTGCTTTAAAGGAGATCACGATCTGTAAGGCTGTTTTGACTTGTGAGGTATTCCAGAATCAGGATGTAAACGCAGAACTACAATAAACGTACTTTATCGGAAGCTTATGCCAACGAAAAGTAGCTTTTCGAGCACTCAAATGAAAAAGTTAGTTAGTAATATAATAATGACATTTGCATTTTTTCTATTGTGATCTGATTTCCTCTATTTCGATATTTTTTAATTTTTTCTATATCTTTGAATAATTTCTAATTTAAAATTAAAATTTTTCACGGGGAATAGCCTCTAAAAATCTATAATTAAATTTTCAAACATTTAACTCAAATAATATCGCTGACGTATTTTTTTTTTTTAATTTTAATAAAGCTACACCCACGCGGTTTAAAAAATCACCTTTAACTCTTATCTAATATCTTAATCACTTTTTAATGGATAACTTGACAAATACAAGACTCTCCATCTAAAATAAAATTTTAATTAATTTTTTTGTTCTTCCAAGAATTCAAATATCAAATAATGTTTCTGAAGAAAAAAACTAATTATTAAAATATATTGCTTAATAAACTGCAGCTTTTAGCTATGCCTATAAATCATCAAAGAAATATATTCTCAACTCAAAACACTTAAATACAAAATCAAAATCTCTGGAATTGCCATTGACAAAACAAAAAAAAAAAAAATATTCCCATGGCACAGATCAACCGCAAAAAATGTTTTCAATTCAAAAATGCTTAAACATTCTATAAATATTGTTGTTTTTCAAAGCTATTTTTTTTTAATTTGCAATTTAATGGATCTGATATATATATAATTATAATTTATTCGCTCATCATCGCTATAAATTAAACTGGCATACTAAAAAGGCTCACATGAGAGTGCAGACGACAACGCGCGGATGAAGAATAAAAAAAAAAACGAAACGAAGTTTCCGTCACATCCTCCAAAAGATTTTAATAACAAGCCACTTCTTGTCAAAAATAAAACAAACACGCCCAAAGTCGCTGTCGCTCGGCGAGAGGTAGAGTAGTGCGGAAGGGGAGTAAAGGCCAGACCCGAGCACCACCCAAACCAGGCCTTACTACTGATGGCGGTCGGGCGGGAAGTGATGCGCGGAGGTGACTGAAGCAATGGAAATGAAAATGGAAACTAATTCCCCCAGGGAGTACGAGTATTTAACACGACGCGCATCCTTTTAATTGATGGCATTTTATTCATTTCAATTGAATTTTAATTACCTCGACGTCACCGAGGAATGTCAGAGTCATTTATGGAGCCCGCCACCCTTTTGGCCCCCATCATCACAAGACGTCTGCTAACCGAAACCGACTTATACTTTGTAGGTACCTAAAGTACATCCATATGTGAAGATACACATTTTGTGTGGATCTGCAAGAAGATTCTTGCTCAGTTTCAGGGCTTCTTTTGTTGCATTGTTATTTCGGCAGATGCTGCTGCTGTGTAGATGTAGATTGCTGCAGCAGTTTGTTGCACATTTTTGCCCATGCCAAATGCACTTAGTTGAACTCAAGTGCGCGACAAGCCAAACAGTAGACATGCAGCATCCTAATTGCCAACATTTAAGGCTGTCGCACAGGAGGGGTCCTCCTTGTCTTCTCGTTCTTCTTTTTTTGTTTTATTATGATCATCGGTCTTGGGGTTTAGAAAAGCCACTTTGTTGAAACAAAATGGATGGAAATACAACAAAAACAAAAAAAATACAGACAAAAAACAAATTGTTTACATATCGTGGGCATATTTAAATGATGATTGCAAGGAGAATTTCACCAAGAAAACTTTCTTTTTAAGCAGATTGTTCAGTTCATCTTAATTCATGATTAGGGTATGGGAATATTCTAAGAAAACAAATAGTGATAGAGCCAGAATTTAATTCTTTAATTTGTTTCTTTAAATAAGGTTGGCTTGGGGGACGATTTTAGAAAAATTAATTTTCAAATTTGTGTTGTTCAGTATCAGTTTTGGTTCCAATATTCAATCCTTTCAGTAGTTTAGTTGGACGGGGTGATTTTATAAAAAAATGGTTGAGACAGAAAATTTTCTTGTCTTTTTCTATCAATTCTAACTTATTCTTATCAATTAGTTTGCAAGTCAAATTGTGTTACCAAACAGGTTTTTGAAAAATTGTATTTGAAATTCAAAATTTTGAAGAAAAAAAAACTTTATTTCCGTGTGATATTTTTCAAAATTTTATGTGATTAAGTTCAATTTTTATTTCCAATATTTTAAAAAAGCAAATAAACTAAACAACTGTGTTATGGAAAGAAAAACAAATTGAATTGATATGACCATTTTACCTGCAGAGTGGTTCAAATATATCTTCTTTTTATAAGATATTTTTTTTTTTTTTTTTTTTTTTTATAATGAGCACGCACACAAGGGGATTTAAGTACCCTTTATATGTCGGAACACAGTGCGAGCTTTAGGTAAGTAGGAGGGGATATGAAAGGAGATGTCGGTGAACATTAGAAATTTGCTAATTTCTTTGATAAAATACTTATTAAGGTCACTTGTTTAAATTGATAAGAGCAAATTTAATAAATTTGAAAAATGTGTCCTAAAAATTAATTTAATTTTGGAGTATTGGACAATTTCGTTTCCTAAAAGAAGTATGAATTTGAAATGTCTCATTAGATTTAGATTATGTTTAAAAAGAGATAACAAATTATGATTTTTGTAACGAACAAAAATATTTTGGCCTACAGAGCAGCACACAATGCACCTTTTTGACTTTTTTGGTTGCGAAAATTATTGCTATTTGAAACATTGTGGTAATTTTTTCCTGCTTCAAGAAAATTTCCAAGGCTATAAAGATTGAGAATTGTAAGAAAAAATATTAACAGGGTTTTTCAGAATCGAATACTGAAATACGAATTTTTTTCCATAGGGAATGAACCATAAAAATTGTCAAAAGTAATTAACTGAAGTAAGAGTAGTAAAAATAATAAACAGTAGGTACATATATTTCAAAAATATTTTGGAAGGTGTATCATAAGTTTTATTAATTGCGACTAAAAGTAACTTTCAAAAACCTGTTATTAATGGTACCTTCTATAGAACCGTTTTTTTTTTTTGGTTCTCAAAATAGATATGGAAGAAGTCCTATAGTCAATCTTAGTAATATGTGCACAATTATTTTTTGAATTTTTGGAATTTTTTTTAAACCCAATATTTTGATAACTGTAGGACCATTTTTTTGTTTTGAAGTGCAATACATTTTCTATATAAGAAATTATTTTTTGACAAAAATGTTCTAACGATTTTTGACTTTTTTTTCCAAATTCGTATTTTTTTGATTTTCGGCATCTTCATTTCTGAATGCAAACTATTTTCAATTCAAATAATGAATCTTATGTTTTTTTCTTTTCACATGTCATTTTTTATTTTTATTTTTATTTTTATTTGGAATTAATAAGTAAAGTAGATTTCAGTCGTGTATTTTATAAACACCATGTCTAATTGAGCTGAGGACATGTAAAACCTATGAAGATTGAATTTAGTACAACAACAAAACTGGCACAATTCCCCTTTATCTGTTTGTGAAAAAAGCGGCTGTTGTAAAAAGCCTTCTTTAAAAATATATTTTGGTCGCGACAATTTCACACTCATGATAGTTTTATGTGGCGGTAAAACAAGTGCTAAAATGCCGCGGTTACAATAACTTTCAAAAAAAAAACCAACAAAAATAAAACAACTGCGCTGCGTTGTTTTTCATACAAAACAGTTCGACAGAAAGAGCACAATTTTCGCTAAATTACTTAAATTACTCCGAGAAAAAAAAAACATTTTCACGATGAAAAATACAATTTGCACCGAAATACTTGTATGTAAATCATTTTTATTATACTCGTAGAGTAGGTACATAGCCATAGCAGGAAAAGACTAGGTAAGGGTAAGGCGGATGGATCAAATGCCTCGCTGAGCTAAAAATAAAACAAACAAACCATCTAACCAATCGACACTCTTCGTCATCATCACCCAAGTAGCTATGGGAATATTTTGTAATCGGAGGTAAAAACAAAAAAAAAAAATAACGGACGTGTCGTCGAATTTCTTGTGATTAGCAGTAGCGCATGGCTTATTACCCACCTGTGGGGATATAGGGTGGGTATTGCAGCATACGTACAAAATGGTATTGAGTGACAAACGTTTTTTTGTGTGGGATTCCGGAAAATTAAGCACTCTTGGGAAGGTAATTTTTCGAATTGGTAGTAAAATTGTTTTGCTTTTGTTGCAATTTGAAAATAAAAACAAAAAGAAAACATTTTTTTTTGTTGAAGTCATTTGGTAGATATCTTTATGACTGCCCGTGGGTATTTTTGTTTGTCTAATTAAATTACCCGCAATTCGAACTAAGCTGATGCAGTTAGACATTTAAATGTTCGAATAGGTACCCATTATACGTTATTGGAAACTTTGTGCAGGAAGCAAAGGTGGAGTTTTCATTAAGTATAATGTTATAAACGTTTCTCATAAGCTTTTTACTAAGAGAAAATTGTGAAAGAATATGAGAATATTTTACTTGCATAATTGTTATAATTTAAGTGAAGGAAAAGCGTATTTGGCTGATAAATTATTTTTCATGATTCTATAGGCTAAAGATTAGGTTCTTTTGGGTCACTCACCGTATTTTATATTATTGCTATCTATCTCTATTTTTATAGAGAAATTGATTTATTGATTTGAAGATGATAAATTATGGAATTTCAATAAGATTATCGTATTATTTTAAGAAGAATACCACTTAAAAATAGAAATGTTTTTTATGTTTCATGTGCTGCTGCCTCTTGCGAGAAATTGACAAATTATCCAAGAGCATCACTTGTCAAGAATAGAGATCCTCTTCCAACCTAGGGTTCGGCATACAATTGTAGAACCCTTCCATTTCTGCAGTAGCACGCACAAAGGAATGATTGAAAGTTGTAAATCACTTGGTTCATTATGAACTATCGAACCACCAAATTCATTTATTTTGCCATTTAAAATTTACTGTTTTAGTAAAATTTAATTGTTAAAATTCAATCCTTAAAAATCCAAATTCAAAGTCCACGCACGGAGAGAGAAATGAGTTTTTAGCAGTGAAATTTGCTGCTCGGCTAGGAATCGTAAGGTCCTAGGCTCAGAACTTAACTAAAAAATAAATCACATTTAGAAAAAAAATAATAAAACTTAAGGTCAAAGCGGTTTTATTGGGTTTGACGTCGCTTCGGTCATACCGAACAGAAAAAGCATGAGGAAAAGTTGAAAAGAATAAAATTGAGTACATTTTCCAGATGGTAGTTTATAAAGAACAAAAAAAAAATCGGTTAGTAAAAAGCTATCATTTGTTCTATTGACATTTAAGTGAATTGAATTTTATTTACTGAAAGCGAATGCATCAGTTTTTTTCCTGATGTCAGTGAAACAGTAAAAAATTGAAACACACATAATTGGAACGAATTGTTCTATTTTATAAGAAATGATAATCAACTGATACGGAAAAAGAATTTTCATCAGTAAAATTGAAAATTTTTTTTTTTTGGAAAAAAATATTTTTTTCAAAGAATTTTTTTTTATGAAAAAATATTTCAGTGTTTTCTGATAGATTCGTACCATTTTTATGTTTCAAATCATATGATAACACAAGAAATTATACGATAGTAAATTTTTCCTGATGGTTTTTACTGTTCGCTACAACTGACGCCTTATATATGGATTTCGAATTGTTCCTGGTTCGAAATTACAACTTGCTTTAGATATGTATATGCAAGTATTTGATTTTTTGACTTAAAATTGAGAAGAACATTGAATATTGCTTTTAATAATGTGAAGTTTAATAAAATAAGTCTCTTAAATGTTGAGTTTGAAAATTAACTCTTAAAAAATTATGCACTAAAAACGAGTTAAAAGATATAAGAGTTAAGGCTTTCAAAAAGAACTATGATATAGCATTGTCAATTTGCCGTTGTTTTTTGATAATTATTTTACCAATAAAAGCCATATTTTTTTTGAAAAACCGCCGCTACCATATGACCGGGAGAAAATATACCACCCACTTCCTACTATATGCTTTTTTTTTTTCTTATCATTCTCACGCTCTAGCCTTTTGTCACCCCTTATGCAAATAATTCTTTATATAAGGGATACCTTTTAAAAGAATTTTTTTTTAAATCACAGGGTAGGTATAGATATGCAAAACCAAAAACCAAAAAAAAAACATTGAAATTTTGACTTTTAAAATTACTTCCGAGATATTTTTTTTGTAAAAAAATAAAGAAAGAAGGGAGTGTAATTTTTGGACTGAGTATCACCAAGTCTCCAGGGTGTTTCCAGTAAAGGAAATGACAAAATATGAGACCAGGACGAGGCTGAAGTTTTTCAATTTTATAACGAACCGAGTCGAGACTTCAAAAGTCTCTTCTCAGTCTCATCTCGTCCTTAAACAGATTACATATTAGCCCCGTAGGTGCCGTAACCAGATACTGTCTAATTAGAAGAACGGAGTACGGCAGGGCGTTTTTTTTTTATTCTTCTGCAGAAGCTTTACGGACGAGGAAGAAGAAAAAACCAACTCCTCATTTTTTTTTCGTATGTGCTAGAGTAGGGCACATAAGCCTATACGGCACAACACGAAAATGTCATATGAAACACCCTAGGAAATATTTCAAAATTGTTCGGCCACTTTTTTCAAACATTTCTTAAGAATTAATTTTTCTTTTCCCTTGGTCCACCATTTTCTTTTGAGTTTATTTTCTATACAAAATATCGATAACATACAAAAAATAATGCAATTTTGGTAAAACTTTTTTTTTTATTTTTGAAATAACACGATTTCAAAGTTAGCCTCGTCAAAAGTCTCGTGAAAAGTCTAAAGTATCGTATGTATGTATCAAAATATATGTCTACCTAATTTTCGAAACTTTTATTTTTGACTGTTAAATAATATTCTAAATATTAATTATTTTCAATCAATAATAAAACATTGAAAAATCAAATCTTAGCCCTCACATTCACTCAGAGTTACCCTTATCCCGCAACCACCCAGCCACTTAAAATCAAAATTCTGAGAAATCTCGAAAACAAACATAATCATAAACAAAAACCATGCCGGGTCATAAAAGAACACACCACCACTTAATCCCAAGCAGACAGTTTTTTTTTATGATTGATTAGGGTATTTTTAATCTGTTTGCAACATTCAAGCACAACACTCAATGTGTTCCGAGTTTAATAATAAAAATATGTGCAAATGGCTTCCGAAAATATGTTAATGGATTGCGATTTTTTTTTAATTGGCGTGTGTCCCCATTGAGACATAAATATATGGTTTAACGTCTCATTTATGTACATACATATGTACATAGGTATACCAAACTCTAGATTTGTATAATGGAAATTTTTATTGACGTTTAATTTCAAGCATTTATTTTTCCTTAAATCATAAAAGAAATATTTTAAGATACATAATTTAGTTACCCTTGTACCTTGAAATTTGTTGGCGAATTTCCGTTCGTAAGAATAAGAAAAAATTGACTAAGACAAGTATCCTAGACATGGACTGATACTTTATTGTTCTCATCCAGAACTAAAAGGATACCTTGCGGATTATTATTGAACAGTGCGTGGATTGCCTATCGATCACCATTTCACGTGCTGTTCATTGACTTCGAAATGGCGTTCGACATTTTCAACGGTATTTATTTATAAACTGATTGCTATAATTAAGTCTGCATTTGATGTATCCAAATATCAAGTTTTGGGTAAAGGAAGATTGTCAGTGGAGTCACCCTCACCACTACCGTTTCTGCTGGTGATTGGTGATGTACTGCACTCAGATTTGGCGACTAAAGGAAACAGAGTATGGACTCTGCAATTAATACGTCAAACACCAAGATGTTGTACATTATGCTTAATCCTTCAAAGAATCGTAAATCTTTATTAAACGACATAATGGATAGAGGGAGAACCTAAAATCGTTGAGCTAAAGATCAACACGGCAAAAACCAGAATGATTAGTCTTGAAACTTCCTCGGCCTATTTAAAAACAGTTAACAACATTATTCTATTAAACATTTTTAACTGTTCAAAATCAGTCTATAAATGTGATTTTTACATTACACATATTCATACCTAAGTTATGTACAAGTAAAGTCACACTTCTATTAGTCGCAAAGGTATGTTTCCATTACGTAAAATGTCCCCAGGCCGAACATGAACAAAAATTGTCACACAATACACACACGATACCTACAACTAAAACAAAACCGCCAGCCCATTAGCAGCTTTTACATTTTCACCCCGGAATCCCTTAGAAGGATCCATCGGAGCAGAGCAGCGCACTCATTCCCATTCCGTATAGCACGAACATTATTGTCAACTAAAATCATCGCGGCAATGACATCGTCTTTGGTTCAGTAGTCGTCGTTCCTATTCCTATTGCCAAAATGCCTTCGGCCCCCCAGAAACACAAGAAAGCCATTAGTGTTTGGCCTTTTTGGTTTGGTTAGTGCGGAATTCGACAATTTAAATATTGCAATAAACAAGCCCCGCAACATGGGCACAACTTGGCGGTTGGTCGTATATACAAAGATGCACCGGCAATGGCAATGATGAAGCTGGAGACAGTGGCAAAAGTTGTTGCACCACAGCAAGCCACTACAAGCTCATGCATACCGAAAACATGACTTACCTGGCCCCGGTCCCGTATACTGCTGTTTAGCAGCAACAGTTTTTGTTGTTGTTGTTGGTCTGGCCAAAGAGCACGCAAAATGAAGTCGAATGTACATACGTATGGTAGTGTGGACAGGTAGGTACTTAATGGTAACTTGACCAGAAGAACGCGTTTATAAGTCTTTCATGATGCGGGTCCTAATTAAAGGGACCACGACCACGACGAGGACACACGGTGCGATTCCAATTATGCAAACAACACCCGGGGAATCCTTTGATTGAATCAGGATTTAATTACAGTGAAATATTTGTGTGTTTTCATTCTTTTCTTTGTAATTTTAGCTTCCCGCAGAGACAGGTGAACTACCAACAACATCTAACCACCCAAAAGAAAACAATTTTTTAATCTATCCAACTTGTTTTACGAATTTAAATTCAGTGCCCATAAAGCTATGAGTACCAATTTTTAGATTTATATTTTGAGTACAACAAATATTTAATTTCCATGCCACATCCCCTGGCCGTTGAGCTGTTTTATACAAGCAAACACTCTTGAAATTAATTTGAATTCAAAAGCTATAAACAGTTTTTGGTTGCCTGAAACTATGCAATGCTTTGATGTGATTGCGAATGTATGATTTGATGGCCGCATTCTATGCAATATTTTTCACAACTCATGCGGATTTTTTTTTCTGTTCGAGTTGAAGTCCCAAAAGTAGGCAATACATTTATGATTCTATTCAACCATCAATGTTCCCACTTTTACCTACAATGGCTTTAGTATTTTCAATACTTTGATTACATCCACAGTACCAGAATTTGAAAGAATTTGTTTTGTAAACTTTCGAGCAAATTACCGTATCCGTGATCTCCTCACATCACTGAATAGTTTGAATTGGTACTAATGTATGCAATGTATTTTAAATGAAATAATAAAGCCAAAGCAAAATAATTTAGTCACGTATACCTCACTCACGTGTGCGGTGATTTGGCCATAACTATTTTTAGTACGACAAATTAAAATACGGATAACATTCAACCCAAACTCTATTTTGAAACAAATTCTTATACATATGTATATAGATAATAAAAGTCGCTGCTTTACATAATATTCATCTCTTTTTTTCTTATTTTTTTAAATTTTCTGACTTTTTTATCTATAGTATCTACGTTTTTATTAGGCCAAATTTAATTGAAAATTCCCAAATGGGGTTCGGAATTTTCTCATTTCCCGTACAAATTAATATTTATAAATTCACGTTGAACGCTTAATAAACCCATTTGTATGAGAAAATTAAGAGGTTGCTTATTGGATACATATCATGAACAGAGAGAAAGAAAACAGTAAGGAATTTTTATGAACGCGCCGAATCGAAATAATCGTTTGATATAAACGAAATAAGAAAATTTGTAATGAAAACACTTTTACTGTAATTTGCGAAATTAGCTCATGAAAATCAGTTAATGTACACCTTTTGAAAAAGAAAGGGTTCGGTAATGCTAAAAAGCAATACATTTTTGGGTTTCAGAAACTAACCCAATAGTAAGCTGAGTCTAAGTTGTTGCGGTATCACGTGTACAAAATTGGCCTCGTTCACAAAGTTATCCTAAAGCAATCCAGATTGGTTTGTGTTGTTGTAAGTCTTGAGAAAAAACAGCTGATTATAAACAGCGGCTGTTTTTTCTCAAGAGATTACAACAACACAAACCAATCTGGATTGCTTTAGGATAACTTTGTGAACGAGGCCATTCACAAAATTATCGGGTCTTATAAGACAATCCATATGGGTTATTGTTGATAATAAAACAAAACAAATTATTCACAGAATTATCGGGGTCTTATAAGACAACCCATATGGGTTATTGTTGATAATAAAACACAAAACAAATTATTCACAGAATTATCGGGGTCTTAGAAGATAACTCATATGGGTTATTGTTAATAATAAAACACAAAACAAATTATTCACAGGTCGAAGTCCATATTTGATTTTAATAAATGCATAATCCTTAGTCTATCAAGACTAAAGACTACATTCACAAATTCTAAAAACCTTTAACTGCTCTGAAAAGTGGAAAAGTGACAGTAATTTTTTAGGATCTAGCCAAGTTCTTTTGTAAAAATCAGTAGAAAGTACCTATACAAATTATTGAATATTTGTATGCTACTTATCTATTTCATCTCACCCTTATATCATCACGAAACTTGAAAAGTTAACATTTCAAGTTTATGATTTTTCTATATTTTCAAAAACGAACATAAATAATTCTTGAAGTTGGATTTTTTTCAAAAAGAACTAAAAACTTTTTCAAAAACATAAATAACTTTTTTAAATGTATATAGGTAATGTATAATTTTAAAATTGCACTTATAACGATAGGGAGAGGATTTTAAAATTTGGTTGATGTTTCCAAATTAATTTGGGCGTGTTATTGCCTTACGGCTCCTTACAGATAGAATACAGTCTAGCATTCAGTTCTTTTGGGGAAAAATGTAATCGCATGCAGTGAGAAAATAATATAATAAAAAAAATTGTCTGTCAAACTCCATTTTTATAAAAAAATTATAAAAAATGACGATATAAAAAATGGCGTGACATTGTTTTGCGTGATAAGATTCGTGGTAAATAATTTTTTTTTCACTTCCAGTTGATTCACAGTTCGATAAAAAAATGAAACGTAAAAAATTTCCTTTGAGAAATACATGTAATTTTTTTTCGTAACTGTATGTTTTAATGAAAAAATTTAAAAAAAACTCAGTTATGTGTTTTTTGCTTTAACCTACCAAACACCAAAAAAAACATATAACTTTCAACGAATGATGTCTCAGAAGAGATAAAGATTTAAACTGAATTTTAAAGAAAAAATTATTACTTTTGGGAATAAAGGGAATTATTGTTGTACAAAATTCCC
Source organism: Syrphus vitripennis (assembly GCA_958431115.1). NCBI lineage: Eukaryota > Metazoa > Arthropoda > Insecta > Diptera > Syrphidae > Syrphus > Syrphus vitripennis. The sequence continues at coordinate 34,684,384 of OY288108.1, forward strand.
CGTATTGTTGTGTCACAACTTTAAAAGTAGAGAAAAATCGATTAGATTTCTTTTATATTTTCATTAATTCTAAGCTTGGATTCAAGTTTAAAATGTAAAACGCTTCGGAAAAGTGACGTGGAAAACCTTATTCGCTTTGATTCATGACTTCAAACACAAGGAAAAATGTTTTTAATTGTTGTTTGTAAATATCCAAGCGTGAATACCTCGTACACCTGACGGACGTAAGCAAATTCTTCCGAGTTCAGATTCCAATTATTGAGTACAACAAAAGCTTTCAGCAAAGTTTATCCTGTTTTTTGTAAAAAAAAGTAAAATTTTTTGAGCAGTCATATTTAGGAAAATCGATTAGAAACTTAAGTAAAATTGTCATTAAAAAAATGTCTTCAAAACAGTACCATCTTATGCATTATAACCCAACTTAAAGATGAAAAAATAACTATTTTATTTTATAAAGATAAAAGTCTGTGATAAACAGTATTTTAATTGGATCCCTTGATTTTGCTTATACAACATGCTTCTGAGGTTCTTTAAAATATTTAAAGAAAAATAGCAGTGTTAGCATTTTTATGGTCTTAGGTCTGGTTGTAATTATGTATCTTCAAACTTAAAATGCTAAATGCACAAAAAATCTTTTTACGACCAGACAGTAAGGACCAACTCTTCTTTCTACCATTTAGAGTAGCTAAACTAGCGCCTGATTTACAATGATGAATAAAATGATGATGATGAATGTAGAATAAAACAAATAAATAAAATGAATTCAATAATTTTGTTTAAAAATCGCCCTGTATTTCATTTAAGACACATCTTAATAGAACTAAATAATTAATTATATACCTATATATGTACATTTACATATATATATATATAGAGCTATGTATATTTAATATATGCTTTGTTTAATTCTTTCTTTTCCATAAAATTATCTTTACACAATTTTCGCTTTGTTTTTTTTTTTCTTTCTTAAAATATAGAATTAGTAGTTTTATTTATTCTCTTCTGACATTTCAACAATTTGACTAGTTTCCATTTATAATTTTACCTTTGTATTAGTTAATTTTATTTAAAATATTTATAATAAACCATTTATTTTTGAGTGTGTTAACAATTAACAATTAATAATAATATTTAGAATGTGAATTACAATTACAATAATAATTACAAATATATATATAAATATATCTATTTTTTGTGTATATTTAAATTCTTTTTGTTTAAACTACAAACTAACAATATTTATTTTTTGCTTTGTTAAATAATTGTAACAGTTTTATTTAATTTTTATTTTGTTATTATGTTAGATCTTTTTCATTAAGGACTTAAGCATTAATTAAATAAAAAATGTATTTATGTAAATTATTATTTCACCGGCATAAATTTGTTATATTTTGTGATATTTGAAATTTGAGTATTTGGGTTTGTAAAATATATTTTCTAAAATAAAACAATTTTTTACAAAAATAATAAAATACAAAAAAAAAATATATATTTAGGCATACAATACATACTTAAAAAAAAGTTATTATTTACATAAAAAAATACTCTCATTTGAATTTTTTTTTCCTTTTCCAAAAATTACATAGTTTGAATCAACGTTTATCTACAAAATAACAACAAATACATATATAAAATGTATTGATTAAGAAATCCTTTTCACATATCAAAAATGACAGCTCCTTAATATTGGTCCTCAATTCAATCAATTATGGTTTAAATTTATTTATTTCATGGGATTACTATTTATTTTTCTTTTTTAAATAAAATTTCAAGGACAAAAGTCCAAAGTAAATGCCATTTTGAGACTTAACTTGTCATTTTGAAACGCATTGTACATTTAAATATAAATTCTAAGTAAGTTTTTTTTGTTTTATAAGTGATGTTTAGTTTTATAGACTTAACTAATTAAATTACAATCACACTTTACTTTCAGGACCTTCAGCTATATGCCTAAAGGCCAGTTTTATCTTTGACAAGTAATGCGAGCAAATGTGTCCATAGCTCTTATTATACCATTCTGGTGTTTTACCTCTGAAAGTACAACGAAAAAAAATAGTTTTGGTTAATTTTGCTTTTACTCGGTAAGTACATAGATATAGTGTTACAACTTACTTTATATCGACCCTGGCCAAATGCATGACTCTCGATCGGCCACTACCACATGGTTCGATAAGGTATCTTGAGGCAAGGACAACACCACGCACGCTACCAAATACTGATTTTGCCTTTGGGTGATCAATTGAAGTTTCCACAATAACACAGGCCCCTCGAGGCAGATCGGTTTGCCATGATCTTAAATAAATAGAAAAATAAGGTAAACATAAGTAATTTTGCAATGTCGAGTCATTTTCTTTTAAGTGGGGCTCAGTTAAATGCAAATAATTTATCTTTACTAAAAAAAAACTTGAAATGATGTAATACTTCGATAGAGAGAATTGATGAAACGTGAAAATAATTTAGGAATCTTCAATGGATTTATCGTAATAAATACAATTAATTGTACAAAATAAATATATTGTTCGAAAACTTTACATGTTCTTTAAATTCAATTTTTTTTTTTTTTAATAATTAAAGAGCATTTAAATTTAATTCAAGAACTTTTAACAATTTTGAAAATCGGAGATAATTAACTAGAAATAAAATTTTTATGAGGAAATTTAATGTTGACGCCTGTATATTAAAAAAAGGTGAGATACTTAATCTCTAAATCAAGAGATTTTAAGAGATTTTTTGTCGATATTCGGTCATTGATATATTAAAAAATGTATTTTCAAAATTCAAAATGGATCTAATGTAGCTTGGGCGCTGCAAAAGAAAGACTTTCTTTTTCATAGTTTAGATTTAATGATTTTTAGTGGAATAGTTTATGATTATAATGTTTAAAATACTCGCAGTATAAAAGACCAAAAGTTGGTTTGAGTAAATACAGGGTCAACATGGTTAACATGGTTAGGTTAGCTATTATTATTTCATCAAGTTCGATTTTGAAGAGTGAGATAGCAAGAAGCGGCACGATTGTGTAGAACCCAACCCATTTAAACTCGACGACCGCGACGCCAGTTTAAGCATGCTTTAATAAAACTAAACTAAAAACTTTTTTTTTGTTAAAATTGGGATTGTTTACTATGTAGAAAAAAACTATCTCGAAAATTTCTTGACATCCAATAAGTTTAAGCATGAAATGCATTCTTAAAATATATAATATAAAATTCAAGACTCATTGCATTTCTGACGTAACCTACCTTAGCACACAGAAGTCCGTCCAAATTTGTCCATCAAAGACATATTGGAATATTTCAGTTCTTTCATCCAATTTCTTAATAGTTTGGCTCTGCAGAAGATTAACATCCCACGAAGCCCTTTGCTTAAGGACATATTCCAGCACCTCACGTGGTGGGCCTTCCACTTCTGTTGTACATCTCCACAATCGCAAAGGATGTCCATCGCCAACTTTCTTATAAGCAATATCAACATTTGGATCTAAAGATCCTGTACTGAACCATCCACGGGACCTTTAAGCAAAATTAAAAAAAACGTTATATTTGTTAATTTTTAAATCTTTACTCTTATATAATATACTTCTCTCTGCCTTCCTTAATTGTTGCATTTGTGCACTCATACAGATACCCACGCCAATTGTGAAACTGCATACCCTCCCCGAGAGCTTCCAGAGGAACCGGTTTCGATTCTTCCATGTAACCGAAATTACATTTCGAAATCCGCTCCCGAGAAGCTGTAAAAATTTGCCTATAGTTGTCAATCATAAACGATAGGCACTCATGTGATGCTTTTGCTTCAGAGAGTTCTTTTGCATCTGGAATTCCAGCATTCTTTTTTCGTCTTGGAGAAGCCGCCACTGATGTGCTGCCCATCGAAAGGCTATTGTGAAACAGAGATGGCGCTAGGCACACAGCCAGATTATTAGCTGTCATTTGATTATATTGTGAATTATCAGCCACCAGTGTGAGGAACTCAAGAAGAGCATAGAGAATCTCACGGTTCTCATCGGGCAGTAGGAGGACAGCACATTGCACAGCATCCAAACGAACATCGAGTGGGAGATCTAAAATTAAGAAAGTAAGATACATTAAAGTTACTTATTGAGTGATTATGAAGGACTTACGTTGAAATATCGCTGCAAATGTCTCCGACATTTTTGTTGTCAATAAAGACTCAGGGAGATCCCGGAAATACTGTTTCACCATATCAGCAACGTCATAAGCTTGCTGAGTGTCGAAAACATCCATACATTCAGAAGACGTTTCTGCCACTTCAACACGCTCCTTAAGCTTGAATATCCTCGACTTGACTCCGGACTTACGGAACAAACCAATCTGATCGAGGGCGTTCAACTGTAACCACCGAAAAGCAGCTCTAACTGGCATCGGTAGTGTTTGTCCCGTTCTCTGAAGAGTTAGTAGAATTGGGACTCCGAAAACCTTTTTGTCCTTGTAGTCTGGCATTTTGATCTTCTTGATAAACTTCGGTAGTTCCCAGTTCCAACCTGAACGATGTGTCGGGCAATATCGCTCCATGTAGCCGGTTAAAATGGCTAGAGCTAGTTTGCGAATAATCTGCAACTGGCCACAAGACATTGCTGCAAATGATGTTCCTTCGGTCTTCTCTGTTTCGACTTTCCGGGTGAAGCACTTTTTAAAGATCATGTGAGGACGTTCTTCTTCTTGGAAACTATGCCATCGGACAACGGGACTTTTACTAAAGTGACACAAATAATTGTTAAAATGTAAAAGCTAACAAAAAAAGCCAAAAAAACATACTTGACTAACTTAACATTTTCAGTATCACTCTCAGAAGTCTTATGATCTTTTCGCACCGTTGATCGAGTTCGAAAACTCGCTGATCTGAAGCCATCACGTTTCTTCGAGTCTTTACCGAGATTCAATGATCCACCACGTGTGAGCTTTTTGACTTTCATCTAGTTGAAAAAAAAACAACTTTATTTAGACGAACTTTTGGAAGCTTTAACTAAAACTCACCTCTGTAGTGCTTGAATTAGAATCCTTAAAGACGAATTTTCTGCCCTGATGGCATTCAGAATCGGAATGTGTACCAATATCATCAACCTTACCAGTTCTCTGAAGGAATCTCCTTGACTTCGATGGAGCCTTTCGGAGAGACAGCGTCAGCTTACCTCCCCCGGTCGACGAAGACTCTTGACTATCACTGTAGTACGATGACGAATCATCCGATTTACCTTCCCTCAGATGAGGCATAGGTGGAGCGCCGAAAAAGTGCAATGGACTGGTTCGCATTGACCTTGGTGTCGTGGGTGTTCTCTTAGGACTGGCTACCCGATTGGGGCTGAGAAAGTTCTCACTCTGGGATGGAACTTTCAAATCATGTTGATTGAGATGATGATGATGATGGAATAGTGGACTCTTGGGGTACATATGCATTGGGCTGACTGCTGAGGGTGAGGGTGGTGTTGAGTAGACTGCATCGGGCTTTCGAACGATTCTCGGACCCAACTGAGATAAATCCAGTGCTTGAGGACCACTTATGACAATTCCCTCTCGATTTTGACGTTTCCTTCGACGTGATTTAATTGACTCCACTCGTCGAAGGAAAGCTTTTGCACCATCTTTCAAACGTTCACTGCCAGTACGTCGCAAACGAACCGCCGATGAATCGGAATCATTTTGAGCCGTGCCATCAGCCTGTTCGTTTTCATTTGGCATAGAGAGATTAAGAGTTTCACCGGATATGTCATAGGTATCATCATCCTCGAAACGATCGGGACTTGATTCTTTAGAAGAGCTTTCGTTTTTGTCTTGTGATGTAAGTTTGGTGGGGAGTTCAAGACCCATTTCACCGATGCGAGACCACCGTCGAATGTGTGGCTGGAATGTCCAATTTTCACTTAGAGCACAGTTTTCATCATCTGAATCTTCTTTCTAAAAGAGAGAGTGCGAAAAATGGTTATTACAATAATAGGCTTTTAGATTTGAGTGTAGAGAAATGTTGTAAAATTAATTAAAAAATTCTTTTTACTAAAGCTTAGAAAAGAGCTTTTTATTATTTTTTGAAATTAATAGAAATGAATTTTTCAAAAAATTGAAAAAAATTAGGTCTTTTTGTAATTAAAAATAACTTTTCCAAAGAATATTATTAAATATTTCAAAATGATTAAAAAACTTTGCGAATTTCTTTCATTTTAATTTAATCGAAGAAAAAACTTTCAACTAAATCTTAAAAAAAATGTTTTGTATAAATAAAACTTTAAAGCTATTTTTATTATTTGAAAAGTTTTAAAACCAAATCAAAGATCATAATATTAGTTACGTATTAATATCTGGGATTTGAATGACAACACTTAACTTTAATATTAAAAAGAGCTCTAGCGTTTATTTTAATAAATAGGAATTGGATTCAAAGCTTATAGTTGGATGCATTCAATAATATAATAAGGTTATTTTAAACCACGAAATACATTACTTACCTGTGGAGTGTGTGATTTATGATTATTATCCAATCGCATATTGGCACAACGATTTAATATACACAGACGCCTATATAGCGACTGCAATGGATCATTCTCCAAATTTGTATGATCTTTGGCAACATTTGTCAGATCTATAGGAAATTGATGATCTAAAAAATGAAAAACAAAAAATATTAAAATTGATTAAAAACACGATACAAGATCACAATTTGCTTAACTAAAAGCATTCTTATTTGATATTAAATCAATGGATCTCAAGTGATCTTGAAAAAAATTAATAAATAAATATTTGATATGGCTTCTGATTTTAGAAGTGGATGTACCTACATAAATTATATAAACAAGGTTTGTAGGAGGTCGAAATATTAACAGAAACTCAAATAGAAGTTCTGTTTGTTTGCCTGCTCATTAAGTGGTCAATTAGTTCTTTCGGGATCGAAAAAAGGTAAGGTTTTTTTTTTTTATATGAGAAAGTGTCAAAGTGACAACGAATAAAAAACTAATTTATTTGTCACTGCATAAGGTTTTAAAATTTCAAGTGAAAGTCTATTTTTGTTCAATATTTAAAATAAGTCATGAGACTTATTCTATTGAAAAAGATCCATTGAATATAAATCAAGTCACAGAAGAGCTATCACTTTTTGGAAGATAATTTCATCAAAATCTAAACAGATTTCTTCATAAATTATAAAAAATATTCACAATTTAAAGCAACCAACAATTACAACAATTCAATAAAAATTAGATAAAGCGTGGACATACATATATTTTAATTGATCACGTTTTCAAAAACACTTTTTTCATTTCTATTATTTTTTTCTTTAATTTTTAAATTATGTTTGTTTTCTGTTATGCATAAACAAACGGAAACACTTTAAAATTTTAAACTTATAAGAATTTTTTTTTTTTAAATTCTCAAACGAATTTACGAGAAAACAAACAATTTATTTATTATTCTACCAAAATACTTTCTGAATGAATGAATTTTTTTGGTTTAGGGGTTTTCCTGTGAACTATGACGTTGGTTTCATTTTATAAATTGAAATTGCAATGAAACTATAAATATTTATTTAAAATTTAAACACAGCAAACTCGAACATCTAATTATGTTTTGGTGTGTTTTTTATGTATTCAGTGACGTAAATATCACTTAAAATGACTTGTGAAGCTTACGTCACAGGTCATTTAGAATTAAGATGCTTTTCAGCTCATCATCAAATTCAACATAGTGATGAATCAGTTTTGTTAGGTCAATAAACAAAAAAAAGTACTCTGCGAAGGGAAAATGTATGCTCACATGGAGCTATTTTTGAAAACTTATTTCAAAATAACGTATTATATAAATATAATGTATAGTCTTGATGGTGTAAAAGGAAAGCATTTGCACAATTTTCGGTTTCTGAAGTGTATGTGTAATAGGTTTCTACAAAGATTTTTTTTTTTGAAAAACCTTGCAAGCATTATAAGCTGTTTAGTTTAAGGAAAAGTCAAAACTCATGAGCGCTATTTTTGTATAACTTTTCAAAAATCAAATGTGTCTTAACAAAATATATTGACGAGCAAAAATTTACCCCGGGGTCATTAACCGAAAAGGTTATTAAAACATTAAGAGTATTTTCAAAAATTGATGACCTTAAACTCATAGGCTGATGACTAGCATGTAAGCTTTATCTGGACAATGATTTTATAAGAAATAATATTTTGTAAATTCATAGATTTTTTTTAAAATTAAATTAGAGCAAATTCTGGTTTTTTTTTTATTATTTCTAGAAACCCATTATTTTTTCGAAAAAAAAATCAGATTTAAAATTGTAGTTGATAAATTTCTACAAAAAATTGAAAGAAGGGAACTTTTCATATGTTTCTCAGGGTGAAATTTTGCATCGAAACCAGTTACATATAAAATTTCATAAATTAATTTATCTGCACATTCCGGAGCAAATTTTTTTATATTTCTTAGATTACTATACGATTTCATAATTTTAATTAGTGCGCGTACAAATTTAGCAAACAGTGGGTTGGAATATAGAACAGAATTTTTTTTTCTCGTTAAATTTTCTCATAAAGGGTTCATACATTTTGATTGACATCAAACGGATTTGGATTTTTTAAAACAATTTTTTTCTAATAAGCTTATTTCAAGAGTTTTTTTTCAAACGAATTATTTTTAAAGTTTTATTGTTTTGAATGTTCTTGTTTTTCTATCTTTAATTTTAAGATATTTACCATCAAATATATCTCACAAGGCTTTTCCTTAAGAAAGACTACTTTAATGTTGCCTTGATTTTATATGTACATATGTAGTATATAGGTACTACATGATGACTTTTTATTGTTTTTTGTTTTATTAATTTTAATTATTAATTTAGTTCAAGCTACATTTCTAAGATGTTTATTATGTTTCCATAGTGACCTACATACTTTAAAGAACTGCACGACACTTGATTCTTAAAGCAAATAATATCCATAAGATTTTTAATGAAAATTAAACGGATTTAACTATTTAAAAATTAATATTTTTAATTGCACAAAATTTGAGAAAATAAATATGCAGACCTCGTTGAAATTTCTTGCATTTATGTTCAATTTTATGTTATAAATTAGGGCATTCAACTTTTTTCATATGGAAGAAAAGCTGTGTGGGTTTCTTACAAATTTATTTGGTTAAAAACTCACATTTTTTTTCGTAACTATCACTAAAATGTTCAACTTCATTAATAGATTTGAAAAAAAAAATAACTAATTTGAATTCACGCGTAAGAAAAAAACACCACAATTCACAGTGTGCACTCCTTTAAACTATTCAACGCACTCAAACGCATCAAAAAACCTAGCAAAAAGCTACACCTCCTTTCGGATGCGATTATACGGCGGCGTTGTGTATCCGCGTATCTAAGGCAATTTGCATGTAGGAAATCTTGTTTCACCATCGATTGAATACTCTCTGTGTGTTTTCTTTAAATCAACAAAGGAGGAGAAAAATAAAACATGAGATCGAAAATTTTACACCCAGCACTATTCTCGAGATGAATGACCTAAACGTGCGGATATAATTCCAATAAATATTTACATCGAATTCTATAATTGTGATAAAGTTTCCAAACACACAAAATCCGCACTAATTTTCGAAAGGACGAAGAAAAATTTTTTTGTTTGGTTTTCTGTCGGCAATAAATTAAGAATCAGGACACACTACTTAACTAATTTTAGAGTGAGCGCGATAATTTGATGATCCTGCGGCGATCAATCGCACAGACAAACGAATCCGTGATTTCGGTACGAAAACTAATAATTTATGACTGCAAATATCTTTTATAGGAACAGAAAAAAAAAATAAATTTCCAGCAAGTCAGATCAAAAGAAATGAACAGACCTACTACAACAACACCAAGCTAAACCAAAAAATAAAAAAAAAATTCAAACAACAAATTTATTGGATCAAGATTCGTTGGATTAAGAAGGGCGGGCCGGTTAGATGGGATATCAATATAATATGTAAAGTAAAAATAGCAATTTTTCCATTTCCAGTGAAATGGACTTAAAGTTGGGCAAGAAGTGGAAATAACATTTTTATTGTGTATATGCATCATCAGAGATGATAGTGCAGCAATCACAGCGAGCTGTTTTATGTGTAGCTGTAGATGTAGCTCTGATGTGGCACTATACCAATAATTTCTCATATCTCTTAGACGTGCGATTCTGTGTGTAGTTAAAGTCCGGTGTTCGTATGCATTTACGTCAGATTTGGGCCATAGAATTCGGTATGTATGACGTTCGAACGAAGCGAAAACGCCTTGAGCGAGGGGGTTAATGCGAAAGATGCGTGCGTATTTCGTGTGTCGAGTTGAACGAAGAGGACGACTTCGAGTCTATCTCGAATGTGGGTAGTGTTAAAGGAGATTGTCTTAGTATAGTCTTGTGTGCTTACTGCGGATAGAGTTGGACGGACAAACAACGGGCGAACATGATGCCACCGCAGACTCTCTAATCCACTTGACCGTGAAAATACAACAAAATAAAAGAAGATTTGAATTTGTGGTCAGATAAGCATTTTATTTTTATTCCACCAGACTAAAATTTTTATTTTTTGTTAAATCAAGACGATGTTGTATGGAGAGATAAATCGATTTTGGAAGCCTGATGTCAGAATGATTTTATTTATTGACGATAATTTTTTTGATCAGGTAATCCAATTATTATTTGAGACAGTTTTTTTTTATGTAAATTATGATTTGAGAAGAATTTTCATTACGAACGTTATTGAAATATGATTAGGGGATGGCAACAAATGATTAGATCCAAGGAACCGAAAATGATAAATTTCTACACATTTGTAAAAAAATTTGCTCATAACTCCAAAACTACCATGTAAAATTATTAAAGATGTCTGTTAAGGATAACGCTAAAAAAATTTGTTCGTAAAGAAAAGCTATTGGTTATTTTTTTAACTTATAGCTGTCTAAATATATGTAAATCGCTTTTTTGTTTTTGTAACTTGTTGATTAAAGATTTTTAAGTGTCATGTAGACCACTGTAAGTCAAGTCTGCAAGTTGGAACACTTAACTGAAACCAATCATCAGTTTTCCGTCATCGGCACGTGCTTTTGAGATTTTAGATATTAGATTAGATAAAATGAAAAAAAAACGTGAATGTGAAAATGTGAAAGGACGCAATTTATTACAATACCAAAAATTATTTAAATTTTTATTCCAAAATTGTTCCAAAACGACTCTAGCGATTTCTGATTTTTTTTTCTTCAATAAATCGTATTTTTACGATTTGGTCAAATTCTACAGCTAATGATGACAGATAAAGAAATGTTACCACTTTTCTTTGTTTCTATTGTAGGTAAATAAAAATAAAATAAGAAAAGTAATGACATTACTTTTTTTTAGGTTTTTGGTAATATGTATCTAGTATTTTATCAAAGGAGTAAGTTCGTGTTATACAATGTGTATGCATTTTGCATTTTGCGATTATTGATAAAATACGGTAAGCTTCGACTTAGTGAATAAATAGAGCTCGCACTTTTTCACTCACTTTTTGTCCATATTGTGAAACGAAATTTTGTGGGGCCCAATAGACATGGAAGCAGCCATCCCAAAAAAGCAGCTTTGCTCCAAATGGCTTTACTAAGGTAAATTGAACAAATTAAATTTCAGTACATCACAATGAGAGGAAAAAACAGAGCGTGGAAGGGTATTACACATTAGCGTAGTACGGCTAAAGAACGAATTCCAGAACTTGACAGTACGACCGAAGTTGGGTTCAAGAGTAAACTGACGAGCATTTCTGGAAGCACGAGTATTTCGGTTGAGTCGTTTAAATGGAGGAATGCAACTGGCTGTTTCGTTAGAGCACTTACCGTAAAAGTATCGATAAAACAGTGAGAGACAGGAAACGTTACGCCGGTGTTCAAGTGACGTAAAAGTATCGATGCTTTCAAATTTCTATTTCACTTTGTAAGCATTGAATTTTTAACTTGATGTCATAACCTTAAAAAAATCGTTAGCAACAGTTGTTATATTTCAAGGAAAAAAGTGTTTACTTTGTTGAAATCAATCTTCAGAAAGAAACATAACACGAATGAATTGTAGTTACATCAAAATTAATTTCCACTTTCTTAAGATAAATACATTATGTCAATAAATCTCTCTCAGCATTTATATCATTCGTGTCATTTACGAACAAATTTGCGAGTAAACATAATTTTGTTTTACGATCGTAATATTTCTCATAAAGCCTACAAAAAATAAAAAATCACTTCCAGGAACTCTGCAATAACTTCACCTTCAAAAATTCCCCAAAGTTCAATGTCACAGCTCCACCTCCAGAGTTTATTGACTTTAAACGCCTTCCAAGGTGCAGCTCTCTTACAAAACATGAAAAAATCCCAAAAAAATCACAACATCCTTAACGCGTACCAACCAGCAGCATTTAGCAAAAAGAAAAAAACAAGACCAACTTTCATTTTGTCCGAAATGCCACATCTTGAGAGAAGAATTCATTTCATTTTCACTCCGCATCCGCGTTTGTCTTCCTCCAAAAAAAAAAAAAAAAGGAACACACACAAACCGAGACCAAAGGAATCAATTTGTTTGCCAAAAAATTGTTAATTTCTGGTCCTTAATCTTTACTGCTTTGCCATGCCTATAAAGAGACCATCTTATATGAACATTGAACATGAACGTTTCGTGTGAGCATAAATGCCCATCGAAATCTCATATAACTCTTGTGATTGACTTTGCGCCTGCCGCAATCTTTGGCCTCCCATGAGTAATTAATTCCTCTTTTTACACAAAATTTCATGCTTCTTATAACCTCTCTCTCGCACTGATGCCAGGTTAGAGTATCGCTATGGGTGAGGCTGAAAGTGATCATTTGAAACTCGTATAGTTATGTTATGTTGGTCTTGACTCCTGACCACAAACATGGGCTTGTGCGACGCGACGCGACGCAACATAACATTGGTGTTGATAGCTTCTTGAGTCTTTTAGGTTTGGTGGAAGTGCACAAAAAATTCACAGGAAAATGGCGATATTGTGATTTATTAATTTGCCTGCGTCTGCGCGTTTGTCTGGCTTTGGATTGTGGAGACTTTTAGTTAAAAAACACAGGAATAAACACTTTACATGGAAATATGCGTGTGCACATTTTGAACAACGTGCGACTTAAGACGACTCAAGACCTCACGTAGGTATGTATCATTGAGCATATACAATATCCCAGAGAAGAGGGATCGGCGTTTTATGTGACATAACTACTCTCAAGCCCGCACGCTCGCTTGGTGTTTGGTTGGCTGGCAAAGAAACCAATGTTTCGCCCGAGGGAATTCTAGATTGATTGCATGGATTAAGCAAATGATGTCTATCCTGGGACCAGGTTTGGTACTTCGCATGACGTATAGAGAGAGGCACAAATTATTGCAAAATAAAGAAGAAATAACCTCACCCGCAAGGCGTTGTGCTGTACGACGGTTGTTAAAGGTTTGCCCAGGGTGAAGTAAAACCTTTTTTTCAATGACGACCTTGAAAGCACGCTCGGCTTCCTAATTTGCAGTCTTGCAAAAAAGGCTTGCATGAGCACATTCACCTCTCTGTATCTATCCGCAAATGATGAATCTGTAGCTTAATTAACCAATGTGGAACCAGTCGACAACCACTCATATGTTTGGGTTAACATTTCCTGATATAAGCCAATGAGGAGGCGGTGGCCGGCCTTATGAGCCACATCAATCTGCATCACTTGTTGTTATTGGTTTGCAGCTCAAAACTATACATACGATTCAAGGTAGGAAGGATTTCATGAAATTCTACTTTTGGCCTTCCGTAATGATGAGTTTGGTTTTTTGGTCTATGATGGGTAATGGTCTGACTGCCATCATTGCTCAAACTGATGGGTGTGCAGCAACATATATTATGGAGACATGATGATGAATAAGTTAATTAAAATGTTCGCCTACATACATATAGATAAATGGCCAAAGTATATCTACATTATGTGGAAATTAAAACTGGTTAGGATTTTTTTTCAGATTTGTGTGGTGTTGAAATGGGTTTCAGGATGACATCGATCAATAAGGCTTTAGTTTTTAATGGTGTTTAAGCAAATATTTGAGAAAGTTATAAAACTCACAAAAAACCATATACCTACCGAGTAGCAAAACTTAAAGTTTTTCTTTGAATTCTATCTGAATACTCGATAGAAAATAGTTTTGTTATGACGGTTCACAGAGAAGAAAACATGAAATTACGAAACATAGTATTTTTAAATATTTTTATGAGGTTGAACTTAAAAAAATACAAAAAACAAGAAATCTATAATAGACAAAAGTTTTTCGAAAAAGTTCCACTTTTTCAAAAATTATTTTAATTTCTTTTGTATTTGTGAAAAAAAAAAATAGTTAACATACTCTAGTTTATAATATTTAATAATATCCAACTAAACATCAAAAAAAAAATTGCCCGCTTTCGAATATTTTTTTTTCGAATTTTTTCATTCAAATTCAAATTACATATGTAGGACTCCTTCCAAAATCGATTTTATGACAGGTACCGTTAATAAAGATTTATTGAAAATGTTACCAACGCCAAAGGAAGTTTATAAGATGACAGTTTTTCAATATAGTCTTTAATCAGTCTTGCTTTCGAAAATAAAACATACACCGCCGGCGACAAATGTTCACGTAATATGCCAAAGGTATCACAGCTGATTACTAAAATATTTGTGAAACATTTTCCCCTTAGGGCCTACGAAACACTTTCCCGGGAAATGTTTCCTTTCCTCAAATATTGGCAAAGTAAATTGCCCAAAAAACAAAAACTTACTCGACATTGCAGATAAGCTTCAAAAGGTCTAAGGACTTAAGTAAGAAACCATAACTAAAAGAAACTAAAAGAAACAAACCATTATTCTTTGGGGCATCCGAGATCACTTCCAAGATGAAAACATGTTCAGTGTTGGCAAGAGACTAACAGGCAACGTTGGTTGTCATCCAAAAACCATCTATCAGCACTTCTACAAATATGTTAATGTAGCACCAAATTTTATTGCTACATCGCATCGATTAAATAGAAGAAGAATTCTAAGGTTTGGGTTTCAAGGAATGGCTTTCCAATCCTTCAATATCAATCCTTCTGAAGTCCAAACAATTAACAAAAAAAACTGAGAGCAGAGTCTAAGGGATCATTGAGGATACACAGAAATGCAACTACATATGTCTTTTCACAGCTGGGAACTTAAACTGAACAAAACGTACACTCTCCATTTTCCTGCCAATTTTGTTTTTAACTTGTTCATCCCGAAAATTTATATCAAGACCTGGTCACAACGTGCAAAAGCTTGACAAAAAAATAATTTCCCTGTACCATTATTTTCAGCGACGTTCTTAAAAAAAAAAGATTAAAAGTGATACCGAGCCATTAAAACATACTCATACCAAAAACTCAACCATTAATGCTTCCACGAGAACACTCTTGAGTGCTCGTGTTAACTTAACACAACGCTGCAACAGGGTGAGGGTCATTTTATACAAACTCATGAGAGAGATAAAATATCTGCTTTCATTCAGCAAAAAGGCTTTCGTAAAGTTGAGCAGAATAGACAGTGAAAGGAGCAAGAGCACACATGCATTATGTATATTTTGTGTCACTAGAAGCAAGGACTTTATTTTTAGAATACACCATCACACCATTCATAATTTCCACCGACATCGATCCGCATTTACTATAGTTCAGTTGAGTCAGCGGCGGCGGCCATTTTGTGGGTGATGATGGGTGTTTTAATTTAGTCAATTATTATATACAAAATGGCATTCAACCAGCACTACCTGGCTCGCAGAGGGAGTTTTTAAATACTTTCTATTTCAATCTCATTTCGAGAGCACACAAAAATGACATCTCATATTCCATATCTTACGCCGCGCCACCTAGATGTATGATTCGGAACTTACATTTTTGCGACACAATGAAAAAAGGAGCCAAGGATATATTCGTAACATATTGTAGGTAGGTATCTACCCACGTACGTGTGGAATTGAAATAAGTTTCTATTAAAAATATGATTCCCTGATAGATTGCAAATGATTGTAAGTACACATTCTGCACGTGTGGATCTCTGATTGTGTGTCATACCTGGCATACAAAATAAGGACACCCGATGCTGTAAGGGACCTTCATTGAGTTTTAAAATAAAATTAACTTTCGCAATACAAAGCATGAATTCAATTATTTTTTCTTTTTTGTCTGAGAGATATTTTTTAATCATTTTTGAAAAAATAAAACAAAAAAAAAATACGATGAAAGTTCTGATTAAAATGTCAGGTTTATAAGTAAGGCAGATTGTATGACGATGGTCAACCGCGCCTCTTGTACTCTGGAGTACGTTTATTTTTTGTTGAACTTCTTTAAAATAAACTTTAGGTGGGTGTTGTGTGTGTTTTTTTTTGTTTTGTTTGTTTGTTCAACTTACCTTCATACATTTGCGCATACTGAGGGAAACCAGCGGCTCGGAGCCATTTACAAGCTTCGACGGCTTCGATTTCTGAAAGATAAAAAAAAACATATTGTAAATGCAACTTGTAAGCTTTCATACGCAAAGGAGGATGATGGTAATTACATTTTAATATTGAAAAAAAGTTAATAGTATCTACAAAAAGCATCCTGAAGAGATACCTACAAAATTGCTTGTGTATACGAGGGAAAGTAATTTATTTAGTGAATTATTCAAGGATATTTTTATATAGTTAAATACCACTTTGAAGGATTTCTTTTGTTAACAAAAACTTTGTTACGTTAAATTTGTTTAATTAAATAAAAACAGTATGCCTTTTTCATTTTTAATGGCAAAAAATAATAATGAACGAAAGATCAATTTTTTATAAATTCCAGGATTAATTTTGAATGTACAATGGAAATTTTAAGCAAATTAAGAGTTTATTAAAAAAATAAATGCAATGTATTCAATAATTTAAGTACAGTAGACGTTTGATATAGTGAAATAATAAAAACCAGGCTTTTTCACTATTACGAATTTTTTCACTATTTCGAGAGAGAAGATAAAAAGCATTTCCAACGTTGAGTTTGAAGTTTCGGTGTGAAGTTTTCTCTTATTACGTTAAAAAAAAAAAAAACAATTTCAACCGAAAAAATAAATGTTTTATAACATTAAAAATGAAAAAAAAACTTAAACAGTTCTTAACAAAAAACAAAGGAACTCATAACTGTTATGATTTTTTTAAATAAGAATATGGTAATTAATTACATTTTTGAAAAATAATTCGCTAAATTTTTTTTTTTTTTTAAACATATTAATTTGGACAGCTTTTTCTTGCAAACGTTTCATTGCAATAAAACAGTGTATGAAAAAAGTAGAAGCACACCATAAACTTGTGCTTCATTGGAAGAGCCTATCTACATCCCATACTCGCATTGCAGCTGCAGCTCGAACGTTCTCGTTTTATTCTAAGAAAATAAAATTGTGTCACTATATTTTGAGTTGAATTGTTCACTATATAAAATTTTGTGTGTTCACTATACTGGATATATCACTATAACGAGATTCACTATATCGAGATTCTACTGTATTTCGTAAGATTAATATTAATGCATGGAGCGATGCGTTTCGGTTAAAAAAAAAATCAATATCGTCCTCCAGATTTATAAAACATGAAGGACTTTGAGAGGACCAAACAAAATCTATTGGCAATAAATATTTTAAAAGAAGTTTGCAGCAATTTTGTTTTAATAAAAACTTGCCAGAAATAGGTATAAATGGGGTTCTTGGTTTTATAGAAATCACCGATTTCATCTTGGAAAGGAGTTCAATTTGGTCAGAAAAGCTGTTTAGCTGAATTGCACAATATCGCTTTGTTTTTCAGAGAAAAGAGTAGAGTTTTAAAACAATCTATTTCCTGTCATGGATTCGTTTTAGTTTTTATTGAAAGGGGAAGTAAATGAAGATGTAAAGGAAAAACTACATTTTTATTTTTTTAAATATATACAATTTAACTTATCTTATAATTAATACATCTCTTTATTATATTTAGTTTTTACTGCTTTCATGTAATTTTTTTAAAGAGATAAACATAATATTATATCCAAACAACACAAATTACAGGTTTCTTAAGACTTTACCGAAGCACATCCCTAATAATTCAGTTCCAATCTTTTCTGTCATGAAAAATTATCTTGCCTTTTGACTTTAGAATTGTGACACCCTTAAAAATTTATCATAATAAGTGGTCATTAAAATGGTCATCTCTAAGCAAAAAATTAGAAAAAAAAAACAAGTTCAGAAAGCTAATTAGGTTAGGTTAAGTTATTGGGCTGACAATTGATGTACGAGTAGCTATCGTCACACTTAGATCAATGTAGATCCATTGTGTTACCCTTAAGTGTAATTACTCTTTTCCTGAAAAAAAACCAATGTGTTCTATAGTCAATCAAGCCATTTAGAGGCATTGATGAAATTCAATATGCGGATTTCTGGTGTATTGGATAGATCTTCGAGATTATCAAAGAAGTATCTACCAAGAAATTTCCTTCTTTGGTGACAGAGCGCGGGACAGTGACAGAGAATATGCGTTGTGTCTTCGTGCACTTCTTCGTCACCACATCCCCTGCATAAGTCGTCTGTACTGAGTTTCATTTTAAATTTATGGTATTTCAGTAAGTTATGTCCGGTGATTATGCTCGTAAGAGAGCGAAGGGATTTCTTACTAAATTGCATAATTTTGTCCGTCTTCTGTTTATTGAAACAGGGCCATATTTTCCTAGTAGTATCACAGGTGTCAAGTAGACTCCACCTTTCATTGGATTTCTCTAGAATTAAATCTGAAATTTTCTTTTTAATGTCACAGGGTGCATTGCTAACTCATCGGCTTTTTCATTACCCGGTATCTCGCTGTGCCCCGGGATCCAGCAGAGTCTAATATTATGCTGAGAAAGCTAACAAAAATGACGTTTGTTTTTTTTTTCTCATTTTTACATGTTTTTAACGGTTATCGCGAAATCCTTTTCACTGATTCAACAAGGGGGAATTTTTCCTGTTGACAATTTGTATGGTATGTTTTTGTGTTACAGAAACGGTCTTTCATTGTTGAACAAAAAGTTGTTAGTTAAATTGTTGCTTTGTTTTATGGCCCTAGACCGTTTCAACTTGGACCCGGTTGTTTTTCAGCAACATACCGAAATTTCACCCTTTGTACAAATTGTACTTAAGGACGAATCGACTAAAATATTGTATAATCTACTTATGTTCTCTACATCTACGAGTATATAATTATGGTGTTAATTACTTCATAAACATAATTGGTATACACAAACAATATCATCTTTATGTTACCCAAATATAATTATCGTTCTTGATAGCTAGTAATTTTGGTTCAATGAGCTTGATGAAATTGATTGAAGAAAACACATAAAATTTAGAACCTTTGGAAATTAACTCGTTCGATATAAATATCATACATGCCACGATTCCCATCAAAAATATACTTTCATTAACAATAAATGTTACCATATTATATTAATTGATGAGAATTAAAAAAAAAATCTTTTGAGGCTGAACATTGAATTCTTTGGCATTATTATTGGCAAGTCTAAAAATGAAAATGATTAAGATTCCATATTTGAATTAGTATAATGATCATATTTGAGATCCAAACTGAAGATGATATGTGGCGCAAAAATACGAATTTTAAATTTTGCAAAAATTGTTCGAACGGTTTTTTTTAAGCTTACAATAAATAAATTTGCAAGAATTGAATTTCTGAGATTTAAGAACCAACGAACAAAAACCACGCGGACTTATTTTATATTAAGAAATGGAACAAGACCGAGATCGAAAAATTAAAAAAATCTTGCCTTCGAAAACAGATTATTGTGGTTGCATTGATAGGCATCTGTAAACGTTGTGGAGTCAAGTTGAAAAATGTACAAGATCTTTCATTGCATTGACAATGCCGCGGCCAAAATAAAAGCCGCGATTAAAAAATGAAATAAGTCTGCGATAGAAAAGTGAAATAAGATATTCACCTCGATTACAGAATCCGAAAAATTTTATTCCCGCGAACTTGACTCGATCCACATCAATTCACTTACGCGATAAATAACAATCATAAAATCCGCCGGAAGATCTACATTACCGTTTCTTAAAACTTCCTTATCATTTTCAAACTTTCTTATCGATGCTGACAGTTTTTGACCTTAAATTGATAGGTATGAGAACGCTAAATTTCCTGGTTCGAGTCACGACTCACTTGTTTGGGTGCATGCCTGTATGGATGCTTAGTATGGATATTTGTACTGAACACCAATAAAATTAATTAATTAATTATTTAATGACAATTTTACCATTTTCTCGAATTGGAATCTATTTGTTGTTCTTTTTCTGCAAAAAAATCAAAACTATAATCAAAAACTCAAATGTTAAACCTACTTTTTCAAGCTTTCCATTTTTGTATTTTGTTGCATACGCAACAACTTTGGTGCGGATTTGAAATGCCAAAATTTATATGGAGTTCGGATGGACTGAGTATTTCGTTTGTATATGAAAACTATAGTACTATCATGGCGAGTTTTTTTTAAGTTGCAGAGGTTCTGGTGGTGGCGCTGCAAAATGTGAGGTGTAAAATTCGATTTGGGGAGTCTTTGAGCGTCGAAAATTGGTGGTAGGGGCAAGAGTAGACTATTTTTTGGATTATTGCATCCAAAAAATATCAATAAATATCATTTAAAACCTCCATAAGCTCTCCGCAAAAAAAAAGAGTAAGGGTTGCATAGGTAAATTAGATGTCGCCCCATTCGACTTCCACCATGATAGTACTATAGTTTTCATATACAAAGGTATTTCATAATCGAATAAAATTTAAACTACGTTACCGACATTTATGAAGGTTCTTGCGACGGATTCTCTAATAGTAAAAACTGAAAAAAACTGTCGGAAGCCATCCGCAGACCATTCATCGGATTCTGTAATCGAGGTGATTATTTTATTGGTGTTTTCCGTCAAGCTGAAAAACAAAAATACATCGAAGACAAAAAAAAAATCGAGGCACCGTCCATATGTCGTCATCTAGCAATTACAAATTTATATTGCAGAATTTTTAATGTTTCGTTTTTAGGTTTAAGCTACTACATAATGTTGGTTGAAAAATTGATTTAAATATTAAAAATAGCTAGGTATAGAAAAAAAAACTCCAGTTCTGAAATTTTACTAAACATTCCCGTTAATAATGATTTTTTGAAGAGTATGTTTCGGTCAAATAATACTAATTTCATACAAACCCAAAAAAGAATGACAGACAGAATTGCCAGTCCCATATCTTGAATTTGAAATAATTGTTTAGAACACTGGATCGTACATGCACTTTTTTTATTTATAAATAAGTAAGGTGTATTTTCTTAAACAAAAAAAAATCAAATAAAAGACAAATTTCGAAAAAAAATTCTTTTGCTTCCAGGTAGTAAAGAGCAATTTTAAGATTCGTAAAATTATCGAATTCGAGATATTATTAGACCTTACATAACGATCATAGAGAAAAAATGGGTCCCGCAGTTATGTCAGTCTGTCTGTCGTACTGTTAGATTGCCTTGGTCTGTCTGTACATCGACCCATAGCCATTGTATATATGTAAATTTGCATAGTACTCTCATGAACACGTTCCACACGTCGGCCACCTAGCGATCACATCACTTACTAATTTTTTGGTTGCTGTTTCTGTGTATATAGAAGTGCGCCCTCAAACGAACACAGCACACAACACAAAAATATGATATTTTTTCTGACGGTTTTCATAACAAAATTTATAATTTAGCAAAAAAAAATATTTTAAAACCGTAATAACGGTGCCTGCGATAGAACCAGATTTTTGGTTTTCGATTTACTCATAAACGAATTAACAAGTTGTGGTTAAATTTTCTTATTTTTATGAAAGACGTTCTAGTAACCTTCATATATATTTGTTATGACAACTAAAAGCGAAAATCTGATTCTTAAGTGTTTTACTCTAAATTCACTCTTGAAGCTGATACTCGAAGTGTGAATCGAATTGCCTAACAGATACTTAAGCCAGTGACGATGATGTCTGGAATGACTTATGGAGTTGTTCCATTTTTCTTCATTTCCTTCAAAATCGTTTACATTAATTTTTTTTTTTACAAATAAAGAGGTAGTTGGTCACCATAGTCATTTCTATTTTGTACAACTTTCACCAATATCTGATGCTTTGCTGCTCAAAGTAAATGCCAAAGCTCTTTCGTTTTATTTTAGTCCTTAAATGGCTAACATAATATCAAACTCAAAATGTTGATATTATAATGTAAAAGTGACTATAAATAAGCTGTTTCCTTTATTAATAATATATATGTGGCTGTGTCCTGTGTCTTTATAGTATGTATATGTATATTGACATATACAACACAGAAACAGCGCTCGTGTATCCTAATCTTCTTTTTGTTGTGGGCAATCATGTGGAAAAAACTCATTCAACAGGACTATTAGAAGAAACCATGTGAGCGCGCGAGGGTGTTTAGAAGGTGGGTTGGTACTCGTACATATAGATATAATTCTAGGGGTGAATTTTAATAAATCCTTCAGACCGACACATTAACGTAATAATAATTTTACAATATAAAAGAGATAGAGAGACATTAGGAACTTTATGCTTTATGGGAAACCAGAGCATCACAATCAACCTACAACGGAGACGATGACGATGACGACCAAATAAATGTTCATTTTTTTCCAAGGATTAATGGAGAACATTTTATGTTATCGTTGCTATAAGAAGGTATATCAAATTGATGTGACTGATTTGAAGCAAAGATACAAACAGCTGGCAGGCATGTATAGAGATTTGAAGGATACCAACCATTTAAAATAGAAAATCTCAAAGCAATAGACCGAAAAAACTTAATTTGAGGAAAGTAACGAAGATACTCTTCAATAGTTTGGGGAACCTATTTGCAGATTATCAAAAGTGAATATTTTTCTACCTCCTGTTTAGATATAAGCATACCTTTATTTTGTCGAATTCATTTGGTAAGTAGGTAAGATGAAAATAGGAAATTTGCAAATCTTATATATTCGAGTTAACCCCTTTCATGCTTGACATTCATTCAAAATAAATCTATTTGAGATTTTATCGTTTTCGTAATCTGTGGAGATTGTTGTAAGAGGATTTCACATTTCAAATTCAAGAGGAATGAGTTATTACAAATCTCAAATGCCATTTTAAAATACTAAAATAAATCAAAAATTTTAGGTATATTTATCACTTTTTGCCACAGGCACATAAATCCTTATCCCTGGGACATACATTCAGAGTTTATTTCTTTAAGCATTTGTATTCTAATCTATCGGAAAATTATTTTCAAAAAGGGGTGATGAGATGTAAAGAAACACAGGAATGACCCAAAAATAAGCAAATGTCTCACAAAAATTTGAACTGATAAATGTGTCTGTTATGTAAATTTTTGAACAAAACTCTAAAATGCAATTTCATAACAAAATTTTTGATAACATCGAATAAAAAATTTAATCCAAGTCACTAAAAAAGTTTTTGAAAAACTTTGAAAACAATTTAAAAATACTTATTTTACTGAACCAAATAATGTAGCTCGATTTAAAGAGTATGATAAATAGCCACAATCAGATAATCTATGACCAATAAGGTTTTAAGTTTTTGTTTTCTATGGAAAGTTTTACGCGTGATTTTTGATATATGTATGTATGTAATTTTTTGGGTAGTTCACGTGAAAAATTTTAAATTATTTAAGTTTTTTTGAAGTATTTAAAATTCACAAATCCTTGGAAAACTAAAATCAATCAAAATCATTTAATTTTTTGAAATATAATGTGAAATTTAAAAACTAACATACATATTTTTTTTTTTAATTTAAGAGAGCACGCAATTTATAAAATCCAAGAAAATTTATAAATTGACTAGAAATTTACATAAATTTTTTTGAAAACACCCTAAATACATTTTTCATATATTCATGTATATACATACTTTTTTCATTTCATAATTTTCGTGGTTTTACCTATTTTAAAAGCGATGTTTATGAATATTTTTTGCTTAATTTTGAAAAACAATGTATGTATGTAATTTAAAAAAAATACCAATATGAAAGAGAAGGTTTTTCTTTAGTAAAATCAATTTTTTTCATTCCATTTGTGTCATTGGTTCCAAAGGTTTTCTCATTTTTTTTTTCAAAAAAATATTTGAAATCACTGTATCTTTAAATCAAATGATTCTTCTTCTCAGTAAATGATTCGTGTAGTTTTCTTCCATAGTTTTTAATATCAAGCATTGCTGAAGTTTTTCTTCAAATCTTCTTCCATCTATCGAAAAAGTTTAAAACATAAATGCACTACAATTTCCCGTATATTCATTATATCATTTTTGAATACTAAAAGAAAATCGATTGGGATCCCATCTACTGTATCATATAAAGGGGTCTTTTCAGAGAACTTAAGTGATATTTGTAATAATTTTGCCTTATTTTTCCAATCAAATTTCTCTGACTTGGGAATAAATTATGATCAACATTTTAATAATTCTAATTCTTATATAAATGCTGGTAGTCTTTGTTTATCTACAGATGATGTATTGTCAGCTTTATCATCTCTGGACAACAGTTTCTCCGCTGCACCAGATAATATTCCACCTCTTCTTTTAAAATTTTGCAAATACAATTTAGCAGTCCCACTGTGTTATATTTTCAATATGTCTTTGCGACAAGGTAAATTTTTAGATACCTGGAAACATTCTCTTATTACTCCTCTCCACAAATCTGGATCTAAGGGATCTGTGGAAAATTATAGACCTATTGCTAAACTTCAGTTAATCCCTAAGGTATTTGAAGCAATTGTTGAAAATAAGCTTTATAGTTTAGTTCGAAATCATATATCCCCGCATCAGCATGGCTTTATCAATGTTTACGAATTATTGTCTTGGTTGTTTACAAAATCGTTTGCAAGTCGGCGTTATTTACACCGATTTTTCAAAGGCATTCGATCGCGTGCAACACAATATTCTTTGGAAAAAACTTGAGCAACTTGGGTTTCACTCTGCTCTCCTTGATTGGATTAAAAGTTATTTGGTTGGACGTAGTCAATATGTTAAAACTGGTGATGTATTATCAAATGAAATAATAAACTTTTCTGGTGTACCACAAGGCAGCCACCTTGGACCACTCCTTTTTATTCTTTTTATTAATGACTTACCAAATTATATTTCTTATTCAAAATGTCTCTTATACGCCGATGATCTCAAGATTTTTAGCTGTGTAAGATCTCCATTAGATGCCAGTAAAATTCAAATTGACATTGACTGCATTGTTAACTGGTGTACTATTAATGGATTATATTTCAATATTAAAAAATGCAGTATTGTTACATTTTAAAAAATACTAGATCCATTTTGTTTCGATTACAAAATTGATAATCATTCATTACAAAGATTAACGAGTCAAAAAGATCTTGGAGTTATCTTTGACTTTAAAATGAGTTTTTCGCTTCAAATTGACCATGTTATTTCTAGAGCTAACTCGATGTTGGGTTTTATTTCAAGAAATTCAAAGTCTTTTGAAGATCCATATACTCTAAAAACCCTATATTTATCCCTTGTCAGACCTTTGCTGGAGTATTGTTGCATTATATGGAATCCCTTTACTCAATCAAGTATCCATAGGATTGAAAAGGTTCAGAAAAGATTTACTAAATTTGCTTTACGAAAGGTTTTCAGAAACTCAGATATTCCATCTTATGAGACCAGGTGTATTTTAATTGATTTAAAACCTTTAGTATTGAGAAGAAAGCTATATTCGGTACTCTTTGCTTTCGATGTTCTGAATTCTAACATAGATTGTTCTATTTTATTATCAATGTTTAATATTTATGTACCTTCTCGTAGTTTGCGACCTAGAGATGGTAATTTTTTGTATGTTCCTTTTCATAGTACGAATTATGCTAAACACAATCCAATTACTGATTCTTGTATTGCTTTTAATGAATTTGATTTTTTAATTGATTTTAATAAAAGCAAAAGATATTAAGAGAGATTTATTAAAATTGTTATAAACTTTATTTTTTTATATTAATTTATTGAACTTATGTATTATTATAAATCTTATTATTATTTGATTTAATGTAGTCTCCATAAAGTCATGTAACTTTAAAGACGAAATAAATAAATAAATAAATAAATAAGTTTTGTATTATACTAAATAGAGTTTAAAAAAGAAAACTCTTCCAACTACTCTTTCACAATGCACATTTATAAAGTGAATTCAGTTGATCTGCCAAAAATTTACTGAATTCAATTACAGAGACCGTATTAAAGTTGAAAAATAAAAAAAATATATCGTCAAAAATCTTCTTCAAATTTGATTATATACATTAGTGAAATAAATATTTGAAGTAAGCGTTATATTAGCGTTTACTCCAATAACGATTTTTTTTATTGAAACACATTTTTTTGACTCTTTAGTCGTGATGTTAATATTCCGTTAAAGCTTTATATCATTATTTACAAAATTAAGTTTCTTATCGGAGCAAAAACTCCTTTTAAATTGAAGTATATACTCCCTGTCTCCTTCATTATGTGCTACATAAACTACTATACGAATTCACTACAACACCTTTTACTCCAATAACAATTTTACTTTCTTTAAGAAAGACTGACACACTAAAAAAAATAAAAGCTCCGTAAAGTTTAAACTGGAAGCAAAATTGTGTCAAAATTGTGCCTTTTATGTCAAGAATTTTATACACTTCAAGCTTCACTTCAACTTCAGTCTTGTATCTGATTAACTAATATTATGATTTCTTGTCTACCTTACTGTAGATACTCGTCATTTAATAGATACTTTGAGGACTTTTAAATAAATTTAAATTTTATCTTCTACCCTTACATTCATTTGCTTTTGATTAAATTTCCTGCAACAAAAAAAAAACTTCACATTTAATATCTCATCCAGCATAGTCGGGAAAATTTACATTTATAAGGTCGAATTCGCGTCAAGGATTCGATTTAGATTAGTAGAGAATGCCTTGTATTACAGAGGGGCAGTAATCCGTATATACATAATACAGGATAACTAGTAATATTCGAAAAGGGTGTTGCCGGCCGGCGGCGCTGTCGTCATTGATGCCATGAGTGTCACTTTTCATTGGCGTAATACAGTAGCTTATACTATATGGTTTTGTGAATAATAGAATTTGCATAAATGCCAAAGCGGCGAAATATGCAAGTTAACACCAATGTTATTGGTGTTGGCGTGTGTTTTGTCATTTTACTTTATTTTATTTTATGTGCAACAACCTACGCGTATATGTAGATAGCCGCAAAATAATTTTTTTTTCGTTGAAAGCCTCGACATTCTCCGTCATATGTCATGGCTAATATGCTGTTTAATAGAAAATAGAGAAATACGTACAGATGTACATATAGGTAAGTTGTTGTCGTGTCAGTTTGATAAAAATACACAAAAAAAAAAACGTTATTAGAGTTCCAAATTCATTATGAAATCTTGTAGAGTGTGTACTGTGTATGTACGAGTGGATATGTTTTGAATGTTCAGATTGTTCATTAAAACTTCATTCCTGAATGAGCAGTCACCCACGCGATTCACAATGTAATGCTGATATTATTAGTGGGAAACCGGGGATTAATGAGCGAACGTTTAAGGTTTAAATTGTTCCCGACGGTTAATAATTGCACTTTTAAGACCATATCTACTACATAGTATCTATAATAATTGGTATTCAGGAAATCATTATTATACTGAGGAACGCTTTAATTTGATTTGTTTTTGAAGTGTAGGCAGATTTCTATTTAATATCCTTATCTATATACCAAAAGAGGTTTAATTTGAAGAGTAAGCAATATACATTACCATAGGAATTTAATCATAACTTTTACCTCTAGGGAGAGGGCCAAAAATAGAATCGTCAGTGGTGTAACTTTTTCACTCCTATTTTTTTTATATATACATATTTTTAATTCGAAATCATCATTAAAAGTGACTTTTTTGTAATTTTATTTCTATTTTTTACTAATTAAAATTAAAGTAAATTTTTAAAGAAATGGTCAAATTGAAAATCCATTTTAAGATTTTACTAATCAAATCATATAAGACAAATACGAATATATTATATTATGTAGAAAAATTGCTGAGGTTCATTTCTGTGCTTTGAAAGCTTTGAAAGTTTAACGCGATTTTCTCGGCTGTTATTTTTCGTAGACTATATATTTTGAAGGACAAAAAATACCATTAAATTTGATTTTGAAAACATTTTTCGACAGCGCTTTTTATTGAAAAACATTTAAATGAAATTCTTGAGGATTATTTCTTATATTTTTTTTATTTAGATTTCATGTAGGTTGAAAAACATTTTATTCAAATCGAGACAAATATTCCAATATTATTTGGATATGAAGAGTAAAAGGAGAATATGCAGCAAAGCTGCATCACAATACTTTTCGACGTAGTTGTTAGGACGAACAGGAGAAAGAAACAGTGTTTCATTTCTTCTACAAATGTTCTGCTTTTTTTTGGATAAAAATTCAGTGCTTCATTTTTAGGCAATCTGAACGAGATTTCTGAACTGAAGATCAAAGATTTGTTCTTTTTTCTCAACGCTACAAAATGGATCAAGCGAAGACACGCTGGGTATTTCTACCAATTCGTCTTTTTAGCTCTCAATTATTTTATAGGTCAAACGAACTATGGTATCAAAATGGCGGACTCAAGCGTTAAGTGAGACTGCTTATGACGGCCATTTCTACCAACCTATCTCTATTTTATTAATGGAATACTCATCAAATTATTAATGTAGCTAATTAGCTGACACGTTCAGCTGAAACTGAGGGAATATAGAAAAGAATGATGTCTAGATTTGGGCTCAGATGGGACACTTGCTTTGCAACTGGAGTTAGTAGCCTTATCGGAAAATAAAGACATTCGTGTTTCAACCGAATACCTTGTAACGGATGGCTCGTATTTGAAAAAAATTAGTAACATTTCTTGAAGAGAACATTATACAGATTTTTATTATTTTAAACGACTTTTCCATTTAAGAACAAAAAGAAAAAATTACCGTTATTATGGCCTTTCAATTTTTACTCACAACACTGATTGGATGATTGATGGAATGATTAGCCGAATGTTCTGGTAGGCGGTTTAGTCTTGACAAACATAAAACCTTGGGACAAAAAACGATGCCTGCCACTTCTACAGTGGGGCAAAGTACTCCTGCCATTGATCAAAGTTGTAAGAAAACGAAAGCACTTTAATTATATATAAGTACCTTTCAATTATATGCGCTTATAATAACACTGTACAAACAAGGGGGAAATAGGGGGCGACATTGTATAACTTGTCAAGAGCAGTTGCGATTTTGATGTGTTTTTGCTGAGTTATTATTTTTATATTAGCACAATACTGGTTGAAACATAAACCTTTTTGTCTTAGGTTTTAATTAATCAGACCTTACAATGATTGAAAACACGAGGAAAGTGGATTTCGCAACCTTGTTTGTTTGTCTGTCGATCTATTAGTCTTTCCGTCTGTACCTTAACTTTGAAAACGGTTTGACGGATTATTATACATTTTTTTTTATGGTAGAGGTTTTATACATACATTCTTTTCAATAGATATCAAACTTTTCAAAAAAAGAAATTAGCAGGTGATTTTTACAAAATTTTTGTTTTTAAGTGTATTTTATTAAATACTATATGAACTTCCATATCTTTTTTTTTCTTAAATAAAATTATGTATCCACAAAAATTATTTTTTTCCTACTTTTTCGTAATTTTTTAATACATCTTAAGACATTTATGTTTTTGTAATTTTTGGGTGTTCGTAAACATTTGAGCTTATTGCGAAGGCTCTCTCAAACCAATACGAAATGTTTGCATATGAATTCTATTAATAAACGATTTGTATTGTTAAAAAGCAATTCTTTTTTGTAAAAAAAAAAAACTATTTATTATCAAACGCTGTCCGAAGTTCTGCCAAACACACTGTTTATTCCATTCCTCCAAGAGAAATCAAAAACTCATTCCATCACCGCAGGCATATCAAAAAAAAAAGTTATCTTCATTAAAACTTAAAGAAACATTTTTAAAAAAATATCTTATGGAAAATATTCAAATAAAAAAGTTCCTTGAGCAGAAACGTGTACACTTTAGAAAAAAAAAATATTCAAAATGAGGTACCAATTACCGTACACCTGTAGGCAAGTACATACTAGATAGCAACCAAAGCCACCCAACAGTTCCATAAGTAAAATGTTCACCCTTCGGCGCTCAGTTTTAATGTAAGCGTTTTTAATTTGATTTTAATATTCTTAACCTTAACAAAACTCCAATTTAAAAACATATAGATACAAAATTTAGAAAAAAATTAAGTATCCAAAATTAGATGAAACGTAACCTTGAAAATGCTACAGAAAAAAAAACTTGTTTGCTTTTTTATTAGAAATTAGCTAACGCATTTATTTTCTATCCTAATTAAATGAATAATTATTTTGTTTAAACCACAAGACTTCTGAAGACGTTCGGTCTATGTCCGTCAATTCATTATCCATTCATCGTACAGACCGCCACACTGCCACCGCCGACATAACAAAAACAGCAAAACCAAACGCCTCGTGTAAATCACAGAATAAAAAGTGTTTTCCGACACATTAATAAAAACAAAAATATTCCCAACCCCCATCCAAAGCCAAACAAGAAAGTGTGCTCTTAATTCAAAAAAAAAAAAACAAAAATCAAACAGAAAACCGTTGGTTGAATCCATAATAAATCTTCCTATAGTAAGAGGACCATGATTAATACGAATCAATTAATAGAATAATTATTTTTGAGTGACAAACAATTAAAAACGTTACCTGCAATCTTTCTTTCACGCATCTTCCGCCAGAGCGCCTCGGCCTTGCGTTTTGGCCAATTTTCAAATTTCTGTGAAAAACTCCGGAAGAATTTGTATTCACGAATTGTGATTGACATTCGCCGTTGCATTGCGAAGTCAGATGTTTCACCCTCACCACCGCGACGAGACAGGACGACACACTAACAGTGAGACTGTTGTTGTTGTTGTTGTCGATAACAAGGACGAGGACAACAATGACGACGACGATATACGAGAACAACAATGACAACGAAAGACTGCGAAACAAAGCAATTGACAGTTGTTGTTGGCAATGTGTTCTACATGACCATAATATTCATTCATAGGCATGTGGCATCTTCACTTAATATAGCACTGTTTTCCAAGGATGACACTTTCAAGGGGTTAACAAACAGAAACAGCAATTTGAGCGGAAATGGATTTTTGAAAGCTTTTTAAACTCGTCACGATCTTTTTTCGAAACAAAACAAACAGCAATAAAAAACGAGAATAAAATTGATATCCAAATCCAACGGTTTTCAAAATCTCTGTGCGTCTTTTGCAACAAAAAAAAAAACAACAACAAAAAACACCGTTTACACGAGTTGTTTCTCGACGTCTGCAATCAACGGAGCCTGTAACAGCACTAATGAAACACCACCAAATGAATATTGAAAAATCCAATAAACGATAATATTCTCTAGAGATACACACAGCCGAATGGTTTGTCTACAGAGCTATACAGTACAGCATCCAGCAAGGACTTTTTTTTTACCGTTGTGTAGCAAAAGCACACAAATTTCAACCTGCTGCTTTATACAGTGGGTGGGATAATTGTTCGAACAGGGAAGTCAAATGTCCTTGCTGAGATTCTGATAGGGATATTGAATAAATTGAGAAGGTCTTTTTTATGTTTGTTGTTATCTGTTCTGTATAGACAAGGCTAACAAGGGACTCATTTAGGGATGAAGTCGCTTTTTTGAGATACTAATAGAGAGTAAATTATATTAAATTAGTTATGATATGTTTGGTATCCTTTTTATATTGTATGAGAGAGTGTCTACAATAATTTGAGGGACAAAATATAAAAAAGAGAAACATTTATTTTTATGGTTGGTTAAAGTTTGACCGACAAAACAAAAATTTAATATTTTATGAAATGAATTATTCAGATGGTGCTTAAGGAAGAATACCTATGCCTAAATTTTTAAAATTACAGAAAGGTTCTTTGGAATTTCAATTCTTTGGAAATTTGATTTGTTCGTTTTTTTTTTAATATATGTTTTTCCGAAATTGATCTAATAGGGGAAGCTGGGAAGAAAGATTTTCCTTTTTTAAATAATTCAACAATTTATGGAAATATAGACTTTTAGGATTTTAAGTGGGCAATAGATGTTTTAATATAATGGGATAAAATTCTGGACAAATTAAAAAATTTAATTGAGCGAAAAATTAGTTTTTAACTTAAAAGCTTAGCTTAGCTTAGGATTCTAAAATACCTAAAATTGATCAAAAATTCGTTTAGTGTCAAAATTCCGTAAATCTAAAATTCTATCAAAAATCAGAAATTTGAATTTCAACATTTCATATTTCAAAATTTTGAATTTAAAAATTCTGTTAAATGATAAAATTGTTTTACTAATAAAAAAATGCGCACTTATTTTCATTATCATTAACAAAATTTTGTAATAGAATTAGAAAACCTAACTTTCTAGAAAATCTATTTTCATGAAAAAAAAGATCAGATCCAAAGTACTCGCTTGGATTTTTGTTATTATATAATAGCCCATCAAATGTAGCTCAAAAGCGCTAGAGTTCAAATGAGGGAACACATTCGGAAAAGTTAAAAAAAAATGAACAGAATATTTGAGAAGGTTAAACAACATTCTTCTTCTTCATTGCATTAGTTAGCCATTTCGCTTTTGTTTACTTTTGGTTTTTTGTTGTCCATTGAAAGTTTTTCTATGTATTTTGTGAATTCAATAAAAGCTGTTCAACGTTGAATAAAAACCTAAGCAAAATTACGTCAGAATTTTAATCAATAGTAGTTTTAATTTAGTAAATTTCAAAAAGCAAAGTTTTGGATGTACGGTATTTTGAAATATAGAATTTTGAAATTCAAAATTCTTGGCTAACAGTGAAAAGAAGTAGTGGAAAGAAGAAATATCTGAATTGTTTAGAAGATCTTTATCATTAAAATTGACAGGAGGCAATTCTGAAAATTGGTCCCAATTGATTGGAAAAATGTTGGATAATAAAAAATTGACAGGCTGGTTACAAAATTGTCAATGAAATACATAAATTTGTTATGACAATTTTGGTGTTGCCATATTTTAATAAATATGTCAGGAAAATTATTTTCATGTCAGATTCTTAAGACGAACAGCACCATTCTATATAGACAAGAGTTAGCCTTGGGAAGAGGTCGTTTTTTTCGAAATACTCCTTTAGATCAATAATTCGGGTTGAACGGTGTTTTCATAGTATGTGTTAAAAATTTAATAAAATGCTTCTTCTAAAAATATCAATCACAAGATGCTAATTTTTATTCTTAGTTATAAATGATTGGACAAATAGTTGAACCATACAATAAAACCAAAAACAAAAGCTGAGTCCTTTATTTTCGATTAAAATTTTTTACAAAACCAATAACATTTGTATGCAATTTGATTAGCTTAGTTTCAAAATATATTATATATTTATGCAAATTTAGTTATTTTTTTATCGGGTCAGGATCTCTGAGAATTAGAAATTTGGTAATTATTATTTTTTAGTGGCACTAACATTTGGGAACAATATAACTTTAATAATCTTGAAGTCTTATTTTAAAATTTATTTA
The DNA here is from genome assembly GCA_958431115.1 of Syrphus vitripennis. Classification (NCBI taxonomy): domain Eukaryota; kingdom Metazoa; phylum Arthropoda; class Insecta; order Diptera; family Syrphidae; genus Syrphus; species Syrphus vitripennis. The sequence goes on from OY288108.1 coordinate 34,718,088, forward strand.
TCTTTAGAAGTTGAGGAAAAAATCGTAGAATTCTAGTTTCTGGCTCTGCATTCAATTTTTGTTTTGAAAAAGTTATAAAACTTAAAAAAATAGCTGAAGTGGTATCGTCATCGTTATTACAATATTTGAACCAAATCAATAATTATTAAATAAATATACCTAATAACACGAATAACATAGAAAAATTAGAATTTCACTTCGGAAAATTCTGAAGATCTTTGATGAAGAGTTTTCACTTTACGTGTGAATAAATATTTAAAATATTAAATTAATTTGTTTTTCAATTCCTAATTTTTTAGGCAAGTTCAGTTTTTCTCAAATATCTCAAAGAAATATAAGTTTTTATTTTTTAATGTCAAATTAAAAATTGAGGTAGAGGAAAAATCTTCGGCACAAAAAAGACAAATAATATTTTGCAATTATGTGTGCTTTGGAAAATATTTAGTTTTTGATGTTATTAACTATAATAGCTTTTCTATAATCTATTTTCTATCTTAATATTAAATATGTCTTGTATGGATTAATGCCACTCTCACTGTACTGCCAGTAAAACTCCAGCATTTTGCTATATTTAACCTAATTTTTCACTTAATCCTATATTTTTGCACATAACGACAAGTATTTGTTTCATGATGCTTTTGTTTTTGTACGGGTTTGGGGTACGAAAGTTAAAAAAATCTTCGCAAAATTATTCAAAATATTGAGTTTTCATAAACTCAAAAAAAAATGTACTTTTTCTTCAGAAATCTAAAGGCAATATTATACAATATTATTAAAATTATGTAGGATTTTGATCACGACTTGACACACTGTGTATGGAAAATTTGAAAACAAAAATGTCGGTTCTATGACAGGTACCTATGTATAAGTTACCGTTAGTAACTTTTTTTTTAAATAATTTTAATTGCTTACAAGAACCCACAGAAAAATATTTATTAATATTTAGATACATGGTACTGGAGATAGGCCGAAATAGAAAGACAGAATTGCGAGACTGAGTTTTTCATCATAATTTAAGATCGGATTGAAATCTTGAGTTTGATCATAAAATTTGCCGTATGGTAATTATGGTCGCTCGTAAAAGGTATATGTCATAGAAATTATTTTTAGAAAAATATCCACTACAGTAAATTAGTAGATGAACAATATTTAAAAAAATTCAGCTTTTAACAATTTTTTTTTTAATAATATCAAGAACATTATTATGAGCAATTTCGACCAACCCATCGGAAAGCCTGTTATCTTTAAGTGAAGCATTAATTGATGCTACAACAAGCTATATCTTTTCACCTTTCTACTCTTAAAATCATTCACTTTCCACCCGACCCCACAATGACATCGAAATAAAACCCCACTTGTGTCTAAAGTTATGATGGAGCACAATCGCATTAGAGATGGTGACGATGCTCAGAAAAAGTTCTGACTGACTCTGGAGTGGAACCTAAAAATAAAATACTAATTTTTCTTTTCAATACATTTCAATCTTTAAATCTGCGATTACTTTATTGAAGTGATGTTTTTTTTTTAAATTTTATTTTGTTGTTCAAAGACACGCGTTTTTTACACTTCAGTTAATTCAAATGTCTTTATTTTGTTCAAATGATTTGAACCGTTATTTACTTGTTTTTTTTTTTGTTTGTTTGTAAACGGTAGATCTTACTGACGTCAAAAGGGGAGATGAAGAGTGTGAAACTAGATTAACAACAGGTCAGTTGATAGGAAATTGGAAAATAAATTACAAACGCATTCAACGTTAACACACCCTTTTTTCTGTTATCTATTTACTTGTATATATATTTTTGTATGTATATTTCGTCAAATCGTTTTTTTTTTGCTCCCCTTTTGATGGATGAACAGAACATGGTGTTGCAATATTGAAAGAATGTTACAGAATGACGTAAGACAAAAAACACAGTGTACCCCGATTATTGGCTCAATGAAATAATAGTATGTTCTACAATGATAATGAAATACTTAAAATTAATTTTTACCATTTTCATTTTAGACCAAATACTTAGAGTCCTTGCTTGGAAAAAAATAGTTTTACGACAAAAATAGTTCCTAAAGATTTTCGAGTATCAATTAAATTTGGAGTTTTCAAAAATGTTTTGATATCTTAAACTCGAAATTTTAAAATTAGACACCATTACATATATCTGGGAATCCATTTTTAATTAGTTTTGTCGTTTGACTAGTTTTGAAATGGGTCAATAAAAAGGGCTGTTAGTTAACCAACTTGTTTCATTTTCGAATTTTATTTTAAAGAAGTATCCTATTCAACAGGTCTTACTGTATGGTCAAGGAAGGGTTGTAATTCCAGCCTGTTAAACATGTGAATGGTGATGTAGGTCTCTTTTAGATTGATAATAACCATTTTTCTATTCGTTAAGTTTGCCACTTTTACCAAAGTAGTTTATTTTTAGATTTTCATAAAACAAAAATAAATAAAGAATTAATTGAATATAAAAAAAAAACATAACTAATTTGATGTACGGGATGTCTTCATTTTGACATGGTGTTCGGAATAGCGAGGGAATGGCTTTCATCAAATGTAGTGTATTTGAATGTAGGAGTGCTGTGAAAAACTCAAGGACCGGAAGTAGGATCCTATACATTCACTTTCTGTCATTGCGTAGTCTATTTTTAAAGTGAATAGTTTTTTTTTTAAATATATTTTGCAATATTTTTTTTTCAATGAGTTGTCTTATTTTTAATCAATGAATAATTTCAGAATGGCCTCAAGCAACTCGAGTGTTAATTTTTTTGACGTAGAAAAAAAGATATAAGAAAATAATAAGAAAAAACATGTTCTGAATGGGGGCGTATACGTAATATTTTTTTTTTTTTTTTTTTTAGATGTGTAGAACTTTAAGTTGGCAACAATTGGCGGATATTTTAGCAGCTATTAAGTGATTTGTGTTAAATTTGGTTTGGCATTCTAACTTTATAGTTATAGACTGACGCCTGAACAACGCTTCCATAACAACGATCTCGATCCTGATTTTCATAACAGAATTCGGTTTAGCGATGAAATTTACTTTTGGTTGAATGGCTACGTCCAGAAACAAAACTGCCGTATTTGTAATGAAGATAATCCTCAAGTGTAGGTTGAGACACCGTTACATCTAGAAAAACTAACTGCTGGTTGGAATCTCGATGCTGGCCAGAAAGTAAACATCCCTGTATACGTATACAATACAACCTCTATAGAGCCATGTAAACCGACTTTTTCGTTCCTCAACTGAACAACCATGACCTGCAGAAGCTTTGGTTTCAACAAGACTTTGCAACACGTCACATAGTTCGTGCCACAATTGATTTATTGAAGTAAACTTTTGGTAACTGCACGTTTCGGATCCGTGCATTGGCCTTAAGATCGTGCGATCTAACGCCGCAAGACTTATTTCTGTGGAGATATTTGTTTTAATTCTTAAAAAAATCCGGAATACAAATTCAATAAAAATATTAGAAAACCAACATTTTTGGACAAAAAAATTCCCATTGAAAAATAAAGCAAATTTTAAACCCCGAAGCTTTTGTCAAAGATATTTAAAAAAAAAATGGTTGAAAAACAAATTTTGTCAGAAAAAAATTTTCCAAACAGTTGATGTATTCCGAACGTGACGGAAGATTGTTAAAAGTCCAACAAATCTCTTTAAAAGAGTATTTTATTCTGACATCGTATTGAGCTTGGATCATGGTTACTGAGACACCCTGTACCCCTGCATGTAGTTAAAAACTTAATTTAGAAAAAAAATCATAGACCCCTTTTTGATATATCCATTTTTTTTTTATTTGAAGGTTAGAATTTTATAACAACAATCAGCTTGTGATCCCACACAAGGGCTAGAGTTTGTTTCACGAGTGCTAGCTCCATCATGATACGTCTTATATGTGGTGCTTATAGTTTCTATTCTATTCATAATAATTAAAACATTTTTTTCCGACACGAGAACTCGAACCGAGACAAAGCGGCGTATGAGACCAGCGGAATTTGCTACGTCGAATTTACAACAACTGACTTGTGCTAGCTAGTAAAAATGCAAGTGTGTCAGCGCCCTCGGTTCGAATCCTGGTAACGAATAAAGATTTCCAGTTAATTTGAATAGAATAGGGACTAAGCACTACCTACTTATAATGAAACATGGAACCTTTACACGTAAAGGTTGTAAAGCTCAAGTCTTCCATATATAACGGTGTCGTTATTATACATAAATTAAATTTAAATATTTTTTAAGGAATTGAAAACTTGTAATTCTTTAAAACTGGAAATGCGATATTTCAAAAAAAATGTTCAAAATAAGTTAATTTTAGTCAGAAAATACTAGGATTTTTAATTATTTGCTATTACAAAATACCAATTTTACAAAAACTAGATATTGAACATTTTTAAGCAAAAAACATTATTTTGGACGTGGACAATTTTATTAACTAATCTATTAAACAATATCTCTAAGAGAAGAAAAGTACCTTCTAACATGCTCACACAAATCTTTAAGCTTGAAGTTCAGACCTTCATATTAATGCTAACGTGTCGGATTTAAAGTGAATTTGACTTGTTAACTAAACTTGATAAAAGGATTATTCATTCCATTGAATCCGGAGATATCACGTTTATAGCCTAACCAAAATAATATGTTACTTTTCCTAAAGTTCTTTTAAAATGATCTAACTAAATAGGCAAAATACAAAAATCATAATGATAAATGACGATGCCAAAAAGGTACTACAACAAACATTTAAATACAATGACAGTGAGTAGGTCTAGGTACCTCTTGAACTTTGGACCTTTTATAAGCCCTTAACAAAACAAATTGAACTTACCTGCTAAATATCTATCACTCTGCGATCGGGAGTATCTCAGCGTCTGAAATGCAACAAAAAGAAACAAATAAAACATCAACTCAGCACCGTCGTCATCACATTACAAAGAATCAGCAGCAAAAAAATGTTAACAATACCTGCTTTTGTCCGCCGAAATCGTCACGTTTTCGCTCCTTCTTCAGAAGCAATGGTGCAGAATTCGACTTTGTCGTCAACTCCTGCATGCCAAGGCTCTCGTGACCACTGTGCAACGAAGCACTGCTGGGCGATGGTAGCTCATGGAAATTCGTCGGTATAATACTCTGAAATGGTTCCTGCCGCAAGGCCAGACATAGCCTTCCCTTATTATCCCGGTAGTCTTTGGCCTTCAGCTCATGTCTGAGTGGCATAGGCATGGGCAGAGGTGATGCCACCTCCAACGAATGGCTACGGCTTTTGGGTGCACGCGGCGGCAAATATGGCAGCAAATGAATGGCTGAATCTTTGCTGCCCCCATGACTGTCGTTTATTTGCAAATTTGATTTTCTTCGTAGGACCACCCCTTTGCCACTGCCACTGTCATATCCGTCGAAAGTGCCTGTCTCGAACTCTTCATTGTCATGGTCGTGCTCGTCGTCGTGTTGGTGGTGGTGGATGCCAATGTCATCCGCATCATCGTCGTGCGTCTCGTCGTACAGACTGAGCACTTCCAATAAATCAGGATCATCTGATGAGGCCACCGAGCTGCCCTTTTGGAATTTGATCTTTCTCAAGGCATCCAGGCTGCTTGTCATCGAATCGTTGTCTGTTGTGTTCTTCCAGAATCCAGAATCTTTTGGTGGCGTCGCTGTGCCAATGCCGCTTTCGTTGTTGTCATTGTCCAGCCCAGAGGAGTCTAGAGAGAGGCCAGACTTGCCAGAGCTCAGAACTCCCGATGCCTCCTCACATGCCGACGACGAAGTGGAGCTGTGGAAGAAGAAGAAGCAGAAGAAGAATTATTTATTTTATTTAGTAATTCACCTCATGTTGATGATGATGGCGATCATAAAAGGACATAAATATTCATAACCACCATCATCATTGCATCTTGCGCAATTTAGCTTACTTGTTGTCTTCATCGGCGGCGCCAACACTCCTCAGAATCGATTCTTCCGATGTCCAGATTGTCGATGTAGATCCTTTTTTGGTAGAGTCGTTGATGTTATTGCTGTTGTTGTTGTTGTGATGTTGCAATTGGTAACTGCCACCATTGCTGTTGGGCGCTAATGTGACTCGCTCCCGTTTTGGTTGCACGGCACCAGCAGCAGCTGCAGCTATGTTGGCAGGTGCCGCCGCTTGGCTTTGGTTCGAAATTGGCGTTGTAGATCGCATTGTTTCCAACATAATGTCACTCTCAAATTTTTTACGGCGTCTTTCTTCAGCAGCGATGGCGTCAGTTTCTTCAATTTTCAACACTGTCCTACTCCCAGGGGTATTCTTTGGCAGGAGGCGACAGTTGTTGTTGTTGTTGTTGTTATTGATACTGACTGGACTATGATTACTACTGTCATTAGCATTGGGTGCGGACAATGTTCTCAAGTAAATACCGCTGGGATTTAAAAGCTTGGCGGCACTCACAGATGCATCAAGTGGACGACAATCAAGGTTAAATGATTGTAATGGAATGGTTACCTGAAAGGAGAAATAATAAAAAATAATCAAGATACGTAGGTACATCAGAACAAAAAAAAATACTAAACTATACAAAAATCAAGAATTGTAATCGAGTACGTGTTTTGTACATTTAGTGGAATTTTGTTTCATGTTAAAGCTACAAGAGACACACTAGCTTCATTGAATCTCAGAGGGTTTGATTATAATTTTTCAAAATATTTATCTACATAAATAAAATGTAGGAATTCAAATATTATGCAATATTTTTTCACAACAAGATTGTACAAAATTATGAATGCATTTAACAGTGTAAATAGCAAGGAACTTATAGTTAACTTCTGGAAATTCTCCAAAATTTTATAAGAAAATGAAGTAGCCCAAGGGTAAAAGCTATCACCTCTACTTTTTCAAATAAACATTAACGGTGTTTAACACTTTAATGCTTCCAAACGGGAAGGTCTTCTTAGTGAACATTTTATATGAAAACTACAACTTGTCTAGGGTCCGATTCTGTAGGCTATTTAGATGCGAGGCATCAGCAGAAATATGATCAAACGCAATATTTAAAGCAAGTTTCACGTACTAATCTCTATATGGAATATAAGGGAGGAACCGAATAATTAGCAGGGCTCTATCACCTCCCATGAAACTGATCGACCAGGACTCTTACTTACTCAATTACAGCGAGATGAAGGAAATATTCTGAAGCAGCTCAACTTCAGCTGGCGGCTGCAGACTATCAAGCATTGATTAGGTTTGTCCTGATAGACTTTAAAGACTCCCCTTGAGCAGTCCACGTCCAAAATGTGTTATTGGTGTAGTTCCACTTAAGGAAGAACGACCAATTAACTCTTTCTGACAATGTTTACAAGTTTTTTTTTCATTTTTGTCCATGTTGCGTTGAGAAATCTTGTTCCAAGTTAACTTCTACAACAATTTTGAAAAACACATTTTTTAACATTGTGAATCGTATTTAAGCGTTCAATTTTCGTTATCAACTAGTTTAGTAGGTTTTTAGAATAAGTCAGACTTTAGTTTAACAAAGTCAAGCTCGAGACGCTTTTAAAGATAATTTTTGAAATTATTTAAAAGCTCTTCTTGATTACCAAGATACTAAGCAATTAGAGTGCAGTTTACTTGATAAAGTGCTGAAGAATTTCTTAAGTCTTCTTCAGCAAAAAAGTTCACAGTAAACAGTTAAGAGATGACCCTGCTTGCTTAACGATTAAGCTGGCTATAGAGAAACAATATTTGAAGTCTGTCTTTGTGTCGTATATATTGCTGTTACTTGCTGAAATACTCAAGTTCTAAAATTTACCGATAAGAATACAAGTTTAAAGGCAACATTGAAAAGCAAAAAGTGGATTGAGAAATTAAGTTTTGAATATCGCATTAAATCCCATAGGTGGCGCACAATCGCGGGAATATAGAAAAAAATGCTGCCTTGACTGGGGATCGAACCGCCATATCCAAGTTAGCAAGGCAAGCTCTACTTATACTGTGTCGTTCAAGAGTTTCCAGTGATCATACAAACAACCGTTAAAACTGCACTGTTATTTTTAAACCTTCGTATTAAACCTTGTACTTTTCTGATCGCCCCACACTTCAGTCTATTTTGTGTTTTATTTTAATAAGAGGGTGACTTTAAAAAAGAATGTCCACTGTCTCTCCTGAAATTTCCATAACATCACGCACAAAATATTAGTGATGTGTGAAAGTTCGTCAAAAGTGAATTGTTACTTTCTCTTGTATATGGAGGACTTTTTAAATTGCATATGTTTATTTTACTTTTAACAAAGGGTATGTCCAAGAAGTAAACTTGCCTGGTAAACAAAAAATAAAGACAAAAAAATATAAAAAATAAATGCACCTTTCAACTTGTCATCGCTGTAAAAAAATAAAAACAAGTGAAAAACCAGCTTATTTTCCAGCATCACATTAATGTGACTTGTGAATTCATTCAGATCATGTATCAGAAACCATGCAATTCGATAGTGACAATGGCAAGTGCATGTAGTTAAGGTATAGTGTAGGACCTATCTAAAGGTCTCGAAAGAAAAAAAAAATATATGCGATTCGTCGAAATAATAAGACTCCCATATTCCATATATGGACTGTGAATAGCCACATCACTATACAACAAAGGACAAAGAAGTATACACTTCATAGGACATCACTTGCATCAGAGGATGAAACAACATACACGACACACACTGCAAGTCACAGATGCACTCGCGCTCTCCAGCAACTATAACATCTGAATGAATGCAATGCAACAATGGCAATTGGCTTGTTGCCAATAAATCATTTAAATCAATTTCCGTTCCATTTTTTTTGTTCCTATCGATGTTGTCTTTGAGCCCTCTTCACTGCGATGCGATTGTATAAAGGTACTTTTGCTGCGTGCTGCTGCTGCTGCTGCCCCTTTCAATTTCAATCCTCAAGTTAAACATCGAACAGCGAGTGTGTTGCAATTGCAACATCATTCTCGCACAGACCAAACTACCATCATCAGCATCAAGCATCTTCAACCAAATCGCTGACAATTGTTATTCTGTTGACATACCGGAGACTCTTGCAACCCAAAGTGCATCTCTTGCATCACGATGAGCTAGTACTCTGATGCAGTGTAAAGCAAAGCGAAGACAAAAATCCTAAAGATCACAATCACAGATCAAGATGCACGCGGGATGACCGAGCGAACCGATTGAACGGCAAAAAAAAAAAAAACAGATCCTCCTCAATGCAACTTGTTGCTGGTGCATTTCTTTATTTTCTGTTTCTACTGCGTCCGGACAAAGTCCGAAATGGGAATGTGCGGTTTGCCCCAAACCAAAAAAAAAAAACTACAACAACTACCAACAACTAAAGATCTCGGCTAAGATATGTCAATCTGGTTACCTGGACAGAATGGTGCAGCCATTAAGCGACGATGGTGCGTGATTTAAAAGTTTAATTCCCGAAGCCATTGTTCGTCTTTCATTGATGAATTTTCTGACCCGTCCAGAGTGCTATCTTGTCGATAGGTCCTTGAAAAACGTCAAGAGATATCCTCGACTAGGTATATACTTATCTCTTAGTTGATTTGCAGTTCTTCCAAAAATGGTAAAGACCGTCATGTTACTTGATTTCTTCTGTCTCTGCTGGCAATCAGCTATTGTTTTTTTTTTGATGATTTTTTGTCTGATGCTCTCGTAAACTGAATTAATTTGTGAGTTCGGGGACGACATGCGTTCCTGGTGCTTTGAAACATCATCGAAATCGCTTTATATTCCAAGTCCATACACTTTGTTTTTTTTTTCTGTATTTTTGTCTCCGGCGATGTTCTTTTTGTTGCGAAAATTGACCAAAAATGATGATTAATATGATTTGTTCAATTGGCAACCGCATAAACTGTGCGACGCAAAGGAAAACGGCAGTTCGGCAACTTCTGAGTCTACTAACTAACTAACTATATGGATAACAGATGGTCATCTGGAGAAGTGGGTCAGAAGTCCATTAAATTTGTGAACTCTTTTTTGGTATTTACTTAGTTGTTGGGCTGCTGGTTGATGCCCTTTTTTAGTTCAAAAATAATGAACTACAAACGAAGTGAATATTCGAAGACGTGATGAAGTTCACATTTTTTACATGCAGGAACTTTTACTAGAGGTTCTGTATTTTTCGATTTTTTTTTGATTTTTTATGGTTTGAATTTAATTAAACGGAAAATGTCAAGAATGCCGGAAGAATTATTAAGTTTATTAAGAAAAATTAATTCTTTTGGTAGACAACAAAAGATTCTCTGCAAAATTAGCCGTTGTGATGTTGTTGAGAGAATTGAGCTGGAGCATCTCTGAATCTTATAATCCCTATTTCGCTTGACTTGTAAGGGAATTTAAGAAATCAAATTTAGCAGAGAAAAATAGAATTGTTTTACCGCTTGAACATAATGCAAGTCGATGGTAGTGAAGATCCAGAATATAGAAATGTTAAAATGTAGTGTAAACTGCAGGATATTGAAAGGTTATAAGGAAATGGCAGGTTATTAATTTAGACAACGAAATTCTCTCTCGTATACGAAAACGAGATCAGGACAAACTGTGACAAGAAAAGAACAGGAAGCAGATGATGGCAGTGCAGACAGAAAAAAATAGAAGGAGAACAAAATCAGAAAGATAAGTGAGTTCCAAAGGGGACATGACTACGCTCTTGGTCGTTATGAAGATAATAATAGATTGATTTAAAATCTATTTAGATACTTGATTTAGGAAATTCATTATAAGTTGATTTATTTCAGATTGGAGGAGTAACTATTTTAACATAATTTCCAACTTTATGTTTTACTATAATAGTAAAGCTCACTATGTCAAGTCAATCCTATTTTCTATACTGAAAGGGACATGGCTATTGACTGCCATGATAAAGTTGTCACACGATAACGTACGACATGTCAGCCAAAGCCTTAAAAAGGTTAAAAATCAACAACCACAAAAAAGTCTTAAAAATATAATTTTTTTTTCTGAGAAAAAACCATTCAATGTGAAATATGTGTTTTTAAGTTCAAACGCTATTATTTCAGACGGGTGGGCGTTGCGAAAAAGTATAGTGCTTTCATGTTATTTAACAGGTAGGTAGGTTCATACAAATTTCGAGAACATAATTTTAGCATAGAATTTTAATCTTTATAATTAAAATTATCTTGAAAAATAATAAATTACATTTTTAACGTTTTTCAACATTTCAGAAATTCTACTTTAAAATTTGTAACATTTCGTAGAACTTTTTTCAGAACAATAAAAAAAACAGGTCAATTACAAAAATTCAAGTTACTCTCAAATTCAGTATTTAGTTTATCTAATTTTCTCATCAGACGTCTGAATTTACTATTCTCCTTTTAGATGAATTCATTATATTCAGTTTAGTGAGGTTTCATTTTGATTTTATTTGAATTAAAGTCCGTTTTATTTGGGGCAAATGAGGTGATTTCGTTGATAATTTTTTAATACGAAATAATTATAATTAATTAATAATTTTTCGAAATAATCTTGTAAATTAGATGCAAATTTAATTTGGATTCTATTGTGAATCAGCCTCATGAATTTGAATTTTCTCTATAAAACTGAAAGAATAATTAAATAAACTGTTTTACAATGAAAGCGCTTTTTTCCTTATTTGCGAAATTATCGCATTTCGACCCAAGTGAAAACGTATGGTATTAGTTCGGGTCAGTGAGAAAAAACCAGATATTTTTATTTGGATTAATTTTGTCATTTCGAAATTGTTTGCATTTGTATAGACTGTAGTATGCGGTTAGTCAATAAATGTTTCTTTTAGAGAATGTTGTCTTATTTTCAAAATTGTTCTTCTTTTCTTATGCGAACATAAAATTTTCAGATTTTCAGAAACGGATCGCACAGTGACAAACAATATAAAAAAATAAATTTTTGAACGGTTTTTTCACTGAGGTGAGCTCATATTTTTTTTCAGAAGCAGACATTTCAAGCCTCAAAATTCTTATATTTTTTTCTAAATACGACTATCCGTAAATAATTGCAGCCTAAATCAAAAAAGGTTTTGATTCTATTAAAAATCTGTTAGGGAATAAGTAGATTGTACCTTCTAATTATTAGAATTTTTTAAAACACAATTAAAATTTTGGATTCATCCTGTTTTCATATTCTGTAAAGAATCTTTAATTTACCATCAAAATTGCCAACATATTTTTCATTTAAAAAAAAAATTAAGTAATGAAACAAATATCTTTTCCAATTTTTCAATTTAAATTCCTCATTAAAACTTAATTTTATCTCAATAATTCTTAATTCCCTTCATTGTTATAAACGACATAAAAATTAATCTACAACATACAACACCCATTAATTAAATTCTCCTCCAAAATAAAAAAACAAAAATTAGAATACCTAACTTATCATCAAGATGACAAAACTAATAAAAATTGAACTCTATTAGAGAGGAAATATGATGTGTCATTAGATAGAAATTTCATCATAGAAGCCAAAAGTCATCTACATTTACGTCGTGTTGTTTTATATCTTCAATGGCATCATAACATCCGCGATCCGCCTCCCAAGAAAACAACATTCAACAGCTGTTTCTCGAGACTTTTAACTCAATCTCATCATCTTCTTAAAAAAAAAATACAACACACAGATCCCTCACGCAGTAACTGTAGGTATAGGATAAAATATGCTGGGGTGTGTTATTTTCGTTATTCGAATTTAAATACTTTGGATGACACAAATTAATTACCCGGATATCTGATGATGTTTTACCAAGAAATGATGATCGAAGACATATAAAAAATTGGTGTTTGTTTTTATTTACTTATAATGAAAAGATGCCCATTTAAAAATATTACTTTAAATCAAATTTTTATCTGCAGTGAAATAACACCAGGTTTACAACAAACTCAATTCACTGAAAACTGACCCAGCTGTGGAGCGTTACAATAACTGAAAAAAAAATACTCAAAACATTTTTAAATGATTTGTAAGATTCTGAGCTCTTATAGCATAAACTCAAAGACAAATGTATTTATTTAGCTAGGTAGGTCTAAAAAAAAATCATAACTTTGAACCACTTAACCCAAAAAAAAGAAAAATGATCGTCATAAGTATCTATACGTATCGCAACATTTTTCAATATATTTTAATTAATGATATTTGTCTACACGATGCTGAACACCATAACACATAAGTGCTCCTTATAACAAATAACAAGCCTCCAGAAGGTAGGAGGTATATGAACTGATCACAGCTACTGTTGACACTGTAACTTGCCTTAATGTCTCGAATGTCTCAATTTAATTGAAATATAAAACCACGTTTTTCATGCACCGTATAAAATCTACACAAAATGTTTAACTTTGGTTATGCGATTCGCCTTGGAACAACACTTTCAATATACATATATACAATACACATGAGATGCAAATAAACTTAACTCGCACAAAGGTATCTCGATGATTTTTGTTGTTGTATAAATTTAAAAAGATATCAACACACAAAACATGTTGTGCTGTCATTTAGAAATATGTCATTTCGTTCGATATCCTTCTGTCAGAAAATTTATAGCCGAACATGTCATAAACATCACTTTCAAATCACAAACCGCGCACTGACGCCATCGTCAGCCAGCAACGCCGCCACTTGTTTTTTTTTTCTGATTTTTAAACAAACCTCAAATATCACGGCATCGCACTTCCATGATAGTCGTCGGATTGTCGTCGTCATCGAGGAGTTTTTATACAACCATTAGATTTATCCAAGATATAGGTATTTTGGAGCGCCAAAAAAAAGATAAAAATAAGCTACGGTATATACATTTTGATGCAGTGACAGTATTCAATGCAAACAGAGCACGACATTTCTTCCCATCGCATCGATAGCACAGAACCAACTACATACATACATATAATAAAAAAAACATATGTTTCAAAGCCGGATAGCAGCGCAGCGCCATCGCCATAGTACCTACATATAATGCAAGTTCGTTCAAAAACCGATCCGTATTTATGGTAATTTCACAAACAATTTCATAAATCGATCCGCAAAATTGCAAATTTGGTTCAGGTTGCTCCGTCGAATCAATAAAGCAAAATATAATCAAATGCTTAACATCAACATAGCACACTAACTTTTGCTTTGCATTGCACGGCATTGCATTGCTCTCTATGCAACTTGAGTTTGCAGTTAAAATGTTTGGCGAAAGGAAGTTTGTGAAATTAGGGTTACCACGCAATCTTTTCAAAGTCTAATTGAATTGATGAAATTGAATTTTGACAATAATATGATAAAAGTGCGTAAAGTACCGCCATTTTTGATTTTCAACAATAAATAGAGTGCTGCTATAATGTGATCAAATTGGTTTGTCACTATGCCGTTGATATTTAATAAAAAACTTCGGCACTTTGCAAATTTAGAGCATGATTTTTTTTTTGATATTTGTGGTTTTTAAAAAATCGTAGGTACAGTAGGGTTCGGAAATTATACGAAGTATAGCTTCGAAGCCACTGATACAGTAAGAAATTGTTTCTTTGGAACACCGCAAACGAAAAAAAAATATTCGGCTTGGTTCAATCAAAGACATAAGGTTTTGAAACTTTAATTTCAATATTTGGAGTCTGTACACTACTTGTCTCGGAGCAGATTTTAAAAATTCAAATGGCAAGATAGAAGGGCTCCAAGAAACAATATAATGGAAAGTCAACCACGTTACAAATTTTGCGATCTATGTTCGATTGTATATATTTACTAAAAGTTTTACTTTGGCGAATAAGTTTTTTTTTTTGAAAATTAACTCTTCATAAATTAACTCTTAATTAAATTGTTTGAAAAATAAAAATTAAAAAAAAAAAAAACAATTGATGCATAAAGTATACCTTGCACATGACACATTATTGATTTTGACGTTTTCATATCGCCAAGGGCAAATTAACATTGGAAAAATTTATGAGACTGCGAATACTTTTGATAACTCGCAGTCGCGTCGTTCTGCATTTTTTATTTAACATCTTGTGATTTTGTTCTTTTGCCTTCTTTTCTTTGGCGACTTGTTGTTTAGTTTTTTTTCTTAAATATTCAATTGTTTTGCAATTTTGTGCCTGCACTGAGATATTTCAAAATTAAATGAGCTAAAAAATTGCTTACCAATCAATATTGAATGAAAACTAAAATTTTTTGTATTTTGAGCAAATGGTAGCACAAACTAAGCACCCGCTAAATTTTTAAAGATTGAAAAGTTCAAAAAAGCAAACTTTGGACCGTTGCGAAATAATAAAAACATAACTCTGATCCTAGGATCTTATGACTCGTTCAAACAAATTTCCATCACTTGGTTGTTCCCTAACGAAATTTACTTTTCAACCAATTTTTTCTGAAAAGAAAATTTTGTTAATTTTTGATCTGCCAGTTTTTTTTTACAGAATTTTTCCGTGGAAGCTTTTTGACATTATTTTACAAAATTTTATTTTTTGACCAAATTTTTTTTTAATTTTTGTGTGATAGTCAAAAATGACTGTGGTTACTTCAGCGAAACAAAATGGTATGCAATTTCCCTTCGCAAGCCCCAATGCTTGACATATATTTTTTTTTTTCAATAGCACAAAATAACTATTTCCAAATATTAAAATTTAAAAAATGCTTGCGTACGGCGGCTTGCACAAATTTGTGAAACGCTTCTTATTTGAATATCAACACGTACAACAACTTATTTTTTAAAAAATTGTACATATCTAAAAGAGTTGCACAGTTTTCAAAAATATTTAAGGGACATAAATACTTATTTTTATTTCATTAGATATTGGGCATATTTCTTCAAAAATCGATCAAAACCATAATTTTTAATCATGAGACCCTTAACTTTAAATTTACGACACGAAAATATCCCTTAGGTAACTCTGCAAGTGATGTGCCACCATCATGATGTAGCCCTGTTTAAAAAAAATCTATTTGAAGTTTTAATCGACTTAGAGACTTTATACGAGACAAATCAACACTGCATTAAGTGAGAGAAAATTAAATTTTACTGATGTCATAAAATTAAATTCATAATACTTCACCACATTCACAATCACAAGTAGTTAATATTTAACAACTTTTTTTTTTCATTCGCACAAAATTTTCACTTGGGTATACTCGTAAGCACTCAGCAGTTCAATTAAATTTCGTTTAAAAGTTCGCCAAAAGAGACACACATGTTGATGTTGAGTGAGTGGAATAATATCATAATTTACTATTAAATCTCTATCGAACTTTAAAGTCCGATGCAGAGTCAAAGTGTATATTTCGAGAAAGTTGTTTTTTTTTGTGTTGTTGCTGTCGGTAAAATTTTTCATATTATGGTTTTCTATAGTTAAACTTTGTATACCTAAAACAGATTTTCTTTTAATCGTTTTTGATTGGAAAACGATTTTTATGGATCAATTAATTCAATTCATGGGAATTTTATGCATTTATACAAATGTAAAATGAAAAAAAAAATATAAAAATCTTTTCTTTTAAAGATTTTGTAAATTATTCTAATAAATCGGGAACGGCAAAATAAAAGCTAAGCCATAAAGCAGTAAGCTAAATCAGATGCAGAAATTGGTGAGGTGCGGTGTGGCGGGTTTAGAAAAGATTTTTTCATTGATTTTTATCGAAATCGATAAATCATTTCGGTATAGATATGGGACAAAAATTTGTCAATTTTTTTTTTTATTCAGTTTAGATCATAATATGAATTATAATAAAAAAATCTTAAGATTTAAGACTATGGCTACCTAGAACGGGGGAGAGTTTGAATTTGTTTTTTTTTTTCTTTCTTCCTATTCGGAATTTTTTAAAACTTACAAAATAAAATATGTAGATTTTTGAATGATTTTTATTATAAGATATGATTAGGTAGAATGTTTTGAAAAATTTAAATATTTATCGGTGGGATAGAGATTTTGCTGATATTTGTTTAACAAATTAAATTTGGGTAAATTCATGCGTCCTATAGATAAGATTAAATTTAAATAATTTTAAAATTATTTATCATGAATTATTATTAATTAAATACAATCAATCTTAAAAATATTTTGTTGAAAAAAGAGTCAGTTTCCCATAGATACCAAAGTACAATAACGATCTTCTTAAAAATTGCATTCATAATTTATTTTATCAATATATCGATATACATATCAGATAAGATAGCCGAAATTTAAAAGTCATGTATTTTCATATCTTGTTTTATAATTTAAGATATGACGACCAAGTTATTAGCTGAACCATTAAGACATACTTAGTTATTTTAAAAGATACAGATAAAAAGATAAAGTAAGATAAAATCAATCATTAGAATCAATTGAATCTTAAAACTTCGCATAGTTCTTGGTGACTGAAATTTATAGATCTCTTAATGTCAGTTATCTAAACCCGAATTTAGAGTTGCGTAAACGCAAGAGTCCCCCATACATTGCTCTTATAAACCACAGCCATAAAAACAAAGAGTTTTGTAGAAAAAAATATTAATTTAGGAGATAAATAAAAGCTCTTTAATATTAATTTTTAGATTTTTAGAAAAGTTCAAAAAAGCTCATCGAATTCAGCAATTTTATGGTGGCATTTGAATTAAACTAGACATCGGTGTTACTCCGAAAATTATAATCTGGTTTTTGAAGAACGTTTTTTGTTGCCCCAAAACGGTACAATTAATCTCATAAGCAGCGTGAACACCTCAGATCAATATTGAATGATCTCGTGATGACGACATCAAACATAGTGAAAGCGTAGGGTGAATCAAGTGGCTGGAAAACTCTACCATCTTCTGTAATTTAAAAATGCCCCTTAAGCTTAATCTTTCTTTAAACTATAGGAGAAATATCTAAATTTCGCTTTAAAATTACGGCTTGATTGAAAATGATTACATTGTCAAAAGAAGGGTCATGAATAATTTAAATGCGCAAGGAGCGTTGTTCTCTAAACTATGAAAATAGAGATGCGTCATTTTTGCTTAGAACGGCAGAGTTTGTGTTTAACCTTCACTGGGTCATATTTGGGAGTTAATCTTCGTAAAAAAATATAATTAATTTTAACTTTGTAGGCACAGGTGGAATGGTTTCTTGTGCTCCTAATTCATTGTTGCTCATCATCTTTAACATGATTATTCGCCACGTATTTTTTTTTATTTATCGCAAATAATTTTGTTTGATAATGAAAATTAGAAGATTTAGCTCATCGAAAAATGCGAAGTATAGTAGCAACAATCATTCCGTTAAATTTGACAAATTTATACAATCTAGTGACCTACAGAAATCAGTATTTTTCATAATAATTCATTAACAAAATCTTTCCGTTCACGGAACAAACAACCATTGTGAAAGTCTGCTTTTCATAATTATATTCAAAAAAAAATTTCCGCACACTCATTCGGTGTTCATTTGATGAGTGAAAATCCAATTTGATTTCCATTCACCGTCATCGTCTCCGGATTTGATTTTGCTTGTTCTCTCAGGCATAAACTTTTGTTCCAATTACCTAACAACTAAAAACGCTCAATAAAGTATCATGCCATCGAACCATATCGTTCCAGTTTTATGATTTTACAAGATAAAGATCCGTAAAAATTAACATAGAAATTATAATTCGATGCATGAACGATCCTCCTTCACACCTTCTAAGTTCGATAATTATACAATATTCTCAAATACACTTTCACTTAAATTGAGTGCATCGACAAAAAATTCAAATGAAGCTCGGCTGTGAAATGCATTGATGGCGAATTTATTGCAATGCATGTAATAGAATATCTAAGACAATCATTGAACCAATAAAAAAGACCAAGTGGCTAAAGATAGATAGATACTCACATGTTTCTCAGGTCTTGGAATACTGATCTGCATTGAGGGAACAGACGGGCTGGAGGCGGTGACGACAGAAGTCCCACCATTGCTCATGGGCGAATTGGTGATGGTGGCGGTGGAAGCGGCAGACCATTTATCTGATCCCATTAAGTTGTCCAAATCCCGCAGGAATTTGTTAGCCCATATGTTAACGTCATCACTGGGATCATGGCTCTGCTGTAGATACTCAGCCGCCGAACAACTGGGAGCGTTCTGACTGTTCAATCGCTTGAGTGTGGACGCGCGACTGTTAGCGGTGCTGTTGCTTGGAGTTGACTCAGTTTGGTCATTGCCATGATTTAGACTAGGAAACGTGTTTGTTGACATTATGGCTGATGGAGATGGTGTTGCCGGAGCCGATGACGACGACGACGACGTCGACGTCTGCTGGTGCTGGTGATATTCGGAAGGAACAACCGGCACTGTTAAGTAGCGACCGTCGCCGCTGTTAGATGAGCTGGAGAAGCCATTTGTGTCGCAACAACTGCTACTACTGGATTCATTCACTTTCATACTGCTCCTGCTGTTATCGTCCCGGTTGATGTTTTCGATGTCGGTGGTGGTACCATTTAGACGACATGACATTTCATTGGATGGCAATTTGTTGTCAGCCACCATCTGGTTGACGACATCGGCTGCTTCGGCTGACTCGGCGGCCACGGTATCTGTATCCGTACATCTGGTCGATATGTCATTCTGTTGATGTTTGGACTGTTTGTACTGCTCGAAGACTTCGTTGATTTCAGTCTGCAAAAAGAGAAAGAGAACATGGTTAATGAATGATAAAGTTCCTTTCGCACAAAGATAAGTTGCCAACTAATTTATGTTGGTAGGAATGAGCAGAGAACTAGAGACGCATGTATCACTGTTTCCTGTCCAAAGCGATGATAGTGCTGTAATTTGTGCAATAAATCAGTATGCAAAGGAGCGATGGTTTTGTGATGATGCGAGAGAGAGAGCGCGCTCCTTGCTGGGAGATTTTTAGGATTTTCTATTTCTTGAAGGTTTACTTATACCGATTGCCAGAGCTACCAGGTATACAAAACTTAGGTCACGATTTTCGTTTTATGCCCGCGTTGATAGGCGATTATCTCGAGCCTCGGATCTTGAAGAAGCGTGCAACGTCATTGTGGGTTGTGTATAGGCTATAGGGAGGGAGATGATCTTCTTAGCTAAAGGACTAATACTGTTGCGGCAGCGCAGAATTACTTAATTAAAACCATGATGCCCACGGTTTAAGTCGCTGGCATAGCTTCCGCACTGATTAATGAACATCATTAGGTGGTAATAAATTTTACACGATACAATGGTGGGAAGCATTAGTTAGCTATCAGAAATGATGACCAAGAAGTTGAAGAGAAGAAGGGATTCCACTTGTGGCACACTCTTTTGGTTCTTTCGACGAGATGGGTGGTAAGAAATTAGTTTAGGAGTTTAAGTAGAGCTCAAGGATATATAGAAAATTCATTGTTTGTTGTTGATTATAATTAAATTGTGGATGTTTGGAATTTATATTATGGGCTATTAGTGTTGGGAAGTTTGTTAATTTTTTTTTCGTTAGTATTTGAAATCAACATGGATGAATAGACATAAAACATTTTTAATGAAGTTGAAGAAAAAAAAAACTACGGGCATTGTACGTAGATCAATCAGGAAATTTGTAGGCTTAAGTTGCAGAAATTATAGAACTCAGAATATTTAGATATATTCGTGATGTTGTTATTCTCTTAGCTTTATGATACATTATTAGCAGCTTTGATATTTAAATTTTGAAGTTCTGTTCAGTGCCAAGTGAAACAATAACAAAAAATTAAGAAAAAAAAAAAAAAAAACAACATATATGCACACATCACACAAAGATAGCACCGCTATCGCCATTTTTACCAATAATAATGAGCATCTTGTTACGATGTAAAAAAAGAACCCAACAAGGTATTATTCCGAGGGGCACCTTTTTTTTACTTTATTTTTCACGATAGTCTTCTATTATTAGTCCAGTCAAATAAGTCATGATTCTTATCGGAATTCAATATGGAAATGGGATATCAATTTTGTATAGCCATTTCCATATTAAATTTCCGTAGGAGCTATAACTAACTTAAATAACTGGAAATCAGTACATTTGAGTTTTCTATAGCAAAATTTAATTTAAAATTTGTTAAAGACAAATTTATTGGACCTCTCAATTTTTGTTTCTATAATTCATGAGTTCATTTTTTTTTTAATGCAAGATAGCCGCAACACTGCAAGTAGTAAACGGTCGAAGCTTTAGACTTAAAATACTGGATTCCATGCTTATTGCAATGTCGAATTTTCAAATATTTCAAAATTAGTCATGTATCGTATGGGAATTTATTATAAAATAGGGAAGCTAATTTTTTCGTGATATCATTCGAGTATCCTGTAGAGATCGTAAATCCAAGTTTCGTCCATCAACTCATTGCAGAGTTGCCACCATCTTGATTTAAAAAATCAATTCTGATTTCACCATGTGCTAAAAGATAACTCATCCATTTTAGCAAATGGCGAAATCAGAATTGATCATTTAAATCAAAATGGTGGCTTTTAACTTTTTTCTTTTCCATTCGAAAGACTTTTCAAATTTTAGAAAGTTTTATTTGTTACTGTGAATTGAAATAAATGAGAAATTATAGAATTTAGCGCTAAGATTTCGAGTTTTTCGGAAAATATATGAATAAAGATATGAACGCTTAAAACTTGAAAATACTCAATAACTCAAAATTACATCACTTTGGAATTTAAATAACTAATTTAACTAGCAGCAAAATCTGTGGCATTTGATATAAATATTTTTGCATTCTTTCAATAAATATGTATTTTAGTTTTTATTTAAACGTTGTTCAATAAAATTTTGAAATAATCAATTTTTAATTCAATACATACCAAATATATTTATACCAAATACCACAGAAATATATAAATCAAAAATTTTAACTTGATATACAAACAGTCCTACAATGTGTTGGCAGTTCACTTCATGACTAATTGATTAAATTATTGAAAGAATTCTCTCAGGATGTTGAAGTTGATGTCAAATAAGAAATGAATGATAACTTCTGTTTTTTTCAGCTTGAACCAGGCGTTTCTTCATTTCTTTGGTATTTTGTGTTCCTTCAACTCAACAACAAAAACCACAACGTACAGTTCGGAAGAAAGAAAAGAAAACGAAAAAAAAAATTATTTGTTGAAGTTGATTTCTTTTGGGACACAGTTGCATCATCAACCAGTAACTCACTTTTATTTTTCGATTTCACGCATTTCTTAACAATTCAAATATAAACAGAACCCACGGCGGCGGCGGGTGATGGAAATGCTTTATTTAGAATTCTCCAAGGATTTTCTTCATGTTAAGGTCCATGCGATATAATCATCATCGTCATCATCAGCTATAAAAGTCCTTACCGCAACAAGTAGTTCTTTTAGTACGCCAAGTACCTCTTCGCGGCTCAGATACATAATATGATTTTAGCATTTGTTTTGATTTTAGTTCTTTGTGGTGCATTATCGTTTCCTCAATACAATCGTTTCAGTGACAGTGATATAGGAAATTTTATATCGAAAAAGAACACTAAGCTATCTGCTGAGAGCAATGATTTGGATTTGGTTGAGCAGGTGTACGACGCAACTGAAGATCAAAAAATAGCCGGCGATGCATCGAAAAGAAAATTGGAAAACTCCACTTGGAGGAGTGGTGGATTCCTGCCGTCACCACCTTCCCAAAAATCGTGGTCACTACTCTGTGGATCATATTGTGCACCATCAGAATATCAACCAGGCATCAGGTAGGTACTTAAATAAAAAAAACATTAAAATAATTTTATGGCCGGATTGGGTCGTTAGGAAGAAAATAGATAGACTTGAGGTGGCCCTGATGGTGGCGTAGGTGACCATCATATACTGCCCACCAAAACTAGGTCAATGTTTAAAGTGAAAGTATCGTTTGTTTTTATGTGTTTTCAAACTACCTACTGGTCAGATACGAAAAAAGATTAATTACAAAACAATAAATTCTAAACCGACTCGGTGGTAGGTCTTGTCAATAATGTTAAACTAAGAAGTTTCAGATTTTATCTTGGGAAAATAATAGATATAAGCTGGCGACTTATTTTATTAATTGGTTGCTAATGAATTTAAAGTATTGAATTATGAGACAGGTAGCTACAGAAAATAAAATAAAATAAATTTTTAGGTAAGATATTCCAAACGTCGATGAGTTAAAACAAAAGATTTTAAATTTCGATAACGAGCTTTAGATCAATAAGTTATTGTTTATCTGTCAGTGGAAGTTATCTGTTGTACATATGTTGTTTGACACTATTCAAAAAAATTTGTAAAATTATGTAGGTACCTATATAAATTTAGATCAGCAGATTTCAGTTTAACCGTGGCAACTGACAAGGAATAGTTGAAGTAAGTCATGAACTGTATGGTAATTTTCGACTATGAATGCATTGCAGGGTTGCCTCCATAATAATTTAAATATTGAGTTTTGACATTTGCTCCATTTATTGAATTCGATAAATTTCTCTTTTTGTAATCAATAAATTGTGTAAATATTAGAGTTCTTCATATCACAAAGAAATTGGAAAAATCTAGGAATCGAAATATGAATCTTTAAGAGCCAAAAACACGAAAGTAGACCTTTAAAAATAATATATGGCATCGTTTTAAAACTCACATAGTTATGATTTTTATTTATCTAATTAAACTGTTCAGAAAAATAATAAAACAAATTGTAAAATAAAAATTTTCTCGGAAGGTTTTTGGTTTACTGAATTTGAAAATGAACTCAGAAAAGTTCCATTACATCAGGTTTTTGTGAAAATTGAAAACTCTTGAATAAAAACATAAAAACATCGTTTGATACAACTTAACTTCTTACTCTTCCAAGGTGTTTTTTATGCTATCTATACATTTAGTTTTTGAACATTTATTTTGAAAATATGTAATATGAAATTAAATCTCATTTTGGCAGAATTAGATAGAATACAAACTTTTTTAAAAAAAAAACTTTTTTTGCGACAGAGGCAAAATTTCCGAAATAAATTTGGGACCTATGACCATCTTTGTTTTTTATATTTGGCACTGTAAAACCATTGGCGTTTTCCAGGCCACTAACCAGGAGTTGTACAATGAATACTTTTATTTTTAATTCATAATTTATTTATACACAAAAGTTAAATACATTCGTAGTAGTAGTACATAGAGTGTAGTAGATTGATAAATGAAAATCAATTTGACTCATTTTGATAGTTTGAAAGCATTTGTTCATGTTACTCAATAGCAATCGACTTAATTAATTAAATTGTCAACAATCTTTTTCGATATTCAATAAATAATTATCAAACACTTTGTACATAGGTAATTGGAATTGTTCAATTGAGCGTGAAAATTCCAAATCCATAGACATACATAAGACCATAACAAATTTAGATAGTCGGTAGTTTTCAGGTCTCAGAAAAAATATATAATTGGTTTTAAATTACGAATTAATTAAAAATAAAAAAAGAACATCGAACAATATTGGATTCCTTGCTAAATTCACTGAATTAAAAATTAATCAGGTTTCACAGTCACTTACAAATGGTTGAGATATTATCATTTTTTTTTTCGTTAAAACAACCTTTCTTGAATTCCGCATTAATATTTTCCAATTAACGCTTGTCCTTCAGTTGCAATAAATCGTAGCTGACAGCTCAGCAATAAGTTCAGTCTAAAAGTGAAAAACAACCGACATAAATAATTTAGGTTAACATTTTGTGCCTGGCGAAGAGAAATTTTATCCTCGACTTCCTCCCACACACAGAATCCAAACTTTTCCAAAAAAAAAAATCCTCTATAACCTTTATTTTTTTCCTCTTATCCTGAAACCTTAATCGTCCAACTTACCTTCCGTTTGTTAAATTTCTGAAAAAAAGTTCAGAAAAAGCAAATATCAAAAAAAAATCAACTCTCAATCTCATTCATTTTATTGACCCAAATAGCGAGAACATCTTATACATATTGGGATTGGGTTGGGCTTGGGCTGTTCTCCGAGCTCTGTGCACACTTCATTCAATCAACAATTTTTAGACACGAACCATATTATACAAAACGACAAAACGAAAGGAGAGGATGTATGTGATGGGAAGCCTACACCCGATATCGCCATGAAGTGCGCCTTGAAGCCTTTCTTTTCTGTTAATTGTGTCAATTCAATTTCATCCTGCTCCACTGCACTGATTTTCATCTCAGCATGAGTTCTGAGAGCATATTCGTTTCTTAATAACTTTTTTTTTTTTTCTTCCAACTTTTTGCTCCCAATTGTGCAATATATTCCTGGCAAAAGAAACACACAATTTTATTTTCATTTCCCTCAAAAGTGAAAAAAAGTGAAAAAATAAATATAATATAAAACACAATAAAAACGATTTACGATCATCGGATAGCACGTACATACATTCGAAATGTGTGTGACAGGAAGTTAAACACGACCTAACCACCGTGCAAGCGAAATATCAATAAATCAGAGCCCCATAATCACGAGGAACAGGAGACCAACCACACGCCGCCGTTCAGTCTTCGAAGGCCAAAAACTGATCGAATTCAATGATCAAGTGCATCTGTGCATTGCAGACCGCCGAATCGCCGGCTCAATGTGCCCTATAAAAATTGACCCCAACCCATAAATATGGACCCTTAGCTGAAATAAGATACTTGACAGAGTCGCATTAACTTGCTCTTATTCTTAACCACAATTGTCATTTCTTATAACACAGATCAACACTATTTTTGTTTCTGGGTTCTTGATATGATTTTCTTGTTGCTCCTACATCACTTATTAATTATAAAAAAATTTTACCTGAAAAAGTTTGTTTTTATAGCTAGAATTTTGATATTATGGATTAAAGGGAGATAACTGATAAAAATTGATATTAATTAACTAAATAAATCATAACTTTGATTTTACTCGTTCGATCCTCAAGGTTAAGGGCTTAAAATTACCATGAGACTTGAGGCTACATTCTGTGTAGAACCCATGGGGGTGGGGCCACGCCTTCAATATAAAAAAGTTGATTGAAAGAAAATTTCAATTTTATTTTTGTTCTTTTAAATGCAAAAGATGATGAAAAATTTCAAAACATCAAAAAACAATGTACTACAAAATTATTGCCCCAACTCTCTTCTACAAAAATGTCATTGGTTATATACCGGTAAACTCAAAAGGTAAGACGGCGGAAGCACCCGAATTGATTTTTTGCGAAAAAAAAATTAATTTTGATCAAATTTTGAGTTTAAAACTAGTTTTTTCAAAAACTATGCATAGATTTTGCTTGATTTAAAAACTGGGTAATAGAATAGAGTATTATCTTTAAAAAAAAGTATAATACTTAATTGTAGGTATTACCGTTATTTTTTAATATTTTTTTTTCCATTTTTAGTAGTTTTTTTAATGAATTTGCCCCTCCCGCCCAAACGGGGGGAAATAGACCCCCCTTGCCATAGTAAAAAAATACTTGTAGAAGTGTTCTACAAAAAACGTTATCATTTCTTAGCGCTACAGTTATCTTACTCTTGCCGAGAACACTTAAACCTTAGACTTGGTTGAAAACCCATAATATTTATTTATCATTGTAATAGGTGCAGAAACAAACTTAAAAAAAAAAAAAGATGCAGTTATACAGAATTCAATACCAGGATTGAGAAAATCGCCACTTCAACACAGAAACAAAAAAAAATAATTTTTTTGTCGACCTGTGTAATGCAGAAATGAATGTTTTGACTTTTATAATTTATACGAATTTTGAATAGTAAATAATGATTTTTTAAAATCAGTTTTATATGTTTTTTTAAATGTCAGTGGTTTTGTTTTTTATGTTTATTTTATTTATGTATGTCCTTTTTTTTATTTTGCAAATATTGTTTGCTAATCTAGAATGATTATTGATGTTTATTTTTCTATGTTTCTCTATACGTGTTTGTTGTTTAGGGCTTATATTTTTTTATTTTTCAATTTTTAATTAATGTTCATGTTTGTTTATGTTTTAAATTATTTTTTTATTAATCATTTTTTTTCAGTGTTCAGGTTTATATTATTGAGAATGATTTTCTATGTTTGCTCAGCTTTTGTTTTATTTTATACTTTTTCAGATTTTTTTTCTTAACTTATTATAGAGGTTTTCTAGATTTGTCTATGTTATTTTTTGAGTTTGGTTATTCTTTTTCAACTCAGTAAAAAAAATTTTCTGTATTTGCCTTTTTTTTTGGTTTTAATTTGCATTTATTTTTCAGTTCTTCTTTTTTACTTATTTTTAATGGTTTTCTATGATTTTTTTTCTATATATTTGTCTATCATCGTTTTTATAATTTTTTATATGTTTTTTTTTTATTTGCAGCTACAAGTATATGTATTGAATTATTTTCTGTGTGTTTTATGTTTGTATTTTTCTATGTTTTAGATGTTTTTTTTTTTTAAATGCTAACTAAATGTATTTTTTATTTTATATTTATTTCATGTTCGACATACATAATTCTCAAGAGATAAATATTACTTTGTTTCCGAATCCATAACATGCCTTAAGGAATCTACATTTATCGAATGTTAAAATAAAAAAAAAAAACATTCTTGAAAAACAAAACGACTCTTTTGGAGCATGATTTAAATTTTTCCAAAAAAAAATAAATAAATTGAACATCACGAATGCAAAATCCGACGCAAATCAGCCCACATAAAGTCCATTTATTCAATAAGTTCTGTCTGTATACTGACGCATCTTTCGTAAACGCAGAATCTGCTGCCATACCACCCTTCACCACCGTCACGCTGCGCTCGTCACCATCATCGACATGGAAAGTTTAATTGAAATATCGACGATCGATGTTGAGGAAATTTATCGATAATGATCTTTTGGTAACGGAGAAATGCATGTTTAGTACAATTCATAAGGAAATTCTTGTTGTTTTTATTTTCTTAGTCTCGTATTTTTTTTTGTTTTTGTCATGAAAAGTGAAATTTTTGACCACCCTATGGTGTCAGTAATGTTGTTAAATGCAAATCCACGCATTTGTGGATAAAGATTTATTTACATAATTAAATACCAAAATGTCACAGAAAGTATTGATTATATAGAATAAATTTTTTGGGGAAATACCAAATTAATGGAGACATACGTCTGATGCGAAACATGTGAAATACAATTTTATTTGAGTTTCTCTTTGCTTAAACGTTTTACCAATTTCGCGTTAATTAAGAATAAGAATCAATATTAATAAGAATGATATTTTAGTAAGACATTATGTACGGAAGATAAATTTGCATGCATTTAAAAAGACTTTGAATGACCTAAATTGTTACTTAGTTAATTATTAGCTTTTATGACTCATTTACGTGTATTTCATTTATATATTATTTTTCAAATACAATAAAACAAATCACATCAAGTCATCAAAAACTTTAATTTTGTGAAAAAATTAAATATTGGCACAAACTTTTGAACTGAAATTAGAACCCTCGGAATAATAAACTCAAAAGATATTCAATTTGATTGAAAATTTAATCTTCAATAAAATCCTTGCTCTGTGTAGAATTTTTGAAGACTTATTTTTTTAGGAAAATTATTTAAAAAAAAAAACAATCCTTTACATCGAAAGTAAATTTTTTCTGAAAAAGCAAATTTTTAAGTATGGGCAATTTTAAAAAGCCCTTACAACAAAAAGTGAATGAAAATGTTTGTCAACTTTTTTCACAGATATATTTTTTAATGAGTACTAAAATTTAAAAAAGTGAATTTTCAAACAATTATTTTCGAAAAGACTAGAGTCTGACAATTCTGTCATTCTGAATAAACCCTAACTCACAGCCTTAATATATACTGAGCTGCGAATAGGCGAAATTGAAATAACTTATATGTAGCTCCAAAAATAAAGGTATCTATCTAGCTATCATATAACCATTGCAAAATGAATTATTTTTCTCAATAACGACTTCAACAATGAACACATAAAAGAACCTTCCTCATTGATTCCAGTCAGCACAAAGGTGTCATTTAGCAAATTTACTGAATTATTTATGTCTAAATTGGAAACTTCTAATACCTATACTACACTACACCCTGCCTTTACCCTATTTTAAAATCAAATTCAATTAAGAAAAACAATTAATTAATCAAAAGGAAATCACCCACGTCTTTGATCTTAACTTGATTTTATTTTTCCAAAAGATCATGAAACCCAAACCCAATACACAAACTATTCATTTATTTATCGATTTAACAATTCCGCTCAATCGACTTTTGACTGCAATTGCTCGCCCATTGTGGGTCAAACGGTCTAATTACAATTAATTGCACATCCTATAGATTTCAATTACACAACTTTGATCGCGTCGTCATTTAACCGCGCGTCGGTCGGTCGGTCGTTTGGATATAGGCAAGTGACTTGAAAATCTGTATAGAAATAAAGTAGAATACTCGTAACAGCACAGTATTTTCGATAAATGATTAACAGCCACACACAGTTTTGCACAAATCATTCTTAACACACCCACATATTCATCATATATATATACATATCTATACATAGATATTGGAAAGCCCACATTCCTAAAAGTTAACACTCCTTCTCATTTAAACTTGATGGATGGTTCTGATGGACTGGAATCCATAACACGAATCGCCCGCCGATTTCAATTCTCATTCAAAACCTAAAAACCCATATAATAATTTTGGATTTCAGGGATCGCAAAGAAGGTTCCACGAACTAAGAGCAAAATAGATATGCCTGCTCCATCAGCGAGTGAGGGTATATGCTGGGAAACCATGTCGGACCCCGGAGGTGCGCGTGCGCACATCAATTTCTTTCTGATTATAAAAGATGAATTTCACAAGTAAAATTTATGAATATTTTATAAGATTTTGAATGGGGAAAATATCAATGGGGAAAATATCAAATAACAAACGACTTACATATTTTTGGCTGTAGAATTTGCCTCGATCAAGGGCAGTCGTAGACTAGCGTGAATACTATAAGTTCTCTAAAGTTTAGAATTATATAAATTAAAACTGTTCACAAATAAGCCGAACATACCACCAGTTTTGTTAAAATAAATTTTAAAGAAATAAACAAAAGAGCTGAGATACAAACTCCGACTTAAAAAAAAAAATCCCTGGTTGAATTCTCCTTACGATTGATGGGAATTTGCACTCGGAAACTCAATACCTTACCACGAATAGTAGGCCAATCGAATGTAATAGATACCCAATAATCACCCTTAATCATCATTGTTATCCTCTTCGCTTGAATGGATCTGATCATCCGTCTGCAATAGTATCGCATATCATATCAATCAGAGAATAATACAAATTCAGAAAAAAGTATCTATCATCGATAAATTCAATATTTTTATATTTATATTTATCTTTCCTTTTTTTTATTATTATTATTTAGCAGTACCAATGGCAATTCACCAAGAAGACAGAACGATGATGACATTTTACTCCATTTGAGCGACGATAAGGATCTGTACAAGTTCCTAGAATGGACAATGGAACAACTCGGTTCGGTGAACAGTTACAACGCATCTGGCAGCTATTATACCGGCTTGAATATGTGGAAGAAGGGCCGTCGCGAGATGCCTCTGTACGTTGAGGAGCCAAAGTACATTGTTGTGCGCCGTGAACCAGATGATTTGGAACAAAAATTTAGTAAGTGCAAAAGATAAAGATATTGTTTGTATTGTATACGAGCTCAAGAGAGGTACACTCTTGGAGTCGTTATGTAGTTATGACGGTCTCGGTAAGTGCGATGAAGAGAAAGGAGTGGTAATTCTTGAAGATTGTACTTATTATTATTTTATTTTATTTTCATACATCAAATGCGGGTCTTTAGATTGGAATGCATTGTGATGTACCCACTTTACGTACTGTATGTTGTTTTTTTTTACCTGGATCGAATTTCATGATAAAATGAATTTGAGATATTTTATTCGATGCCGATATGAAGGGGCCTTGGTGTGTTCTGTCTTACGCATTCAACTCAACTTTTACGGTTTATATATTTTTCGTCGTATCTCTGAAATTTTTTTATCTTAAAATTTGGATCTTCTTTTTTATACCAACATATTTTCTATGAATTTTTTGTTTCTTCTCAATTTTAATGTTTTATGTTTTATTAGAAAGACAAAAAAAAATGATGGGAGAGCCTGCATAATTTTTTGTTTTGTTTTGTTTTTTATTCTTTATTTTTTGTTTCTAGAAATTTATGAGGACGTTCGGTAATAAAATTTGTTTTTATTGTAATTTTTTTCATTGTTTTGGTAAATTACTTAATTTATTTTTGAATTCATGTGTTAATAGGGTTGGGTTATTTTTTTATGTAGATGCGAGAGGTTAATTCTTCATAAAATTCTTTACACATTTTTTTTGTTTAGGTTTTTTTTTATTGTTGGGAAGGTTTTTTTACAAACGCCATGTTCTAGTTCATGGCTTTCTTTTTTAACAGATCGGATGAAATGAAATGAGTTATTAAATTTGATTTCTATTTTATTTCATTTTTGAAGAATTTTTGGTATGTGAATTTAAAGTCATTCCTTATAAAACCTTGTTAAGTGGTTTTGAAAGTAAGACACAAATTGCACCTGATAAGGATCATAAAATAAGATAATTTAGACATGAAAGATACATTTTGTATAGAATTACCTATAGTTTACTATCATGATTTATTGAGCTTGAACTTTAGTGTAATTTTATGTTATAGGGATTTAAATTTTGGTCAGCAGAAATTTTAACAAAATTTCAAAATTCGTGTTCTTAATTCAAATAATAAAAACTTAATCGGCACGTTTTCAAAGATTTCCTGTGGTTATCTCCGGATTTTTAGTATTCAGTATCTGAATTTTTATTGTTCCTGAATGGCCAGCTGTCAGTTGATGTCGAGTGACATTGAGCTGTTACACTTGCTTATTAAAATTTCTAAACATGCTCAAATGCTATATTTACATCAAAGTTGAACTTTATGGGTTTTGCTATGTTTAGTGGTTGGTTAGTGATTGCATTAAATTTTTAATCGATTCTTTTTTTTTTGCTTTAGCATAATTAAAAGAAAACAAAAATGACATTTTTTGTTAGCTTATACACGAATTTGCATAAATTAAACATTCATAGAAATCTAAATAAAAAGAAATAAAGAAGAATGGGCAGATGTGTATGGGATTGGTCCATGCGCCAAAAAACGATCTTGTACATCATAACAAATACATTTTTTGAAAAAAAAAATCAAAAGTCTTTCGAAATCGAAAAACCGAAAATTCAGTTCCGTTAAAGACAGTTTTTTTTTAAATAAAGCTTTAAACTAAACTATTTTGATTACATACAAAATTCTATTATAAAAATGTTATCAAAATCGTTGGAGCCGTTTTTTCAAGGGTTATTTAGAGCCAACAAAATTTCCCCTGTAGGATTATCTCTCTAAATCCGATGTTTGAAGAAATTCTGTCAAAATGTGGGCTATAGTTCGAGCTACAGACATACGTTCTCTTTCATCTTGATTTCAATATTTTGTATGAATCCAAAACATGCCCTATTATACGTACTATACAGTCGCAAGTAAAATTGTGTAAATTGTAAAGTAAAACCATTCATATTTCATAGTTATATTTTCAATCAATTAAACTTGATAAAATCGCTCTTAGAAAATACAGAATTTCAAATTTAATGACAACATCGTTTTATTAAAAAATGAAAAAAAAAAAACTAATGAAGATCAATTTCTGATTCAATACTCAATAGTAATGATGATGTCAGTTTTAGTCATCTCTTTTCTAGATTATGACTAATTTTCTTATATCCGACTTAAATGATAGATTCTCTCTCTAAATACAAATCACAGCTCAGATGAAATAATAAATGAATCATTTGGAAGTGATTTTTTACACAATTCAAAGTTTATTATTTAAAAAAAAATAACATCTGATCCAAATACAGCCGATGAATTTTATAATATTGGCACAAAATTCACAATGTTTTTACGATCATATTAATTTCAACGTCAACTTGACATTTTATAAATGTCAAAAACGCCCGTTCTCTTGCCAACTATCACTCAGTTAGGCATGTTCGATTTGATTTAAAAAAAAATTGTGTTAGTTTTTTAAGATAAAAAATGATAAACTAAGAAAACTTTAAAAACTTCTTAAGAAATTAGCAAATTGGTATTTAGTATTATGCCTAAGCCTTAACATCAGGTTTGTCCACGAAATGCTTTTCCAATCTCATAGAAAAAGATGTCTTAACGTTTAACATTAGGATGATTAGCTTCAGTTTTTTCTTAGTCTGTATTGTTTGGAATTTTTATTTCATCGAAAATTGTTTTAAACTCTGTTTTTAACTCGTATTATTTCTCCCACAGATGCTGACGACAACGATGACGATTTCCCATTTATACCACCACGTGGTCGAAAATATCATCTTCCCCAGTTAGAAACTATATTTTCTCGCAAAGATTCTTTTATACCACATCGCGGCAAAAAGGACAAACTCAAAGACATTTTTAAGTACGACGAATTATTTTTTCCTCATCGTGGAAAAAAACGCACGTCATCTTCTGTAGTTGTCGAAGGTGGTGGTGCTGCAGTTGGTGGAATAGGTGGTATATTACAAGGCAAGAATAAGATGCGCACATCAGGTGGCTACTATAACTATCGAAGCACAAAGAATGATGATCATCAAACGTTTGGTGATTGGCTTACATCACGCTGTGATGACATTACAGCGGCAGTAGCAGCAGCATCACCTCATCAACAACTTCTGGTCACCAATCAGGCGGCCAGAAATAAAAATGCTTTGGTGTCAGCAGCAGCGGTTCATCTACCACAATTGTGTCAGGCGATCTTGGCTGATGCCAACAACTATGCCACTGCTGCTGCTTTTGCTTCTGATGGACCTCAAGATGCTTGCACTCTCGCCGCCGCATGTCAAAAGGAAAATGACGTTAAAATAAATGGATTCGATCAATCAGTCGGAGCGCAGCACTCCAAAGGGGGTGCGTTCAGCAATAATCAGCAAAGTAATCGGCAGCAGCGGCGGCAGCGACTCCTGTCATCGTCATCATCGGAATCATCAGTTGAGGCGGGCGCATCAACATTTTTGCCGCTCAGTCAGTCAGATCAACTTAACCGATTACAGCAATATCCAATTAGAAACAAACAATGGAAAGACTATTACGTTCAGCAGATGGCAACACTCTCAAGACAATTTCCTCCATTTTGAAAAAAAAAAACACAAACACAAACAACAACAAAAATAGCAAAATGGAATAGACAGAATCGTTTTATTAATCATGAAGGGTAACTAATCTATCTTTTATCTTAAATCTAAGTGCCAGCACACAGAAACCAATCACATTTAGCTATAGCAGCGCACTCTATTGTAAATTAATGTACTATATATGGTGAAGTAAATATAATAAACACCGCGAATAAGAGCGATAGCCTTAAATTGAGTGAGGCATTGAGATTGTTGAGGTTAAATTCGTATCTTTATTTTTTTTTGTTCCGTTAAAGACAATGGCCTATTGTCTTTCTGGAAGTTATAGGTTGAGTATATTATTGGATTTTTTTTTCGTTCAGCTTTTCAGTCGGAGATTCGGAATGTTAATTTAGAAGCTGATGAACGATATGACTGATGTATGATGATGTTGATCGAGCGATCAGATTTCTTAATTCAAGGCTGCAGATGGATATAGATGTGGAGTTGAATGTTTGGAACATAAATTAAACATAAGAAAACGAACTGTTTACAATGTTGTTAAGTACACGATTTGGATTTTTGTTCTTTTGTATATCTATAACAACTGACGTTTTTTTTTTTAATAGAGCATGAGCTCTATCAAAGATAGAGGTTTTTTTTTTTTAATTTAAAAGCACCGTTTGTGATGATGGATATAAGTTGGGCGTTTGGAACTTGAAAGGCTTTAGGAAGTGGTTCGATATAATTAATAGATGTGCAACAACTGATTTGTGAGTTTTGTGTATTTTTGAGTATAAAGCATTTATGTCTTTAATTGTAATGAATGTGCTTAAAAAGATTGAGTGAATAGCAATGAAATTTTTTTCACTATTCCCGAGTAGTATAAAAAGTTATATCCTCGAATAAAAAGCAAACAGCTCACATCAGTTTAAAGCTTTGTTTTTAAGTGCAACTTAATTATTGGCTTTTTTTATCATTTAAAAATATTAATTTTAGGTGTTTTGACATTTTTCGCGTATGGATTCGAAGGTCCTTTAAAATGAGAACAAGTACGTGCGATCTCGTCATGCAATTTATACAAAGTTTGGAATTTTCAATAAGAAAAAATTTAATGTACGAGTAATAACTCTCGGAAAATTTTAGTTCAGAAAATAAAATATAATATTATATACATGTGTATATTTTTCAGGCTACTATCAAAAATGCTGTAGTAGAGGCTGTAGGTGCGACTACATATACATAGCAGTCAATTTTGATCCGATGATGGTTGCTATATAAGGTGTTTTTTTACTTTTGTATCAATTGATTTTTAAGTCTTGTTGGTCGAACTCTTGTTTTCAATATTATAATACTGAAAAATTGTGTGTAGTTGTTTTGTATTGTATCTAAGACATTTTCTACATTTATTTTTCTAGAATTTGAAATCGGTCGTCAATTTTGAAAAAAAGAAATGGTTGATCTTTAATGTTTCATAGCCAAGGAAGTTTTAGAGCTTTCGGTACAGAAAATCAATTTATTAAAAAAATTTTTAAAAATTTCAAAACTCAGAAAAAGAATGAGAAAAAAACTTAGACAAGGAAAAGCTATTTTAAAAAAATTTCAGAACTAAGATTAAAATCAAAAATATGTATTTTTGTTGTCCCTCATTGTTTTCATAGAAAACAATTAAAATTTTCTTCACTGTAAAACTATAAACAGATCGTCTGTTTTACGTGGTTCTTTTTTATCTTTCTAATCTAATAAAATGTCCGCATATAACTCATCTGGATCTGCAGAATTACAAAATAATATTTCCAATTTCTTGTAATGATTATTTTCAAATTCAAAAAATTAGGGTAAGATAAATAATAGAATGTCACAAAATTTAACTAAGGTTTCTTAATTGGTAACAAGAACGAGCTATTCTCTCCTCCAAGTTACAAAACTAAATAAACTTAAAATATACATGGAATGGAAAACATTTACTATTTTACCGCACCCATTTTCCGAATCAAAATTCAGCAATAAAAATTTATTGACAAAACTTTCCTCATTTGTAATTCATTTACGAGATCAATTTATTTTAAATATGCCCGTTGCACTTAACTACAATCCATTCAGTCTAAGAAATGATCTTCAAAGTAGGTTTATTCCTCCTTTAATTGGAGAAATTTAAATCCTATCACAAAAGCCAAATCTCCTCTTCTTTACTTTCTTAAAGGTATAATATGGGACAAACTTTAATAATATATACGAAGCCTAGGTGGGTATACTTTCGAAACCATTTTATTTTATTTGAGTCAAAACAAGACACTGTCATCAAATGCCCATTTAATTCAACCCAAATCAAAAAAAAAATTAAAACGAATATCAACTTAATTCCAATAGCTTCTATGCTTTTATACTAAAATAAACCGAAGAGAATAAGCTATACCTACATATATCTTAAGTAAAAAAAAAATATACTAACTTTCGTGCTAAATTACCATCATTGTCACTTTATGCCTGCAAAAGTGTGACGTTATCTCTGCCCCTGATGATAGCAATAAACCATTGTGCTAGCACGCTTGTTGCATGCAGCCAAAACAAAAACAACAACAAAAAAAAAATAAACATATATCGCAGATTACTAAACACAAAACACATTTACTACTCAACTGCGAAAAAACTCACAGAGAAATGACAACCGTGTCGAAATGTGTGCGCGAGCTTACAGTCTCGCTATTATAATAAACGCGCACCTCTAGGACTTAGACAATCTTTTGAACTCCCATATTATATGATATACTTACCTCTCTTCGTCTTCCTTATCGTTTGAATGGTCGTCCTCCTCCTATTCAGCATCATCGTTTTAATACACGGCCGTATCTGTTTTTATCGCGTTGTTTAACATGGTCGTATTGAAGGTCAAAACTAAAAGCTTTAAAACTTCCGAAAACTTACCTTGTAAGATTTAACATTTTAGAATAATTCAGGAATTTCGTTATAGGATTTCCTGTCTTAGTTACTATCTCACTGTCTTACCATTATCGGACAAATGAATTTGAAGTTCAAAAGGTTCAAAGCCTAAAGAATATCAAAGCTGATTTTAGCTTATCTGTGCCCAAAAGGCAAAAGCGACTTAAGATGATTCAGAAGAGAATTGCTAATTTATAATAAGTTTGAAGAAAATCGCTTCAGTAGTTAGGGCTGTAGGAGACAGACAGACAGACAGAATTGCGGGACCAACTTTTTTCGCGTTCTCTATCATCGTAATGTTAGGTCTGATTAATATCTCGAGTTCGATTTTTTGCACGAATCCAAAACTTGTCCTATAGTACCTACATATGTATGTACAGTCGCAAGTGTCGATTCCTTGAGGTTTAGATTCTTTCTTAAGGGCGCGCGCCGTTTTACATTAACAAATCCATCCCTTGAAATCTTTTACTATGTAGCTGAGAAAAAGTATGTTGCCCGCGCGTTAAGACGAGATATGATGCCAGAGATATGATGAAGCGACATCATTATACTTTATAGCGTGCTAGAAAGCCACCACACTGTTCGTCTATTGTGTGCGCTGCTGCTGCAGTTTATTAGCCGACATTTTCATGTGCGCTTGCGCGCGTTTACACAAGGAAATTGAAAGAAATGAAGAAAAAAAATGTTGATCATTAAGTGACAATTTGTGTATACGAGAAGCTAAGAGGAGCAAACTTAGGTAAACTATGGCTCTAAGAAAAAAAAAAACAAGCATGTAAGCTAGAGTATACGATTGACGATATCAAATAAATTATTTTATATTACCTACACTTTTGCTTATACTATCTACCAATAATGTTTTTTTTTCCGTATATATGACTTGTGAACATTTCAAAACATTTTGTTATACGATAGTAGATGGATATGTCATTGCAGCCAGTATTATAAAACGTCGTAGTGGTTGTCTTCCAAAACGACGACGTGACGGAATATAAAGCAATCCTAGATTTTTTGGTTTGTATATAATGCGTTGACAAGATAACAATCCGAGAAAGTTGTTTTCCTATTTGGATCGGATGTGTCTTGATCTCATCACGGGCGCATTAAAATGATCGTTGACTGTCGTCGCGTCGGCTGCAATGCAGAAATATATTTTTGTTATGCCAAGATGCCTGAAATGTATTTAATATGGTTGCCAATCTGAAGGTAAAATTTGTTACTATACTCATAACGACAAACGCAAATAAGGATATCAATCAATTTGGTCTTCAAACTTGCAGCTATTAGGAACTAAGGTGAGCTGTAGAAGCTTGTTGGCTAAGTCCTAGGCTGACATCCGATTTTAAGGGCACGTGAAAAATCTCAAACAAACACACAGAGAAAAAAAAAGTATTAAATAAAACAATAAGATTCACATATTGAGATATTTACTAAATCTTATTGAAATCAACAAAAGAAATATTTCAATGCAGAAATTGGATGTAGAAAGATTTTCAAAATATTTACAAAAAACTCAATTTTTGGAAAAAAAAACTTATTTTTGAAAATTCAAATAAAATTATTTTTTATAGTTGAATAATGTTTAGATGCTTTAATGCAAAAAGGCGAAATTTTGGCTTCATTTTTCACTTTCAGGAAAATCCATTCCAGTTTCAGGCTATAACTTTACAGACAGAGAACCACGGTTTTGACATATTTCCACATATTTCTATAGAGGAATCGGATTGATTTAATGAAGAAAAACTTACTGAAATTCAATAAGAATTTCGTTATGTTTTAAGAAGAAAACTGCTTTAAATTTATTAAATTTCAATCCTTAAAAATAAAAACTCAAAGTTCAGGTACAGGAAGAGAAATGTTTCTTTTATTTGTGGGTTAACATGATTAACTTTTAATGTTGCAATTGTAAATAGAAAATTGGCACAAAGTCAGAGTTTTCGACTAAGAATTGAAAGGTCCCGGGTTTAATACTCAGAAAAAAATTGACACTTGAAAAAGAAAAATGTTAAACTAATAAA
Source organism: Syrphus vitripennis (assembly GCA_958431115.1). Classification (NCBI taxonomy): domain Eukaryota; kingdom Metazoa; phylum Arthropoda; class Insecta; order Diptera; family Syrphidae; genus Syrphus; species Syrphus vitripennis. The sequence continues at coordinate 34,757,108 of OY288108.1, forward strand.
ATATTTTTTTATCAATAAGTTCTTCTACATTATTTTTATACGACCTTTGGTTTGTATAAAAACTACATCGTAATCTTAAAGTTTTTCTTCTAGTTTCTTTGGATTGTTTTTCTCTGTTTAAGAAAAATTTATAGATCATGCTTTTTTCAGCAAAAATAATCTGAGAATTTTTACTACTGTTAGAACTGCTTAACGGTCAACATTTGTTTTTGCAAGTACATGCATGTTTATAATCAGTTCATCAAAACAGTATTTAAAAATAATTAAACAGAAACACCATTTATATGCTCTTTAATTGTGAAGTTGCCAAAAATATGTAGAGTGAGCATATAATAATATTCTTTAGAAAAATATTATCATACTCTTTTTCTATAGACATCTAAATCTACAGAAATTTGACTGAACGCTTATGTTGGACTGTATGCTTTGATCCCTTTGACGCAGCAGACTAAAGCCATTTCTTCATCTGAAAATTCAAATTTATTTCAACACAACACTGTATAAGAAATCTATAGTACTCTCATCAGCACGTTCCACAAAGCTTTGTTGTGTGGTCGTTTGAGGGCGCATTTGTTTATACACAGAAACAGCAACCAAAAAAATAGTTAGTTGTGTGATCGCTTGGGGGACGACGTGTGGAACGTGCTGATGATAGTACTATGCAAATTTATACACAATGAACACACCTAATTTAAAAGCTAAAGCCCCTGATTTAGTTTCAATAGTTGCAATAGATATTTTTAAGTTGCCAATTAAAGAGAAATACTATAAACTAAAGTGGCAACCATTTGACTCCTGAATCCGATTAAACAGTGTGTGCAATGTATTTGTATTATTATTGTGTGAAATTAATGAAACGAAAGTGAACTGAATTTCTCCGTTTTAAACAATTTTATTTCAAAACGGAAAATGGACTTCAACATTACCATGATGCTTGAAATACTAACTATATACAACGGTCGAGTCAAGTAGTATAGATACCAACAACTTGTGACAGCTGTCAGTTGCAGTGCAGTTGTTGGCTAACGAGAATATGCGTTAACGCGTTGAAGTCATAATGGACCCAGTAGGCGGTCGTCACATCGTTCAAAGACATTAAACCGGCGAAAAAGGATTCCCCTCGTACTTCGCATACTGAAGCTGAAATTGAAGTAAAAGTGTTTTGTTTTTTTATTTTTATTATTATTATGACCATCATGATGTATACAGAAGACCGTTGTTGTCGGACTGGCTTTTAATAATTCATTTTTTCAATTCACATGGATCTCCGGGGGAATAAATGGAATATGCCGGACTTTCTCATGTAACAAACAATCACAATCGCATTCTACTTACAAAGTCTTTCATTCGAAAAGACGTCGCGTCATGCCAAAAATGTTTCTCCAAAACTCCGTCATCGTCGCGTAGCGTCGTCGTATCCAGTTCTAATGCAAATTGTATGTCCAACTTTGATTTTTTGTTTTTGTTTAAGGATTTCACTTCTCGCAATCGGTTTGATGGCAAACTGACAGATTCTTTTTTTGTTCGTTTTGATGAAAAGAAAGTCAGTTGACGCTTGACGGGTTAAATGGGATGCGGGCTGAGGTGATATTATGTATGTCCTCCAAACACAATAAGTGCTTTGTCTTACTATACCAGATTGGCCACATAAGTCGTCTCCACAATGTCTGTCTGTATGCACTTGAAGTTGGCTGAGCCTCTTAGTGCGGATTGTGTGGAGTTTTCATGAACTCCACAGCTCTTCGAGGATGAGGAGGTAGGGTATGTAATTGGCATGACTGGTAGCTTTGGTCAAAGTCAAATAAAAGTGCTCTCATGTTGATTGGAGTTCGAACTCTTTGCCTGCGATGGTGATTGTTGTTAGAAGTTGTCACTTTTAAGTGTTTTCCTATGCATAATTTTTGATGGGATAAGAGGAATGTGTCGTGAGTGTGCACTTGTATTGCGATTGGGTCAAGGGAGTTCAAGTTAAAGTATACTTCACTTCATTGTTCGACCTTGAACTGAAGTTATGTCAGTGATTTTTTAGAATTATTAAGACAGAAATAAAGCAACATAAAAATTAGGGAGTATTGGATGCAATAAAAGAACAAATTGAACTAACTAACTTATTTATGGTGCCGTTAAGATCTGAGGGCCTCAATTAACAAGCCTTTTTAGCTAGCTAAGTCCCTGAACGTTTTTAAGGGTTAAGTTAATAAGGGATCATAATTTGAAATTGCACTCTTATTTTGATAGTTCCAATTCCTGTTACACACCACACTGATGGTAGAAAATATCGCTTTAGCATTAGCCATGCTACTACTTTTAAGACCGCCCTCACGACAATTGTAAGTGAGTGAAATTGTTCACAAGGTTCGTACAAATGATTTGCGTTAGTGTTAAAACACCCTTACCTTGTAATTTATGCCCTGATGACAATAATAAGTGAATAATTTGCGAGTGTTTGCCAAGTGCTCTCAAATCTATTTTCAGAGAATTTTCAACAACAGACTTGGAAACATTTTTAGCTATTATAAAATCTGATACGATTGAACATAAGAAAAACTTGGATTTGCTTGCATGTTTTTAACTTTCGCGAACCAATTTTTTCAGACTCATTAGAAAATACAGTTCATGTAATGTAATTGCATCTAAACCATAATTGATGTATTAAATTATGCATTCTACCATTTTAGTCGATTTTGTGCATTTCCAATCTTAATTCTAATTATTCTAATTCAAATTATTTAGATTACAACTGGATTTCCCTGAAAAGGTATTGCTTAAGTAAGCTTATTATATTTACTTTCCTGAACTATTTCTACTATTTTGCTTAACTAGCTATATTTGCAAAAAATCAAGTTGAAAATATCAGTTTCAAGTTTTTTTATGGCCTGGTTCGCAGATGTATTCTCATTCGTTAAAAAAAAGTTTTTTTTTACGTATCTAACCGATTATAACCAATAAATGTTTTTTAACTATAGATTCATTGCAATTTTTTTTTTAAAAGATTTCTGATATCAAAGGCCCTCAGGATGTTTAAAGTGAAAGTATGAATGTTCTTGCATAAAAAGGCAGGATCAAAGCGCAACATTGTTTTTTTCGATGAAGGCCTAATTGTGCGTTGTTTGACGGAATAATTTTCAGCTCTTATTTCAGTTATATCCAGATTCAATTTTCTCATAATATACCGATGCATGCATTTATTTTCTTCTTTTTTAATTAAAAGGCAATTCGATTCAATCATGTTGTCTTTCTGTCATGTTGTAAGCAGAGCGGCTTTATAATGTCCAAACCCCATGCATAATCCGTTCGGAACGTTTAACGCTTATTATGAACTGTCAAGAATGTAAAGTAAGACTGCGGTAGGTGACCTACTTAATTGATGCCAAACCACAATCATCATCGTCATCATCATTATCATGTACCCAGAGCGAGGATATCATTGCAATTAATGAATACAAAAAAACTCTGACAACAAAAGACCGACACAAAAAAAATAGTGATCTCCTTTTTAAGAGAAATTATATATGTTCGTTAACTCCCTCCCATCCCATCGTCGGATCGGTCTGATCATCGTTGGCTTCGTGGGGGAGAATGATCATCACTTTGACATGCATTTCTGGACGTTACGTTAAATGAAATAAAACTTCACAACATATCGCAACCAAACTTAAAGACCAGCAGTTGTATGTTGGATTGCGGTTTATTGTGCGTAGTGGGCGTTCGCAACATCAGTTGCAGATGCGATGAACATATCCCCCTCCCCCCAAACACTTACGTAATTTTGTTTGCACTAGTACCTTGATTCTGCCTTAAAAGGATTCCAATCACATCAAAGAGAAATAAGAGTTTCGATATATGTACATTTTTCAGCTTACGAAAAATAATGTATTAATCTACTATCAACAATATGGGTAGGTGGACAGCTAAAACTCTGTTGACCATCTCTGTTGGATTATCATAATTTTTTTGTTGGTCAATTGGAGAAGACGCAATTACATAAATATGAAATATGACAACGAAGGTTTTTTTTTATTTATCTTTTGAACAATAATTATAGAAAATTGTTTACCTTCTGTTAACCCTTCAAACATAAAAGTTTTTTTGTAACAATATTGAGAACCAAAGGTTTAAATGAAATTTAAAAAAAAATATCAGATTCCCTTCCGCTAATTGGAAATTTGACACGACAGGAATTCTAAAGACAATTTAATATCATTAGCATTTTGCGTGAAAACAAAACTCATTATAATCGTTGTTGATATGTCTAATGATATAGCACCCCAGTCTACATACATATGTATATGTTTGTATATAGAAAGCTAACAATTCAATCTTTGTGGTCTATGGTATGGTAGCTGTGTCAATGAACTTCAGTTCGATACTATATACTTTACCAAGCTACAAATAGCTTAATTAGCTGTTATATTACTTCACTTCATACTTCAAAGTAACAAGCTATTTAGTAAAGGTATATCTAATTATGAATAATTTTCATAACCACATTATAACCACAATTCATTGAGGTTTGTATTCAAATATCCTCGATTTATTTTACCGGAACACACCTAACACCCACCCTCCTATTTGTACAGCACTCAAAAACCCCATTTTCCATCTGACAAAGTTTCAATTACTTTAAATTGTATCTTTATAAAGTTTAATACCTCTTAGAATTGTGCGGTCGTTTTGGTGTTGATTACCGTTTTCCCTTTTATATTTACATACTCGTAGTTATAAATATATATATTTTTTTATATTTTTTATTATTAAAGACTAACTGAGATCAATGAGCATTTATCTTGTTGTAGGTTCATTCATAAAAATAAAATAAATAAATTTTCAATAGGGTTGCCAGACTTTTAAGATTGTTTGTTGGAAAATTGTAGTTCTTGTACAAGAAAATAAATTTATTAAAATCGTTGAAAAATGTGGATAAAAGACGTTTTGAATAACATCTCATCGCATTATTTGTTGCTCCGCAAATGGAGGACTGTGGCACAGTAGAGTAAAACAATTTGTGTTCAAAATTGTTGAGGAAGCTCATATTTTTCGCAAAAATAAGTAAAAAAAAGTCACATTCGTTTTCCAAAATTCTATGTACATTTCAATATTCTGTGAATCCAGATTCTCTAAGCGTTTTTAAAATTTTGTATTTCAAAATAATTCTGTGAGCACATAATTTTTTATACCAAAATTTCTAAATTTCAAAACTCTGCATTCCAAAATTTAATAGGTTATAAAAGAAAAATTAATTTCATAATGAAGTCCGTCTAAACACAAATGTTTACTACGATTACGTAATAATTTTGAAGAAGATAAAGACGCAATTTAAACTGCAACCTGGTTTGAGAATAACTAAATTCGTGGAAAATATTCGTCAGTTGACAACACATAAAGTAGAATGGCAACCTTTCCTAGAACTCAAAATTGTTTTGGGAATTGTCTCAGTCATTTAATTCTTGATAGGCAGAATTAACGCTAGAAACAGCAACCATATGCTTTAATGATGAAAAGAACTTATTTTGTCAAAAGAACAAAGTAGGTATAGCTCTGAACGGGAAACATTATATATTTCCTTAAAAATTAATAAAATGCAGGACCTTTATATTAAATTTAAAAAAAAATAACAAAAACAAGAAAATAAACCAAAAAAAAGTTTAAGCTCAAAACTAAATTTGCCATATGTTCACAAATAAAAAAGAAGAGTTGACTCACATTTAATATTTAAAGGGTTTGCCAAGAACTTTTATATTTACTGTATTGGCTTTTCATTTTATTTATGTTTTTGTTTCTATTTATTTATTTTTGTTTTGCAGAAGTTTACAGAATTAAAAAAGCAGAATTATGGATTCGCGGACTTTTTATTTTAAGTAGTTTAAAATACAATATTCTGAATTTTCAGAACATTTGAATGCAGAATAAGGAAAATGCAGAATAATGAAATACAGAGTTATGTTCATTCAGAATTTTTTAATCCATATACAAAATTTCCAAATTTTCGATCAAAAATGGGTGGCATGGACTACAGAGTCAGTCAAAGATATAACCTTGCATTTAAGGAACTCAGCTAAATGACTCAAAAAAATGAGATTTTATACTGAAAACAATTTTTCATCGCCAAAATAGAGCAAATTGTTGGAACTATCGATCGAGTCAAATCACACTTTACAGAATGACCAAAAAGTTATAAGGATAATAGAAGTTCACTCTGACGTAAATTTTATTATTAAATTTTAGTAACATTGAAATATTATAACGTTATTTTTAAAGAAAACTGTTTAACTGTCTAGACTGAATGTCGATGAATAATTTATAAATTTAGAATAAAATTTCAGGAAAAAAAATGTACGTACTTTTAGTTTGGCGAGGAATTGCATTTCACCCGTTTTCACATCTTTTACAACATAATAAATTATGTACTAGAAAAAGTAAATCATTTTTGGTTATTTCCTACTTTATGACGGCAACCCTTAACCCAACTACTTGCAACCCGCAGCAATCGTTGGTTTCATTTTTCAATGTTCGCGACAATAAAAATTGGAAAAATTGCAACAATAATAATGACAATGGTAGGAGTCAATATAATTTATGATTATGATTGTTCGTTGTTAAATTCATGAATCATGATGAAGGAAGGGAGGGATCGATGGATGATGGTTTGGCTTGGTAGAGTGAAGATGAAGGAATTATAAAATGCAGAGATGCAGAGTGGGCTGTTGCCCACAGATGAAAGTGAGGGAATAATATTTTGTTTTTATCAATCAATCAAATTGGAAATTATTATGCTGGGCAAAAAAGGAGTTATCCAAAAAAAAAAAAAATAATAACAAACTAAGCCATTGTGATATTGATGACAATGGTGTGAATGTTTTATAAGATTATTTTGGTAGAAAAGGTAGGTTAGGTATATTGAGGCGGTTCAAGTCTTTTGGTGTTTCGTTGATGGCGATAATTTTTTTTTGAAATAAAGGAGTTAGTTTGAATTTTGAAAAATTGACTTCCATTTATCAAAACTGCAATTTAAGTCAAGTGAGTGGGAACATATAAGCGGAGAAGTTGAGTAATATAAGAAATGGGTTATTTTGTTGCAAATTTGGCACAAGAGCAGTTTTTTTGTGCTCTTATGTAAGTTTTGTTTATTTATTAGGTTGGTGTTGTAAAGTTATTAGACTCACCTTAACACGTTCCAAATACTCCTGCAACACGTAATACGGATCCTCCTCTGAGTCATTCAATTCGTCCAGTGTAATAAACTTCAGCTTATTTTTGTCATCGGTTTTTGACGATGAGGATGACGAAGATGACGACAATGATGACGCCGAAGACGACGATGAGGAGGGGGAATAATTCTTATCACATTTTGCCATCGAATCTTTTACTTGCGATAGACACATTCGATCCTTGGCGCTGAGGTTCATATTTCGGGTCATATTGGTTAAAGTATCACGATTGACGATTGCTCCATTACAAACAGCTACCGAGCCTATTCTCGGTGTCGCCGACACTATCGTTGGTTTCGACGATGATGACAACGAGGACGAAGACGTGGAACAGCAGCTACTATTATTTGAACTGGCAATGGTGTTGCCAATAAATCCACTGCCGCCGCCGCCAGAAGCTGTCGCTTGAAATCCAAATTTATCACCAGGCCTGGTTAATACTTCATGTCCTTTGGATGATGACGATGGTGATGGTGATGTTGGTAGTATGGCCGGTGTTGGTTTTTCATGTGATGTTTTTACTTTGGTTTTTGCTGCTGCTAGAGGTGTTGAGGTTGACGACGACGACAACGGCGATAAAGACGAAGGTAATAATGTTGAGGACAATGATGGTGATTGCTGCATTGATGATGGTGTATTAATTGCACTGCTTGTCATGGTGTTATCATTATTGCACTCGTCATTACATTTTCTATTAGATTCTACATTATTGCTGTCAGTTGAATCTGGAAATAAATGTGGGAAATTATTGTTGTAATTAGTTTGGTATTGAGATGAAAAATTCCTTAGCAAAATTATAATGTGCTCTAGTAAAAATATAGATTTATGGCTTTTACATCATACATTAAAAAAATTAAATACTTTTTAATTGGCTATTTGTAAAAGCACTTCTCTTTTTTAATGGATGCAAAATTTTATTCTATTTTCTTTTAACTGTTGTGTATATTGAGTTTACCTTGGAATTTTTTAAGGCAACAAGATTTGCTGTCAATACTAATAAATAGATTATGAATGCTAATAATAATTAGCTAGTTGTCGTGTAAATTTCAACATTGTCTCATTTCGACTCCTTAAACATAAAAATTTATTTTTTATAATTTTGAGGACAATTCAGGTTTAATAATATTAAATAAGAAAACGGGGACTTTATGTTTTAGAAATAATATTTTCTAAATGAGGTCTATTCATTTTAGAGCAAAATTTTTTTAAAATTGAACTCATTAAGATTTGAATATAAATGTCAGACATTTTTTTACCGTGATCAAAACACATTAAAACTTTTTTGATAGCGCTCCGTGGGGTACCAGCACAGATACACAGGTGCCGCAGCTTTTAAGAATAAGCACTATACCAGACAAATCATTGAAAAATCTTGTGAGAGATTGTTCCAAAAAGATTCGACATCATTTTATGATTTTTGAAATGCCAAATTTGAAAAACTGTAACAGATACGAAAAAACTTTGCATCTTCAAGCAATTAAAAAAGAAATTCAATTCAATCGTTTTCGAGTTATGAGCAAAATGTGAAGAAATTTATCTATCATTGTCAGCCGTTGGTCTTGACCATAAAATTATAATTCAGAAACAGTTACGCACTTTAAAACTTGTCTGCATTGTTCTTAAAGAATCAAAAATATTTTCTTAAAAGTAACGAAGCTCCAAAAGCTATCTTAACTAGCGGCGCATGCTTCAAAGAAATTTATGAGTATTTATATATCATTGAGATACTGTTATCATTAACTGTAGTACAGAATTTTTTCTGTTGATTCACACCTCATTAACCCGCTTACATGTTTCCTAATTCCTTCAAACATCAATGCAGGTGTAAAAAACACATAAATCTTCGCTTTTTTTGTTGTTCTGGAAAAAACACTTAAAACTTGATATCTTTACGCCGGCGTATTCATAAACCACACCGTCCGACGACAACGACGACCGTGGCCACTGGCCAGAGTCTCTGCCCACCCAGGTATCGTGCTGGCTCATTATATTCCGTAAAATTAGAATACAATTAACCTCGAAAATGAAAATGTGTCGCAAACTGTTGCAGTCAACACACCCGGGTTCAGTAAGCAATCGAGAGCTGAGACCGCGCAGTGGCAACAGCGCTTGTAGTGGCCAAGGCAGCTTGATGATGGTGGCCTGGCTGCGAACCGAATCGCTATATGACCATTAATCAAGAACCTCCATCGGAACCACTCCCTCACATGTGATGGATTAAGTGCGAATTGAAATTAATTGAATTCGTACATTGCAGATACATGATATCAGATTTCACTCTTTCTTGGACTTGGACTTGGGGCAAACACACACAATGTGCGACAGACAATCCCATATAGGTTTTGTACTGAGACTGAGTCCTAAGCGCAATATTGCATCACCTGCATCACTAAAACAGGCAAACCTGCCATACCCTGCTGTGACAACAACCACGACTCGACTCGACCGACCGACGACGACGTCAGGCTAATCCTCCTCAGTGCCTCAGTCACAACCAGGTCCAACATACCGCCTGCCTGCCTGGCTGCCTGTTCGAAGTGATGGACAGAATGCGCTCGTTCCAGAATATCGTATTTCATATCACGTATAATAACTTTTTTCGAATTGCACCGATTGCAAGTTCTTGTAAGACCCGCACTTAGTCGACAGGTCTATCTTTTTTTTTTGTTATTGTTTTTATTTAAAAAAAAAAAGATACGCGGATGAATGAAAATTTATTTATTTTCCACAAATCGTCGATTTCTTTGAGCACATTTGTGTGCAGAGACTTCTTGGAATGGACAATGAGAATGGACCTCCCACAGAGGCGTTGCATGCGACTCGCCTGCGCCTGCTTGACGATCCTGCTCCAGAGTTTGACCCGTAGGGCTCGACTCCATCGCATAATGTTCACTTATCTGCACGTAATAAATTTCAGCTATAAAGCATTGCATTTAGGACTTGGACTCAACTCGAAGCGATGCAGAGTGTAGGTACCTGTTCAAAAATCAAGTAGGCCACATATCTATACCACATGGCTTTCGGATTTGGATTGTGTCTTATGATGACGATGAGATAGATTCTGATCGGTTCACACCAACATAATCGGTTTGGCCAACTTTGGTAACTCGTCGTGGTCGTCGTCGTCCGCCGTCCGTCGCGGTCGGCAAAGTCTATTAAACAAAATTGACAAATGTTGCAACTAAAATATTTCTCTGTCGATAAACGTGAAATTCATTAATGCATGAGGCAAACTTGTGGAACTGGTGACTGCTTTACCAAAAATGGTCATACAAACGGCATCACACAAAAAGTAGTTAGAACCGAAAAAGTATCGAAATGTCATCATGAGTTTTTTTTTTTATAATTCTGTTTGTATAATAAATAAAATGGCATAATCAACTCAAATATTTACTTAATTTGATTTTAAATGCCGATTATTCCTGTGGGACAGATTGAATTTTATTTAATGGAACTTTTAGAAATTTTTAGTTAGGTAACGCAAAGAAATGAAGGGGTGACCGTTTTTTAATTAAAAATATGTTTAATAATTTTATGTAAGCTATATACATTTTTCAGATCTGTGGGAAAATTTGATGACTGTGATTAAGTAACAACACCATGACGACATCATAAGCTAATCATGGTTTTGGATTGACAATATCAAAATAAATTATGCGATTTTAAACGTACCTACATTGTTGTTTGGCATAAAAATAAATCGTAAAGGTTTAGGTTTAGGTTAGTTTATGTTTATGTTTATGTTTTTAGTAATTGTTTTTTTTTGTTATGTTTTTTATAATAAATTTGTTTTAGAAATTAGTCTTATAAAAATTAATTTCAAACTCAAATTCTTGAATTTTTGAAATACAATAATTATTTTTTTAGTTTGTAAGCCATTTTTTGTAATAACTTAAAGTTTAAATAAAAACGTAGAATTTTGGTTTAAACAAAAATGGTATTGTTTTTCAAATTGAGTTACAGAGTTAAATTTTACTAAATTTACTAATTTCAACAAAAACTAAACAATAAAATGCAAAAAATATTGACATTGTAAGTGTTGCAGTCTCACTTCACTTTTTGATCGGGGACTTATTTCATTTTTCAAATTGTTGCGTTTAAGTCGCAAGGCTTTATTTGCATCCCCCATTTCAAACGTGCTGCTACAACACTACCGGCTATACCGTAACAACACTTCTTTAAGATATTTCCTATAAATGTACTTAACCTAAGGGTCAACCCGTGCATATTGCTGTATAGAATTGTTAAAACTGGCCAACCGATCTTTATCTCTGGTAATTTTTTTTGTATGAAAAATAAGTATTTCAATTGTTTCTTACTTTTAAAAACAATAGAAATTACTTCAAATTTTTAAGTATGTATATCTCATTAATAGGAAATAAAATAAATATTCACTTACATAGGATGTTACAAAGTAAATAGCTAATATTTACTTTTGGAATTTGCTTAAAAAAGTATTGGGTGCTTGAAAAGGTTCTTTCATAACTAACTTCATGACCTCCACGTTTAAATTATTTCGAAAAAATGTGTTAATGACCAAGTTTTGACATTAAATACCGCACTGCGTGTCGGGTGGAAATACAAATAAAAAAAATTACCATTACAGAATTCTAAAAAGTGCACAGTTTTTTTTAATCTGGCGTCTCGAACAATAGCGTGAAAAATTTTATGATATAAGCCACCCTGGGCGTTTTCGGCTAAGTGGGCCTCTTGAGCATTTCCAACGTATTAAGCATCTTAAGAGACTTGGTCATTTGTATAGTCTTGAGCGTTATGGGCGCCTTCGTTTTTGGCGCCTTTAGCATTTATGGCGTCTTGGTGGTCTTGACCGTCCTCTACGTCCTTAGCATCTTGTGTGTCTTGGGCCAATTAACCGTCTTGAGCGGATATCTAGGTCGTTTTTGGTTCCTTGAGCGTCATGGGTGCCTTGCGCGTTTTAAACATCTTAAGTGTCTTTGAAGTCTTACTTACTCAGAGTAAGTAAACAAACATTTTGAAATTGGAAAAATTGATCACAGCTTTTCATTGTGATTTAAATTTCTTTTATTATACTCGTTCATTTCGTTTATTCAAGAAAGATAGGATGAAAAGTCATTGTCTGGGCCGTGCGGATTAAATGATATTTTAAATCGAAAAAGCATTCATTGAAATGGTTTGAAAATGTTTCATAAATTAACTTGACGACCATGTTGCTCACTAGCTTAACACACACGCTTTCAAAAAAAAAAATTCATCAACGCCTCACCAGTTGAGCTATCAAAATTTTGCTGTGTTAAATCTTAACAAATCCTCCTTAGTCAAATTTGAACGAAATGAAAACGAACTTAAAAACTCAGTCTAGCTACTTCATTCAAGGTTAATAAATGCATTTATTTCAATAACTCATTTCAAGTTTACCAAAAAAAAAAAAAATTTCAAAAGTTGTCAGCTTTTTATATAAATCCATGATTTCATACAAAGTGATTTATGTCTTCCCTTGAGCTTGAAATGGTTTAAAAATACATAGGTTTAATTTAATCCACTCACGCGATCAATTTATGTGACATTCTTCAAAAGCTTAAGCAGCACACATCTTTAATAAGTCACCTCAAATGTTAAGAACCTCAACATTATTTTTAATACCCATCTCGTTAAGAATCCCTTACTTTCTGACACCAACAAATGAAAGGATTTAATCGTCATTGAGCTGCCACCTTTTTGCGTTGCCTATCAAAAGAGCTAACTTGACACTCGTTTGCAAAGAGATTAACTACGGCCTTCACGTAGCCATCTTTTTATGTCCACAAAGATGTGAATGTCCTTAAGCCATTTTAAGCACTTTAGCATGAGAAACGCGCGTCGTCGTCGTTGTTGTCTTCGTCATAGTTTTCAATGATGATGATGATGATGATGATGGTTTACATCATCACCGCATAACCATAGCCACTGATATGAACGCATCTAACAGCCTTAATGTCTACACCCGCGGGCCGGCCGTGCTGAGTCAAAAGAAAACATAAACATCACGAAACCACAGCACAGTTTGCCATTTGGTCGTAATGCGCGCACTCACGGATGTACGAATGTGCTCATTATATGGCCATTAGTATGGAGAATAGACTGCGATTACCCATAGGGGAGTATTCACGCACGCAGAAGAGAAGATTCGTCAAGACTTTTGCACATTCTCCAGGTCTGGGCGAGAGTGATGTAAGAGTTTCTTGGGGCAATAGACGCGATGTGCACACGCGCTTTTGCGAATTAATTTCAAATCAATTGAATCGAACAGACGACCAACCAACGACGACGATAGATGGACGGACGCGGACGTGTTTCCTCTTCATAGGCAATTGGAGTTCCTTATTAACTTGGCTAACTCACGACTTAAAGTTTAGATATTCTTCCGTACTTAAAGGCCCTCCATTGTATCCTCTTCTATGGTCAACGCTGGCGGACGTCATCTGCCCAAGACCCAAGCTATAACTCATTGTCTAACCACCATCAAGACGATCGGACGGACATTGCGGAAGCAGCTTGTGCGTGCTGCCATAGGACTAATTACATTCGAAAAGGAACGCTTCCCAGGAATGCGGATTACGGGCGCTGTGCTTTGCAGCGCTTGTCGCTTGCTGTTTGACCCATTATTATGACGTTGACCCCAATTGACAAGTGGTGATTGTGCCAAAACAATCAATGGATTAACGCGATGAATAATTAATCGTATGACAGCTTTGGGTACTGGCTTCCTCAATTTTATTCTTTTCAGAAGCCAAGCTAATTAATTACAATCCAGGCTCCATGCGAAAATTGATTGCATGTAATATTTAGCATGTGTTGCGGACATAATAAGGTTGATTGTTTCGGGAACATACATTTTTTCAGAAGAAGGCAACAAAATGCATTCAAATGGGCAATCATTTTTTTTTTATAAGCTGACAGTTGCTATATTATGAGCCTGTTGTTAACGTTTTAATTATTTGTTTAAAATTTTGTCATGTTTTTTTTTGTAGGTACTTCTTTTGTTAACATTTCCTGTAAATGTTCTTTCTTTTTTTGAGAACGTATATTTATTTGAGCATGTTGAATTATAATGAATTAATGCACGAGTAAGTCTTTGAACTTAAATCGCTAAGAATGCATTTGAATTACTTAAGGTCCAGACCGGAAATCTGAGTTGCACCTCAAAAAGATTGAAATTAAGAGTCCTATGTCCAATTGATTAAAAATAAAAAATAGTACAAAAATACAAGCTACACTTTCCAAAATATACAAAAACACATCTTCAAAATTGATTAGTTATGTTTTACGATGACACATGGGCTACTATACAAAACTCTCGATTCAAAAACTCTTTAGCAAGTCAAACGTAATGACTTCCGTCCGATATCAGGATTTTTGTTTCGGTTCAAAAATGAAAAACAAGTCCATTTCGCTTAAAAAGCAATAAAGTTCGGAAGCTAGTTTTTCAATTGTTAGCAGTAAGAAGGTTTCCGAACATCCAAAAAGAGAAGTACTTCCACTATCAAATCCTTCTTACCTAGACTAATTATCTAACTTTCAAATCTTATCTCGCCAAAATCTAAAAAATTCAGTGTCGTCTCGTATAACTCATTTTCCTATCGTATCGGTTCCGCCTCATCATCATTCGTCTATGTACTTGAATTTGCCTATAGAAGCTGCTGAGTATCTAAAGTCTTGGAGAAAAGACTGTAAGGAAATCGAAACTTTTTTCTGCTCGTTCACCAAAAATGTTATATTTGTGACCATTGGCGCAGTAATTATATTTGTTGCTATTGGAAATTCACAAACGCTGTGACTATAAAAAGCTGCAATTGTTCGTAAAAAGATTTTATTAGAATTTTCTGGCCATGTTAAACAGGCCAAGCTCCAATTAAATCTATTTTACGAAGTTGTACATAAGTTCCAATTGATTAAGCGTACACTTCGAAAAGTAAACGAGCCCATTGCGAACCAATCACGCATCAGACTAGCGGGCCGACCCGACCGGTTGAAGAGGAACCAGCACAATTGGAAAGAGTTGAAGAGAGCTGAAACACAAAAGAACAAAGAAGATCTCACAGACATAACAGGTTCAAATAAGCTAGTACATAATTGCTAACTAGTAATTTCTAACTTATGTTTTTAATCAAAATCAAATCAAACACAATTAAAGCCGTTACTGTTTTTTAACGAAATCACTTTTTTGACATTTAAAAAGGCTAATGTGATTTTTTTGCTATGATACAAAAAATAACTAGGTCTTTGGCTAATTTAACTTTAGTTTTCGAAATGAGCTCAGAGATTGAACAAAAAATATGTTCTTTATCGCTCACAAAAACAGTTTAATATGGGAGTTAAAGCAGAATACCCAGAAATTTTATAAAACCCCCATCAAAGCAAAATCATGGCTTTATGTTCTTTGCTTCTACAGAAAAAATGCTTCTTAAAGTAAAAAAAAAATTCAACGGAGATGCAGATAACATTTGTACAAATTGTTTACATTAGTTATGGTTCCAGCAAAGATATACTTTTAAGCCACGGGTTTTTCATGGTTTTCAAGCCTGCTTTAGATTCCATCAGCAGAAATGCTATTTTTCTTAATTTTTGCAACAAAGTAAATGAAAACATGTAATACAAAGTATAAAAGATCAAAACCGATTGGGATTGCTTACTGCCCATTACATTTTCTCAACATTCCTAGATGACAGCACTGTATTTCATGTAAGAGTATTTATTTACTTAATGAAATACTACCAGAAACGCTAAATTTGATACAGCTCATGGCCAACGAATCACATAAATATTTCAACAATATTACAAGTCTGGGTTTGATGACGTAGACTATTAAAATACTTTCTAAAGAACATTTTTGGTATTTTTTGGCAATCGGACCTTTTACTTTCGCTGAAGTATTGCATAACGTGGCTCGTTAAATCTAGGAACCTTTATCGTTTTAGAACAGCAGACGCTGTGGAGCATTTTATTGGAGCTTTTACTATTAGCCCATTAATTTGCGCACTGGTATAAAATCAGCATAACTATGGAACTATGGATAATTTGTAAATTATATTAAACGGTTACTGCAATCAGCATTCAAGATGCCTTCAAATATCGTTCTGGAGTCATAGACTAATTATTATCCTATATGATAAATTGTAAACAACTTTTTTCCTTTATTTATGTTTTAATTAAAATTTACAAAATCGTTTTCAAGACACTTTGAAATAAATGTTGTTATTTTTCACTTATATATAAATGTCTCTGAAAAAAATTTTGGAGGATACAATTTAAGGTATGTAGGTAGAGTATGGCTGTTGGTAACGACACACTTTCCAAAAGTGTGCCGCTTGTTCTTCACACAGACGCACCTCTACCACTTTGAGGCAACAACAAAAAAATAATTTTCAAAATTCTATCAAAATATGCTCACCGTTACAATGGTTCTCCGGCCGCAGTAATTCTTTCTGCGTTGCTGTTGCATTTATTTTGCATTCCGAACGATTGGCATCGCTTTCATTCGCATTGTCATTAGAACCGCATCCGATCATTACTCTTTGGGTTGACTTTATCGTCGAGGAGTTTGGGGACAACGAAGACGTGGCTGATGGTGCTATCGCCATCGCCGTTGTCGCTTTAGTATACGCTGCTGTCGTCGATGTTGTCACTGGCGCTGCTGATGCCATTTCTATTGCACTGGTGGTGGTCGTTGTTGTCAATGCTGCTGCTGTTGCTGTCATTGCAGTTGTTGTTGTTGGTGCACCCAGACTATGTACAGTTGCTGAGCCAGCCGTTGTCACCGGCGACATCGGCCCACACTCGTTTCTCTTGCGAGCCGTCGTTGTCAACGTAATTGTCATTTTTATATTGTTGTTATTATTTTTTGATCGCTGGCAATAATTATCCGGTTGATCATCATCCACGCATTCCTTTGCCGCCGAAGTCGTTGTAGTTGTTGTAGTTGTCGATGTCGTCGCAGTTGTCATTGTAGACAACGATGGCGGACTCCGGCGACGCGGGCAACAACAGCCATTCAGGCGGCCGCCACCATTTATGTTTCTCACAATTTTATTGTTATTTGAAATGTTATTGCTAAGTCTTTGGATTTGTTGAAGCTGTTGCAGTTGCTGTTTCTGTTGCTGCTGCTGTGGCTGTTGTTGATAGGGTTCACTGTCATTCGGATGTTCAATGGTTTTTGTGACACTACCGCTAATGCCGTCGCCGCTACCACTTATGTTATTATTTTCGATTGTTGTCGAATCTATTGCCGCTGCCACCGTCACACTGCTATGGTTAGCTTGAGCTGATGACGTTCCCATTGGATGCTCGCAGTTTCCGGTTGCCTGCAGCGAATCTTTGCTGCAATTTAATGTTTGCTTAAGATTGTAGTCAGCCTTGCTTGACATTGCTTCTCGATTTCTCAATTGGGATTCATTGTTTTGGGATGCAGCGGAATAGGCTCTGGGGCAGTGTGGCTGGTGGTCATCCTTGTCGATGTTCGTAAAATCGGTCAATGGTGGATGTTGATGATGGTGGTTGTTTCTGCCTTTTGGGGTAGACCATTCTTCTACCGGGGCTACCTCATTCGATATAGGCATCCTGGTATATCCATGGAGAATAATTCTGAAAGAAAATAAAAAAATGAGCAAAAATAGAATATGATAATTAAAGAGTGGATTTCAGGTTTTAATAACTTTTTTTGTTTTTAATGAATTTTGACAAAATAAAAAGCCTAGAAACTCAAAATACATACTCAAAACATTCGAGTGTCTATGGCAACCAAATTTCGTTTTTTTTTCATACTATAGGTGATTTTTATGAAGAAGTTGACGCAATTCAATTTCTTCTGAACCACTCAACAATATAATAAAATAAAATAAAATAAAATAAAATAAAATAAAATAAAATAAAATAAAATAAAATAAAATAAAATAAAATAAAATAAAATAAAATAAAATAAAATAAAATAAAATAAAATAAAATAAAATAAAATAAAATAAAATAAATAAAATAAAATAAAATAAAATAAAATAAAATAAAATAAAATAAAATAAAATAAAATAAAATAAAATAAAATAAAATAAAATAAAATAAAATAAAATAAAATAAAATAAAATAAAATAAAATAAAATAAAATAAAATAAAATAAAATAAAATAAAATAAAATAAAATAAAATAAAATAAAATAAAATAAAATAAAATAAAATAAAATAAAATAAAATAAAATAAAATAAAATAAAATAAAATAAAATAAAATAAAATAAAATAAAATAAAATAAAATAAAATAAAATAAAATAAAATAAAATAAAATAAAATAAAATAAAATAAAAAAAAATAAAATAAAATAAAATAAAATAAAATAAAATAAAATAAAATAAAATAAAATAAAATAAAATAAAATAAAATAAAATAAAATAAAATAAAATAAAATAAAATAAAATAAAATAAAATAAAATCAAATAAAATAAAATAAAATAAAATAAAATAAAATAAAATAAAATAAAATAAAATAAAATAAAATAAAATAAAATAAAATAAAATAAAATAAAATAAAATAAAATAAAATAAAATAAAATAAAATAAAATAAAATAAAATAAAATAAAATAAAATAAAATAAAATAAAATAAAATAAAATAAAATAAAATAAAATAAAATAAAAAAAAATAAAATAAAATAAAATAAAATAAAATAAAATAAAATAAAATAAAATAAAATAAAATAAAATAAAATAAAATAAAATAAAATAAAATAAAATAAAATAAAATAAAATAAAATAAAATAAAATAAAATAAAATAAAATAAAACAAAATTGACCTCGTCAGTCTCGTCTCGGTCTCAGTCAAGTCTCATGGCCAGCCTTTATCAACACTAAAATTCAAGTATACTAGTAATCACAGGGTCATCTCTCACGCATATTTTTAGTGGCTGCGGCTCAAGGCTTGAACTTATATCTCATTAAATTGCAAACAAAAAGTAAAACAATTTAAATCAATTTTCTAAACAATTCAGTTCAATTTAATAGATTTACTGTCTCACTTTATTTTAAGTAGACAAACCACAAGCCGCAACATTGTATTCAAATTGTTTATTGGATTAAACAACAATGCCTTTAGCGCAAAAATAACCCCAACTAATCAAATTTCTAAAGCTTTAACTGATTTGATCATGAACAATTGTAAAAATTGTTCGCTCGTTAGTGTTTCCATTTGTGTTGTTTTTTTTTTCGTATTTATTCATTATTATAGTTATTTTAACTAACAAGAGTTACCCTGAAAAGAAAATCATCCTGTCGACAAACTAATAGTTGTATTTTTTTTTTAATATAAAAGAGAAATAAATCGATTACATTAATTGGCAAAACAACTGTGTGTACATTTCTCTTGGATTTAACAACTACAAGAGAAAAAAATCAAGATCCATTAAAGGAACTGGATTAACTTTAACCATACACATAAGACTTATTTAAAACAAAAGTGAAGACAAAAATCGTCATTTTCTTCTTCTACATTTATAATATACAGCGAGAGTGAAATTGTGACGAGAAAGTGAAGACAATTACGATTTATACCCCACAAGCTACGGAAGGAATTTTTCTGTTTTTTTTTTTCTTCTGCTGTTTTACAATTAAAAGTTAACACATTTTGGCTCAGGTGTGGTGTTTGGTGTTATGTTATAAAAATCTGTTGGCAAAAAAGGAACACTTGCTGTAGTTGTCGTTCGTTTTATAGATAGTATATCAGCTCGAGCCAACAGGAAGACATCGCGACCATACAACATGTCTTTGTTTGGATTAAATGATTTTTTAACGATTGATTTCCTTGATTACAGCGCAATTGTTTATTACATAATACTATACTAAAGTTAATGATTACGTAGAAAGGTGTTTATTAAATCAGAAAGTGAGGTTTAAATGGACTGGATTAAAAAAAAACTTAGATTACGAAACCTTGTATTACCAATTGTAATAAAGCTTTAATAGTTTAAGCAGTCCTGAGCCAGCTAAATTTCTATGAAGAAATGAAAGAAAAACATTACCTATGGCAGATATTTTAACGGACTTTTTTGAAACTAGGTTACCCATGGTAAATTTTTTTTAGCCGACTAAAAACAACCAGAAATCACAAGAACAAGCAGAAAGAGTTGTCTAAAACATTTTTTAACCATACATTGTATGGCTTTAATGCTTTAATATTTCCCCCTCGACGTAAAATACAAAAAACTTTTGTTTTTGAATCCTCAATAGAAGCCAATTGAGAGCGATTTATATATATTTTCTGTCTAATTATAAAATAGCTTTTACACCAACAGCTTGATAAAGTTAGTATTATTTGCATTCAAGCTAACATTCTTTTTTTTTCTTTTTTTTTATAATTTGCACCCACACAAGGGTTTTTTGTATACCCTTTTTTGTGCCAGAGACACAGTGAGTGCATTAGGAAGAAGGGAAGGGGTTGGAAAGGAGGTGTCGATGTACATTATTCTTGAATTCCTGAACATTGTAATGATCGGGAAAGACAGAGTGTGGAAAAGAGTTCCACATTCGCGTAGTACGGCTAAAAAATGATTCTCTATACTTGAGAGTACGGCCGAAGTTGGGCTCGAGGGTAAACTGATGGGCATTCCTAGAAGCGCGAGTACTACGGGTGAATTGTTTGAGGGGAGAAATGTAACTGGCTATTTCACTAGAGCAATTACCGTAGAAGTAACGGTAGAACAATTAGAGACACGCAACGTTACGACGGTGGTCTAAAGGGGTGAATGAGTCAGTGATCTCTCTATCACCAATCATTCTTACAGCTCTTTTTTGTATTCCATCCAAGAGGCTTAAGTAAGTAACTGGAGCACCAGCCCAGAGATGGGAATTATACTCAAGCTTTGGACGGATGTAGGTTTTATAGTCTATCAAAAGTTTTTAAATACTTTACAATTTAGTTTAATTTGTTTAAGCTTTAAGACCAGATGAACGCATTCAGGCAGGCGAATAAATTAGCTTACAGGAATCTTACTGACCACAAGATCAAGCAATTTAAACCGTCCTGATATTGTGCCAATACATCATTATATAAGACCAAGTATCATGCTAAGGTAGCAAATTCTTTAAAACACGATAATTTAGTTCCTTACTCAAAGTGCTGTAACTCATATGAATTGTAAAGTTATTAGTTATTGATGGAGGTAAACATTGTACTATACTGTAATTTGTCTCATATGATATGCACAATAAACAACGGTACGTCTTTTAGTGCATACAAAGGAAATACTGGATGGAGAAGTTCCGATTCCTGTAAAATTATGAAGTTTGGGAGTGAGGTAGGTGTATATAGAAAATGTTAGTATTAAAAATTGAGATTTTCATTCAGCACCAATTTTCATAATAAAACCAAAGAAAAAATGTATTACGGAGTAGGTTCTTTATTGGTGACTTACTTAATATGCTGTAGGGCAATCAATATTGAAAAACTACAATATTTTATTATCGAGAAGGTATTCACTATCTCATGTAAAAAGTAATGAGATCAAAAAAAAAGTATGGCAAGTTCTTATTTGTTATTTAATGATTGCTGACTTTATACTTTTATATTTTTGTTCTGATTATAGTAAAATAATTTTTTTTAATATACATTATTTGGTATTAAAAATAGTGAATAAATCAACAAATTCACATTTTGAAAAATAACGAATTAAAAATACAAAAAAATACTTTCCAAGGTAGCAAGATTTTTTATGTCATGTTTTCTTTTCTTTCTGGTTAAAAACACTTCTTAAAAATTGAATGAAAAATATCGGTGACCTATATTATTTTCTTATTCCAAAAAACTCTTAGGCTTTGGAGATCATTAATAAATACACAAAAAAATACACTTTTACTGCAAGAGGGTTAAAAATCAGAAGCCTTAGATTTTACTTAAATCTTTACCATGAAATAAATAATGTTTGAAAAACTTGCTGCCCAATGACTTTTCAATGATGTTTTGAATTTGAAAAACTGTCTTTGAAGTTCACAAATAATAAAAATTCTTGAGCTACTCGTATTCTTTTAAAATAATAAACCACTATTTTTAACTGTTCTACTTGTTCAAACTAGAAAACAACAACTAATGGTCATTGATGTGATAAAATACTGAAAAACCCATACAAATCCCAAAGACGGAATTAAAAATATCTGAGTCTTTCTTTGAAAAAATAAAAAAAAAAAAATAATATGACTCGCATTAATAAACCTCATGTGGATAATTGTGTGGCAAGTCATTTCCAGAACAAATAACTGCATTAAATTAATAAACACTAGCAATTAAAAAATTCCAAAAGCAAAAAATCTCAACCTACAGCAACTGAATCACAGTTCTTACATATATTCAACTAATGTGATTTTACTATATACATACTTGTTCTATTTTCTTTGAAAGCCCACTGCAAAAACGTATTTACACATAAATATTCCACCCTATCGACCGGATACAGATGTGCATTCATACGACTTGCAGTATTTTATTCACAAACAAACATGTCATTACGCGATAGTAGCTGACTTTATAAACAGAAAGAAACAGTCGAAGAAGATTTTTATTTATTATAACTGACAATTGTTACAATATTGTCAACAAATCCAATCCAGCTCAATTTAGAGATTGTTGTGATAAGTTGCAGTATGCATCGTCTGACACCACCTGGCACACCCTTCCCATTTTCTAGTAAACAATAAAATCTTCAATATGAATTTTAATCTTTTTTAGACTTTGCAATGAATCACTTGGTATATCATCGCAATGACAGACAGACGTCAAAAAGTTTTGAAATGGAGCTACTTCCGGCTTCGGCAGCGGTGGCGGCACGCTCCTTCGTTTTCGGAATTGTGTCAAGAAAATAAATCATCGGTAACAAAGAGTTTGCAAAATGAAACAAGTTAACATAAAAAGAGAAATAAACGCAAAGAAAAATCAAAACATTATATTTACAAATCAATTTGAGATGATTTATTTTTGAACACAGCCCGCCTGTCAAAATTGCATGTACTTGCTGTTTCTGTATTGTTGCAACTGAAAACATAAATCGGTTACCATTTTTTTCGTTCGTGTTTTTTTCTTTTAAGTTAAACAAATTCTACTCTGACTGTCTGACAACAACATCGCTGAATTGCTGAAACTTTTTGTCTTAATTTGAAGTCTTGCACAAATATCGGTGCATTTGTGTGAACTTATGAGAAAATTTTTTTTAAATGGAGGCCGCCGACACAACCGCCACCACCGCACCGTCGCGTCAGTTCGTTGCTGCATTGTCGCTGATAAATACATACTTTGACGCGCAGGCCGGTCTCTTGCTTGGATGCTGCACCTAGTACCTACAGCTCTTTGTTATTGAACCCGCTCTATAGCTGTAACAACACGCAGATGTTTCTTCTTCTGAATTTGGCATCATTTAACGTCTTGGCAAATGTTTTCTACATAGTAGACTTTTTGCTGACACTAAGTAGTTGGTATAGTTGTGTTTCTACATCTAGTAGCGATTGGATTTTGTATATTTTTTCAGTATGGATTGAAGAAACGATTTCAGAGATGTAAGCTTTCAGCTTTAACATCATAGAGTTTGTTCAAGATAAACATCAACTATATAGTCTAAGAAGTAAAGGTGAATTGCAACGAAAATGCAAAAAAAGCAAAAAATTTCTAAGTTCTATATAGTACTAAAAAAATCAAAAAATATTATTTCACATAAGCTTATTGTTTCAAAATAATAAGAGTGCAATTTTTTATTATTTATTATGTTACAGTTTGGCAAAATCATCATTTTTGAAAAAATATCAATTCAAAATTTGTATTTCCTATAACTCTTAATTTGGCATTTTGTTTCGCTAAATATTATTTAGCCTCTTATCAGTTCGAGTAAAATTTATTAAAACTAACCTTTGAAAATCAATTTTGGTACGAAAATTTATATCTTTATTAGCAACGTTATCATTCAGACTATAATAGTCTCTGTAAATACAGTCTGTGTATACTCGCTGACATAAAATAAATAGAAATATTGATGCAAAGATCGCGCAATTACACCAAAGTTGATGTTGCAGTACGATTCCAGGGTCTATGTTATTGTTTTTGATTGTTAGTATATTGTTATTAGGTACACATGGAATTGAGAAATGGCATTTGAAAAATTCACGAAATTAGGAAATTCCTTTGAGAAATCATTAAATTGTACCTTCTATGGTTGGGATTGAAAAAAAAAAAAAAAACAATTCACCGATCTGACGCTACATGAAATGAAGAGTTAAGAAATAGTTTTCGAAGCATGATGGAGTCTTATAAGGAAGTGTTCTTGAACCATATTACACTTTCGATGAATTTTTGAATCTGCGGCATAACATTCTTTCAAGGTAGATATTTGCTAACCACTTTTTCGAAAATATTTGGAATTGGTATTCCGGCCATATTGAGTATATAAAAATATCTTTCACTTTAAATGTTTTCACAATTTTTCCGCTTGCTTGCGTAATCGGTTGATTATATGACGATCACAATCAATGCATAATGCATAAAAATGGCTACGTTTGAATCATCACTTTTAAAATTAGCTAACAACTTGAAACCTCGAAATGAATGACCCTGTATAAGTCATTTGATGGGGATCCATGATCCTATGAAAAAGCGAGCATACATCATCCACTCACTTCAGGTGTTTGCGAGTCAAGTGAATAATGAATTTTTCAATACTCACTTATGTTGCTATTTTCGTTTTAAGTACAAATTCAGAGACAGTTGTGTATTAAGAACTAAACTTAACTTTTTCTGCGATTGATTTCTACTGCAACTGATTTGAAATTGAAAAAATTCATAACTCTTAAATGCATTGATCGACTCAGTCCTTTAAAATCTTAAAGTCTTTAATATCAGTCGATTACATTTCACTCACATCGCTATCAAAGCTTCTATATTCCGATACATATTTCATCTTCTAACTCAAATCAATCTTAGTCAGTCTCCTGTTGCATTTATTTAAGTCCTCTAAAGATTTTCGATATTTTTGTAATTTGGCATCAGAAGTCGCCGACTGTCAGAGTAAATTTACTAACAAAAAAACATTTTATGTCTTGAGATTTCCATTACTGTCTTCGGAGACATATCTCTCCTCTTTGTTGAGCTTGCGCGTGGGTATAGGATTACCAACGTTTCTCCAAATCTAACAACACACGTCAACTTCCTCATTCCGTTTGGTATAAAAGTCAAAGTCAATAAATAGTGTTTCATTGGTACTATTTCAATGTCAAGACCGATTGCGGTCCTAGACATAGGTAACATTGTTTTGTTTCTCAATGGAATTCAATTCACCGATGCAATGCATGCCGGAGCAACAACCAGCAGTCACAAGAAAAAGTACCAATCTATTCTGTGAGATATAGTGTGCTACTTTATTTTGATAGGAAAGAACTGGAGTCCCCATACAACAACCAAAGACAACGAGAACGAAGTCAAGTCAAGTCATTCACTTTGAACAAAATACGACGAATGCCAACGGATAAGCAATACGCAACAATTCAAGGCTGAAAACTGGGCCATACTAGCGCATATATCACCGTCTGCGAACACCTTGTTGTGGTAAGTACTTTCCCTTCATCTTGATGGAGACGATGACAATCGTAACCGATTAATGAGCGCTGATTGGTTGAGATCAGATGAACCAGGCTTCATTTCAATGGACGACAATTATTTGTTGATGACTACGACTACGAGATGACACGGTGTGCGAATTTGATTTTAATTTCTGTGGGAGAGATAATAAGTGCCAATTGTGGGTTTTAACCAAGTCCACAAGCATCATCCAGCATTAAACATTGATGCGGATCCAATTAAAATGTTTGCAAAGCTGATGAAACATCGGTTACTAATTCCAAAATTCCATCAGATTCTGAACAAAGCGAACGAAAAAAAAATGAAAGAATTTAATTGTCTGTAATCACTCAAGATCGAGGTTAAAGTGAATGGAATTCTCACTGCATCAGAATTGCAGAGATATGTTGTGTTGTGTGGAAAAATTACAAAATTAGAAGAGAACAGTTTTAATTGAAGTAAAACAAGTATTTCGGGTAATTATTACCCTTAAATTGCTTGTAATTAGGTGTAAGGCAAGTTTCCACGAAAAAGTACTTCATGTTTCATTGAAGTTCTCGTGATGCAGAGTCCTCATAACGTAATAATTGAGGTCGCTGGTTTTTGTATTTTTTTTTTGACAGTGGTACTTATTGCTAATGGAATTTTAAACGGAATTGAAAAATCCTATACATTACGTATGAGTACCTACTTACTCAACTTAACCATCAAATTCTAGATTATTTTCAATTTTTCAATGTAAAAAAAAAACGATTGTTGCAAGTTTATATTTTTATTATTTTGGCTTAAGTTTTACATTTCTGTAACTATTTGTTCCCACACAAAATGTGCTTCTTAGAATTCTAGAAATAGGGATTTGATTGTGAAATTGTTTACAATAACACCTTCATTTCTGTACTTCTGTTTGAAAAAAAAAACTCAAAAAATTTTCTGCCCTCATAGCCTTATAATGTATGCTTCATGATCTAGGTTTTTTACATTTCCATTTGTGAATTTTAATTGACACGTTATTGGTTTTTACGTTGCCCTAAGATTAATGAACAAATTTCATTTTGGACTTGGTTTTTCAACGTTTTGAATAAGTCGTCTTCTGTGTACACAAATTGTAGACAAAACAGTTTTGAAAAAAGAGACAGTTTTTTTCTAAATTTCGAAAAAAAAATTGAACCCTAGGCTAAGCTTTATAAGCACTTCTTTGTAATATTTTAAGTATTTGAGTATAAATGAATGTATGTACATATTTGGGGCAACTATTTAATGTCAAATGTGTGTGATTTCGATCATAATGATCATAAGTCGTCGAAAAAATAATTTTTAATACCTACATAATATTTATGGAAAAAATCTTACCCATGTAACATTTTAAACATTCCAGTTTTAAAAATTTTGGGAAAGATACGTATATATCTGTATTGGAATAACTGTCACTAAAAAGTACATATTTATTTATTTAAGACATTTCAAAAACAATTTTGACAAAGTTCCTAACTTTGAAATTGATTTCTTTTCGAATTTTTAAAACAACCCATGTTCTGACTAAATAACCGTCATTTTGTGTAGGAAGTTATGTATAGATTCTATGATTGTAAATCATTTTTTCTTCTCCTATTCATTAATCGTACCAATCGCCTATAATAACTTACACCAAGAATTTGAAGTTTTAAATTAATATTTGAGTTGCCAAATAAGTTAACGTATTAATACGCCGCTGTGGCGCTGCAGTGCAGTGGTACATTTGTTTATTAAAAAAGTTCTTCGTACTATTTTATAAAATCATTTACTAAACATAAAATAATTTTAAAAAAATCATCGTCATGAAAAAAAAAACAAAGACATGAGAAAGGAGATTTGAAATATACATATCAGCGTTGAAAATTCCTTCGGGGTTTTTGTTAATGTTAATAACTGACAGCATTTTTTATGATGTTAATTTTGCAACAACTGTCAAATACATATATCATAATAAGATTGACCTACCTTACACATTTTCGTTGAAATAAAAACCAAACAATACTGCACGATTGCATATATGTAAAATCAAACGTCATCGTCAGCTTATAGACAATTCATTGCCAATTTCTTATTTATGGGTAATATACATATAACCATGAACATAAATGATGGCGTTGAAATGAGTTTTAAAACATACCTACCACTTTACCCTGTCACCCGAAAATTTTTCATTCAAATAACCCCGAAGCCAATTCAAATTCAAGGTGAAAGTGTCAAAAAGTTAAAGAACATGAACAATCAAAAAGAATGGAAAGCAACAAAATTTAACCTTTTGGGTACAGTACAATAAAATCATATTGTCCCTGTCCTCCAAATATTATGATTGCTATTCCTCGCAAGAATGAGCTCTCCTTGTTTATATTAAATTGTGCTTGTCAGTTTTTGTATTATTTAAAGTATAAAATTGAGGAATAAATATACAAATTTGGCTCCGGTATGGACCCTTTGGGTGGATACTTTGTAACAAATAGATTTAAAATTAAACTTGGTTCTCTAACACCCAGTTTTCAACAAATATATTGCGTTTACTTTGAATTAACTGAAAAAATCTGTGTACTGTGCATTTACATTCTTCCAAAAAATTGCTTCTGGAGTTAGGTGTGCATCATTTAATTAGCAGGAGTAGAAAATTGTGGTTTAAGTCACCACTGAAAAACTGGGCAATTAAATGAGTTGGTCAGTGGTCATTTAATAAAACATGAAGAACATGGTGAGGAGGGGGGGTATTTCGACAAAAAAGAAAGACAAAAGTCAAAATATTTACGGAGCACGAAGCTGATGGACTTATTGTAGAATGTTTTTAAGTAGACGTGGCTTGCTTTTAGGAGAACGACTGACATACATACAAATAAAGGGTTTCCCAACAAGAACGCAAGATTTAAATTTTAAATAAAACGCAGATAATTAAAAAAATCGCGAATTCTTTATTATATCGTAAGGTAGACAGGATGAGGTTATGTATGGAACAACACATCGGGCAGATGGCCGCCGCAGCTTTGCTGGCATATACGCGATCTTTTAATGAAATTTTCAGTGACTATTTTGCATAAATGCTGCGGTATTTCATTAATGCAGCGTCCAATTTCCTCTTTTAAGGCTTGAGTCGTCGTCGGCTTATTCGCATATACCATCGACTTCAAAAAACCCCAAAGAAATGGTCCAATGGTGTTAAATCGCACGATCTGGGCGGCCATTTCTGGTCTCCAAAAAGCGAAATAACACGACCAACAATAAAAAAATATTAATAATAATATGAAATAACACAATTTCATAATTAGAATACGTTGTATATTCGTGTAGCGCTCCATTTTTATTAACCTTTACCTTCTACTAAAAAACAATAATAAATGTTCAAATGTCAAACAATGACACATCGAATGGCGCCAAATTTAAATCTTGCGTTCTTGTTGGCACACCCTTTATTAGGGCCATTGTTGTACTACATTAGAAGCATGAAGAGATTCTATGTAATTAAATTGTTCTGCCATCTTTGTTAAGAGATGATCGACATCTTTTTGAACTGATCAAGAGAATTAAGGGCTGCTTGACCATCTGAGAAGATGCGGATATCCGAACTTGATATCACATTTTCTCTCAGCCAAGATAGAACTTCTTTAATTGCCCATATTCACGCTAGGAATTACTAACAGTGATAAGGGAGTCGGGAAGAGACTAAGGTTGAGTCTGTCTGAGTACACTACGCAACCAATTTCATCGTTATTTTTCATGTTTTAAAGGATCACCGATATCCCAATATGATCTTGATGACCTCGACTCAGTTGTTGAAACGTGATATCGGAGTGACTTGTAATTGATTTATAGAAATCCAATGGACTGATGGAAATATGGAATATTTTTCGGGAAGGAGGCGACTCAAAAATATTTACAAATGGTTGTTTCAACAATTTGTTTTCTTTAGTACATTTGTTTTGAGAGATGATTTAATCTGCAGGAGGCTTAAGAATACTTCCACAATTTATTTAATAAAGTTTGGCAACTATTTATTTACAATTATCATTTTGAATTTTTTTTCATAATTTATTTTTTTCTGAAATTTTTTCTTTCTACTTTTTGAACAAACCATGATTGAACGTGGTTGATCTGTGGGAGGTTCAAAAACAATCCCCTTTTTTGTGCCCTTATATAATATATATATTGTTTACGCTTTTTTTGTGGCCATTTTTTCAAACATTTCTTTTTATATTTGAACAATTTATAATTTATATTTTTTTTTTTTTTTCATTTCTAAGGTAATTTTTTTCGGCATTTTTTTTAAATCTATTTTCTGCTAAATAAAAACAACATTAGCGAAACAATTTCACAAAAAGTCAGTTAAGGGTAAAAAAAAGTACACGGTGTCTTACTATTCACAGATTAAAAATAGTTTTTGAACTTATAGTATTTCACCCTAGTCGCCTTTATGTTGTTAATCGCATTGCAAAGAGTTACTTTAACAGAGCATCTTTTTTCCGGGAATCCTCATACTTTTTCATTAATCATTTCAATCAACGAAAGGCTAAATTACCTGGGCTAGTCTCACTTTATTTTTTTGAGAATAGTGTTTTATGGATAAAGTATAAGCTTTACAAGAAATCACCCGTTGTGATTTTATGAGCCGAAAACTACTCTTTACTCGTTAGATCCCAAACAAAATTAGTTCCGATCTTATTATCCAACTTGTGCCGTTGATTGTTCGTCTTTTATAAAATTCTCATAGAATGGACAACTATTTAACATAAACACAAATCTAATTAAAATACATTTCTAAAATCAAAAATCATATTGTCCCAATTTAAAATTTTAGTAAAAGAATAAAAGAATCAGGTAATATTCACATAATTAGTTATTAACATGATAATTTTATGGAAAAGAAAATAAATAATATCAACCCAAAATGCGCAACTATTAAAATTGTGCCCACGAACTTCCTTATCGCATTTACCTATCAAACGAACTACTTGGTTTTCTTGAATACCAAATAGTTTCACAGTTTGATAAGAAAACCACCAATCGCACAACAGGTGTTTTAGTTTAGGTTTTTTTCTGTTCAAAATGAATAGAACTTGAAGGTAGATCCCCATCGACACAACATTAAAGCTTCTTTATGTCCCTTCAAATTAAATATCAAATTTCCCTAAAAAGATACTTAAATATTTCCTTAATGACATCATTAGTGATGGTTGGTGCGGTGCGTGTGCGCAGTTGAAATGAAATTTCCCATAACTAAGAACATAGAGAGCTTCCATCATCAACCCACCTGGCTCCCCAGGATTCTTGTATAATCACCATGTTCAAGCATCAATAATAATAATTATTAAATAACCACAAAACAAAGAAACTATTTCAAGTTCATAATCCATATACCTACCTTCCCACCATGCTCTCTGCATGATATCTTAATTTTTTTTTTTTTTTGTTAATAAATGAAACGTTGACTCCAACAAGATTTGTCCACTCGATGACTCCCCAACAGCGATATACACCGATAAACAAATTGAATGAGCCACTTTTAAGTAGTAGCATTACCCACATAATTCAAAAACAAAGAGAGTCAACTGAACTAACCAAACAGACACGGCCACTAAAAATGGTTTTATGACCCACAAAAGCCTTTTGCACTATGCCGCTGCCGGCTCGGCTGTTGTATAGTTATTGCAAGTTTGCAACAACGGCTGACTGTTGTATAAAATGCATTCAACTGCATCATGCGTGGTGTGCGCATGCGCAGCGCACAGTTAATGGTAATGTATTACTTATAGATGTGCCAAACTATAGACTATAGAGTGGACATCCCGAAGAGCAGTGGCAAAATTTCATTTGCGTTGCGATTTCTCATTTGGGACAAATTCTTTTAAAATATAAGCCACTTGGTTGTTTTTTTTTTTTAAATCTCACCAACTATTAATTAACAGGCTTCAACTATAAGGCAAGAGGCCTATTCATTTGTTTGTAAGGTTGACCAGGTTAGACGTTTTTTATACAGTTTTTGGATTTCCAAATCTTGCAAAGCTGTTTTGCTTAAAATTCCTAATATTTAAAAAATATCCATTTTGGTTTAAATATTTTCAAAAATAACTCAAATTTGTTAGATAGCTTTTTAGAACAGCCGTTTTCGATTTTCCAAATGAAAATCTACTGTAAAATCTTTATCTTTTAATTCTTAAATTTGCAAAATTTAAGAAAGATATATTTTATTTCCCATTTCAAAATTTTTGCTTTTCCTCGTTTGCTCAGTTCATAATAGCTTTTGCCTTTTTAAAAACAAATCCGAAGAAGCGTTTGTTTGCAAAGAGCAAAGAGTTATTTGCAAAGCTTTTTGTATAGCAAGATTTAATTTTGAATAAAATTTATGGTGCTATACATATGTGCTGCCATGTGTTGTAAATATTTTTATAACTTCATAAATTTGCTAACTTTATGAAAGATTTTTTTTTTCAAATTTGTGATATTTTAAGTTTTTTTTTACTTGTGCTGCAATATACGTTTTCTTTTCGCAAATCTATAACTGTTTTTATTAGAGCGGAAATTGTGAAATATAATTAATTAGCAAAAACCGACACTGCAAATGGCAAGCCATTTGTTTTGAGTGAACTCGGACGATATTAAAAAAGATATGCTAATGAACCCCAACACTGTAGAAACTATGTTCTTAATTTTGGAAAAAGTACGGCCCTCAATTTTTCATGAAAAAAAGCTCACACCAATTTCGGACTCTTATCAGCACTGTCAAAATGGTACCTATTGCAAAATGACATGAAACAGAAGTTTTTATATGTTGTAAAAAAGAGTAACGTATAAAAAAGCCAGAAATACTGATGAAAAATATCTTATAAACGTATGAGACCCTAGGCACCATGAAAATTGATTGCTTTTGAAGATAAACATTTTGGTCAGTTGGCCATAGCAAAGTCTTGGTTCCTTTGTTTTAGCTTTTCTTAATGATCTCAAACCAAAAAACCAAAAAACCAAAAACTATCGACGTAAGAGCTCTTAAAGAACTTAACATTAATACGGCTACCTACTACGTAAAGGTCTTGAAGACTTAGAGTCAGGCCAACATCATCAGAACATTCACTGGTATTTTTTTCAATATTTTTGTTTTTTAGTTTTCAAAGTGAAAAATAATCGTTAAAATGAACCTGGTCACACTGTTTATTATATGGGGCTCTTGACAAATGACATGCCATCGATGGTAAATGCAGTCACAAATCACAGAGCATCGCTCTTTCGAAATGAAATTGTAATTTGATACTGACGCGTGGCGATTAGTCATCCAGCCCAGAGGCAATGTGACTGCTCCTACTTATTTCTTTGGTGCGGTTTGGCTGGCCTTAGAGAAGTGGCTAATAGGTTGGGACTCTTTGGGTGGCGGCAGCAGCAGCTAGCAAGATGTTATACGGGTATACCTATCTTTATGGCTTTAATAAATGGCCATATTTATCGTCTATCGGTTTCTCTATCTCTTATATATTATATATCTAGTTGGGTCTGCCCCACGTTCACCACGCCGCCACCACGCCGCGCCGGCCGGGTGACAGTCTCGTCGCGATATATTCTGTGATAAATTGCTGTCAATGATCACTTTTAGGTTAAAGTCCAATCCGGTGGCACCACTATAGACCGATTTCATTTGACCAAAATCCATTCAAACGCACAAATCGCCAACTACTGACGATGGCGGGGTGATCAGTGGTGCAAGATCGTGCACCCACCGATGAATAAAAAGTGATCCAAACAAAGAAGACCATAGCAGCCCGTTAAGGTCTAATGTGCAGACATATCAAACACACCAATCGAACAGCGTATTAGCCAAATAAATTGGTAAGATCGTTGATAATGTTGCGCGAGCGCCAATCGATCGATCGATGGGTGAAGCACACGTGTGACTTGGTGGCAGTACAACTAATATCCCATTCAATTTGTAATGACCTCCTTGATCCCCCGGGATGAACTTTTTTTTTCCTTTCTCAATCGGTATAGAGAGTGTCGGGGTTAGACTATTCACCGTGGTCGTGGTAGCTCAGCGGGGGTAGCTAACTTTGTATAGTTTTATACTAATCGAATGGCATATGGACAATTCGATTGAAGTCGTGGCTTTTTGTGTGAAATTGATTGATGACTTTTATGCCCAGTCTTAAAGATGGTAGGCTATAGCTGATGTGTATGGTTTTCCACCCAGGCTGGCTGGCAGGGAGATAAAGTGTGAAAGGTAGGTATAATCTAGTTATCATCGTCGTTAAATATAAAGACGAATTTCTCTTCGATACTTATTTGGTAAATGGGTCAAAGTTGAATGCTAATTGAATTTATTATAGGAATGCTGCAGATGCATGGTGAGATGTGTTTTCTTCTTCTCGAACAAAAATGATTGATTGATTGAGTGTTGGTTAGTTGGTAGGTAGATAGGAATAATAGGTAAAAGTGAACTCCGATGAACTTTGTTTTTTTTTTTTTTTTTTTGTATATACACCACATACATATAATGAACAACATCTTATTGATTGATTTTCTTTTCATGACTTGGGAGTTATTGAAAGTATGTAATTGATTTTTTTTTCCTTTGAGAATTATTGTCCTCATTATAAAGCTAATAACTTTATAACATTGATTTAACGGTAAGAATACTTTAAGCAGGAAATAGGTCATATACATTACACATCATAATCATGGAAAAAAATGAGAAAGGATAGATATTTAAGTTTTACTTCACTTAATGTGACTCTTTTCTATACGAATTACAACTGTTTTTGCAGATGCTTTAAAAAATCTCCAAAAAATTCAGTTTTTTCTTTTATCAGCAATCGGAAAAATAAAGGCAATTTACAAAACGTTGCTATTTCCAGATACTATACACAGATACTGAATATTTTTAAAATTATTTTAAATCAGAATCAAAGAACCATTTCAAAACCATAAAAAGTGTAACACGTTTCTTTTGAGTCAAGTATACACACCAAAGATAAAATCTTTTATATTAACTCAAGAAACGCTTCTGAGTTGCATTGAAGAAATTTGTCAATTTATATGCATTATTATGTTCATTTAATCTCTACGGGTTTTATAAATATCTTAATCTTTTTTTTTTATTTGTTGTTATATGGCACAGGTGTTGGCTTGGTAACAAAAAAATTGAAGTTTTGATGAAATTTCGTTCAATTAGGCGTTCTTACGTCTAGAATTTGGTACAGACCATTTGGTTGAATATTTAAATAATTATCATTGGTATTGGGATGCCTTAAGTTTAAGTAATTAAGAAAATTAGTGCTTATTTTTTTTAAATTTACGTGATAAAGTACTTATTTTGCTTTCATTACTCATTTTTCCCCACCTAGGAATTGCATTTATTTAAGTTTTATTCAATATATAACAAATATTATTTGTAAACCTTCTTTTTCTACTTAATTATTATTTTCCTTCTACAGTTTCAAAGAAAATCTTATACTTAAATTGTTTTCATTTTTTTTTTCATTTTGGGAATTACATTTATTAAATTTTTCTTTTTTTTTTTAAACGCCAAAGATTAAGTTGGAAAGTATATATGTATGTATTTAAATAGGTAAGAACGCCCAAAATGTAAATAATTGCGCCCAAATCAAAATCTTTTCAATAGTTTTACTAAATCATTTTTAACAAAATAAGTTTATTTTGTTTCACACACTTTTCATAACATATTTGTTAAAGAGCGAAAATTTTGAATATTACGAAGAACAAAAAAATGGCAAGATTTTTGTAAATCAGATTTTTAAAAATTTTTGTACGATTATCCTAACAGATTTGTTAAAATATTCGAACCAAGTTCGAAGCTTTGGTTAAAACTTACACATCGTCAAGAAAATGGAGTACCTTAAGACAAACAACTAAATGCCAAAATAATGGCATGCTTTATTAGATTTCACATTTATGTAAATAGATGCTATCAACTTCAAACAAGTAAACAAACGAAGGCAAATGATGCCAAACTGTGATTAAAAGTCTAAATTACACTCATCTATTATGGCACTTCGAATCTGTTTTTCGATCTGATACTAGGATTATCAATCGATCACAACAATATTTTTCTACTTCTCCTTCATCTTCCTTTCAAAATAATGTCCAAGTCATTTCTTCAAATAAAAAAAAAAAAAATAAGCAATGAAGCAGCAATAATAAACAAATTGAAGACAACAAATCGATCAAAACTGCTTGTCACTTTGAACTGTTTTGTGGCCATAGGTTGATCAAAACATTTCTGATCAATTTGTTCAACAACAAAAGAGCACCAACCGTAGCGCAATAATATATATAATTCTATATAAAAATGTAGCATGGTAAAAAAAACTTTCCATAGGGCAAATAGACTTTATACAAAAAATACACCCTTTAATAGCTGATGCTCTCCCGCGTTCATTGATTTCAATTGATCTGTTTCTACAAGAAAAAAAAAACAAACAGAATCACAGTCTGACAGAAAATTAATCATAATCAATTGAGGCCTGAACTCTTTTTATTTCAGTTTACATTTATTTTTTTTTTTTAACTTTTTTCTGTCGCGCCCTCACGTTTTATAGTTGGAACTCTGGCTGGATGCATTCATTGTCCAACGTCCGCGTCCGCGCCCAGTCACAAATGCGATCAATTGCAAACAACTGTGATTTCCCCGTGTGGTTTGGTTTGTGTCTAGACTCTTAGACATAACACAACTGTTTTCTGTTTCTGTTTTCTTGAAAAACCATACGTGATTCGAATGTTGACATTTGCTATACAACATGCGTAGCAGCAAATCGCATGATGGAGAAGACGAAGAAGATGATGATGATGATGAAGAATTAGATTCATCATGGTGATGGCGCGTCCGTCGAGCGTATCAGTCACTCAGCCAGTCAAAACTGTTGGAGTCAGAGAGGAGCTATCGTTGTTCTTATATTTATTGCGGTCACAATCACTGTAATCACTTCGTTGGAATGGTGGAATCTTTATTATTTGAACTGACACTGGCATCTTCTACTACGGATAATATAAAAAAAAAACACTGCTCGCTACGCTAGAAACCGATAGACGATAGGAAATTTAAGTTCCAAGAGATTTATTCTATTGGAAACGTATGGTAGTAGAAAATGTACTACCATTTATGTGCGCTTTTGAAACCGACTTCTGGTTGCTCCTTTTGGGGATGCGGATGATATATTAGAGATTAATAGTTGCCAAGTGGTTTTCTAAATATAATTCGGCCAAGAATTTTTATATTCGTGCGGTCGGCTTAAGAAACACTAGGTATCTGCATTAAAAATTGAACTTAACGTTTTGACTTTTTTCGCATTAAGTTAAATTATAAAATTATAAAAATTGGCAAAAGATGTCATTTTAGATTTTCTTAAGAAATGTGCTGTTATGTGCTCAGTATAAGCTATCATGTGGTGTGAATATATATGTTATAAATCATTGCACATTTGCAATTCTTAAAGAAAAACCTAATTTTTAATCTTTCTTCTCAAAATGTAGCTGTAAAAAACAAAACAAAAAGTTCTGCTACTGCCATGTACATAAATATTCTTTTAAACTTTGCAGATTTTAGAAATAATTTTTTGCGAGCTGTGTTTTCTGCTCAGATGTCAGGTTTTACTGTCATTTCTCTTTCTGAAAAATAAATTTTAAAGGGGAAATTCGCAAGATTTGGAAAGGTTTGAAAAATATCAATAGTTCATGGCAGCAGAAGTTGGGCTTATTATATTACAATTTTTCCAAATCGCAATGCTAGGTTCATGCCTTGCCAAACGTTTTGGGCTTTGGAAAAAATCTCTTCTAAAATTTTCAAAATTACGATGTAAAAAAAATATTTACATCACGGAACCTGATAGGTCAAGTTGACCACATTCTTAAATAGAAAATGTTGGTGCCAAATTCATGCTTAAAATATAGTACCACACTATTTTTATCAGGGTAGTGTTTACTCCACGCTTATGCAAATAAATCTTAGATAATTGTTAAAAGCTCTGTTGAATTATGTATTATGTACTTACTGACAAACTAACAAAAGACCCTTGTGTGTTTAAGAAGCCTCCCAACCTTCTTGGTTGATAACTTATTCCGGAGATAGTGAGAGAGAAAAACCCAAAAATGGAGAATACTTATTTCTGCTTTTTCCTTTTTATGTAAGAAAAACCCACACAGAACTTTTATCTTCGAACTAGATACATATTTGAAATTTTGAAAAATCTCAGTTGGCAACATCTTAAACAGTGGCACAATAGTGTTTGCTCATCCATTGAGGAAACATGATGTTCTATTAATTACATTTCAACGGCGCGCGCAGGGAGTTTGTACTATTATATTTTTTTAATAATATTTTTTTCTGGTTAAGCTTTTTTTCAATTTTCTAACGCATCAATCTTCTTTGCAAGCGTCGAAATGGATAAAACGATTGCGGCACGTTACACAGCGCACAGGCCTTTGCCATACGTTAGCCGTAACCAGCCCGGCCATTGGCTTGGCATATGTGTGTTGCTTGTTGAATTGATGCGTTATTGCAGAAACAAGTCAACTTCCTTGTTTAGACGTTGAGTTGTTGCTGACGGGGCACAGCCAGCGCAAAAGCAGCCAGCAGCGCAACAGCTAACCAACAACAGTTCAATTGGAATTTTTCATAGGAATGTTTCTTGTTTATTTAACTTTTCATTTATACAAGCAAAAAAAAAAAAAAAGAAGCACCTAACATAAATACAATACTTGGTGATATGGTTGAAAAGCATTAAGCAAGGGTTCATGCAATAGAATTATTGATGAGTTCTTGAGAATGATTGATACAATAAACATTCTTGTGAAAGGCGAGGTTTGAATTACTCAATGTACATAAGAAGACAAAATTAGGTTAATGAAAGGGAAGTTGTACGACAGATTGTTATTGCAGAATAACTGGCATACTTACTCCGATATATTATACTAATGACTAAGAGCATCAATCAAAATGAATCATTCGTTATTAGATTTTGATGAATAAATTTAGATTTCGATAAAACATATACTCACTGTAGATTTTATGCTTCAAAAAGATCTTACCTGAAAAATAAAAGAAAATCTTTTTATTTAAACTTGAAGGTGAAAAAAATTTTAAAAAAAGAAAAGCGTCAAAACTGAAAGTATTGGTTCCTGTTTTTGACTCACATATGTTCTTAATTATTTTTTGCTGACTCATTTTAGAATAAATCAATAATAAATTTGTATCCGCATTTTTTTAAATTTCAAAAGAAGGATAAATGAAGTGTTTTTAACTCCTTAAAAACACACTTATTAGTGGTTTTATGGGTTGATGTACCCTTTTTTATTTTTATAATTAAAATCAAAATTTGTTAAAACAAAAAAACAAAAAACACAAATTTGTTTCTATATTGCTGTAGAGTGTAGATCTATTGAATATGAAGTACATGTTCAAAAAAGCAACCTCGACTGCCTAAACTATATACTAAATTGATTATCTTTTAATGAAAGATGTCCTTTATAATCTTAATAATAATTTTGATATGCAATCAAAATTATTTAAAAAAAATTTTAGATTTTTACAAAAACATTTTTACCTCAATATTTTACTTGAATATTTTTTTTGATTTTGTTTTTAAGTTTATATTATTAAATAACAAAAGCCTACATATCATTTTTTTTCTAAAAATAGGTTTAAAATGTATACCTACACAAAAAACAATTATACGAAAAACCAGCTGTAACGTTTTTTTTTAATTTCGTATTTTTACGGTTATAAGTTGGCATGTTAAGTTTTGAGCTTAAATCTCTTTTTTGGCTTAATAATTCAATTCAAATAATAAATTGAATGTTTTAAAAAATTTTTTTTTTGTTAGTATGGTATATCATTAAACATAAATTATCACCACACGAATATCATATTCAGTAAATTCTGTTGAACTTTAACATTTGTTTTTTTTTGTTAATTTATTTCCACTGACGTAAGAAGTGGCATAGTTATGTATTCTTTGATTCACGCTATCAGACTGTGATACTTAAATATTGAGTACAAGTTGTAAAACTACGACATCAGTGAAATAATGCCATGGTTGATGTTTTTGTTTCAAAAACTTATTTTTCAAGAATTTCACACTTGAAATACACACGATACTTCCATGCGCTCACATTCCAAATAGGTAAACAATAAAAACACTGATATATTTTAAACGTTTTCCAATTGTTGTTTACAAGCACATTATCGGATGGTTTCTAATCATAAGCTTCCAAGTACTTTTGAACCTTCAGAAATTTTATCAATTTAGTTTATACTATTGTGTTTTATTGTTATAGGTATAAATACGTCGTTAAGTATGTTCGCACACCTGTCCTTGAATTTATTTCTCACATTTAATTCAGTTTATAATTTGTATTATCACATTAATATAATAATAATTGATATAGCTACCTCAAAACATAAATCATTTTTTATTCAAGTTTTTGTTTTAAGTCACTTAACATAACGTTTTTTTAGCACGACTTGTTTAAAAAAAGCGTTCTTCACTGATGAAATAAAATTTAACACTAACATCAAATTGATGTTTTTGAAATATCAAAACTCAAATTTTATTCAAAACTACCGAGAGTCGAAGTGCAGCGATATGTTCAAATTTAAACAAATATCTTCATTTTGTTCCCCCTTTTTTCATTGAAAAACTCTACTGCCCCCATATTCGTCCAATCAATTTCTAATTCGACACACTATTACAATATCTAATGAGCAGAATGACGATTCTCTAAAACTCCATTCATCCGGATGTCGATGTTTACAATGCAACCGAACAAATTTGAAAAAACTTTTTTTAGGTACACAATGAGGAGCGGGTCGCATACACCGCATCTTCCTTTTTTTTCTTCAATTAAAAAAAAAAAAAAAACAATGAAAACGATATCGAAAATCTTAATTTCCAACAAAAGAAAAACAAAAACATCAACATCATCTTTTTGACTGAAGACATTTGTTTTGGGCACGTTTGATTGCTGTGTGTGACTTCCTGGATCAGCGGGTGTTTATCTCCTTCTCAGGTTGTTGTTGATGGCAACAAATGGTTCAATAAAATTGAAGATTCCAAACTGCAAATGGCACACAATTCTTTGGAAGCACAAATAATGGACTGATGATGGCAATTGCAATCATTTTTACAGCAGACAGGTTCATTTTTTTGTATCAATTTAAATTAATTTGTTGAAATACTTAACAGCGCATTTTATGAATCAGAATGTTTTCATATTAGGTTAAACAAGATCTTATGAAATTAATGGCATGGTGTAATTTTTAAGAATTCAAAATGAGTTGTTGTTATTAGTTTCTCAAATATTATTTGTTGATTTTTTAATGGTTTTAGAGGGTTTTGTTGGTGTGCTTTGTTTTGTTTAAAAAAAAAAAATGGAATCTGTTTGAGTTTATAAATATTTATTAATACGTCATGAATTATACTGGGAAGTCCTGAAATATGTAAATTCTTGAATTTATTGGTAAGACTTCGGCAGCATTGGTAACAGTTGTTTTATTTCAGAACTGAAATTTACCAAATCAGAAAATATTTCTATTAAAGCAGGAGTATTTTATATAAAAAATAAATGCAACAATAGTAGTTTGGCCACCACCCATAAAAGAAAATGCTAGATTTGAGGAATTTTCGAGTATCGTATTGGATACTTTCAAGGGTCTTGATTGCTTCTAAATAAATACTTCCTAGTTTAATCGCACACTGTTTAACAACAAATAATAATGAATTTTATCCGGTGCGGATAAAATGGTCATTAGACAGAGACCAGTCTCAGTCGAGTCTAAATTCTATCCATCCGAGATGAAACCGAGAGTCGCGGTAGTGCTTCCAGTAACCAGACACCGAGATAAAGCTTAGTCATACTCGACCAAGACGAGACTGACATTTTTCAAATTTGACGAGACCAAGTCAAATATACGGCTGTTTGTGTGTTCGACTTTTAGAAATCGTTCGAACACATATGGTTAGAGCCTCTTTATTTTAAGCTGGCCTCCATAAATGAACCACTATTGTGGTTCTAATTTTGTGACTTCTGCCACCGTCGTCGTAAATATTAAAAATTGTCTTAAGAATTGAGCGGTTAAGTCACCAATTCTATTCAGCATTTACACCAGCGATCTGATCTTACTCTAGCTCCAAAAGTCAGGTCATCGGAGTTCTACTGCAGCCTGATTTCGACAAGTTTCAACGACACTGTGACACTGTGACTAGAAGTTGAAACTCAATTTTCTGAAATCAGGCTAAAGCCCCCAGGGACAGACATATGTATAAATTCTGCTCAAACCAGAACTATGGAAGCCCTTACTTTAACTAAACAGTTGTTGTATAGCTCCCAACTTGCCTCCAAAGCCCTCATCAGGTAAATGGTTTAAATTTTCTTCATTTAAAATGAAAAAGAATTGTGAATTGGCGGCTTCTTAACTAGTAACTAGTTTTGGTGGTGGTTCAACGGGAAATCTGAATCAAATTGAGTCGACTTGATTATTGGCCTTGACCTACTTACCTATAGGTGTAGCATAGACATTTGGGGTGGTAAACGGTAAAAAACTTTCTAACATAACAACACCTGAACAAACGAACATTTCACATTTCTAGGAATTTTCAGTACAAATTTCAGCAGAACCGTAGCATCGATAGTAATTTTAATGAATTTTTCAAAAGCATTTTATTTTTCCCACGGAACTTTTAATTGCAGTTAAAGATAAACAAAATCAACTGTTACACATTTTGGTAACGCACCATAATCCAAAAAAAAAAAAAAATGTATGCCTGGCTTGTTCTCTTAATATCGAAAACATTATCATGTAATTACTAACCTTATTGCATGTGTGACATAACATTTTGTATAAAAACGATGTCAATGTCTCCTTTTTTCATAATACCCAATTCACCTCATGAGTCTTTATTAAAAAACCTTCTCATGCATACAACACCCCTATCGGATGTTAACTGTACGAGTATGTACATTTTTGTATTAAACAAAAAACAACTGCAATTTCCGAAAATAATAGTTTCCCTCGTTCGGAATAAATTACTATCAGATGTTTGCCGATGCGTTTTCAACTTGAATTTAAATTTAAAAACAAAACACATCCAAATGAACTATAGGTAAGGTATAACTACTTTTGAATGCATTCTACATCCGGTCGGCCATTATTGTATCATTCTGTTCATTTCCAAAAAAGGGTTACCATTCAGCACAACAATGATATTCTCAAATAAATAAATTACTGAAAATCATTTCCAACTGAAAGACGAGATAACTTAAAAAACACTCACGATTAAGCATGAGAACCTTGAGGCATCTCAAGAATGTGTTGTGTACTTTAAATGGGAGTTAAAAAAAAAAAAAACGAAAAAAAA
This sequence comes from Syrphus vitripennis, assembly GCA_958431115.1. Classification (NCBI taxonomy): domain Eukaryota; kingdom Metazoa; phylum Arthropoda; class Insecta; order Diptera; family Syrphidae; genus Syrphus; species Syrphus vitripennis. Next base: position 34,800,268 of record OY288108.1, read on the forward strand.
ATACTTAAACTCGATCTCCCACTTAAATATGTCCCCATTGTCATCTTAGGCAGCCATCATTCTTGTTGTAAGTGTCTGTTTTTTTTTCTGTTTTTTTTAATTTTTCCATGGTTCAGTGAGTTTTCCACTTTTCCACTTGGTCGCGTTGCTTTGTCGGTTTTAGGAGTTTGTTTTTTATTATTTTTGTTGTTTATTTTGCAATGGAAGCTTGCCCCTGTTGTATCTTATAGGTATATGGATTATGCAACACCTGTCAAAAGGTAGGTAAGTATAGTGGTACTCATGAACTACATATATGTGCAGCTAACAACTAGAGACGAAGTTAACTCTCTGACATGACGTATAGAACAGAAAAGGTATTGCACTTTACGTCCGGTACAGGTATATACCTGTTTGCAGAGTTGAGTTCAGAAGTATAAGTAGGATTTAGTTTGCTTATATGGTAGGAAGAAGTGCAAATTTTTAAATTTGCATTTATCACGCGAATATTCATTGACAGTATTTGTTTTGTTATTGATAGATGTTGGATATTGATCGAAGATATTAACTTTTCATGGCCAATCATAGTTATTTTTGAATTATCGTGAAATTGAATGTCTTTGCAGAAAATTCAGGGAGAAAGAATTGACGGGTTAAGTTTTTATATCCATCCTCAACAAACCCTAAAAAAATTTTGCCGTGGAGATTCGGATGAGGCGGCTCAAAAATACTACATATGTGCATGATCAATAGTCTGACATGGGTCAACAACCAAGTGGAGTAAGCACGATCGAAATTATAATACAACACATACATAATTCGTTCACTTCTCTTCCTATCCCATATGCGTTTTGAGTCCTCTGAATCTGCCAGTGTTGCCTCCCTGGCAATTGTTGAAAGGTACCTAGAACATAGATATATTAATATTCAAAAGGAAGGTAGATTTTGATTAGAACTAGAACTACAATTTGGTAGGATGGGTACAGGGCTGCCACCGAAGTCATAGTTTTCTTCTGTGGTGGTCATTCGGGCGTATATGAAAAAGCGATACATAGAAGAAACCTATACGATGTACCCCAGATGATTTTTTTTGGTACAAAGTTGCAAGAAATCTATCAATGTTTCAAAAATGTCCGAAGGTAAGAAAACGAAAAAAATTGCATCGTCATGTTGATTGACAACATTATTTTTATCATCCATCAGGTTTAATACAAGTGTATCCACTATGCCTATACCTACCTACTTGCTTTCTTTAAGATTGAAAGGTATCGGATTGTCTTTAAGAAATTCCAAAATTTCTCTCAAGTTCAGTGAATTTTATGTGCGTCCGTCGTCCGTCGGTGGATCGTATCCGAGAGTAGGTTCACCTAACCTAATAGTCACTTGCTTTGACAAAACAACTTATCACACACGCTGACACTACTCACATTCCATGAAAGAAAAAGTGAAACCCCCCGAGTAAGAAAACTGAGCTGTGCAATGTTGCATGCCATTCAAGGAGACAAAAACAAAGCCAAACAACATGTTTCCCCACAGCTATCTTATTATTTTATTTTTTTCGTTAAATTTTATTTTTTTAATCCATAAAATAAAAAAAAAAAACTGTATCTTATCGAGGTCGAGCGCGCATATTCGTATTTTTGTCGATAAAGTAGACAATCTGGCGTCAGATGCAAGATACAATAATAACAACAACACTACCTATGCATATTCTGCATCCGTTATGTCTCATGCTGCATACTAACGGACAACGGACGGTCGGTGCTGCTGCATTCGTATACACATCTACTGCGAGTGAAACATCTGTAAAAATGTGCAAAAGCATATTACATCATCAGCATTGCCATCATCTCGTCAAGTGTTGTATCTGGTGGATACCTATACGATATATAGATATTATTACAATTTATAATGCATGCAATGCCATGCACAGAAGCAACGCCTTTTCCGATGTCGGGCCGGACGTTTTATGGAGCACATCGAGATTACTAATTCGACGAGAACGACTTTCGAGATATTTATATTTTTTTTCTTCACATCGGAATATTGGATAGAGGTGTGTAGATATGCAATTCAATTATTGATAGATAGATACTTTAATGGAATAAGTATTGGTGTTGTTATTTGTGTTGTATGTATTTAATTTAACACCTATGGACCGAATTTAATTTCCTCCGGACACCAGTTGAGGTGGTGGGAGTATCTATAAAAAAATACAAATTTGCGTTCAGCGAATATCGGCATAAATTAATGAGTTATGAATATTAAATCACAAAATAAGAACGTTATCTACAAACAACTTTCAAAATAAATCCACGACAGGATCACCTGAATTTGTTTTTGTTGTAATTTCTTAAATTAAAAAAATACCAAATATGTACCTACCTATTATAAAATGTCTTAAGAAAATTTAGTGAAAGACCGGATTATCCGGACTATGCCCTGTAAAAATTCAGCAACCATGACAAATAAGAGTTTTCAATTAAAGATTTTGTTTTTTTGAAACTATGTAGTTTTTTTTGAACATACATATGTACATATTTGGCTGAAAGTAAATAAATTATGTACATATGTACTTATTTGATAAAACTCAAATTCAGGCTTCCGAATTATGTGACGCGTAGGGTTATTTGAAATTATAATATTGCAATTGACACAAGGCAAAATAAAGTGCATGAAATCAATAACAAGCGACGCCCTTCAAGTAGAACTCATCGAAGTCGAATCGTCGAAGCGTCAAAAATCAATAGTATATAATGTATTTGATTCTGGTAGGATTGTCTTTCTCCCTCCGTTAAGGCAGAATATGAATAGTTTTTGAAAGAGCTAATGTCAAAATTTAAATTTTGAATTGTATTAATTTTTTTTTACAAAATTCAAATAAGAAGCAAATTTGTCTTCTTTTTATAAGAAGAACTTTCATTCTGACACCAATTCAAAAAATTAAATCAGAGCCAAGGTGACCTAAGACTTATTATAGCAAGACAGAGTGATAGCTCTTCCATGTTTATTTAAGCTCCTATTTTGCATGTTGACCTCAGTATTATTAATGTTATCCATAGTTTGATTTGTTAATCGTGAAAATAGTTAATCATCCAACTTCACTTAATTAGCACGATTTAAAAAGAAAATCTCTAAAAGTTATGTTAAAAAACGAAACTCCCTGACAACAAAACTTGGCCTTAATTATTTCCCTAAAGATGTTTCCACTCATGTAAATCAAACAGAATCTTACCAATTCCCATATTACAAAAAATTTTAAAAATCTGATCAGCCCATACAAATTAACGGTATACAGCACAATGTTAATACGAGTTTGCCCAAGCGAAAGAATAAAAATTACATTGCATCTTGTTCGATTAACAACATAACAGGGTTTAAGATCTTGTCAGTTAAATTCAGAAGTTTAAAAATTAATAGTTTTAAATTTTTAAGAAAAGCATCTTGTAAACTTAACAAAAATCCAGTTGAAAAATGACATTTCGTTTTTCTCTGAGTGCACAGATAGCTATTATTTATCAAGAACGATTTATTCAAAGGCTTACATTATCTGCATCGAAGTAAATTTCTTAAAATATTTCGATCTGTTAAGTAGTAGAGTATGTTAAGCGTTAGAGTATAACCTTGAACCATAGGAGCCAACGGGTGAGACTAAGTAATAAATTCAATATTGAAATCTATTTTATTTGTTCCTACTCAAACGAATTTATCATAAAAAGTAGATAAATCGTTTTACCAAATGTCAAACTGATATATTTAAATCGAATGCAAGTTGCAATTTCAAACTCGACACACTTACTCCACAATGTATCTAATAAATTAAAAATACAATGCTTTTCTTTTCCCTCAATTTATTGAGACTCGCGTGAATGAATGTTCATTTTGTTGTGCTTTTTTGTGTCGTGTTTTTGAGCTTCAATTTTACTGTGTGAAGTGTTTCTGTTAGTTTGTATATATGTACAAACTCATGAGTGTGTCACCTCATTGAATTGACCTAAATTCATTGTTTGGATTACATTTTTATTTCGAATTTTTGTATTCCAACTGCATTCATCAACTCTGTCATTGTGTCATCGAATGTAATACTGGGAGAAGGACATAGGGGTATCTACTATACACTGCGATGAATGTGATCTCATTTTTATTAGAATTGATAAAGATAAGCTCAAACGAAAAAAAATTTACTATAATAGCTTATCGTTTTTATTGACATTCGAACCAAAGTCGTAGTGCTTGATTGATTTGGAATGTTTTCTATCTAAAGATTGTTTTACGAGTTGGAATGAGAGAAAATTTATTTATTTTTTCTTTTTTTCTGAAGTGGAATACCCAAGCAAATAAACAACATCAACTATGTGGGGTGTAGTCGCACTTCTAAAGAATGTCTGTTGAGTACGGGAAGTTATTTATAATCGTATCTGATGCACAAACAACTTTTGACGTAATAAACTATTTGATTTGAAACTAAGGACATTTGATTCTATTGAGATATAGTTTTTATTATACAAATGAAAAAGAAAGTACTGTAAGTTCAAGTACGAATATAATACAAAAAGGAACCCATTCAAACTTCGAAATACTACCAAGACTTTGTTTGTTTGAGGTATTCCAAAAAATTGTTTCGTTTTGGAACAAGAGTCTTTATTATTTTATTAAATTTAATGGTCCTTGCTATAAAAAACTACGCATCTATAAGGTACAATTCTATATGTTCTGCTTGATTTGTGAAGAAAAATTATAAAATTATTAAAAATTATATAATATTCTTATTATTTTAGCATGAAATTTTAGCATTTCTGTCTGCCAGTCTGTAAATCTTTCGGTATGTAAGTCTGTTGGTCTGTGTGTATGTCTGTGCCTTGACTTATAGCCTAAGCTACTGGAGGAATTTTCTACAAACTTGGAACTTAAGAGTTTTAGGAAATTCCCTATAGAGAAATAGAAAGTTAAAAAACTAACTTCAAAAATTTAAAAAAAAGATACATTTTTTGTGAAAAACACTTTCAAGAAAAAATCAACTCAGCGACTTAAGTTACAACAAAAAAGTTTCGGAAATTAGTTTTTGAAATTTTAATTATATCTTTTTTAATTTTATTTATAAATGCAAAACTTGTCGTGGCGTACTTCGTATAATACGAATTAATACTTGAGTCGTAGAACCCCTGAATGCTTGCAAATTAAACAAAGTTTTTTTTATTTTGAAACACACATCACATCTCGATCTCTGTCTCCATTCGTTTATCGCATTCATGTGGAGCATAAATTTTCCATGATATCTCAATTTACTGTGCAGTCAATAAACGACGACAACTTACAACAAGCGAAAAAGTGGGTTGGTCCTGTTGCCCAACCCCGGTTACGGTCATTGACATTTTATGCTAAACCGACAAAAATCAGTTCCCGCAAAAAATAAACATTTTTCTCCCTCAAAAAACCTTTGCTTGTTCCTGCTGCTACTGATTTAGCGTTAAAATTTATATTAATGTGAGCCTGTGCTGAAAATTTATCTTCCTGTTGCTTATCCTGCGCTGAAATTCATTACACCAGTTACGATTTGTATCTATTTATCTTTTCCTGCTAACTTCTTATAACAGCTTGTGGGCTTCTTTCTTTTACTCTGGATGGCCAAAATTGAAGACTGCCAATTGTATGCATATAATCGAATCGAAGAACTGCAAACGGAAGAGACGTGTGTCTTGAGCACAAGTAGTTTTTTCGCCTTAATGTTGATTATTTTACGGATGTTAAATTTAAGTAGGTGTGTGGTGCTCGAAACTTGCGCGCGTGCGCGAGCGCATAACCAATTTTCTTTGTTTAACATCTGTTAGTTGAGTTAGGTGTGTGCATCCGCTGGATATGGATATGCGCATGCAGCTCTTCGCTGATGTGAATTTTAAAACAAAGTAGAACGTTTATTGCTTAAACTTTAGAAGGAAATAAAAAAAAAAGTAAGAAAGGAAGGAAAATGCATACATTACATAAAATATATAGTTGATTATTCACACACAAACCAACAAATAATGTGGTGCGCACAACGTTGAAGTTGGTGCATTATTGTGGGCAGTAAATAAGATGCAAATAACCATTTCTGGGTTCCCGCGATGAGTAATCAAAATGTCATTGTTGTCTGTTTATAGTTGTTAGAATGGCAGAGAACTCTTTTGCAAGCAAACAACCGATATCCATCAGGAAGAATCGGTGCTGCCACTTTACAACTATTTTTATAATTTTCGTTAGAAGATTTGCAGTTAACGATTTTTAAGGTTTTAAAGAGAAAAAGCAAGTATTCATGACAATCGCATTTCAACCATTTTTCATTTCTATTTTGATTAGTTTGCAATTTTATAAAGTTTATAAATTCTTTCGCATTTTTTTCACAAGTCCATATAAAAATAAAAAATTAAAAAGAAAAGTGACATCACTGTCAGAAATCACTTGCCATTCAATTCCACAAGCAACGAGCGCATATATTGATATGGATCTGCTGCGGATGCAATAATGTCAACGAATAAAGAAGCGCCTGCCATGCGCCGCCGCCCGCTGATGAATGAAATTGTCCAATTTTAATATTATTATTATTATTCTGGTTTTTATGGGAATGTTGCGTTGATTTGCGACCATTGTCATCTTTCCCTCCATTTTCATACACTGCATTCTCCGCACCAACCACATCACCACCATCGAAAAGGTTTTAATTTGTGCAATGAGAAATGGTGCATCCTTAAGGAGATATACGATTATTATTGTTTTTTGCGGGATGTAATAAAAAAGAGACCCAAGAACGCAGTCGCCATCAGGATATGCGATCGAGACTTAATTGAAGGATGCACTTATCGCACTGTTTATTGAGAGACTTTATATAAATTTAAACTATAAAAATAAGCAGGTTGCTTTGCTGTTGGCTGGTTGTTGCTTAAGATGACGATGACTCTGTGTCTGCTTTTCTGCGCGGTGTTTACGTATATATAAGAAAATCATGTAAAAAAACTCTTTGACATTCTTTTTAGTCGTAAAAAATTTGTGAAGTCTATTTTACGGGCTGTTTGGTTAATTTTGTCAGGGGATATTAGAGGAAAAAAAAATATACACAAATGTATAATTATCAAATGCGCATGTTGGCAATGCTATTTCAAGTTTTTATGGTCATTAATGCAAGTTTTAGAGACATTGGCCAAGTAGTGTGTTAAGTGGTAGAGGTAACATGTGTTGCATTTAAAATGCATTTGACAACGAGCTAGCTATTAGTCGTTGGCCTAGTTAGAAGTTTCACTCATGTGTGCTTTGTGCATGTGTCGAAGTTTCATTTGGTAATTTGGCTAGTTTTTGTTTGGCTCGTTTTGCGCCTGATGATGTTTTGAAAATTGAGTTATTTGGTAAAACAGTTTTGGTATAAAAAAAAACCAAAAATTACTGAAAACTGATCAATGGAATTGCTCCAGGAACCCAATAATAAAATTTTCCAGTCCAACAAGGTATTATTGCACTATGAGAAAATATAGTTTTTAAAATTTCTAAATTTTCATCGATTTTAATTAAGGCTGGTCACGAATTTGTTTTACAAAATCGAACTAGCAGTGAGCAACATACATATGTATCTAAGTAAATAAAATTACTTCTTTTTCAAAAAAATAACTTCTCATCCTCAGGTTATAATTTATTAATTAATTTCGAAAATAATTTATTTTAATATATTTCCCAAAGCGATTTTCCTTAGAACTAAAAAATAATTATTTTTTGACATCATTCCAATCAATTTCAGCTAAACCAAAAATCCCGGCAATTATTAGACTCCCACCTTTCCATCAACCTCAAAAAATCGAGATTTTTGCGGCAGTCAAAAACATATATAACAATAACATAAAATATGGCATTCGCTATACGAGTATAAAAGTGAAAGGCTTTCCAACAAGATATTGCATGATGGAAAAATGCAATTTTTAAAATTTCGCTAATAAAAAACAATGATTTTTTCACATCTTTTGAAGCGCCTTTAAAATAAACTTTTCAACAATTGAAATAAAAGAATCGTCATTAACATGCTCCCAATTTTTTTTTAAAGTATCGCAAGACACAATACGTTGTGTTTTAATAGATCTACATATTATATTCAAAAGTTTGAAACTCTGTATTCCAAAATAATAAATTTCAAAATTCTGAATCCTGAAAATAGAAAATTGTGGACTTAAAAAATTCTGACTTCCAAAATTCTAGAAATAAGAAATAAATTATTAATTACCGAATTTTAAAATAAAAAATTTGAATTGGCATAGTTTTAAAAAACAGAATAATGGAATATGAAATTATGATCATTCAGAATTTTTATTTTATACGAGTATTCAAAATTTTGTAATACAAAACAACTAAACAATCTGTTGTGTTCAGAAATCATTCACAAAAATTATAAGCCAAAATTAAATAAAAAAATTAATTTCACTGAAAACATTTTATGCAAATTGTGTCCCAAAATTTTGTTCCTCAACTTAATTTAAAAAAAAAGCATTTCTTCAAAAAAAAATGTTTTCGACTTTATTAAAAAAAAAAACTCAAGGCTTCGTTCGAATTTAAATACGATTTTAAATAAACGCACGACATACAAATAAAGTTCGACTGTTCAAGGCTAATCATTAACTTGTTTTCAAACTTTTTACCTATACAGCAAGTCATGTATAAAATTTCAAAACTGGGATATGGGTTACATCCAAATATTTTGAAAAACTGCTTCCAAAAAAATTTAACAAAATCATCATAAGCAATCAGTTTCACTTTGAAGTAAACATTCCGCGACCGATGACTTACAAATGTTTTGGAAAAACAAAGATGCTTCTTAGGAGTTATTCAAATCAAGAATGAGCATAAACAAAAACAAAACAAAAAGAAAAATAAGAAAACTTATTAAAAATTTAATAAAATAAAAAAGTACGTATAAGCCCGAGTGTATGGATTACTGTTTTCTGGTCATTTTATATGTATATGTAAAGTAGAATTGCAGCAAATGTCTACTTTATGAAGAATCACAAAATAGAGAAAAATAAGAACTTGTCCAATGCATAATTACATTTGAAATGGTATTTTGTCCATTATTGTGAAATGCAAAGCGTCCCCTTTAACTTCCTCATACCCAAAAAGTTTATTTTTGAAGACACGGAAGAAAAATTTTAGTTTAATTTTTATTCATTCGAGCACTTTAATTTGGGTTGCATCGAATCTGCTTGATTTCTCGAAGGCCTTTGATAAAGTTGATCATAATATCCTCTGTTGGAAGCTAGGAAACATGTTTGGTTTTGGCAACAGTGCAATAAAACTTCTGAGAAGTTTTTTGAGTGATAGATTTCAAAGAGTTGTTACTCCAATTTCTTCTTCATCACTTTTACCAATAAAACAGGGTGTACCACAAGGTTCTATTCTTGGTCCAATTTTATTTTGTATGTTTGTGAATGATCTACCATCAGTTTGCCAACACTCTTCTATCCATCTCTATGCTGATGATGTGCAGCTCCATTCGGCCAAACCAATTTCCAATTTAACTGAACTGACAAATAACATTAATGAGGATCTTTCTAGCATTCACACTTGGTCGGTAAAAAACGGTTTGCTTCTTAACCCTTTGAAATCCCTAGTAATCCCCATATCAAACAAACTACCACCTATGAGCAGCTTTCCTGAAATTCTTCTGTCAGATAGTAAACTGAAAATGGTAAAAACTGTGACTAACCTTGGCTTTGTTATAAGCCACAACCTATCAGGATATGAACATACGAATTATGTTATAAAAAGAATTTATATTCGTCTTCGCAAACTATGGATTACAGCTTGTTTCACTCCCATTGATACCAGACGAAAATTAGTCATGAGTCTTATTTTGCCACTAATAACTTACGCGGAATCTGTTTACAGTAGCATTGATTCCCTATCCCAACGAAAGTTGCAAGTGGCATTTAATGATTCAGTTCGTTATGTTTATGGTCTGCGAAGATATGACCACATCTCGCATTACGCAAACAATTTCCTTGGTTCTTCTCTAAACCGCTTTATTGAGGCTAGAAATTGTATATTTTTACACAATATTATAGTCAACAAGACTCCGTCATATTTATATGACAAACTCATTTTTACCCGATCGTCTAGAACATTTTGCCTAATTACATCTCGATACCGATACCTAAACTCCTCGCGTCTATTTTTTGTCTACGCAATTCAATTATGGAACTCCTTGCCAACAAATATAAGAGCAATATCAAATCCCACTCGTTTTAAAAATGCAATTTTTCTCTATTTTTCTATGACTATCTAAAAACTATCTTTCTCCCCCTTTCTCTCTGTCTCTCTTTTATTATCTAAGTATCTATTTTCATCCTTTCAAAATGTTTTGCTTCTTACTTCATCTTCTCCTTTCAACATATTTTCCTTCTTTACTCTTCGAAAAAAAAAAAAAAAAAAAAAAAAAAATATTGTTAATTAGTTCTAAGTTTTCTTGCTTTGTTTTTCAAAAAGTTAATCAAAACACCGCTCAATTTTTAAACTCTAAGTACTATAAAAGATAATAATCTTAATGTACCAAGTTATTATTAGAAATAAATAATGAAAAAAATGAAATAATAATAAATAGAATCTTAATACATATATGTAGGCCTACTTTCTCCAACTCAGCAGAAACATCCTGAAACAATTTGTCACTAAGACTTTCAATTATCAAGTCTACCCAAAACGAATTCATTATCATTTAGAAAATTGAGGATAAGCTTAATTTAATATTTTATAATCATAATGATATATTTATAAACGAATCAAGAGATTAAAATCTGAGCAACCGTTAATTTGTTCTCATAAATTTTAACCCAAAATCTTAGGCTTACCATTTAATTAACTTAATTTTTGAATTCTATCCAAGCCGACAGCTTACCCGACTTAGTTCCAGTTATAAACAAAAGTTGAATCCCCAAAGAAGAAAAAGTCACGCCCTATTTTTCAACAGTAATTTTGATTATAAATCCTCTGAGAGAGAAAACTGCTCTGATGACACCCTATTAAAAAATTATAGTTATTTATGGTGCAGTCAAATATGCATTTTAGAGAGGGTAAAGTCATCTATATATTGTTGACTCAGAAGGTATTAAAAATAAAAACAAATAAAATATTAAAAAGCAACAATAACAATCCCGTTACACATAAATGTGCAAACAACAAATGAAAGTGTGTTCGCTTTCCCACACCCCATTGGGGGAGATATAAACTTCCCAAATCGGATTGCGAATGATCGCCAATTAAAACCCCTACACACTACTGACAAGGTAGGTACTGATCATATCCAATAGTCCCCCTTCATCAAAAGTGTTGTGAAATCGCTTCTTCTCACTGTTAAATGAATGTGAAAAGAAATTCTCCCATACTGAATGCGCTGCGGTCGTCTCTTATTATACGTGCTTGGTGCTTCATCATCATCATCAACAACAACAAATAAACGATTATAACGAGGCGGGTAATATACATTTGGCATCCATTCCCCATCGTAAAGTCGTACTATAAAAGTACACCCTCAAGTTACACAACAAAAGCGAAATGCAACTTCGGATGCTGCTACAGCCAATGCGTTGTGCCCCCAAAAAAACAGCCCAACAACACAACATCAAGGTGCGTACATTCAACACACCCGGCTGTATATGGATATGGAGGAGCTTTACCCCGAAACTGAAAAACACTGCGCCTCACCTCATTTGTGCGGTGCGTGGGAGTCCTCTGTTGTGATGATGATCCCCGATCCCAAAAGTGATCGAGAACGAACAAACGAAGGAGCAATTTCGCGTCTGTGGGTAATGCAGTGCGCGGTGTGCGACACCGAGCCGACGGAACCTTACAACAGCACAAACGATCGCTATATTATGATCACAGTTCGCAGTAAAATTGTTTTTTGTTTTTACATCTTGGAGTAAAAAAAAAATAAATACGTGAATCATCCGAGACGTTTTGTTTTCCACACTTTGGAACGTGTTCCTCTGTTTAAAGACACTCAAGTCCCAGGCTATGCATACCAGCCGCGCTGGGAGCAATAACTTTTTCCATGGATAAATGGGAGTCATTTCTCTAGATGCGTCTATCCGAGTATTTTTGTATTATTTTTTTTTTTTTGTTTAATATTTGAATAATAAAAATGGGCTCGCCAGAATTATGTGCATTTCCTGTGCGCGGTGTTTCCCAACAAAATTCTCATCGTCAACGTGCCAAGAACTATTTTATTGAAATATCAATTTTAATATGCAACCGCGAATGGTTTGCATACTAAAATAGGGCCAATAAAAAGTGTTATTTTATTTATTATTTGAGTTCCGTGATGAAAATTGGGATATTTTCAATTCAATCAAACATCCTATACTATGTAACCTGTATTGAGACTTATGTTGTGAGTCATTTTCTGGATGATATAGCATGTTGTAAATTCCACGCTGTTAACACTGTCAATGTTTTTTTGTTTGACATTTAACATCTTACTGCTTGTCAGTGATTGAGGCGTGTTGCGGAAGGAGATTCTTTTAATGATGATGGTGATAAGTTGTTGTATGTTTTTAATAAATATAAGTGACACACATGTGTGTTTGGAATGAAATTTATTTCACCATAGAACAACATTTTTTGGTCAGATATAGTGTGTGTGAGAATAATTAAATGAAAAAAATATTAAACTGAAATGACAAGTTGCCGACATTGTATTTTGACAGTTCGATCTCACTTGAAACAAAAATGATAATAATATTTAATCTTTATATCAAAAAAAAAAATAGATAAACGCTGTATAAATTTGCAGTTTCTAAACAACCTTTTCAAAAATAAAAATAGAAAACTGTTAGAAAAATAAACTAAACAAAATATGCATTCAATAATCAATCCTTCTATTCCTTCCAAAATTGCCTAATTTTATTTGAAAACGCAAAAAGTACAAATATTTTTTTAGTTTCAAATGCTCCTACTACATAATGTACAAACCAGAACGTGTTTTTAGAACTTTGTCAGAAAGCAACTCATATAAATTGCAGTAATATTATGTAAGAATATTTTTTGAACGTTTAACTGCATGCATTTGTCATTATTTTGAAAAATTTTATTTCATTATATTTTCTTCTATTAATATAAACTGACACAACTTCTAAATTTTACCAAATGATTTATAACCCATATATCGTATGACATATATAATAGATACTGTCTTGTAAAAGTAATTAAATTTAACTTTGAAATTTACAAGAATTTTCCATCAAAAAATATCTTTTTGAAACTAAAACTTCATGACCATTTTTATATTGTATTATTAAAGGTTTTTGATTTAACAACTTTCCAATTACAATATAAATTTGTATGTTCTTTTAAAATTTATACCTAAAAACTGATTTTTGTTAAGGTGTTTTAAAAAGTTGTACAGCAAATAATTTCATTTTTGTTAAAATGATTCTGTAGAGAACGCTTTAATTTGTTAAATTGAATAGACAAGTACACGCTTCATAATCTTAATTGAAAATTTTCCATTTAAATTCGGAACACTCTCAAGCGTGTTAGAAAATTAAGTCCCTCAAATTATATATCTCGGGATTTTGCGGTTATATTCAAAAAATTCTTGGATTGCAAAATTGAGAAAAAACATGTTTAGTCAAATTAATCTACCAGAATCCAGAAGTTTTGGAAAACAATATATTGTATGTATTACTGTAAATTCCCAAAATATTGAAATTCTAGAGTTTAATTGTGAGACCTAGAAATTGGTAAAAGCTAGAAATATTTTATTTTCACAATTCCTTCCGCACTTTAAGGTTCAGGCATTGTAAATATTCGTTTTAAAAATCCTGTTTTGTCTGAAGTTTATTGGAACCAGCAATTTGTTCGAAGTAGGTTAAACAAAATTGGAATATTTCCTCTCTGGGCACTGGTTTGCGCATACTAAAATAAAGTCAATTAAAAGTGTTATTTTATTTATTATTTGAGTACCGTGATGAAAATTGGGATATTTTCAATTCAAACAAACATCCTATACTATGTAAAAAAAAAATTGGAATATTTCCTTCTGAGCACTTCCCCACCATTTTGCCACCTTGATTTTTATAATGAGAAAAAAAATACAATGTATTGATAATACCCGCTAATCTGCATAATTTGCAATATAAATTCATTACATTCTTGATTTGCAGTTAATTTAATTTTAATAACATACAATTTAGTAACACTTAATGGGTACTTATATTTTTTTAATTAACCATTTCATAATGTAATGCGCAACTTGAAATGGACTTAAACATCAATAAAAACGCATTTCGTTTGTCATTAACTTTTTTTCATGATGTTACAACTTTATAAAATGATTGCTAAAATTGGTTTGCTAATTTGCTTTGCAAAAGTGAAATAGCATTTCTAACAAAAAACATTGATGTGTTGACTGTCAAAATTTCTCCATAATAACGTTAACACATAAGAGAAGAAATAACCTCATAAAATAGCAGACACAACAAAATTTCTCTATTTTGTTCATCCAAGAAGAAAATCATATTAAAATATTGAAGAAAATATTATTGATTTTTCTATAAAATAGGTGACCAGTAGAAAAGATTTTTTTTTAATTTAGTTATTTTTTCATTTTTTTTTTAATTTAGTTATTTTGAAGCATTTTTGGAATTTGGAATAATTTCCTGATGCAAAAGATTTCAAAATTGTTTGTTAAAACAATAATCCTATGTCCTAGGCACATGATATTAAATTACTTTAAATCTATCAATATTAACATTTCTTAACATTTTGGCGGCCTTAGGTTTATTAATATTCACTATCTTAATATGTTTGTACCTGCAATGCTTCCCGATGGCATATAAGAGTAAAATAATAAAGAACTCTTTCATAAGCATCAATTCAACTATGTCGCCTGTGTCAAAACAAAAATACTAACCCAGACGCCGAATTAAGTTGAATTCCTGGAATAATCGATAACAAAAAAACATTTTATCTATAAATTTGCCATTTGCCATGGAAAAAGTCACACAAGGAAGACAATATATTTCTATATTTGGACTTAGATATACAAAAACAAATTTTTTTTTTTATTGATTCTTCGTTTTTATTTTCTTTGTTGTAATTTTTTAATTGCATTTTCTATTTGAAAAAGATACATAAACAAATCTCAATATTCTTCGAAGTATTCAATAGCAAATCAAATATTCATTATATTCAACTCACATAATATAAAAATAAAGAAGAATCCTTTCAAAACGCATAGCAGTCGTCATCGCCATCCGTCCTCAACAAAGTGCATTCACATCGTGGATTTCCATCAACAATCGTGGGCTCCGTCAAACTTGTAAAGCACCAAACATTCTACGTATACGCAACGCTTCGCATTAAATAGTATCGCACTGTGATGTGATCGGCCCTTAACTATATGCGACGAGTAGCCCCATAGCCCCTGCAGCTACCAACCAATTACGCTTGTCAATCGATATCGAATACAAAGTCGTCATTTGTCAAAGTGTCTTAGTCCATTATGCCGATCACGCACTACTTCGACGTTCGACCGGGACAACGGCAACAGCAGCAGCATTCTCTGTATTACTACACGCTCTCTCTCCTTCTCTCTTCCCGTCTCCGCCCTTTGCCGCCCAACATCCTAAATCATTTGAAATTCAGTAAAATCATAAATAAATTGGTGACGACTTAAAATTGTCACGTTTTGTCCAACACGGTCCCGCAAAAGCGGCGTACATGGTGGATTAGCTAGCTATATTATAGCTAGCGGGCGACATGCGGTTCAACAAACGATTAGGCATTAGGGAACCCTGCGGCATTTCAGTGCGACTGAACGTTCGTCGTTGTTGTTTGTTGTTGTCGTCGTCGTGTTATAATATCCCGCGCGTTTCTGAGGTAATAATTCATTTTAAATGCGCGTTTAGTGCCAGATAACATAACAAACGCCCAACTGATCGGCAACATCGATCTTTTCGAAATATTCTTTATGGTCCGTTTAGAGCGAGATCTTCAGCTTATTTCCAACTTCTACAGTAGACAAGATCGATGCACGACACGATGGATGGATGGATGGATGGATGGATGAATGGATGAATGGCTGGATAAAACGAAACGGCCAATGATGTGGATGTCGACCTACTTATTAGACACACATCGAACATCGTGTCGTATTTTTTTACTGTGTGCAATTTGTCTAAAACTAAATATTCCGAATAAATTTTGATATTTTTTTGTTATCTAAATGTCAAATACATTTCTGGATCCACCTTCGTAGAATCTTGCAGAGGCGTTGCCATCACAACATCACGTATCGTATATTACCGCAGCTGTTTAACGTGGTGTTGCTGGATATCAGTTAGAGAGCTGTGGGTGCGCGCGAATATAGAATAATTAAACGCTCCAAATGGAAAATAAATATAACCCTAGCGCAATAACGCAGATGGATAGTGACTAGGTATGTATTGTATACTGACGTGTTGACGGTTTAAATCACTCACCGTGATATCGATTCTCGAACTTGAATATCAAATAGGGAAAGTGCGCGTTCCCGTCCGCATAGTGTCAGAACGATCGATGCCAACCAAGTTGAAGATGTTGTGTTGTTCATTTGCGGTGTGAAGACGGGTGTTAGTTTTGTTGTTGTTTTTATTTTATTTTGGATGAAAATATAAGTTGTTTATGGAACAGCAAGTTTGTTGTTTGGATAAGACAAACTTGCATATGCGGTTGCTTTTGGCTTTTGCTGTTTAAGGCGTTAAGAACACTTTCGTTTTGGGAAAATTTAATCGAGTTGAATCACACGAAGATTACAAAGATACGAAGAGGTTAGGTATACCTTGTTATAGTAGTTCAATCGTTTTTGGATATTGGATTAAAAAGGTGTGAAAGCGTTCTTAAAATAATAAATAATCAAGAGAATTTATACTTCGTTAAACAGTTAAGTACTGATGTAAGAAATAATAATAATAATAAATGAGGAGATTTTGGGATTTCAACTACCTACTTATAAAATGTGTTGAGGTAAAAAAGTCTTCAGAGGAACGTAGACAAACTTATTTTACCTTGCATCTGCCGAAGATTAAAAAATCTTGTTGACGGTTCATAACGATTTTGTGTAACTACTTTCTTTACGGATTGTGTATCTATCGGATTATGCGAGTAGGGTTGTGGCCTTCTAACACAATACTAGAAAATATTTTAAACAACCTATATGTTTACAAAAAAAATTCAAAGAGTAAAAATATTTCCAAAATGTATTTATTGCTAAATAAATTTGTCAGTTAGATTTAGGTGTAGAAGGTACTCCTAAAAGGGCTAGAATATGTAAGACAACCTTTGCATTTTGAATATGTAATTAAATAAAATAATATCTGGGTTACCGTTCTTCGCTAGGGATTTAGGGAAATTTTATCAACAGAATATGAGCAGCAGATATTCTTCCTGGAAGATGTTAGAGCAGAAAGCACTCAGCTTTAAATGCCTGTCTATAAAATTTGGTGAAATTTATTCAAATCGATTAAATTTTTCAGTCCCAGATTTTTTTTCACATTCAATCAAATGAATGTTCTATAATATAATTGAAATCGAACCTAAATTTCTTACAATAATTAAGTATTTTTTTTTACCAAAATATTGGAAAACACAAGCAATTTATTGAAACGTAGCAAAAAACCACTATGGTATAAGCGTCCTTTTGGATACGAATCTGAATGACAAATTACATAATTATGTAGTTTAACTTTAAGACTAAATATTATCTAAAGCAAAATATGTATTGTGCAAATCGGTGGAGACCAAGGACTTGTTAATAGCTTAGCTATAAGTCTTGATGATACGCAACTAGATTAACGATTTCACTTAGCTATCTTAGTTTAAAAAGACGTTTGTTCTCTAAAAACTACATCAGTTTAAAATTTAAAAGCCTGTTAAATATTGGTGCAACCGAACGTTAGAAAGTAAATTACTTAATATTAAATTGTATATAAATCGGAAGATCCGAATTAGAACTAAGCAGCCTTCGGCACCCATTTGGTTACGGGGATAACCTATTTTCTTAAAGTAAAACATCATAAAAATTGTGGAAATAAGCGTCCATCTTGGCACCCGCCCCTAAATAGTTGTATGTACTTGAAAGTAAATGCTATCTAAAAATAAAATTTTTTCCAAGTTTTTAAATCTATTGGTCAAGGGCCTCCTAACCACGGGCCTAAATGATACATATTTTACTAACTTCGAAAATAAAATATTATCAAAATTCAAAACTAAATAAGCGATTTTTTTGATCTCCTGGGCAAGGTTCGAATGACCCTGCAATAATTTTAAACAAAATTAAAGTTTAAAAAAATCTCTAAAATATTCACGAAAGGGAATTCAAAGTTGTATTTTAGTAGTAAAACCCCCAAAGTCCTAAAATATAGTTTTAAAAATTAACAACTACATTGAAAAATGTCGAAAATTTTCAAATCAAATTTTTGGAGTTTCAATTTGATATAAATGTGAAGCAAATGTGAGAAAGCATATCAGTTTAGTGGGGGACCTTTGTCCCCCTTTGTTAAGATAAGAAGACGCATTTTCTCAGTAAAAAATTACCTTATCGAAACAGAATTTCAATTGGGGTACTATACACAGAAAAAAAACTTTACAAAAAACATTAAATATTGATATTGATCTAATTTTTTTTTAAACAATAAAAAAAAATCCAATTATTTCGGATTATTTCAATTGGATTTGTTAATTGAAGAATAAAATATAGAAATTTAATAAGATTTTCATATTATTTTAAGAACAATACTACTTTAAACAAACTACATAAGAACATTATCTAATATCTGAAAAATGAACCCTCTCTTACACAATTTTTCTTTGCCTTGATTCAAACGAACATTTACAAAACAAAATCTAAATTCTCACCGGGACAATAAGTACAACTTCCACTCAAAATTGCAGAAACAGGACATTGAAAAAATTAAATTTTTTTTTTTTTAAATATTTGGAAAATTGTAGGGAGACATACTTCATAAATTTTTTTCAAAATTCCTTAAAACGTTTCGAAATGTTTGCTTTGGGCTTCAATTGAAAATTGATGTATTAAATTATCATCTATTACTCATTAATATGACAAAGTAAACTTTCTGATTCAAACATTCAATGTTATACCTACCTACTAAAATTCCCCATAAAACTATTTCTCCAATAGGTACTAGGTTTTACATTTTTACAAACTTGTTGTGTGGTCAAAAACTTGAACTTCTAGGTTAGTTCGTTTTGTATTTACAATTCTTCGTTAACCATAAAAACAACGATAAATCCATATACACGATGATTATTTTAAGCCTTAACCTGTGGTCCTTAAATTTTTTTTATCTTACTTATTTCCATAAAACCATTTTTTATATTTGCATATATTTTTTTTATAAAAAAACAAATCAACAACCATAAAACCTCTATTTGCTAATGCCATAAGTTATCGTTTGTTGCATTATTATAAAAATTAAAACTGCATACATATACATAACTCCAAAAGCAATAAACAAAATGTCATAAACTCCAACATGTCATTCTTAAAAGCCACTGCCTGCGCATTCTTCAAAAGCGAGCTTAAGGTTGATGTGGAATCATAAAAAAAAAACAAGTAACACTCAAAGATACTTAAAACTACGGCACGTTATAAAAAAAAATCAACCGGACTCATTTGTATTCTTATAAGCTCATAAACGAACGTATTGTTAAATCTTGACACATGTGTCGACGCAACAACAACAGAACCAGCAGCAGCAGCACCGGCACCAAACACCAACAGTGATTGACACATTTTTTATCACCGAAATAATATGTCGAACAACAAAAGCAATCTCACACTTCACACAACTGACATCAAATAGATCACCGAAATATAAACAATTAAGGGAAAAAGAGTGAGCGGCAGCTAGCAGAGATTATAGAGCATTCACTCGCGTTCTTTATCTTTATGAAAACGAAAAGAAATGATGGCGAATGAACTTAAATAAGACATACAAATTGCATCATCAAAAGATCTTTTTCTCACTTCAGTGTTCATTTAAGTGTTACAAATTAAAAGTACAACGTGTCGTTTACCTTGAAGCGGAAGAACTGCCCAAAGAAGCAACGACGGGTCGAAAGGAGCTTGAAACCACCGCGCCATTGCTGAAGAAACGACGACCGAATGCGTAGGCCACCGCTCTTAACCACAATCAGCCACCCGGCCCGGCGATGATGATCGGTGCAACTCGATATTTAAATAACCACGAAAGCACATGATTCACCATTACGACCACCAACACCTTCATGCAACCACTGTTGTGTTCTCCCTCTGCAATAAAGTCGCAAACTGCAACTACTGAAGTGCATTGGTGTGCTCAGAGTTGCATGTGTGAGCTCCGGCTGCAGCTAGCTGCACCCCCTCATCACCCCGTCTTCAAAGTCAATGATCGCGTCTATGCCTATACTCCAGAAGATCATTGCAGCTGAATGGCTCGCTCGACTCACAAACAACACAGTCAGTTTTAGTTGCTTTTAATAGGCTTAATCTGTTTATTTATTCCTCAGTGGGGTAACCTGCACCCCCTTCAAACCCGCCCGTTTTTCTCATTCTCACAAAAAAAAAACACTGCGCAATGGAATTGCAAGAATCGGAAAATATTGATGCTAATCACTTTTTATTATTGAGATCCATAAATTGTGTACTCAATTCCCTGAATGGCTTTGTTAGGGGGAGGGGAAAGGGATTTTCACTTTAAGACCCAAGCGAGCGCACTCAAGCCTCCATCTATCTAGTATAGTAGGTATGTGATTTTTCTTACACCCTCTGCTCTGTAGCTCCTTGGAAGAGAGCGATAACGCGTATCTACGCAGCGATTTAGATGAATCGCATGCTCACTGCACTAAGCTTAGCATCGTTGTGGTTGAATGGAGCATGGAGGAGATGTTCACAAATCCTAAATTATAACGCCCCATACCTAGATATGAAGACGAGCGGAGCGACTGACGACGAACGTAGAAGAAACTCTTTGAAAGTGGTCAGCTTTAGCACACTGAATATACAGTGCTGTGCAGAAAAAAATAATTCATAGATATTTTTAATTTTTTATATTAGACCCAAAAGTGCCAACATGTTTTTAAGTGAAACAACATTAGCCGACCTTAGAGTTTAAAATAATTTAAAGTTGGAGTTTGTTTATTTGGATTTCTTTTCTTAATTAATGTCGAGTAAGCATAGTTCGAAATAAGGTTAACACATCTTTTAGAGAATGATTCACTGCTTAGAATTTTGTCGTTAATTAGTTGTGGAAATTTTAATTTTTGGCAAGGATTTTTTTTTGGATTTTATGTACCCTTTATATGCCAGAGACACAGTGAGAGCTTTAGGTAAGAAGGAGGGGATTTGAAAGGAGATGCCAGTGAGCATTAGTCTTGAATTTCAGTTCATCACAATGAGAGGGAAAGACAAAGCGTGGAAGGGTATTCTACATTCGCGTAGTACGGATAAAGAACGAATCCCTGTACTTGACAGTACGACCGAAATTGGGTTCAAGAGTAAACTGGTGAGCATTCCTGGAAGCGCGAGTATTACGGTTGAAACGTTCACGGGGAGGAATGCAACTGGCTATTTCATTAGAGCACTCACCGTAAAAGTAACGATAAAAGAGTGAGAGACAGGAAACGTTACGCCGGTGACGTAAAACTACTACTTCTTAAATTGGCCACATTTTAAGGATTAATAATCTAAGTCGTGAATTAATATTGATATGTTTTCTATGTTTTTTTTTAAGTTTAAAAAGAGGAAAAGAAAAGAACGCCTTCTGGAGGGAATTTAAACTAAATAAGATTGAAATGTTTATTAATTTGCAGATAATTAAAAAAGATGTTAGTGAAGTCTACACACATTTTTTAATTATTTGTATTTTCGGAAATGGCTTCAACAATTTGAATTTATTGCATTTGAAATTTTAATTCTACTAGACTAGTTTGAGCATCTGAAGGGCACTTTAAAAATTGTAAGCATTTCACTGTGATTTTAATGTTAGCATTAAGTTAGTAAAAACAAAATTTCTTCACCTTCCCGGTGGTACTATTGTTTTGTCAAGCATAGTTAATTGTTTTTTAATGTTTTAAAATTAATGCATTTAAATTTTAAATACCTTTTGAAATTATTTTTTAACAGTCCTGTTGATTGCATTTTATAAGCTGCACATCACACACGTTGCATGTATGCATCATGTTGCATCTTTTTGCTGACCCTTGAGGATAATAATCTGCATTAACAAATGTGACCGCAGAACTCATGAAGTTATTATTATTATTATTAACACTGTTTAAGTGACTTGTATGAGTGGAGTAGTTTTTCAAAAAAAAAAAAAAAAAATGAGCTGTGTGCGCGGTACGACTATAACATATTGGTCGGACTTATAAAACTGCGCACAGTGTGCACCCGCAGAGTGCCTCATTATTGGTGATTTCTATTGAATCCATATGGAGAGATGAAGCTCTGAGGGAGTGGGACCAGTTCTAATGCGCTATGGACGACACGACTCGACTCGACTTGGTGGAAATAAGACAGGGGTTTTTCAATGTAATAACGTAACGACTTTATCTTTTCAAAGTCAGCAAAAGGGGATAGATACTTTAAGCACAAAGAATTATATGAAAGACACTTTGACATATATATCTGCAAAGTGCTTGTGTTATTATGTTGTTTTGTGAAATGTTCTTTGAGGCGAGATTTTCGTTTTATTGGTCATTTGTGAAGATGATTTATATTGTTGATTTGATACGCGAATTCTATCTTTGTTGTTGTAGAAAACTGTAGAGATGTGTCATGTACAAAAGCAAGTGTGAATTTGCAGTTTTATGTCCCATTATTGAGATAACCCACAGGGTTGTTGCTTCAAATGTTAATATTTTATTGATAGAAAAATTATTTCTTTTTATTTAAGCCAGCAGGAGTCATATTCTATCGAAATATAAATGAATATCAAGATTTAAGTCATTGTAAAATGATATTGAGTGTTTATAAATTTTATGATAAAACTTAAACCTAAATGGAAATTTAGATTTTATAATTTGAAATCATGTTTTTTTTTATACCTTTTGATCTTTAAAATTCTTAAATTGAAATGAAACTTGAAGAATGCTCAGGAGATTCGATCACCAAAATGCATTAACGATGTTCATAGACAAATCCTTGTTGTTGACAAAAAAATTCTTTACAAATGGCAACAGTAGGTATTGTCATCGACTTTTAAATGAACGAGGCTTTATTTTTCAACAGCTAACAACGAAGAAGTCGCCGAAGCAGGAGGCAAGGTTACCTTCTTTACACCTTTACACGAAATTGCAACAGCAACCGTTTAATGAAGCAGGTAAAGATATCTGAGTTGAGTAAATCAACCACAGATGTAATCCAGAGGATAAGAATCAGAATGGAAAAATATAGAGATTAATAAACACATTCGAATACTGTATTGATTGATTTCAAAAAAACATTCGACAGAACCACGAGATCTGATATGGGTTGCACTTAGGTAGCGAGGAGTTCTGGGAGTTTACGTGCAGTACGAGCAAACTAAAACAATTGTAAGATGCCCCGCAGGAATCATCGAAGATTTCCCAATTAGAGTAGCTCTTTATTACAGCCCTTGACTTTCTGCTTGAGGATAAGGTAACGGACCAAGAGATAATTCTTTGCTGACAATGTAGCAATCATAAGTGAAAATCTTGTGTCCTTGCAACGACCACTTCATGTATAGGTGGATGTTGTGGTAATAAATGGATATCGCATTAGCTCGAAAAAGATCGAATACCTATGCTGTCCGTTTTCTGATTCACACAGGCCTATTTCGGATATCCAAATATCTTAGATCTATATGATCAATAGCGTAGGATCTTGTGATGACGACATTCATTATTGCTTAAGCGTAGGGTGGATGAAGAGGCAGGATTATTCGGCCATCTTCTGTATAACTGCCCCCCAAGCTGACAGGAAAACTCTACAAGGCAGTTACAAGAAGTATGAGAGTATATTGACTTTTTCACATGATAGCAGGGGTGACAAAGCCTGATGGAATAAGAAGCATCAAGATCCGAGGAGGCAGGCGAAAAAACTCATGGACGACGCAGGAGAGTTGTGGTCCCACTTGAGATCATGGCAATCGCGGGTAAATGAAGATGTTCTTTAAAATTAAAGTAAAGTAAATATTTGAGAACTCAGTTGACTGATCGAATAGGCCCCCGTTTAACATATTTCTGAGGCTCTTATTTGTACTTTAAAATCAAAACAAAGTCTCATCTTGTAAGATTCCAGGGCTTGTACATTCTATGTATATTTGGTAATAACGAATGCAGAAAGCGAACATAAATCCAGAGGCGTTTCAGAGTTAATAAGTGTCAAAGTTGCATTAAAATTGATTCGTTGATGTGTTTTATTGAACAATGTCTATATCTATCACTTAGCAGAGACCCTTCAGAGGGGCCTAAAACCAGTCAGATCTCAGACGTTTTAAGGTTGCAAAAAAAAATAGTTCCATTCTCCTATTTACATTTAAGTATCGAAACGAAAATAAGGTTGAATAACATATAAATTCTTTTAAATTGCTTAATTTTTTTTTAATTACCATTAATTTTTTAATGTCTTATTTTTTTAAGCTCAAGCTCCATTGAAGTTGCCGAAAAAGTCTTTTTTTTTATTTGTCAAGCAAATCAGCATAACATTCAAGTCTATTTATTTCTAGTTGATTTGAATTAAATGGTTTTATTTTTGGATACCTTTAATATCTTAAATAGTCCTCATAACGATTTCAAAGCCATCTCATTAATTATACCTCATATTTTATTCAAAGTTGATTTGATAGTTTTGTTCGAATGATAAAATTATTCCAACTTCGGTTGCAAACAGACCAAATGGAATGTTAAACTGATTTTGTTTTATGTATGTTTCTATAATTCAATGCAAATAAAAATTCCATAGACTTTATATATTTAGCATACAAATCAATAAAATAGTATTTTGTTTTATTTTTGATGACAGTTTTTTATTTATTTATTTAATTTTAACCAAACCACGTCATTTTATCATAAATTTCAAATCCCTATGTCGCGTCTAATCGCTGAATCGTGTTTTTCAATTTTTATGAGGATTTTAAAGTATGAGATCGGATGGGAAGATAAATATATATTTGTCTCTTTTATGGCGAGTTTGCTAAATTTATATAGCGAAATTATATCCAAATACTGAGCAAGCAAAAAAAAAAGAGAGATTAGATTCACATGATAAGAAGGATTTTTTAATGACAAAATGATTTCAAATTAAAAGTCTTCTTCCCTCTGAATATTTTCAGCTGCTTTGTGAGATATAAAGTGGAAATACCCATGGTGAGCCATGGAAGGTGGATATAAGATAAACGTTAAGTGAACGACTTACCTTCTACGTTTGTGGTGATTCACAGGAATTCATTATCTGAAATGAAAAGAAATAGCAAAATTCAATAGAAGTTTATGCATTTGATTCTCAAGAATTTAAATTAAATTTGTTTGCAATGACAACCCTTATGATAGAACAATATATAAGATCATTCAGAAGCTTAATATTTAATGGTATTTCCCATATGTTCAGGGATTTTTCGTAAAGGGGAAAAATCAGATATATCTGGGATACAAGTCTACTCAAAATGATTATTTATGTTTCATTTGTTACATTATTGTTTGGTTATTTTATTTTCGCTCTTCACTAGTTCTTATTTAAACCGTCTAAAGAGTGAAACATTTTTTCTTGTATCTTAAAGCTCTATTAGTTATTATAATTTAAATCCAAATTTTAACTTGGTGAACATAAATCACTACTTTCTACAAATACGGGGAAAATATTACTAAACATTTTGTTGCCAATCGTTTTGTAAAGTAAAACGAAAATGAAAATGAAAAAACGCATACGGCACAGTGCAGCGTCGTTTAATATATTATTATTTTTATAAGAAATATTTAAAAAAAATTACACAAAAAAAATTATGGTAAATAGCTAATAGAAAAATAAAATGTGTCAATGGGGACACATAAACGATTTCGGTTAACATGTTTTTAATTTATATGTTTGATCAAAAAAAACCTTTGGGAAATAAAAACCACCCTGTTTTGCTACAGAGCTGGTTCACACAGCATTGAACAACACGATTTTGTTGCAGTAAAATGTCTAAAAGATTGTGATTTAACTGGGCGATCAGCAATTCTTATGAGAAATATTACTTTTGGTCCATATGGAATAGAAGTATTTGCAAAGTAGATGGCGCAAGATATTACGCTCTCTTTCTGATTTAAGAAATTCTTTGAGTTTCTGGTTATTTTTGGACGAAATGAAGTGCTATTTCTTGATAATTCTTTTTTAACATAACTAGTTTTTTTTGGTATTGTTCTGTCAAACTCAGAAAAACTGAATTTTATACAGCTGAGTTTTGATATATAGCTTTTAAATGAATTTCAAAGCAGAATTTCAAACCTGTAAGAGGTTCGACTCTAACGCAGAGAACATATTAACAGAATTTCAACAACAGAATCATGTTACTGTGCCGGTATTTTGTGCAGCCAGATTCATAAACAGAACTTTAATAACCTGCAGTATTTTGAAAGCAGAATGAGGGTGCACAAACCACAAATGTTTCCAAACATCCTGAAAAAAAAAGTTTTGTGGCTGCTTTTCAAAACAACACGTACAAGAAAATCAGGTCCAAATTGGTTTGAAGAGAATCATCTTCTACAACAATATTTTATGAAGAAATCTCCGATATGAGAGTTTTTCAAAATCTGAACAAAAATTCTTGGACTTAACTTTAGTGTTTGGTCCATATGAATTGATGTTTGCTCTGTTTTTTTCGCATTCCCCAAAATAAAAACGTCGTACATTGGAGCGTTTCATACCTAAAGATTAAACTTAAAATAAAAATTCCAATTTTTGTCCTCGAATCCAACCTATATAGATGGTGCGAAGCACACACAAAAGGAAAACGACATGAATGAAAAGGCTTGTTGGTTGAGCCGGTACGGTTTATCTGTTTAACGCTAACGCATTTTTAATGCAAACAATCTTAAATTGCATTAAAAAACATTTTGTATGCAACAAGATGGCAGACTTTTTCAAGCCTGCATTTAAATGTTCAATAAACAAACACAATTATAGTTAACTGAACTTTTCTCAAAAATTTATGATGATTTTATTTTTTTCTTATATACACTTAAAATGAATAACATTTATAATATACATATTATATACATATGTATTAACCACTACTTCTTGCAATCCCATTTGTTTGCCTTGCATTTTCTTTTAAAAAAATCCTGTTTGAATCTTCACAATTCAATTAAATTATATATTTCCACTTAAAAGCCAAAAATATCAAACCGCAGCAGAATCAATTTAAAGTTATTTGTTTAAATTCCAATTGCTTCCTCTTAATCGTGACCAAAAACAAACAACAAAAACCATCATAAAAGGTCCCACTGGTTTATCTTAAAAAAAAACAACAAAACACAATACAATATTTTAATCTTAACACCTTTCAAGGTTCATTTCCATAATTGCTCCACCTGCTTCGAAATTCTTTAGAAATTCCATTTTCGAATCCCTGAAAAGGCAATGACATTATTATTACTGCAATAATATTTGTTTTTTTTTTTAACTTTATAACGACCAAGAAATTCTGTAATATTTTACAAGTTCCAGTCAAACTTCTATAGGTCTTTTATAGTATACTAATATGCGTCATATTTTAATTTTAATTGAAAAGCTTTATAGCTGAAAAACCGGCAGAGTTCCTATTCAAACCAGCTGTTCCGGTTTATTTTGTAAATTCCTATCCTATAGGTATGACATTGTTGTTAATTATTATTATTAGATATTTTGTTTGTAAAGAAAAATTTCGAAAATTCCAACTGACAGCTTGACTGAAATCTAATATGACAAGTGAGGTTTTCTATGTCGCTAGAGGGCGCCATTAATCGCTGCGGGTAGTTCAAATAACCACTTCACTAATTCACTTCACTATCGGTGATCTGCTGGTCGACCTTGAAACTTTTATCTATACCGTAATGTTGCAAGAGAAATTCTCTCTTAGTGATAATTTATGCTAATTACCGTTATTTAGCACTGCAACAAGCAAAAGTGCCGCCTATTTCCATCGCATCGCATCACTGTAAAGTGACAGCAAGAAGACTTGACTCTCAAGCTATAGCGTGGGTCGTGGATTTATACATAGATATATATAATTTCCAAACAGAAGCCATCATCAAATGCAAAGAAACACTATAGTGCTGAGTGAGATTCCAGTTTTGTTGTCGCGAGCCACCGCCACCGCCGCGCCGCCGCCGCCGCCTCGCCGCCACCTCCATTTCAAGTGTCGTTGGTGTCGATGCTGGCTGGTGTTGGTGATGGCGCGATCGCTCGGTGGCAAGCCGCCTGCCTGACTGACATACGATGACCGAAAAACCGCTTCACAATTTCAAGAGCTGACCATATTTACTAAACGTGATCTGACAATGGTTCCATGATTCGTTTCGTGCTCTGGCCGCGCACCCATTGTGCATTCGCATGCTGTGCACAAGCATATGCAGCACTTTTGTGACTTGACTGGTGATGGTGACCACGAAAAGACGACGACGACAGACGATGAAGGCAGCAACCGTTCCCAATGACAGACGGACGACCGACGACGACGATACATTGAGGTTCTATCTATAAGAGTTTGTACCCAAAACACTTTCGGTGCGGATAGCTATTATATTGAAAAGTGACACAACGGTGTTAGATTTGTGGACAAAGAGTATACTGCAGACAGAAGGGTATCTATGTCAATTCAACCTATTTTTTTTTTTTTTTGCAGAACTACTTTTCTGTTTGGTTTACAAGAACAGATTTTTATTTATCTACGATGATGGAACTACATATTGTGGAACAAAAAAAAATTGGAGCGCTATAGAAATGAGGACTTTAAGTATACATATACTATAAGGAAGTTATCGGTGCAAATAGGACGGATAAACAAAATTAAGTGGAAAATGAATGTCATAAGAACATATCGGGATACAGGGTTAAGGAAATGATTGAATAGATAGGTACCTACTCGTACCTAGCTTAATTAAAAAAAAAAACAATTGGTAAACGGAACTGATTTTGATTTTGAAATGAATATATTTAAAAAGTTCTAATTAAAGAACATCTCTTACTTATGTCGTTTTCAATTGGCAATCTGGAAGTAGAAAAAAGCATTCTGAATGCATTCAATTGGGCAAAAGTGACAGTTCTGATTCTAAAAAAAAAAGAGAATTTCTCTTCTGGATTTGAAATCAGAAGCAAAAACAGAATCACTCACACATTCAAAGATTTAATGTCACGCTTGATAATTGTCATATTTTTTTAAATTTACAACTGTGAAGTGATTGCTTGAAATACTAATACTCTCACACCAAACATCAAATATTTCAGAATCGAAAAAAACTGTTCAATTGGGATTCCGAATCTAAAACCAATTCCGGATTGCCAATTGAAAACGACATTACAGTAGTTACCTATACATATTTGCTTTACTTTTCTATATTCTTCTGTTCCATTTTGTTCAAAAATTTTGTATAAATATGTATTACAAAACTATTTTAAACCTTAACTAAGCGAAATAAAAACTTGACAAATTCTCAATAATAATAAAGATTCTAAAAATGTTTTTTTTTTTTGGAAATACTTTTAATTGTTACTTTTAACTTGTGCTTTTATTTTGATTTCCAATACTTGTTATTTTGGGAAAAATTTAAATGTTGATTTATTTGATCCCTTCGAGTTCAAATGGGCAAATTTGTAGTACTCTGCTAGTTTATTACATTTTTTTTTCGACGCCACTTTCAAATTGTTATTTACAGGTTTTTGAAAAATATTTACTAACATCAAGTATTGACTCTTCTAAATTTCAAAAACAATTGTTTATCAAAAACTGTTATGATATTATGATGATGAAATGGACAACAAGTTAATAAATTCTGACAGGACACAACGTGGACGTTTATCGCGTGATTTAGTTTGTAAAATTAACTATGTAATAATAAAAATTGAAAAAAGGTTAACAATGAATTTATGTAAAATTAATTAATATTTCTTCAAAAGAAATTCTCTTTTCGAAACTTCTTATAACATTTTTGTTTAATTAATTCACTTCAATGAAAATAAAACCCACAAAATATACAAAATGGGACTTACGCTATTAACACACATGCTCTAGAATCAAGGTTTCCATATAATTCTAAAGGGCTTACCAACAAAAATAGAACTATAAAATCAAGCAAATAGTTTAAAATATTTGTGTTGAAATGAATTTTGTTTCCACAAATAAAGGTATTATAGACCGGTTTTATGTTTTTATTTTTAATTTTTAACCTATGATCACCCTAATTAAGAATTCAACAATGCGTAAGGGGATTGGTTTAAAATTTTGTTTTTCTTAATTGAATTAAGAACTAAAACATTAATAAATAGTCAACATAAAAACAGAGTAAGTATTTTAAAGACTCGCTAGCAGATTATAGCAAGAGGTCTTGTAATGTGTAGGAAGAGGTTTAAAATTTAAATATCTTTAAAAGTGACGTAAACAAATACTTTGCGGCAATGGCCGGTGATGTTCAAATAGTTTTAAAACAGAATTTGAATTTTTTCTCATTAATTTTAAGACGATTTTTTTTTTGTAATGAGCATAAAGAACGTGTCATCTGCTTGTCACTTTTGTTGACTTTTTATTTTTTGAGAAGCTGATGGTGAAGGAGGTGTCGATGGAATTAGGCTCATACATACATGTTGTTTGGTATTATGAATGATTCGGGTTGAAGAGACCTCTAAGAAGGTTTTTTTCTAAGAAGATTTGTGGTATTTTATTTATCTCCCGCAGCGAAAAAAAAAAGAAATGAGCATTCCTACTCGTAGAGTAGTTAATCAAGTTAGTACGTGATGAGTGTTAATTAAAACATTTGAGTTCAGAGGAAATGTTTAATGTACTTACAAAAATAACCCGCTTCATATTGGCGATAATCAGTATACGAAGTTTATAAGCTAGGTTTGTCAGAACTGATGAATTATAAGATCTATGTACATTTATGTAATTTGGAATTAATATTGAACCAAATGATTTACAACCAAACATTTCAGTTTGTATTGCTCTTACTTGTATGATGATCTCGTTAAACTGTTTCAAAACGGGAGAGTCAATTTTGACTTCAAACAAAAATTTTATAGAAAATTGTAACTTTCACAGAAAACACAGAAGGACAGTCCAGCAAAAAAAGAGAACAATTTGGCTAGTTGAGATTTTTATAGGTCTCGTTTCGCTCTCGTTGAAATCAATTTATCTTCATATCGGTGTTGCTGTCAGGTTTCCTTTTTTATGTTTTTTTGAATGCTGAATACGAATCTTATGTTTTCCGGCAAAATTTTGTAACGCTACATGAAAAAAAAATCAAAACAAAATTTGTAAAAACACATTTTTTGCTTATAACTCGAAATTTTCATTCAAAATAAAGTTGGCACATGGAACACGTTTTAAGTCAAACTCTCTGTAGTTCGTAACTAAAGAAAAAAAGAGGGCTACATAGTTCCCAAAAACGGTTCTTCATAATTTGAAATAAAAAAAAAACTGAACTCAAAATGCAATATTTTAGACAAAATAAATTTAATAGTAATTTTTTTTTTTTGCCGTTACCCCTTTTTTAATTATTGTATGTGGCAGGGGTTGGTTTCTATTCCCAGAAATGTTTTTCACGGGCTACTGCCTCTTGGTAAAAATTGACAAGTCCTCCAAGAGTATCAAGAATAAATTGCTTCTAGATATAAACGGATTCGGCATGAATTGTAGGCCCCTTCCATTCCTCCAATAACACGCACATATGAGTGGTTAAGAGATGTAGGTCATTTGAGCATTCGTTCTCCATGGACTGTTGCAGCAATAACCAATTTTTTCATGTCTGATCGCAGACTCTTATTAGTAAGCAAAGTATTGAAGTCTGTCACATCCCGAATTTTCAATAAATTATACCAAATTCGAAAATTTTACCGCGATTTTGTAAACATCGTACAAATTGACGTCACTGTTTTTTTAATACTTTTGGAAAACACATATCGACCTAACTTCGCTTTAGAAACTCACATAAGCATAATTTGGCTTTATTTCGTTTTCATGTGTTTTTTAGAGATAAGACTCAGGAGATGCCTATATTAGGCTTGTACAATTCGTGAACGAACGAGTTCAATGAACTGGTTCAGGTCAGTGCAGTAGTGAACTTAGTTCAGGCATGTAATTCGTTTTAACTCATTTAGAATATAACCTTTTTTTATTCTAAATAAAACTATTAAGATTTTCGTTGTTTTTGAGCTTCGTCCAAAAAAATTGTCAATTTTTTAAATCATTGTTATTGTTATAGTTATTGTAATTGTTATAGTATTAATATTAATTTTCCTTTAGCCTTGGTGCGCAATTTTCTTTTCAAACTCTTTTTGACACGAAATATCGATAACTTATATACTATAAGATAATTATCTGTCTATAAAGAAATAGTTGTTGTTATTGTATTCAGCATGTAAATGAATCGCTTTGCTGTCTTTTCTTGCACTCAATTTTATTGGGACTTTCAAAAAAACGTAACTAATAAATTGCTGATAAAAAAAATATTTAATAACAATAGGATATTATCAAAGCATTTGTTCACAATAAAAGTCATAAATTAACTTCTGTCTTCATTTGTAAACTATCTACTTTATGTTGTTATACAGCACTACATTAATGCCAATAACGCTTCACAATTGGCATCGTTTTAAGCTATAAAAAGTAAGCTATTGTCTTGTTTAAGAAGCCAATATATGCAAATGTATTGTATAGGTATGTATTTCTGTTCAATGAACACAACAAAAAATATCAATTTGGTTATACAAGCCTTTAAATAGACATCTCTTTAAATACTACACAATTTATTGGCACTTATTTTAAATAAGTGACAGTCAATTTGTGGATGATGGTGACATGCAAATTCAATGATATTTTAAAATATTAATTCTGACATTAAGGCGACAGTTCGCTTACAATATTATGTAATATTGGCAATAAAATAAACATATTATTGCAGTTGGTGGAACTGGATTTTTTTTACTCCAATGACTTTCCGGCTAAATCAGGATGAATTAAAAAAAAACTTCCTGGTTTAAGTATCACACAACTGTCAAAATAATTTCTTTTTGAAATGAAATCGTGTACTAAATTACAATGTGTGTTTCCACCTTAATTAACCTCGAAGTCAGCAAAAAAAACACTGAAGTTTCAACCCCTTTGATTTATTACACGCACCAAAATGATCTATTACATTTTGATTGTGTCAAATGCAAATGGTTTATTACATTTCAATTGCATGATTAATATACTATTACTATAAATATAAGCTTGTGACTCATGTTAAACACGTTAGTGGCCTATAAGTCATAGATCAAGTTTGGCTGAGCTAAATTGTTGCCAATTACATGAGTGTGAATAAATACCGCTATACATTCAAATGAGCTTGATGATGGAAAATATATAAAGAACAACTTTGAAAAAAAAAATAATATGTGAATTATTATCAAGAGTCTGTCTCGGGGACGCATAGTGTCTTGTAATTGACGTTTTGAGCTGAATTCGCAAGTGAATATGAATTTGTTGTTTTTTTTTTTTTAATAAATTTTCATAAAGCTGTACACGCAGATATTACATATTTATTTACAAATGTCTGAAGTTTATCTTTTAAAGTCATATACATAAGACATTAGAAAGAGTTTTATTATTCAGATGACAGTCTATAATTTGCATGAAAATAAGTTGGCATTTTGTGGAACGAAATATAAAAAAAAACATAGATAGATGGCACTGTACAATATGTGAGCTCGTGTGCAGAGTCGGAAAGTCATAAGGCGCTTATAAGGTTATTTTTTTCATCGAAATGGACGATACATGCTTTTTATTTCAATTAATTAACTGAACACACTACACATTACAGAAAGCTTAAGAGACATGGAAAATAGAAATTGTCATGATGTTTGAATATTGTCGCGAATGATACGTGCCTCATGGCGCCAACAAGTTAAGACACTTCCGCGTGGGAATGTGTTTTTTTTGCGTCTAATGACTGACTTTTTTTTTGTTAAGCTTCGTAATAATTGTAATTGGAAATTGTGCTGGGACATGGAAATTATTACCAAAGAAGGTAAGGTAATAATAACAACTTAATGAATAATTTATTTTTTATAGTGAAACAATAATTCTCTGAAATTAAATGTTTTCTTAATTTAAGAAGAGGGTTAGTGTACTATTTTTTTTCTTTTATATAAGAGGTTTCACTCAAAAAGATTAACAACATATTGTAGAACTGAATACTATGATGAATATTGATTAATAATTTTTTAGAGAAATTAAAAAAAAAATATATATTTAGAAGCTGCTGTTAAATCATATGATTTTTGGTTTTCAACTGAAGTTCTAGTTAGTTTATCATGGAAAAACAGGAAAATACAGAAATCCGACAGGGATAACGTTATGGAGAAATAGGTTATATCTTTGCTGTTATACGAGCTAGAGTCTATACGTAAAACATGAAAATGAAAAAAAATCACTAAACCCTGCTAGTGATAAACGTAACTACATCATCGCAATGGCAACAAAAGAAGAAAAGGTAGCAAGTAAATGTGACAGTAAGAACGCTACAGAATTATCAAAGAGTTCACCGGTGCTCACAGATCATTCGAAAATTTTGTTTTTAAAACAAAAAAATTTAATATTTCAGTTTGTCATTGTTCACCATGAAATTTTTATTTAACTTTTCACTTCTTTATCAACCAATGGTGGTCTTCACTGTCTTCTCCGACTTCAATGCTTCATTTTAAGGCTAAAACTCTGGGGTTCGCCAGTTTGAACGCACAAAATGTCCCGACTTTTATTTTTTCTTCATTAGTTTCTGTAAAAACTTAAAAATGGAGTATATTTAAGTAACCCCTTATTTTAATTTATTAATTACATTTGTCTAACAGAAGATTACATAAATATCAGATAAGATAATACAAACATTTTAAAATACCAAAATATTTTGACAACTTATGAGCTCGACAGCTTACCTACCTTAAAATTCTTATACCAAATAATAAACATTTATTTCCTCATATCATATGCGCAATAATTTCCATTTGTGTTAATCCCAGCATTGCAGCTGCACTCTCCAATCTAACATAGCCATGCCAACATATAGGCCAAAACAAATTGCTGCTGAACATAAATCATAGGTACACATCCACGCCCTACTTCTTAATTTGAAAAAAAAAAAAGCTATCAAAACATACAATCCAATCGGTTGCCTTCTTAGGCTGACTACAAATCAAAAGTGAAACTTACCTCACATCTCATAAGTCACAAGAGTATCTCATATCTGCGGAGTACATAAATGAGGAGTGAATCCCCCCTGCTGCTGTCTATACATAACTTCTTCACCGCCATCATCGATCGCTAGAAACCCCATAATAACACTCTGGATTAATCCAACTTCAATTAAACGCACTCTTGTAGTGCAACCATGTTCTGGGATATCGGACAAAGCCACTTACCAAATCGACCAACAACAACAACCTTAAAAAAAGACAAAAACAACCGTCTTGATCTAAGCTCTAAGACCAAAAACACCGATGACTTGTTTTCTCCATTTAACTGGCTTTGGCCAGGATTAGTAAATTGAGTTTTCATACCGCATTCTATGTGACGGATCACTCAATGCAATAGAGTGCGCTACATGCTACATTGCTCTGCCACTGCGCACACGCGCCGCGTACATTTTCACAGTATGTCGTTTGTTAGTCGGCAGCGGCAGCGGCAGCTTGAGTATATTTTTTTTCTTTTTTGTGTTTTGGGTGCAACAAGCCTGGGGCTTGTATTAGTTCATCTCCTTTGCCCCCTTTTCCGCTAAATACGATCATAATTTTTCAAATTCAAATTTGATCAAACATTCAAAACGCGCAGCCGCATTCGTTGTCTAGCTTTCTGAGTTATGAAATGTCGATCGGCCATTTTGGCCTGTTCGTTCCTTCGTTCGTCCATGTTGTGCGTCTTGAATTGGGTTAGTACTAAGTTCGTCGCTATTGCCCGTTGCGGTCGTTTGAATTTGAAGTTTTTAACCGTACGATCGCACTTATTGTACTTAAGTCGTCGTCGGCCGTACGGTGCACGCTGTTTGTTTTATGCTTAACGTCACTTGTCGGATTTCGGAGACACCAACAACAACAACTGCTTTAAACGGGGTGCAAGCGGTTAAGTGCGACAAATGGCATAATTTACATGGAGCATGCGGAGTTCGCTAGCTTTTTCGTACACAAAACTTGACATCGTCAAGAGAGAAAGAATTAACTTGCTGTGGACCAAGAAACGGAGGTTGTCACAACTTGTTTCACACTAACTTGTGCAAGCGAGTGACATAAAACCAAGCAATCTGTGCCTGTGCAAAGAGTCTCGCTCACCTGAGTCACATAATTTTTGAGATTCCAATTTAGTGTTCCTGAATTTTCATTTGTTGTTGTTGTTGTTTATATTGTTATTTAATTTGTTGGTCTGTCTGGCAGTTGAAGCTTTGTTATGGAGCCGATTGACAGAATGGGGCTTTGGAATTCGATATTTTGAAAAGCTACCACCTGTTGAGCCTCGTCGGTCGTTCGCGGTGCATACATATCTCTTTGCCGATATCAAAAGAATTTGCTGCAATTCGCATGCTAATTTAATTCTGAAATCGTGTCTGCTGGACATGGTTCATTGATTTTTGATATATAAGTTTAATCGAACATGGGTTCTGAATGGGAGCTGTCATGTTAATATTCATACTGAATGACATTTAGATTTGTCTTATTTCAGTTTCTTTTATTTTTGTAGGTATAGAATTGATGAACATATTATCAGATTGTGAGAATTTGAGGAGAAGATTTGTTAAGATTGAATGAAATTTGGTTATTGTGTTTTTTTTATTATTTTATTTAATTGATGTTCTTTTGAGAAGAATTTTCATTTTCTCTTGCGGTTTTTGAAATATAATCGGCTTGCATTTTACTTTGGTGAACTTGATAATTAACAGTTAAAGTTGATTTGATTAATCATTTTTTTAAATTAAAAAAGGAATTAAAATGAATTTAAGACTTCAACGTCAGAATTAAAGAAAAATGGTTTTTTTGACTGACCTTTCACGTGCAAATGCATTTCATAACACCTGTCCATGGGTCAATTATATGTTGAAAAGCGTTTCTAAAGCTGTAAATTTTGTGTGCTTTATTATCTTCTTTTTGATACCTTTCTGGGCTTCTAATTCATAGAAAAGAGCTGTTAAAGTTTAAGGAAAGCCTTGAGTTTGTTTTTTTTTTCGAAATGATATTTAAAAAAAATTCAAATAATAACCTATATAATTTCACTAACTTTCTTATGTTTTCTTATCATTTTTACTCAAGGTTGTGGTAACACTATTGTTGACTGGTATTGGATTTAAGCCAACTGTATTCAAACCCAAAAAAAGGTGTTTTGTTGTACTAACGAAAACAACAAAAGCAAGAAGAAGCGTCATGTGTTCTATGCCGTTTGAAAGGTATTGTTCAACAGATGTGCCAAATCAATACATTTTTTTACTTATTTATCGCAAAAATTGTTTAAAAACAATTTAAAAAAAAAAATTGTTAATAGAGCAAAGAAAACAAACAAGAGAAAAAATAATAACAATTAATTCATTTAGTTTTTACCTTGCAACTTCTGACTGCAGTTAACTAATTTCTGGATTAAAAAAGATTGACATAACATTTTAATTACAAAAGCAGGTACTGCTGGGTCATTAATCGACATCGAAAAGAAACTTTTAAAGTCTCCTTTCGGCCACTTCAAAAGCAAATTGGTTCACCGATATATGTATATGGACCTAAGCTCGATGTTCAAAGAATACTATTCAGAATTACAGATGCAGACAGCTAAAGACGGCAAATTTCTTTTGTGACTTCTCCATCATCTAAATATTCATTTGATAGTCGAGTTTTTTTTTTCCGCCCGAAACCAATATTGCTAAAGAAATTTAAAAATCAACTTATCTTTTTTTCGTTGATTGATTGACTTAATTCCTGAATTGAATTGTAAATAATAATTTTGAAGTGTAAGAAAGTTTTAAAAAAAAACACTCAATCCAAAACCCCACCCAAAGAAACTAAAGTTAAACTTTAATCACAATTTATCTACGAGTATATAGGTTTGTGTACCTAACCTATATAGTTACTTTTAAGTGTCATTGAAAGTGTCGACTGATTTGTTATTTTTTAAAGACTAAAAATAATTTCAATCTATAGGATGTTCCACTTTCTCAAATATGACATCCATACTCAATCAATCTACCCACTTATAATGTTAAAATAACAACCATATTCAAATCCCTATTAAACAATGTTGCGTTTTGCTTAAAAAGAAAAAAAAATTAAACAAAAGTCAAACAATGTAAATTATTATGCGGGAAGGGAGTGTTATTGACGAAAATGACACCGTTAATGTTGATTTATTCATTAATAACGCATTTCTGGGTGCAATTACTTTTATACATATAGGGTTTGGTTGGGCGTGATGAGTATCTTGTATAAGTTGAAAAATTTCCCTTTGAATTAAAATTAAATAAAAAAAAATATATTTGATGACATTTTAAGTACAGTCTTCTTTTTTTTAATTATGTTTATGTTTACCACTTTCATTACGTGTTTGTATGCATTTCAAGCGGTCTCCTATAAAGCCCACAAATCCCACTTGAGAAGCCCTCTACTATACAACACTCCTTCCTCTTGAACTCGAAACCAGGTGACAATT
The DNA here is from genome assembly GCA_958431115.1 of Syrphus vitripennis. Classification (NCBI taxonomy): domain Eukaryota; kingdom Metazoa; phylum Arthropoda; class Insecta; order Diptera; family Syrphidae; genus Syrphus; species Syrphus vitripennis. The sequence goes on from OY288108.1 coordinate 34,839,138, forward strand.
TCCATAAAATTTAAAATTACTAACATTTCTCCATGAAGAGTGATGGGTTGTAGCTGGCTGGAAGATAAATGCAAGTTCGCGTTGTGGCGTTATGGCTTTTTATCCGCGCCTTGTTAATTGAAGGGTAACGAAATGACAACGTTGACGTCTGGCGTCGCGTCGCGTCGTGTGCCATCACAATCAACCAGCAGAGCGCCAGCTAGCGATCGCTATAGCACAACGAACATTAAAAAAAACCTTTAAAATGCTGCATGCAACAAACGATTTCACAATATTCCCATTGAAGCATATTATACCTTCTTCTTCTCTTCCATTCTAACCTCAAACTTTTAAACGGGGTTTGAAATATAATGAAAAAAAAGTATAGTTACCTATAAACTGACAATGCCGCCCCAGCCCAGGTAAATAACACAAAATTAAGTGGCCGCCTTGTAGAGTAGTAAATAAAAACAACAAGCAATTGTAAGACGGACACAAAAAAATTGTAGTAATTGTGAGAGAGTAATTACATTGTGTGGCTTCATGCACAGTCAACGATCTAGCATCGGACAAAGTATCAGATACAAAACACCATGTTTTAAAGCGAGGTTTCTTTGGCTTTTGATGAAAACCAAACCTCAACGCCATCGTTTTTTTTTTATTTTGCCAGATAAGTCGAGGGTATCCGTTGTAGAAATGAAAAATTATGCAAGAGAAACTTCCTTTTATTTTATTTTTTTTTTTACAAAGTATATCTACAACTTTTCTGCATCAATGTATCACTGTTAAAGCATTCATTGAGTTTTTCTATAATCCAACTATTACTATACGAACTTCCATTTATCAAGGAGACAAGAATACCAAACATAGAACAGCAATGCGCAGCGCACAGATCGAGAATGTTGGGTAGGGTTTCGATGCTGGGCTCTTGCTTGCATTAAAAAAGGTTTTCAGGGCCTAATTGTTAGGAAGAATTTCAAAGAACAGAAAGAAAGACAGTGCAGTAAAACAGTGGTAAGTTCTCAATTCTAAATAATTGGTTGAATGCATAAAAAGCTCTGCAGAAACGTCACCGGCTAAATCAGGACTGTGACTTGTGAATCTCTCAGGGTAAACTAAAAATCCCTTCAGATATTTGTGCGTATATTCGATGGTTTCTACTTTTTTTGTTCATTACCAAGTTTATTTTACTGATTTTTCAACAAAAGTTTTAACTAGTTCAATTTTGTCATATATTTTTTAGTTTTTTTTGCCTGATTCTAATTATGTATATGTTGAGGAAACAGAAAAAAAACGAGCATGGCGAATTTAAAATGCTCATAACTTTTTAACGAATAGTTCAGTGTAGATTATTAAATGTCACAATTTAATATTTTAGTGAAGTAAATTTTCTATATTTTTTGGAATGGCTTTTTAAATAAGCAGCAAATAAGGAAAACAATCTTTCTAAAGGTTTATTGTCCATTAATGTGCCGTTTGTCAACTGCTATGTTTTTTGCGTTGATTTGCTTGTTTAATTTCTTCATGTCATTTTTTCTTCAAAATTCTTCCCCACCAAAGTATCTTATTTTACAAGCGTGATAAGTTATAAAAAATAGATTCGATGTTTTATTTTGTCAACTCCTGATTGCCTATAACCCCATTGTTGCCCGGAACTATTGTAAGCGCCTATAACACTGATCTCCAATTTCAATCCATCACCTTCTTATTCCCACCAACGACGACGACAAAAGACGACTATGCGGCGACTCGGCGACGCGACGTCGAAGACGAAGACGCCAATGCAATGGGTAATTATGTGGTTAGTTCTGAAATTGTGTGCACGATCATTGACTGAATGACTGAATGCAATTCGAGAAATGTAGGTTAATTAAATTCTCAGGCATTACTCATTGTGTTCCTGGATTGCACTTCTTTAGGGGTCTGATGGGGCTGAGTGTTTCAACGTTGAACTAAAAGCTAGACCTAGCTCAACTGTTATACTATATGATGATCCGCAGTTGTTGTGAGGGTCTCTGAGCTCGTCCTATTCTCGATCGCGCGCGTCGTTGTCTCTTTTTATTGCTCACGTTTTGACTTATTGATCACGTAACGGGTTTGAGAGATGTTACACATTCGCTGGAGTGAAATTGTCATTGTTCCAACTGAATAGAAGTGTGTTGATGCATCGCAGATCAGAACGCTAGATGGTATAACTATCACCTTCCGCCCGCCACACCACCGCCACACCACCGCCACACCGATTCAGACAGTTTCTAATTGCAAAGAATATCAAAATACGCCATGTACACTTCAATGAGTTAGGCACACATTCATCTGGAAATGAGCGCACTGGTATTATAGTAGAGACGGTACAATGACTCTGCTATGCCATTGGGGTAGGTCATTTGTCAGATACTTTTACCTCTGTCAGAGATACAGATACGACCACTGAAATATACGGTGGATATTATAGTTGTCGTCACGTCAACGAACGGACATTATGGAGGTGCACACATTGTGATCATTTGAAACAATAGATGAAAGAAAGATGAGTGTGATGATGAACAGGAAACTTGCCGGAATAATTGAACTATGATATCAGTAGAGTATCTAATGGCAGATCGTTGGTTATTGGTTACCCAAACGTATGTCACCACATCTTTGTTTGTTTTGCTGAGCGCTGATCTGTGTGGGATGTCGAGTGTGGCTTTTGTGTATATTAGCCGGCCAGATCTTTGGAAACGTATCGTGTGGTAATATTATTATAGCCTTAATTGGCCCAAGGCGGAGTATTGATGTGAATGAATGAATGATTATTATGGTTTGATATTGTCAAAGGTTATGGTTTTTGCCAGCATCAGAGCACCGATCCATATATAATTATAAATGGAACATAGAGCACATACTCATTGTGTTGTGAAAGAGATTTCCTTTTTTGTGTTCAAATTTATTTTATGGCCCGGATGCCATTAATTGGAAAACTTATCACAATTATAGATTATAGGATAAGATTTTTCTTAAACAGTCCACGTCTTTTGATTAAACTCAATTAAATTGCGTTCAATTAGAGTTGATTTATATTATGATTGTTGGTTAGGAAAACATTCCCTCTTCGTTTCTTAAGGGATGGCGCCATTTTGAATTTAAACCGTTAAATGGAAAGTCGTTTACGTGGGTAAATATTGGTTTTAGAGGAAAAGAGGTGATATAACAAAAATTGCTCAGCATAATATTTCCACCGCCTTTTCTTCTTGAATATTCAAAAAAAAATAAACTATCGAAGATTAAATTTTAGGGATTTGCAATAGGTCTTCCGATGACATTATAAATTTAGGAGAAAATTGTTTATTGTTTGGTCCCATCTCATAATTCGGTTCAGGGATTCGGGATTTTAGAATTCGGGACAATGGGGTTTGGGGTTCTGTTTTTCCGGGTTTTGTGATTCGGTATTTTATCTTTCAGGATTTTTGGATTCTGTCTTTCGGGATATTAAAGCTTTGCAGCACAACTTGATATTTTTCTTCAAAATAATTTGGTTGAATTTAAGAGCATTTCAATTAAAAAAATATATTTAGTCCTTGGTACCAAAATAGTTTTTTTTTTTATATAAAACTTTTTGTGTCTTTACTGCCCAAGAAAAAATTGAAAATTGGCTTACAAATTAAAGAGCGGGGTAGTGCCAGCCTAGTTCTAGCACAGGTTGAACAATTCTCAACCGACTTACTGCGTTTAGGGGGTGTAGTATCCCCCAACTTTCTCGAGTTGTCGGCAAAAACATGGATCACTTCCAATTGCTGCAGAATGATAAAATTTGGTACAACGATACATAAAATTAAATATAAAAATTAAAATTACATATTACAAAGCAAAGAATTCGAATATTTTTTCAGGAATAAATTTTAAAAACATTTGATCTGATAATATAAACGAAACTGTTGTCAATCTCAATCGCATGATGCGGAATGTACTACTTCATTTACGATACAAAAATTGCATTTGTTACGAAAATTCAATACTATACTAGTAGGATTTTTTACAAATAAGTAGTTTAATTCAAGAATTTCTTAATTGAACTTTTATTTACCAAAATGGAGTTGGTCATAGAAATCGTCATTAAAAGCATTCAACTTTGTTGGTTCATTGTTTTAATTGGTTATTGGACTTCAGGGAGAATAAAAAGCTTACCTAAAATGAAAGAAAAAATTGGATTAAGGGTCATCGCCATCAATAGATTTAATAATATATATAGTATAGGTAACTTTAAGAAATGAAACAAATATTAGCATAAGAAAACTGAATAAACATAAATACCTTTCCGCATTTGAAAGAAATATTTCCGCACGGTGGTAAGCATTTTGAACCACTTTTTCAGAGTTTTTTTTGACATTCATTCAAACCTAATACGGATTTATGTATGTTCACTTACTGCAATATATGTTATTTCTACAGAAAAATTGCAGTTGAACACCGACTTCTTGAGTCTTAAAATTATTTATTTATAGACCTTAACATGGCTAAAAAGCGTTGTGTATGAAAGAGGTTAAAAGAACTATAAATTATCTAACTATCAATTCTTAAGCTTTCTATTAAAAAAACAAAACTTAATTTTCCTTTGGAAACCATTACAACAAAGTTGCAACATAGAGGGCTTTTATATCCACTACCATAGGCTGCGATTCGATAAACTAAGCCCTATTGAAATTTCATGCTTATTTGCACATATTCGTGTATAACTGATAGTCATATCACTTATGAAACAAATTGCACAATTGCACCTTTTACATCCGTACAAACCATATTTGGACAATCAAATAAGGATTTCCATATTCGATTTGGTTCATATATAAACAATGTACATATTTGAATTCGAAATAGTAAAAACTAACTTCATCCCACAGTGGGACAAACAAAATAGATTCATAAATAAAATTAGAAATTATCAAATTGTATACAAAAAGCAGAGTTGTGAGAAATCAATCGCATTGTACATTATTGAACTAATTCCAATCTTTTGGAATATTTTTCAAGGGGGTGTCTTTCACCCACCCCCACCAATACCAATAACTTCCCATTATTAAATGGAAAGATGCACCAAACACATGAAATAAAAGCATTAGCTATCACTTATAAAAATCGGTCTGAAATTGTGGGAGTTACGACTTTTTTAAAGATATTCTCGGGCGTTTCCCTTGAAATATAAGATTCAACTAATCAACAAAGTTTTCAATACAAATTGACTTTCATAGGCTGAACACAAATCTAACATCTTAATGCTTAGATCACGTCGAATTGTCGAGATGTTTCCGTTTGAAAAAATCCTCGAAAAATGCTCCAATAAATACATATTTCAAAAAATCAAAACTCTCATAATTTTCAGTGATTTTAACAAATTATATGTGTCTGATTCAACTTAAGAGGAACAATTAACTTGTAAATCTAATTTTGAAGCTTAAAACGGTGAAAAAATGTGTATTTTTTTTAAATCATCCCAGAATTCTACACGCAATTTGGTAATAGGATAACAAAAAGTTTATATTTTTTAAAGGGGCCAAGCCAGTGGATGCTCCTCTTTTTGGAGCTCTAAAAATCAATCAAAAAAAAAAAACCAGTACAAAATTGTTAAAGTCTGAGAATGTTTTTTTTGCAAATGTTTTCCTGACAAAAAATAAAAGTATATCAATCTCGCTTCTGAATGAACATTTAGAAGTGTCAAAATCTTCACTTCGTTGAAATTTACTTTTTTTAGCTGAATTGTTTGTTGAACGTTCTACGATTATTCCAAATAAGACTCCAGAGTTTTGACATTCACTTTTCAGGTTGAGAGATTTAAAGAATGCACTGATCAAAAATTTTATAAAAAAAAGTCTGTGGGCCAAATTCTCAATAAAAGAATAGATCTCGAAAATGACTTACTTAATATTCATACATATTATATGTACATATGTACTACATAGTTTTGATATGTGGGCCAAAATTCATTCTTTCAATTCAAATGAAATTTTTTTTAAACTTAAACGTCAAATAAATGAAACTTAATCCTCTTAAGTACAATTTATAATAGGAATTTAATCCCAATCCATTATTAATGTCCCATAGTCTGTGTCGTCGTGGGTCGATTCCCAGAAAGTGTAAATTTCAATTCATGTGAAAAAAAATTGCAACTAAGTTGCAACTTGCTCTGATGTGATGTAAACAATGCGCAGGAGCACTGCGGAGCTCCGCAATATCTAAATCCAAAAATTCAAACTCACTTTCTCTCTCTCTGCAAAAACACAAAAATAAAAGGGATAGCATTACGTTCGGGTTGCAATTGCAATATTTTTATCAACCAACATCGCGCATAAAAGGTGTCGGCGGATATCTTAGAAAAACGAAATCCAAATAAACTATTATTTAACGACAGAAAAAAAAACACAAAAAAATATAAAGAAAAAAGTGTGAAAAGCTTTATAGTAATCGGCCATAAGATACTTGATGTATAGAAAATAATAAAACTAAAGGTGTTGCGCATGCTCAGTGTCAGCGCACACATTTTTCATTTAAGTGATATCTTATGTTTGTATCTTCTCTTCCTTGTTGGCATGAAATTATTGTGTATTTTCAAACGTACCTTTATAATCTTATGAGCATTGGACAAAAAACTTTGTCATCGGGAAAGTGACAATAATAATTTTCCTCTTGAATATTTTTATTTGTGTATTTTCTTCTTATAATAATAGAATTATTTGTAAAACGAAAAAACCTTAATGAAATCGAAAGCCAATTAATTTGCTTCTTTTTTATACAAAAGACCGCATCGGATTATCGGGTATCGGGTTATACATTTGCATCTCTAAAGGTGTACATAATATGAACATCGCGGCTAATCCGAGTGGCGCGGTGCTGTAAAGTCTCTGCGAGCGCGACAATTTGTCAGCTAATACAGCGCCAGCGTCTATTGAATTCGACAACTAATTGGCCATTAATCGATTCATACAAAAAAAAATATATGGGAACAGCTGAGTGCAATGGTGCCGGACAGAAAATGTATATCCAATATAATGTTGCATCATCGAAAAAAGACTTGCGGGCGCGACATCGTCGAACGTCGCCATCAACGTCGTCATTGTATTTCGTATATCCCATCGCATACCCTTCCTAATCGCTTGCTAGTAATCCATATATGGACTTAAGAGCGCGCGCCACCGTTAAATGTTGCCCAATTCCCAATAGACGGACAGAAAATTGTTAACCTAACCCATAGCCAAAGCAAGCTTTGCGGCTTAATCTGCGAGACTGGTTAAATAAAAAAATCTATCTACCCTCCCTGCAAGCCGCACCAATTACCACCATTACAGCTCTTTCAGCAGACCACAAACAAATCCATGAATGATCGATCCTCTTCGGTGGATTTTGATCGAACGATTATCGTTACACGATTGCCGCTTTGTAGATTGTATATATTTTTTGGTTGTTAAATGTTGCCAGGATTGCCAAGGATATATGTAATGGATTTTCTTTAAAGTGTCAATAATTTTGCATCCCAAAGAAGTCCAACTAGTAAAAAAGTTTGAGTTCGTTTGACAGAACTGTTCAAAATCAAACACAACTGGGCCGTAAAAGAGTAAAACTCTTCGAGATTTCGTTTTCGAATTTGAAAAACTGTAAAGAAATTGAATTGATGGTAGAATTTCCACAGTATTTCATAAAAGATTTTGCTTTAAATATGAACAATTTTTATCCCAAAATAGGCGAACACTCTTTAAAGTGTGCTCCTAGTTCCGATGAAGTTCTTTCAACATTAAAACGCTCTATTTAAAATCTTTTAAACCTATTCAATGGCAAGGGCAACCCTGCCAAATTGTATCTTTGAATTTAAGTTTATTGAATGAATGGAAAAAGTAAACAAAATGAATTTAACACAACAAAAAACAAAAAAAAAACGAAAACAACGTTGCTTACAGGAAAAAAAGTGTATAACTATACACACAGACGAATAGTGTAAATTCAAAAGACGGAGGAAATTTAAACCATGCCATGATACCGTCGCGTCTTAGTTAAACAAAAATAAATAAACGATATGAAGACAAAAGGGCATTGGCTTCATTGTATTTTGGTTTGCATTTTCGAGATGATCTACTTTTTTTTCCTCTTCGAGGAATCTGAACTTCGACATTGACTTCTTAAGTAATAATGCCACAGTTTTTTGACATACTCTGCAGCTGGAACTCTTAATATCTTGCAATTACGATACCGACACAATCAATGGGTTATTGGGTTGTGAAATAGTTTAGTTTTTCTTTTGAATCAACATGATATGAGTTTTTTTTCAAGGTCTGATGCTAGTGATAAGGATTCACGGTCGGCAACATAATAAAGAGCTTTTGTTCTTGAACCGACAACAAAATTTTACTTGTCTTATTTAAAAACATATCTTTTATTTAAATATACCAAAATATGAAATTACAAGGTAAATTAATAGGAATAGAATACATATACAAAGACGATAGGAAAGCGTTTCAAAATTGTTTTTTATTTCCGTCCGAACACCGTGGCTTCTCGTTGTCGACTGCCCGTTCTCTTTACTCTTACATTCCACCCCCCGTGGATCTTCTAGGATTCACCATTTATCGTCAAAACGGCTAGTTTATTGGCAGGACGTTTCAGAAGAGTAGTGGCTGTTTTTACTTCGGCTATTCTGATGTGACCATCCTTTGCGGGAATTACCTTTGTAATTCGTCCCTTTTGCCATTCGCTACGAGGTTGGCCTGGATCACAAATGATGACAAGGTCATTGACTTTAAGCGGCGGTGGTTTGTCATGCCACTTGGAACGGCGAAGAAGTTGTGGTAAGTATTCAACCACCCATCTCTTCCATAAACGGTCTTTTAAGTTTTGTGCAATTCTCCATTGTTTTTGCAGGCATATTTTGAGATCGATAGGATGTGGTGTTTGAGTCGAGTTGACACATCCAATCAAGAAGTGGTTTGGCGTTAATGGCTCATCTTGGTCGCTGGACATAGGAATTTCAGTCAGCGGCCGAGAATTAATTATATTTTCGGCTTCCAAAAGGGCACATCGAAGCGTCTCAACCCTGGGTGACTCTTCTCTAAGGGTTTTTAGGAACAGCAATTTCACAATTTTGATGAGTCGTTCCCAGCATCCACCGGAACTAGGATTTGCAGGGCAATTAAAAATCCAATCTATGTTGTGTTTTGTCGATTCAGCTATAATTCTGTCCGTGTCTAAAAGGCATTCGTTTTTCTTCAACTCCTTCTGTGCACCAATGAAATTAGTTCCATTGTCACACCGAATTGATACTGGTGTTCCACGACGATTGATGAAATTTCTCAGGCATACTATAAAGGCGTCTGTTGATAGATTTTCGGCAATTTCAAAATGCGCGGCTCGTATGGTAAGACAGGTGAATATAACCACCCATCTCTTCTCCCGGCGTCGCCCTATAGACACGTTTAATGGCCCAAACAGATCTACGCCTGTATAAGTGAATGGTCGGACATATGGTGTTACTCGATCTGTCGGCAGTTGTCCCATCAAAGGCGGTTTTGGAACTGCTCTGTCAATTTCACACTGCGGGCACTTTTTTTGTACGTTTTTTAAAATAGTTTTTATACGGGGCATCCAGAATGTTTGACGAATTCGATTTATGATAACGCCCGTATTTTGATGATGATATGTCTGGTGGAAATAATCTACAATGAGTCGTGACGCTGCATGATTTTGAGGAAGTATGATGGGTCTTCGTGCGCTATATGGTAAACAAAGCGCTTCGTCTAATCGGCCTTGAACTCTCAGCAAACCTCTCTCATCTAAATACGGCGATAATGCGTAAATTGAACTGGATTTAGCGATAGTTTTTCCCTCTTTCATGGTGTTGATTTCAAGATGATATTCTTCTCTCTGGATAGTTCGGCATATAAAATACTCGGCGTCTATCATTTCGGCAGCTGTTATAGGACCTTTTTGAGTGCAAATTTTTGCCTTCATTTTAGCAAATCGTACCACCCATGCGCATACTCTTTTCAACTTCAAATAAGAAGAAAAGTTATTAAATGGTATTAAGGGTCTACTTGCCTGGCAACATAAAAAGGTCTTGGCTTGAATTTCTTCTTCAATAGTTGTTTTCGGGTTCTCAGGTTGGAATGCTGGCCAGTGATGTTCATCATTTTTCAGGAATTCAGGGCCCCTTATCCATTGGCTCTCAGCGTCAAATTTTGGTGGAAAGGAAGGTCGAGTAGCTTTATCTGCTGCATTTTCTAATGATGGCACCCAGCGCCATTGGCTCGGATCGGTGTTGCTTATTATTTCTGATATTCGGTGGCCTACAAAAGGCTTGTACTGTCGCTCATGTGAGTGGATCCAACAAAGTACTGTTCGGGAATCACTCCAGAATATTGTTTTTATTGGTTTTATTTCGTGACTTTGAAGAATGGTTTTGGTCAGACGTAAACCAAGTATGGCTGCTTGTAGCTCCAATCTAGGAATAGACATCAATTTCTTTGGAGCAGTTCTTGTTTTCCCAGCTACAAAGCTTACAGTAGTTTCGTTTGTCATTCGTATTGTATTCGAAAATAACCAACGGCTGCAAAGGCGGCTTGGCTTGCATCAACAAATATGTGCAGCTCTATATTTGTTGAAAGGCGAAAATGTGGCGAATAACATCTTGGTATGTGGAATACTTTCACCTGTTGAAACTCATTCCACCATGCAGACCATTTAGCATGTAACTCGATTGGAATGGGATCATCCCAGTCTAGACATATCTTCCAACAGTCTTGTACCAAAATTTTGGAAAGAATCAAAAAATCTGCCAAAAATCCGAATGGGTCAAATATGGACATGACGATTCCCAGAAGTTCTCGTTTAGTTGGTGGTCGGATACATTGTAAAACCTTCGGTGGAATGCGATGGAATTTGGTTTCAAAATTGAATGTATCTGTTGTTGTGTCCCAGAACATTCCAAGAATTTTCTCCGATTCAGCTTGACGTTCCATACTGATATTTTTAGGTTCGATGATGTTGTGGCCATTCAATGTTGATTGTAGCTTTGATGAGTTTGAAACAAAGTTTCTCAACTGGAACCCGGCTTCGGCATTAATGCTGACGACTTGTTTACAAATCAGCTCGGCTCGTTCTTCATTTGGAAAACTGCATACGAAATCATCAACATAATGCTTATTGATGATTGCGGCAGCGGCTTCAGGGTAGACGTCTTCAAATTGACTGGCATTGATGTTCTTTATCCATTCGGCACAACATGGAGAACAAACTGCTCCAAAAATCATTGAAACCATAGCGTATTGTTGAAGTGGCTTTTTGGGATTTCCATTTCTCCACAGAAAACGTTGCGCATGTTGATCATCGGCGATAATATGAACTTGGGAAAACATTTCCCGTATATCAGCTGCGACTCCTATGGCATCTTGACGAAACTGGAATAATATGCGGATGAGTGGTTTTGCCTGTTCTGGTCCTTTTAACAAAGCAGAGTTTAGTGAAGTCCCATCTACAGCGGCTGCGGCGTCAAACACTATTCGAACTTTGTTTGGTTTATGTGGACTAGTTACGGCAAAATGAGGCAAATACCATACTGGATGTTCTGTGTTGCTGATTTCATCATTGGAAAGTTTTCTGGCATATCCACTGTCAACATATTTTTGAATTTCTTTACGATATCTGTCGGCAAACTCAGGTTCTCGGCTCATTTTATTTTCTATGCTGACTAAGCGTTTCAACGCCATCGAAAAGCTATCAGGGAGTTTAGGTAAAAACTCCTTCCAAAGCAAACCAATTTCATAGTGGTTTCCAATTTTTCGAGTTGTCTTTTCCATTATCTCCCTTGCTTTCATATTCTCTGTTGACTCTGGAATTGGACAGGATTCATTTAAACCAAAGTTTTCTGTTGAAATGTATTCTGCTACGATTTGATGTAACTCGTTGTCTTTCTTTTGACGGATGTGTAGGAACAATGGACTTGATGTATTTGTGGCTGGTCCGTACGCAACCCATCCTAGCTTGGTTTTGGCGGCGATCGGTTTTGACTGTCCAGATTCAACAATCGTAGCTGAAGCACTCAAATGAACATAATCCAGTCCAAGAAGCATGACTGGTCTGGCTTCAGTGTATTCTTGAAGTGGCAAAAACATAAGATGATCATAGTCGCACTTTTTAAATGATTGAACAGGCAAATTGAGATTTTTAATGGTTCGTATATTTTTTATGCTGAAGCGCTGCTTTTCTAGGCCTTCAACCTCAAGACATACTTTTCTAGAATCCTCTGTGGAAATCTTTTCTCCGTACCATTGTAATTTCAAAGGCTCGTGCTGACCTTTAAGTCCGAGTTTGACAGCGACTTCTTCTTCAATCAGAGATATAGCTGAACCTTCGTCGAACATTACAAAGGTATCCAATTTACCTGTTGGACCATACAGTGCCACAGGTAAAATTTTAAACAACTGGCCGTTGTCATTTGGTGTGTCGCAATTCAAAATTGGCTGGATGTTTGTTTTTTCTTCATGAAGGCTGGCATGATGATATCGTTTACACCCCGATACACCACATAATTTTTTGCTTCGACAAACCATTGAGCTATGGCCTTTATTAAGACACGAAAAGCAAAGTTGATTGGCTTTGACTTTGTTCCAACGATCGTCGACGCTTAGTTCTTTTTTGAACTTCTCACAATTGGCAAGTTTGTGATCTGTTGCTGCATCATATCTTTTATTTAAATATACCAAAATATGAAATTACAAGGTAAATTAATAGGAATAGAATACATATACAAAGACGATAGGAAAGCGTTTCAAAATTGTTTTTTATTTCCGTCCGAACACCGTGGCTTCTCGTTGTCGACTGCATTAGAAATTCATTTTTCAATTGTCAAAAAATCCAGTGCTACTTATTTTTTTATTCGACATCAAACACTTTCAGAGCTGAAAGTTGTGATCTGCTCTGCTCTACTTTTGGCTTCGCACAGATTTTTGTTTTCGTCCACTTTTGTATGTTTCCCATATTTTGTGAATATTTACTATAGGTATACATTAAATAATTAAAGATCATGACCTTGGCGATATGTGGTTCCAACAAGATGGGGCAACAAGAACAATTAGATTATTCATTGAAGCTACGCAAAAGACAGTGCTTACGCATATAATCCCCAGAATTCTAGATGCATTATTATACTGATGGATAAAAAACTGATGACGGAAGCCTATCCTTCCGTCTTTCTAATCATTGTAACGTGTTCCAGACGGAAATTTTAGCGATCAAAGAAGTTCTGTTTTGGCTTAAAGAAAACATGATATCAACTACTGATATACGCCTTTTCTCCGACAGACAAGCTGCCATTCTTGATTCCGTCTCCATAAACTAATTGACAGCCCTCAAATGCCAATCCTCTCTCGCGGAGATGGCGCAGAAGTTTAACATTCACCTTTGAGGCGATCTAGATGCTTGTTGTCCCTAAATAGATGGCACATTCGGTCCGTAATAAGTAAGCATAGGACACTGTCTAATTGGGAAGCACGCAACAAGGCTGGGTGTTTTCTGTAACCACTTCTGCAGAAGCTGCATTGATGAAGAAACAACTACTCATCTTCTCTGTACATACCAGCAATCTTGTTAACAAAGACATAAACAGTCTTTAACGCTTCATAAGAACTTCAAATGGTTCAACGAGTAGAAAGAAAATCCCTAGATTCATCACCAAACCTTGGCTAAGTGTGTCAGTTTATACAGCTACGTCAACCTAATCTAACCTACATAGATCCAATAAATTCCAACATTACTCAAGTTATAGCCGATATACCTCATTACCTCAACATGGATCGCATGCTGCGAATCTTCCCGATGCGGCTATTTAAATAAAATTGTTTTTCACACTTAATGGCAAAGCAATAAAATTTTGATCGAAAATACATCGCTGAGTTTGTTTTATTTAGTTTTACTTCAAAGCACAAAAACAAAAATTTTACATAAAAATTAAAAAAAGATTTAACGTATTTTAACCACGTCTATTATTTAATTTAAAAAATGTATTTTTTTTTTAAATCAGGAGCCAATAGAAAAAACTAAGTTCACTGTCCATCAAACTTCAATTTTTCAGTTACATATGTTGAGACTTGAATTTCCTTTTATCTAAAGAACATGGCTAACAAAGGTACCAATAAATTAAAAGGCCATTTTCATCCCGACAAATTATCCTCAAAAACTATGTTAAACCACAATCATATTTGAAAATCGAACTAAAATGTACTAGTGAACTAGATTTCTGAACTAGATCACTGAACTGATGTAATCTATTGTACGTATTTGTTTGTAAACACCGACCGGGCTCCAACTAATCTATGGTTGAGATCAAGGAACTCTCTAGATACTTTAAAAAGGACATCCAGAAGGTGCGCACCAAAATCCAGACCTAACTTTACTGAACTAATATTTTTTTTTCAATATTTGCGCACGAAGTGAGAAAAATTCTAACGCTTCACAAGTCAAAGCACAAAATTGTCTCCGTTAGAGGTTTTTTTTTATAATATCGATTATTTTGAATGATTGCTCAGCAAATATAAATCCAAACAAGTCAGATCATCTAATGGTCGGTCGTTTGTTAAATACTTCCTACTAATTGGACAGATTCACTTTGCTTTTTGAAGTAATAATATCACGATATTCAGCGCTTTTTGATTTTATTACTCACGACATGTCTTTTCCTTGGGATATAAGTACAACAAATTACCCTATACAAGAATAACAAGGGGTTTCCCAGATTTTCTCATCACATATGCTCCGAGGGAGTACCTGCAAACAAAAAAATAAAAACAACATCATCTCTCTTTCTTCATCGCATGTAATTAAGTATGCGAAAGAAAAATCACTGTTAGAGATGAGTCAACAACATCAGTTATGCTAATGTACCTTCTTCTCGACCATCATAGAGGTATCTGCATCTGTGCACAGAATGATGATGATGATGACGCTGGTTGTCCCTTTTTTTTCGTTTTTGGCTAAGACCAAGAGTAGTGGATTCCCATCACATCCAGATTTGTGTCTTTCCCATCATCACACACTCATGAAAAAGAGAAGAAGGTAACCATTATGGGATGCATCATGTGCTGAAGACCACCATCAACGGTCCGGATCATGGATGGGCTTGACTTGAATGGAATAGCTTTAAGTCGTGTTTCACGTTGTAGTTACATTTTGTCGATTGCACAATTTTAGCCAGCTCAAGAATAGAGCAAGAGCAGTGTTTCTGCGGCTGTTGCTCTGTGTTGATATACTCCAGCTCAGTTGCTGAAACATGTGGAATAAACAATTCGGGTTTTTGTTCACCCAACGGTAATAAATATTTTAAACTATGTTTTTTGTTAAAGGCTCTAAGCAAGGCGACTCACTATAACCATATACATATAAAGATACTTTACTCTGGCTATAGTGTTAGAAAACAAGACTAAGGCAGTCCCCAGACCGTGGCGGAGTTTAGTACAGTTTAAGTGCTCCGGAATTATTTCATTCTTATGCAGTTTACTTAGACTTGAAGTTCGTTTCGTACTGAAAGAGAGAAGAAAGGAACCCTCGCAACACCATTCGTTTATTATGTTCTAACATAAAATTGTTTAAATGTTTTTTTTTCAAAACTATACGCTAATGGATGAGGTGTGGTTAGAATGTTCAGTGCGCTGCTCCATTGTGAAGTTAAGAAATGTTTAAGAAAAAATAAATTGTTAGCTTCTAAATTATGTGAGAAGTTTTATGTATTTACTGGTAAAGACAGGGGACCTATTTGTAGATCAACGAGCTATGCGTGTTATAGCTTCAGAACAATAGGTTTAAAATTGTATGAAGTTTTGAGAAGATTTGATTTGTTTGCATTTTGTTTTTTAAACATTTGAAAATAAATACCTTTTACGTGCAATTTCGTGAGTACACAAACAAAAACTGGATTTATTTTAAATAAATATCTATACATAAAGAATATATTTTTTTGTAAGAAATCAAATTATAGGGTCAGTTCCACTTTCACGATTTTATTAAATAGTAGAAAGTAAAATAGAATATGTGCACATCTACGTAAATTTTTTAACGAAAGTGTTAAAACGGATTTTTAAGACCAAGTATCACACTAAACAGAACAACCTTCAGATGATCTAGTAATGGTGGTACTTAGGCAAAATCAACTGATTAGCTAAATTGTTAGTACATATACATTTATGTAATTGTTAATAGTCAAAGAAGTTAGTGCTAAGGTGTCCAGCTCCAAAAATGGAAAAGTGGTTAGGCCAGACGAGATTTTGAAAAAGCATTCGACAGACAACCATGAGATGTAATATTGCTTGGACTTAGGTAACAAAGAGTTCAACAGTGGTTGATCATGTACATATACATACAAGCAAGTTCAAAGAAGAATAAGATGCCTCGCAGGAATCTAGGAAGAATTCTGAATTAGAGTAGGTGTGCACTAGGGAAGCGTATTGAGTCCTTTGTTCTTTATTGCAGTCCTTGACATTCTGCTTGAGGATACGCTAATGGACCCCAAAGTGAATCAGTTTTTCTTTGCTGACGCTGGAACTATCTTAAGTAAAAACTCGAAATTCCTGTTTTGGAGAGATATACATAGATGCCGCATCAGCATGATAAATACCAAATACTTATGCATTCATTTTCTGATCCAAAATAACCTATTCTTGCCATCTATTTGAATGGAACAGTGCTTCATAAGTGAGAAAATATTAAATATCTTGAGTCCATGATAAATAAAAAAGGATCTTGTGCTGATGACATCAAACATTGCGTAAGCGTAGGGTCGATAAAGTTAGTGGAAGACGTATGAGAGTAAATTGAAGGCATCTTAAATGAACAAACATGACAACAACGGAATTATGTAAAATACCATATTAGACAAAATGCAGCATGAATAACCAAGCTGGGATTGCAAGTCAAAAGGAGGAGGCACTGTCCAGTTTAAAGTGCAATAGTGCACAACGTTTTGACAATATCGCGGAACAGGGGGAGTTGCAAGAACTCGTGAAAGAAGAAAAGTAATGAGGACTCTTCAATATTTTTGGTATAACTCGAAAAATAAGCCAATTTTAACTGTATTAGTATAAGATTTTCTATTAAAATGAATAATTTATAAAAATATTTTAAATAAGAAGAATTTACAAAAACCAAATTAAAAAATTCGAAATATTATAAATTTAAATTTTTTTTACTCAATTTCTCATGACGTATACAAAAAAAAATAAGCCTTGTATATACATAATCGAAAAGGACTTTTTTGCTAGAGATATACTTTCTTATCCTCATATTAAAGATTTTGATTATTTCATACTTATTTTTGTCTATACATATTTGTCTATTTTATGCACTTAAACGTACAGACTGAACGGCTGAATAGTAAAATTTTGAAATACTTGTTTTATATTTTAATAAATTGTTTTATTTTTTAATTGTATTTATGTTTAAGTATGAAAGTTTTCGCGTAGAAGTGTCATTCCTTTTCTCATCCGATTATATTAAATATTTAATTACTTGTACAAAAATTACTTTAGAAATCAATAAAATAAAAACGGTGCGTATACGCCAAAATTTCGAAAACAAGTAATACATACTGTTATTGTTCTATTATTTGGGGCGTACTTTTTGTATGGAATACAACATTGAAACTTTATTTTTGTACATATTATTACGGTACATATTTCATATAGGTACATCTCCAGAATAAGACAAATAGCTGCTTTAATATCAAATTCAATTCAGAGAAAATATTTATAATTTGTCCAGGTCTTAAAATATTATTTTGTAGATACGAGTAATTAATGCATCAGAACGGGGACATTACGTCGTTTAGTTTATGAGTATGGACAATCAGATTAAATTTATAACTGACCTCCCGTGAAGTTACTAATTGCATTCTTCATGAAATTTCTTATATGTATAAAGTTATTCAAATTACACCTTTGAATAAAATATTCTTGAAGAATAAAAATTCTATTTAATCTTAATTATTATTGGATACATATTGACTAATATCGACAATTTTCCAATTTTCTTATAAATTTTAATATTTTATTTTATTGGTTTTAGGTATTATTATTACGAATAGAATTCGATACAACAATAGATAAAATTTCAATCGGATATCTATGAGTTTTTTTTTAATAAAAATACCAAAAAACAAGCAGTTAACATTTTTGTTTACAAAAAAAAAAACAACCAAAATATCAAAACAAATATCACATAACTACATGTAACAATATCGAGAAAGTATATCTGATCAGGTCATCAGCATAAATTAAATTGATTTCCAGTGCAACGCGATCGGTTACGACTTCATTAAAAATTTGATTTTTTTTCGATTTTTAACTTTTTTTTTTCTTTCTTACAGCAGTTTCATTGACAGGGTAATCAATTACCGAGCGAGAAACAGAGATGCCCATTGGAGATGAACATCTTGGGGTTTGGTTCAATTCGATTCGGACAGACAGTTTGTACATTTTGGATTATGCAATTTGGAAGAAGATGCTATTTTACAGTTGAGGCAGTGAAGTTGCATTTTGTTTTGTAAAATGTCAATTAATAAAGAATCGTACGGAGGATTTAGAAAATAAAATAGTGATTTGTCTATGTTAGGTAAAAGGCTTATTGAATCCGCCAATATATCCGACCAATAGACCAAATAATTGAATGTTCGGAACATTACGAAGTATACATTCTTAGCGTGTAAGTAGTGTGTAATCTTGGGACTTCTAACTTATTTGCAACACTACCTCTCCAACTACAACATAATAATTTGATGTTAAATCATCTTCTCTAGACTTTTAACAACAATTCGATGTCCAGTTATGCCCAATGACTTAAAGTCTGCGGAGGAATAAATTCGAAAGTGCTGAAAGTAACAACTACGAGTAGATATATGTGATCTCTGATGATGGGACGCGCGGGACATGAAACGGATATTATGTGCTGGCGCGCGAGGATAATATCGTTTTATTTTGATTATCGTCTTTTAAATTGACTTTTTCTTTTATATCATTAAAATTATATATGATGTTGGGATATTGATACACACGTTTTGTATCGCATTAATCTGTTGTCAGATGCTTGTCCAGTGATTCGTTTTAGGTGGCTTAAGATAAACGCTTCCGAAAAAAGAAAAAGTTATCGATGGCATCAGTGAAAAATGAATGAGCTTTGATGGATTGATGCAAAAAAAAAATGTTTGTTTTGTTATTAACTTGGGGAGTTTTCGATTGTTTTTTTTTTTTTATTTCTTGATAAAAATATATTAATAAAAATTTAACGAGTGGTAATAAATTGACAATATATATATAATGATATAAATGGGTGTGGATTTTAAGTATTTAATAAATGTCAGTCGGCATGCATTTAATTTATCAAGAATGATTAAGTAATATCAGTTGCAAAATGTTGATTTTAAGAGAAATTCGTGGTGTGGGAAAGGGAAAGTTTATTCAGAAGGTTAAATAATAATTTGTCTCAATTAGCAACAAATTGATTGTTTATTTTTTCATCTGTTTCATTTTTTTATTTTCGCCGAATTTTTTTTTTTAAATACAGAATCTTTGAAAAAGAAATATCTCTAACACGGTATCATATCGTCGGTAGAAAAGCAGGGTATCCTACATCGATGTTTTGAGTTAATTCTACAGTTAGAATAGCAAAAAAAAAATATTTTTCAAACAGTCTTTAATTCCTAAAACTTTTAAATTAACAGCTTCAGGGCTTCAGTGCCATTTTTCGTTTGACGTAATAACTATTCTATATTCTAGGAAGTTTGGTTTTTGGCAGTTTTTGAGAACTGCTTTGATTTTTTGGTTTTTTCAAAAAAAATCCTCAATTTTTTTCCGCAAGACGACATTTTTCAGTTTCTTTAACAAAAAGAAATAAAAACCAAGGTCAGTCAAAAACAATGTGCTCGGGGAAACATGGTGTTGGCAGCCACAATAAACATGGTGAAAGCTTTATTGATTTCTGCAACGTCAAAACCACCGGAGGAAACATCTTTGAACACAAAACTCGTCACAAAGTCAGTCGGGTTTCAACGAACTAACAAATAACTTCTTTTGTAGAAATTTAAAATTTGTTGTAACGATTGTCAAGATTTCAAGTTAACATAACTCAATAACTTTGAAACAAAAATTTACGTCAGTCTTACGTCAGAGAGCCAACGCTTTGAAGACTTCCGTTGAAAGTATCCTTTCTCAGACAAAGCTGTTTATCAGACAAAGGTTCATCTGATTTATTTAATTCCTCAATATTCCAGAAGGATTTCCAACAATCTATCCACGAATAATAAATATCATTTGTCACTAGCTCGCGAACTTTATTTTAAGTCAAGATAAGGAACCATTTTAATATTCATTGCGTAAAACTCTTACAGAAATCAAATTGAAATTTTTAAGCAATTTTTTCCCTCTTCAACTTCTCTAGCAAATTGTAACCTTTTGGCGATTTATTAGAGCCTACTTTACATAAGTCTTTTACATTATTCATTCGAAATCTAACCAAAGTTTCCCATATATCTAGGTCTAGTTTGCTTGTTAAGCAATTACTATGCCACAACAAAGAGTCCATTTTCGACGACGAGTTCCCCAGCCAACCGAATGTAATTATTTCCTATGCTATTGTTATGTTGCATGCAAACCTAATGAGTTTAATGAGCCAATTACAATGTTTCGAGAGTGCCTTTTGGTATAGTTTATGTAGGTAATATATGTGTACGTCCATCCGTGTCTTTGGTCGTTCCCAATATCCTAGAATTTGTTCAAGTAATCGAAGTTGAGGTTTTACACAGAATAACCGCATAAACAATTTCGACTTAAAAATGGCTAAGAAAATTAAAAAAAAAAAAAAAAATCAAAAGAAATAATAAAAGACTAGGTACGAGTGTATA
Organism: Syrphus vitripennis; assembly: GCA_958431115.1. NCBI lineage: Eukaryota > Metazoa > Arthropoda > Insecta > Diptera > Syrphidae > Syrphus > Syrphus vitripennis. Next base: position 34,860,013 of record OY288108.1, read on the forward strand.
CAGAGTAAGTATAATAGGCGTTAGAAATGAGGAGGAAAACGATCGAAAAAATGCCCTCAAGTATTTCGAGATTGTGTAATATCCATACTTAATGGCCCAAACCGTCAAGAGTTTGAGTTTGAGTGAATGACTTCGAACACGCTTTTGTGATGTTTGGTCTTGTGATGTGATGTGGTGCTGGAGGAGGTGGTGTGGTGGTTTGTTGTTGGTTTTATTTATTTTTCTTGTTGTTTTTGTTGCTGTTGTCTTAAGCCGAGGGCAATCGGTAAAGGTCAAGGATTAACATGCTTCGTGTATTTATGAATTTGTTTTTTTGTTTGTACTCTTTAGTTGAATCGAAGTCGAAGGAAATACATTGTTGCTTTTGTTTTTTTTTTTTTATTTGAGAGTCAGATAAAAACAAGAAGCACAAAAATATGATCGAAAACTGGTTGCAATCGACTTAATCTGACAGCAATATCAGCACGAGAGTGCATTTAAGTGTCAGATTTACTCCGCAAAAGGGCTAAGACAAGACAGACACGGGTGGAGCCAGTTAGTGAATGTAAATTAGAGGTTTGGCACAGCATATAATGTGAAGTTTAATGAACGAATTTTCACAGGGAATTCAAGTAATGGGGATTAACATTTGTTTGCTGAAATGGATTGGTCCAGTGATAGCAATCATGTGAGATAAAAAATAAAAATAAAAACTGCTAAAAAGGATATCAATTTCTCTTTGGTTAATGTGATTTAGGTCATTTTTGAACTTTTGTCGGTGGATGTGAAGTTTTTGGATTTATCAACTTTCTCGTTAGGTATTGAAGAATGTCAAAAATATACAGAATATATGACAAGTAATGTATGGCAAATTTTTCGGTTTTTATGCTGTGGTATGTTGAGGTATATACTAGATGCGTTTTTTTAGTGGTCTGAAATTGCAATTTTATTTAAATTGAAATTTTAAAAACGTAAAAAATTTAAATAACAGAAATATTCAGTTATTTTTTAGCACAGTTTCTTGAAGAGCTGTATCATTGTGAAAAATGTTTGCATTGAGATGAAATAAAAGCAGTCTTAAGATTTATAATTCTACTTTTCAATTTTTTTTTTAATTACATTATAGAAAGAGCCAAAAACTAAAAAAAAGATTCTTATTTTCTTCAACAATATTTTAATTTATGATAATGTTTTTGAGTTTTAAACCATTTCTGTTCAAGCGTTACTGATGATATTTATTTTTTTTGCAGTACATATTAGATTATTATTTTTTAAAGTTTGTTTAAGAAACTGCAAGTTCTAATTTCGGTTTGAGAAATTTCAAATTTATAAAGGTTACTTTGAGTATGTATTATCATTGTAAAAACTTTACATAATTTTGAAAAAAAATTTTTTTTATTTTTTCTATTAATTTATAAAAAAAAGTATTAACTTTTAGATTTTAGGAGTTTGTTTTCGAAATTTTGTTCTAAAAACATAATTTTGAAATTATGATTTTCTTTCAATTTTTGTAAATATTATAATTTATAAACTGGAAGCTTTTTCAATTTGGTTTGTAGTTTTTTTTTATTCGGTACCTACACTAAAATAATTTATTTGAACAAAAAAAAACACAAGCTTTGAGAGAATGATTTTGTTTTAATTTAAAAAAAATTAAATTAATTTTATGTTTTGAATAACTAACTTTAGTTAACTTATGAAAACTTATAAAAATGATCTCATATCTATTTTCTCTTGATTTTTGGATCATCTTATTCAATACTTTTTTCATAAAGATAAGGTACATCTCTTCAAAAAACATTCAATGAAACAGATTAAAATTTTATCCACTTCAGAATTCCGCAGTGCTTGGGTAGTAGACGAACATACCTTTGCACCTTTGAATTTTTAGTTTTTTTTTTTCAATTATAAAAATTAATCTCTTTAGGTCAGTTTTGATATTAAGAAAAATGTAAGAACATTGTCAGAAATTTAAAGGTTCCGAAACATAAAAGTTATCAAGTCATAAAACAAAACAAGTCAACCATAATGAAACCACCAACGTTCAACGAAAAATAAAAAAAAAACTTCCAAGTTCAATTTATGCGCAAGAAACATATAAAATAAAAACATTTAAAACTTATGCCGTTGCACGACTTTAATACAATCACCCTATTTCTCACTTGTCCATCAAAAAAACAAAGACCACATTTAACGTTTTGTTATCTTAATTTGTTTTGAAAGTTGCAGTTTCTATTCATTATAGAAAATTAAAAGGTTTTTTTATTACACACTTTTTTTTATTAATAGAATGGTTTAAATTCAAACTGTGAGAGAATAATTGCTATGCTTTACATTTTGGAAAACAAAACTAACAACAACAACAAAAAAAGATAACAAATGGAATTTATTTGTTTTTATATTTGAAATATTATTTCCCCAATCAAAAGATATCTATAACAAAACAAAAAACACAAACCAGTTAGACGAATTAATCTTTTTCGGAATTTCATTAATGTATTTAATTTTTTTTTTGTTCACCAACTGTCAAATGTTTATATCGGTTAAACTTATAACGAGGTGCTTTAGCCCTGGTGAAGGTCAAATTGTTAACTTTTTTGAACTCACTCACTTAGTCAGTCAGTGAAAAAAAAAATGATTAATTCGATACAAGTTTATGATGGTGATGATGATGGTATACACAATGAAGATTGTAATTAATTTTTTTTTGAACTTCAAAGATACATTTGCTATCGATAACTATACGACACAAAGTCAAGGTTTTGTCGCCTTTTTAATTTCAATATTTCATCATCAACATTTCGCGTGGTCAACATGTATATATTTTACGTAGGTAAACAAATCTTCAATCGGATTAAGAATGAATGAAATAATTCACATTCAAGGGCATTTACACAGCAGCATCAGCACAAAGAAGTCATAAAATGCCGGCGCGGCGTCAAAATAATGTTTTTTTTATTCTTTTTTTTTTTGAGGGATCTTATTCAACTTTGAGATGATTAACTGTTGTGATATTTATCTTAAATAGGTTGTAGGATTGCTAAACGGTGAGAAAAGATTATATAATTTAGATGGTGAGACATTCTTAATATAAGTTATTTGCACAAGCACAGAGAGCAAATACCCAAGCATATAGCCCTTTGTCGAGACTTGAGACTGGGTTTTTCAGTTCTTGAAAAAATTACGAAACGCAAGATTCAAGAATGATAGTTTTTAAGAAAATATTAAATTACGGGGCTGGAACTAAAAAACTATGAAATTATCATACATTTTACCAAAAATAAAGAAATTATTATTTTTCTATTCTTTTTTTAGAATAATCAGTAATTGAATATCTTTTAAATATTTGCGCATTCTTTTGCATAGTTTAGATTTTTTGGGATTCTTTGTCATCTTTTGTCTACTTTGGTTTCATTTAAAATAAACTCTTAGCATATGAGGTTTATGCAAAGCAATACAATACATGCTAGAGTGCCACAAGGGAATATCTTAGAACCAATTATTTTTATGGTATCTAATCTTGGCCTTGGTTTGTCAATTACTGCAGGGATCAATATTGTAATATGTGTACTACGAGTATGTAAGGAATTTATGAGATCTGATTTATCTTGACAAGTTGAAGAAGCAATAGCTCTTCACGGGTTTCTAACGATTATCCGACAGCAAAATGTATTAGAACATTCATCCAGGTTATTTTTACTTACAACAAACTAAAATCAAATCAAAATTCTTACTTTATTTCCTTTAAGCAATTTGTTAAGTGCTACTTAAATTAAAAAATAATAATAATCGACGTAACAAGCATTCAAATTGAACAAATCGAAGAAAACGAAAAATCAAGTTACATTTGCTACATCTACCAGCTTATTCACATACCTACCTACATACCTATTTCCCAGCATTATGGATACCAAATTAATCTTACTCTCTAACCATTAAATTTAATACGCAAATAAAATCCAACCAAAACTGGTTAAATAACATCAATTCCATGGAAGATTAAATTTTAGTGCGAAGCAAATAATTTTCTTGTTAATTTTATTCTCAAAGAACTGCCAAATTCGAAAACCGATTATAAAAGATCTATCGATATTATAGAGAGCTGTAATATATAGTCAGCGGAGAGGGTTTTAATTTTATTTATTTTCTTATGCCAATAATCTTATAACACACTATTGTTTGTTTCGTTCTTAACAATTTATTTATACAAATTTGTAAAAAAAAAAAAAAAAAAAAAAAAATATTTGAAAGCTTAATAGGTAAACCTTTATTTTTTCTTCAGAAGGCAGGTTATTAATGAAATTGTATTTTGCTCAAGGCTTTTGGGCCATGTATTAGTTTGCATGTGGGAATCAATATGAGAGTGTGAAGTGTATTGAACTAGCCAAACCGCGCATGACGAAGTAGCTTTGGTAATAGTTTTGGTTTGTTTAGTTATTTTTTTTAATTTATATTCCTACTGTTATGGCTAAGAAAAAAAAACTCATAAATTATTCATATTCCCTCTAAGATTTTTTTCACCTATAATAGCAAAATAGTAGGTTAAAGCTTTTTTTTCTAAAAATAATTATTGTTTGTCATTCAAGATAGTTTATTCTGTTCTGGCCTCAACTGGGAAAAAAAAATTTTAATAAAAATATCTTTTCATGTTGGGTGATAATTTTTTAATAGAAATACTTAAAGTGAAAAATTGTAGAAATTTTTTTTAGACTTTAGAAATTTTAACAGAACAACTGTCAAATGGCAATAATTATTTATGTTCTCTTGACATAGATAAAAAATAATACATTCCTATGATTTTATAATTGCATTATTTGATTAACTTTTTTGATGGTATTATGAAGATGCATTTTTTACATCGAGAAAAAGAAATATAGAAGAACGTACACACGCAAAAATACTGCAGCATGAAAAATAGCAGTGAGAGAAGAACATTAAGCAAAGAAATCAGAGATCTCTATGAGAGATCTACCTATAAAATTGAGACTCTTCAAAATACAATACATAAAATAAGGGCTTTCGGAATAGAGAACCTCCTCAGCCTCGTTATCAGCTCAGAGACTTGATTACTGTTGCCTTTGGATAAGACCTAAGTTTATGATTGGATTGTGGAAATAAGACCATAATTGACCATAATTGAGTTTTATACTAACGTAATGTGGAGCTTTGTACAATATACACATAACAATTAAAGAGTGTCGAATCTTGAAGAAAAGGGTCCAATAAGGAAGCAAATCAATCGCTACCACTCATGACAAGTAAAAACATCCAAACCGAGACGAGACTTTTGAAGTCTACTTCATGTAAAATGGTGTCATTAAAACTTTAAATATCGTCGATGCTATACATATAAATCTCACGAATATTGATTTTATAAGTGTTAATACTCCAATAAATATCTGAGGAATAATCATTTCAGTTTCTTCTCCAATAAATATATCTGAGGAGTCATTATAGCAGCAATTACTGCAATAACGAATTCTAAGGAATGATTTATAACACTTTGATGTAATATGCTGTAAAAATATATAAAAATTATTACAGCATTTAAGACAGTAACGATTTTATTCCCGATAATGAATTCTTTCTGTGTCTAACTTGGTTGTTGACTTGGTTGAAATATTTAAAACTGTGTTAATTCTTACATTACAAGGTTTAAGCAGGTTATTTAGTTCTCTCGGTACTCACTCCCCGTGGAAAAGCTGTACAAATTAATACTTGATTCGATTTTTTTTTAATAATCAAAACATTTAAATACAAATTTAACCTCAACAATTATTATACATAAATCATCTCAAGCATTGAGTCGATCTAATTCAAGTGATTGTCTTCTCAAGATACAAAATCTATTACCATATTGAAATACACTTCTAATGCAGGAAAAAATCCAAATGAACATAGTAAAAAAACTCACAAAAATAAACTCGATTGACCCCATCATCAGAGGAACAAAACTATTATATTATTATCAAGTTCGTCTGCGTGTGTGATGTTTATTTCTACAAGGTCATAGCCCCTTTATTCATGAATTTTTTTTAATAGAATACCCTGAGCAATCTGTTGTGTTATTTCCTTGTTTTGTTATTCTTTAGTTACCGGGATTTATCATTACCACTTATTCACTTCGTTTTTTTTTTTTTGCACTTCACAAAACCAGACTTGAAGAAATGCTTCAACATTTCATCTTCTCGAAGGAAAGAATACGTAACTTATACGAGTACCTTCATCATCATCATTATACGTTTCTTTCGCGTGCGCATTTGTATCTTCTATAGGTATTCTTAATAGTATAAGACCGAAGATACCGCCACTTCCACGCGTCACTCAAAACCCATTAAGAGTAAAAGCAAACACAGTTCTGTCTTGACACATGGGGATAAGGTTTTGATGTAATAATAATAGGATTACATGCGCCTGAAGTAGGTATCTGGCATATACGAAGCAGGAAAAGAATCTTAGGAAATCCATCTATCCAGCAGCAGCAGCATGGCAGCATCAACGGGGAGGTAAACACAAAAGCCAAAAAAGAAAATAAAATAAAAGAAGACAAACCGGAGCTTCAGAAATCGGCTTAACCTGGATACGGTATTCAAACGTTAACGCATAAATGTTCACTCTTTGATTCGATTTGATTCGATTCGATTGCTGGCATAGTGAGTCCAAACATTGAAGATTTAACGTGTGTGGTAGAGGTTACCTCATATGGTACACAACAAAAACGGTATACATCGAGACTCGATGCCACACCGAACTCACTCAGAGAGTTGGTGGAACCCTTTTGTGATTGTTACACAATAGGCCAATGCAATTTGCTGAAAAATCAGATAATCCCATGATGACGGCGCACTGACGACGAACGACCGACGATGAACGGCATCGGCAGTGGCAATGGCGCTGTGGTGGTGATGGCGATGGCGATGGCGATGGCGGCGATGATGGAGGCCACCCACCCACATGTTGTTATAAATTGGTCTATCAAGCCATGATCATCTGATGATGATTCGTTTTTTGTATTATAAATGTACTCGAAATATTGGCGGTGTTTGGTGTGATTGAATTCAATGTTGCCAACATCATAGATAAATACCATTTTTCATGAAGAGTTCCCATACAAACATTTGTGTTTCAAATTTTCTCCAAAGCTACTTTTAATAAAATTTCTAACGGCGGCGTCGCTTATAAAATATCAGGGTATATGAGCAATATTCAAAATACTTCTGAGTACAGCATTATTAAGTTGGTATGAAATCTTATTTTTCATGTTTAAAAAGATTAAAAATGTTTTTATGCGCAAACAGAAAACAGTTGGAAATGGAAATATTCGCTTCTGTAAATAGTTTCCAAACATTTCGAAAGATTAGATCGATATATTGTAATAAAAATCGACAACGATCAGTCCATTTTTTACATTTTCAAGAAGCAAATACAAGAACCCTAAAAAGATTCCCAAAAAACTGTAAACTTTTTAGAATAGCATTTTTGATCAATAGTTTTTACAAACCACAGAACAAGTTTATGAGATAACGGATATTGAAATGGGAAGCATAAATAAATTCCACATATGTGTCTTGCGGCTGAAGAATGAATCCCTTCACATAACGGTAACGGTAACGAAGTTAGACTCAAGAGTATATTGGTAAGCTTTGCTAGCGGACCGCAACTATCAATTTATCATTATCAACAAGAATATTTTAGATGTATACCTGACCATTCCATACTATGTATTTATTTGTAATTTGTTTATTTTTTGAGCTTGTTCATTTTATCGCTTTCAACTTTTGAATCAAAAGGTCTTCAAGAAAAGCTGAATTTTCTTTAACTTTAGTGGTCATAAAGGACTTAAATAGTTTTCCTATTGTACCCAAATATTTTTGGAAGAAATAAAAATCATTATTACTTTCGGCACCATTTTGAATTTAAATTTCAAAAGATTCGTTTTTTTTTTAACTCAGGGTTTTAAAACACCACACACTATAAAATAATCCCCGCACGGAAAGATCATAGCTAACATTTTAGATATGACAAAATAAACGTTAATCTACCGGCCCTTGGTCTTGGTCTATTAATCATGACATATTTTAATGATGAAGACCATACAAGTATTCAACAAATCATTTCAACATTAAAATTATTTATTAAAACTGTCATATTTCCGTTCGAAAAAATACAGAGAATACAGCATTTTTCAAAACAGGAGAATTCTGGTCTTTTAATTTTGAAAGCGCCCTTTTTGGCTATTTCCGACTTTTTAAGAGTAAAAAATAGGCAGTTTAATATCAAGTTCAAATAGGTACCCAGCTTTAAAGCGTGAACTGAGCAATATTGGACTACAAAGTGGCACCTCTCAGATTACAGTGCACGTTTATTATGGTAAATGAGGCCCGAAAACCTTATATCAATTCCTATTGTTGTCACTGGGAAACTATAGTTTATTAAGCTAACTATACTGTATATATGTAGCATATCAATGCCCGTATGACATTGTTAAGGACTTAGGTAAGGTTGGATGTGGATTATATTTAAAAGGAGAAGAGTTAATCTGAGATCATTGGTTTTACTTGTCCCAAAAATTAAAAACTTAGCTTAATTTTACATCGTTGGCAATATTGTTCTTTTAATATCAAATGAGTTCCATTTGGGTATATGGAAACCCACATGCGTGGTAAATCGATGAATTGTTATTTTTGTGTGATGTCGGTTTGGACAATCTACGTAAACACAAAAGATGTATAGCGTTCGTGTTCATTACCTTTCACTTGAACATAAGTATTGGGTATATCTAACCTATACTTCTATGAGTATGTTTATCGCGATAGATATTCAATTGTTGCATTTACAGTTTTTCATTTTTTTTTTTGCATTTTTCCTAAGCTTTGTACGATGATGTGATGACAATGATTATAAACTGGGCTATTTTCAAAATGCTGCCGGATGTGATTGTTGCATATTATGTGACTCGTAATACAAACCAACCATCACTAATTGCAGCACTTAATTTGGGCGGGAAACTGTGAAAATTTTGTAAGGTTTTGGGTTGTTAAGAGTTACGTAAATTGTGCGGTTTTTTTTTTTGGTGTACACAACATAATAGACCTCATAACTGTTTTTGAGAACTGTGACAGTTATTAAATGACCTTAGAAATTTAACATAAATTATTCAAATGTCTTACTCGTGTTTTAGTGCACGATACAGCGAAAATAGAATAATAAGTCAATTAATCAAATTTTGTTTTGTTGGCTGGTTATGAAAAAGAACGAAACAGTTGTTGGTGTTTCGTAATTAGTATAAACATAGACAGTTTTCAGTTAAGTTGACACAAGTTTAATTTTAAATTGTTATCTTATATCGTGAGGAAGTTGCAGTAGTACTGGAAAGACTTACACTTAAGTGAACGATATTGAAACAAGTTCGAGACAAACAAAATCTCATGTGGTTTCGTTTTGGGTCTAACCAAAGGTAAATGTGTAATTGATACTCCAATTAATGAAACTCATAAAAAAACATCAATTCATAACATATGCTAATTTTACTACAGCCACAATTTGATGTAACTTAACACGTCCATTTAAATATTAAAATAAATTCTTTATTCTATACCATTTTCTGGGCTAAACAATTCCATCAGCACTACTTCAGGAACTGGTTATGCATTTCTAGAAGTCCATTAAAATTTTTCAAAAAAAAAAAAACATTTAACCTTGTCTCAAATCAATCAAAAATCATTTCAACGCACTCAACTTTGTCTTAAAACATAATCTCAACAAATTTCAATTAACTTAAAACTATTTCCGCATGTCTGGTACTGGAGCTGCCTTATAAGAAGTGATGATGATTCCATCATCATCAATCTATGAGACTCCTTTACGTTGAGTATTTTTTTTTTAATCCAGTATCTGATGTATCTTTTTGCCTCTCGTCAAGATCGTGTTGTAGTATTTATCCAGAAAACCAGTTTTTTGTTTGTAATATTATTTAATTTTCACATTTCAATCTCACGCTCGCTTGGTCGTATTGCGACCAAATTAGAATTTACATAATTCTTCAGCTGTTCAGTTATATACCTGCTACCTAGTGTGTTTTGTAAAAGCTGTTTAGCAGTGCGATATGCATGCATGCAACACATCCCATTCAAAAGATTCAGTGCAGCGAAAGAGCACCATCAGCATCAGCATCAGCATCAGCACCAGCATCAAATAAAACAACACAGAAACCTCGTTATGATGTAATCCAGTATGGATATAATGTTTGTTTTTGTTGTTTTTTGTTTTAAAGTTAATTTACTGGGAAAAGAGATGCTTTTCTCATTCCAAAGGTACACACACATATTTTTTTTATTTCACTCTCATATCTGATTACCTATCTTATATCACTCGGAATGAAAAGTACCTAAGCACTTGAGTGCAAAAAATTTGCCAACCTTATCAAAAACATTGTAATATCTGATTGGATAACATATGAAAAAAGAAGATGTTCTGATAAAAAACCCTAAAGATTTCTTGGAGATTTAAAAAAAAAGAAACTTGAAGATTAGAAATAAGAATATTGATCAGAACAATGAAAAGGCTAAGAGAAAATCAATAGCAACAGAATAAAATGATCAGCATTTGAGTAAAAAAAAATATATTTGATTATATGTATTTTACATATTTTTGAATTTTATTTTACAGTTTTTCAATACAAATAATTTTAATCTTGAACTTTTTTTTCTTTTGTTTTATTTTTTTTTGCGTTCGCTACACCCAACAAAACGTACTTTTCTTTTTGTTTAGTTCCACTTTATTTCTTAGATTAGGCCTTTAACTTTGAAGCTAAATTAGTGATCAATATTTTATACAAGTATCATTTATTATTTCTTATGCATTCAAATTTATTGAAGTGGCGATTTTTAAGGGTGAAAACAATTTCATATGCTCATCAAATTAAGAAACTAAATAATTTTTTTTCTCAAATTTATTTTAGTTTCCATATAAGAGTTTATAAATAAAATGCAGTGATTTGTGGATGACCCGAAGACATTTGTTAATGATTTTTGAAAGTTTGCTCTAATGCGTATTGCAATGTTGAATAATAAGCTGGGTTGGCTTTTTTGCACTCCAGTATGTAAATCACTGAAACAAATATTACAAAAGAAGACAAAAAAAGGTTCATTGTGCATCTCTGCTCTGAGTAAAATTTATATTATTTAATCAAAACAAAAACTCATCAGTAGAAACAAAAGCATGGTTATATTCTCCTGATGATGATGATGAGCGATTATAAAGCGATGTGACGAGGAAGAAGAGATAAACTAAATTGAATTCGATTTTCTAAAATGAATTGAATCGATACAAACTTTTCATAGGTTAGTACCTAACCTACACGTCCATCTAATTGATTTTCTGAATAACCAAAAACAATAGAAGCTACTGTTTCTGTCTGACCGTTGTCGTTCGTGAAATGTGGGCTACCATACCATATTGATGGAATGAAAACCACAATTTTAACAACGTTATTTTTCCCAAAAAGAAAATATTATATATTAATACAAAGTTATTTATTGTTGGTACTTTATTTCTGAGACTACAATCCGTGACGTAGCATTTATAAAAATACTCGTTTCGCATGGACTAATTAAAATGTTGGCTGGGTTGATGATGGAAGGCATGGTGTTTTTTTTGTAATAAGTGACAAGGGCTTGAGATATAAATTGCTCGTTGACTCAAAATTCCAACAACAAAGAAGAAAAGCAACAATTTAGCAGACACGACCTACAACTACTTGCACCCATCACCTCGCTCCCAGTAAAAGAAGGCAAATTAAACAAATTGAAATGAACATTTTTATTTCGATATCTTATTATGTACTTGAGATTATTACGACATAATAATTAAAATGAACAGTAATTTTTGAAGCATGGGCGTATAAAGCGTATATATAGCGTTAAGTACAATGATACACTCGTGTGCATGCATGATGACGTTGATACGGGCAATAAGACCATAGACCATGGGTAATACGCTTTTTTTATACATTTATGTATTTTGTTTTTCTTAAGAGGTCTTTTCTATATGACCGAACAACATTATGGACTTAGATAAATTTCAAGATGAAAAGAAAAATAGATACAAATAAATAAACGTATCCCACGGTCTTTTTCCTTTTAAAAATATGATTGACAATATGTGTAGCTGTGCAAGAGGGTTAAATTTTTTTAAGAGAAATAATGAAACAGTATAACGAATGAAGGCAATGTAGAGGTTAAAGAAAAAGATCGAGAAGTTTCAATCACTGATGGTTTTTTTATGAGGGTACCTTTGATCCATCTCTTCTATGTTTTGATAAAGTATTCCGACCCCCTTAAAACATCGTTACCAAGAAAGCTAGTGATGTATTTATCAATAATTGGCAAAATCTTTCTGACCTAACGGAAGGAAATAATCCATTGTTGGTGTAAACTAGTTTTAGCTAAAATAATAAATTGATGAAAACTTGTTAACTCTATGACACAAATCATGTTTTCAAGTTAAATGAAAAATTATATCACTGTATTTTTGATATCCCAAATTATTTTTTTTATGGAAGATGGCAATACACTATACCAATCTTGCATACAATTGTTTTTGATAACTTAAATTTTATATTTCGGCTTTTATGATCGAAACAGATGCAATTAATAAAAAAAATTATTCACCTTCTGTTACCCTACCTTTCGCTGGCTTTCTTTACAATTTCTTCAAGGTTTTTTATTTACTTCTTATCAGAAAATTACAATTTCTTACAATTCATATAAATGAGGGTTGTTAAACTACGCCACTGCCTATTGTGAGCAATTCTCTACAGTCTTGGATATCATCAAGTTATCTTTGGAAATACTCTGGGAAAAGAAACAATCACTGGATGCAATCCTACTTGCGATGTGAACTATGGTCATCTGACTTTTTTTTCTGCTATACAAATAATTTTGAATTAAACGCTTTGAATTAAATTATTTAATATAAGTATTTAAAATAAATATAAATTATTTACAATTCTTATTTGTGATTTGATTTCATCAATTTATTTATTTTATTCTTCATAGATACTCGTAGAGGCTTTTACAAATATTTTAAAGAAAATTGTTGAAACAACTATAATTAAAATTATGGTATCATTCGGTATCTTTTATTTGATGTTAAAGATCAGCTGTTATTGGCAACACTATATATATACTGGACATTATGTTGTCTTCTAAGGGACCAATCCGATAGAAAAGCGTCACCCTTTTTTGTAGAAAATTTTATGGTCTTCAAGTTTTGTTTAAAATACTTTTCAAACGAATTCATCGTTAAAGTAGTTTGCAAGAAAAAAATAATTGGGAGCTTAGCCCTAAATTATTAGCCCCGCGGTTCATATTGTTAGTAAAGCGGTAATTTTTTCAAAAAAATGTATACGTCTTCTAAATTTTTTTTACAAATAATTAGTATACATTTTTTCAGATTTCAATAATATACACTTAAAAACAAAATTTCTAAAATAAAAAAAATTCAATTTCGCATCTAGGGGATCATGTTAAACTATTAAAAAACCAAACAATTCACATTTTGAGGTATTTTTCAAAGCAATAATATAGAGAAATAGAAAAGAAAATTTATTGAAATTTAAGAATAATAACACTTAAAATATACATCAAAGATACGAAAATTATATTGTTTTAAGAAGTTATCTTATTAAATAATTATATCCTTACAAATGCAAATTCAAAATTTCAGTTGCGGGCCATTTTTATAGAAGGAACAATAAGATTATATCTATTGCTTTAATGCTATACTCCTGGAACTCTTCTTTGTTATTTCAATATGATTGAAATAATATTTTTTTTTGATGAGCGAGAAAATAAAAGTGAAGATACATATACATACGTTTACTGCAAAATACATTACTGTAGCTTACAGTTTAAAGAAAACCTTGAGCTACTCGTACGCCTTAAAAATAAGAAACACGTGCCAATCAGTGACTATTTGTTTTATTACACCTTAATTTGAATCAAAAAATCTGAAGAATTTACGATTATCTTAATACCAAGGCCATCACTTCGCATTAACCAAATATTTTATTAATTTGCATTATTTTGCCAATCCTCCATAATACTCCGCAATTTTTAAAGTGTCTGTTGTGGCCCAACCTATTCTTATACATGCCTGTCACAATCATAATACAGTTGCATATTGCATTCCCACGTCCATATCAATAAATTGATCAAACAAAATATTTTTTTTTCTAAAGAATCTCTACGTGACATTCTCATACCAAAAAAAAAATATCGGTTGCTAAACAAACGAAAAAATAATATGGAAACATCGATTTTGTCAGACAAAAAAAAAAACACAATCCTAACCAACACCGCATTTTCAAAACAAAGTTTTTTTTGTATGATTTACGAAAAAAAAGATCAGAAAAAAATAATAAGTCAAGAACAAATAAAACAAATTTCTGACGGATTAAAAGCAAATATGGCGCGTTAAACCATAGCCTTGAATAAATCAAGTAAATTGAAAGGAAAAGGAATTTGAACAAAAAAAATTGTCATTTGAAACTCCATTTGGTTAAAGCTGAAATAGAACGTCATTTAATCACGATCTACCGCCCAATATATTTTATTATACTCTCGCTCAAATACACATAACAACAACAACAACTGTCGAAGTCGACTGTCAAACTTGGTATATTATTATTTTTTATTATAATTTTTTTTTCATCCAATGATATTTACAATTGAATTTGATTATGTATGTATCATTTGATATTCTGAATTGATTGTTCCAATTCACTAAACAATGATACGAGGAACTAAAAAAACAAAAAACTTAATTCGAATATCAAGTTATGCTGTTAGGTTTAGTTATAATTGTCATGTTGTGAAGTCAAGTGGAATCAATTGACAACAAGAGAACATAAAATGGACTCTAATTGTGATTTGTTTAATTACATGTATAAATGTTATTCTTTCGACATCCAGCAAAGTTAGTATTATTATATTTTAAAAGTTAACCATGAAAAATAGTATGATTCATCGAAAAGTGATGAATATTGCGACGTAATTCGTGTTGCCCACGACCTCAACTGGTATGACAGTATTATTGACTAAAGTATCTTGCAAATATACACACCTTAAAAAAACACTTTAACTATTAACAGTTAATCATGTTGTTAGATTCCACATTTGTATGAAAACATGAAATAAAACTAGAAAAACAACGATAAAAGGAAGTGCCTTTTTACGAGGAATTCAACACTCATTATTTAACGTACGAAAATGCAAAAAGATTTTTACAGGATACGAGATACAAGATCAAAACTTTCGTAACGAGCTATAAAACCGGAGACTTCTATTTTCATTACATTGATATTGTTGAATGAAAAAAAATTAAAAAATGCATTAAAAATTAAAATTAAGAATCCAAATGTTCTCAAGGCATTGAGTTTTCTAAACAAAATTTTGATTGTTTATTCAAAAACTAAAACATATTTTCTGAAAGTTTTGATAAGCAATACTATTAAACTTTTCCGAATCCGTCAAACGTTTATGAGAAAATTGTTAAACAAAAATCTAGTTTTCGCAAAAAATTTTTTAACCAAATGATATAAATTACCAATAAGTCCCAATACCAATAAGGCGGTGGTGCTCAGTAGGACTGTGTCAGATAAAGACCGAAGATATATGACGAAGTAGAAGAATTAATTTTGGTGGCTACATTAGAAGTAGAAATTTAAGGTCGGATTGGGCTCTGGTCGACTTACATTACATGTACATATGTTGGTATAAAAAGTAAGCATGGAAAACTCATTCAAAATTGTATTTTAAAACAATAAAATAGAATATTTCGATGTAAACATCAGACAGCTTCAAGGATAAAATTGTTGTTTGCTATTTTCCTCAAAAAGGGATATGTACAGTACATATACATACATACATACATCTTAAAAAATAGCTAGAACAAAGAAAAACATTTAAGAAATTCATATTTTTACACTTTTTTTTTACTTATAGCAATTCAAATGATGAATTTAATGATTTTTGACATTTTTCTCTAATATCAGGTTGTCCTTGCGAACCCTTCGTCCATTTAGTTTTAACTGTGCCAAAGTGTAAGAATTCAATATTTTTAAAGCAAACATTTCAAGCTTTGAAAGGCTGTGTTTTTTCAATTTAACCATTATTGACGAGGTTGCATCGTTTTAAAAATCAAAAAAAAAAAGTTTGATTCTTAACCTTGTTGTTCAAAGCAACTTAAAAACAAAAATGGCTCGAATATTTCTTGATTTATTGCAACCCATTTTCATATACGTTGTACAAAACATCTTCATAAAATTAATAATCTACAATTGCGACTAAAAATAGTCGATATATTAATTTTCTCATCTATCCATATTTTTTTTTTATTATAGATGTGTGGCGTGATATGATGTGAACTTATGTACAATGTACATTACACAAAACAACTAAAGTATCTTGAAAACCTTGAACCTCTACATCAGTATCTATAGGCGTCTGTAATATCTTCGAGACGATATACTCGTACTTCGTAAATATGAGCACATTTTGTTTTAATAAATTTTTATGAAGCTCTACTATGTACATAGGTATATAAAGTTTGTGTATTTTTTTTTATGTAAAAGTACATAGTTTATGTGTTTTCCATATATATATACAAAGATACTTTGATAAATTAATCAGATAGCCGCATCGGTAATATTATGTTTGCCAATAAACTCGAATCGCCATGTGTCCGTCCATATATTCAATTAAAAAAAAATAAACAACAAAATATTATTTTATGAAAAGTAAGATGAAGAGGTTATTGCACATTTTTTTTTGTTCGTTGATTTATGTAAATTGACTTATTAAACACACATATACATTTTTCCAAGTCAAGAAAATATTATGCATGTTTACCTGTACGTACACATCACACATGACATTTAAGTCAAGGTCAAAGCAAAGTTTAGTGAACGCGCTTGAATCTGCTTTCATTATTTATTATTCAAGAGATGTAACCCAAAACAAGAAGCTGCGGGGTTGTCAAATGCGATCAAATCAAGTTATACAGTCTGTTTTGATTATCAGTATTCGGCAGTAAATAAAGTCAAAGTTTATGGTGTTAACAAGAATATAAAAAAAAAATAAACATTCATTGAAACATTAAAAAAAAAATCATGAATGTACCTTCTAGGAAATGCTGGTTAGTTTTCATTTATATTTTTTTTAGTTGACGAAAGTAAAAATTTGCAATCTCGAGCTACTGCTTTTTTACGATTTTATTGTAATGATTTTTCATTGAAAATACTCGTATGTTAACATGTGTACATTAAAGCCAGTTGTTATTGTTGAAACCAGAAGTATCTGATAATTGTCATTAAAAGTACTTGTTATACGCTGAAAAATAAATATTTTATTGCCTTAAAAGTGGAACAGCTACAATAAGTCAAAGTGTCTTATAAAATTTTAAAAGAAACGCATAAAAACATTTTAATATTTCAATTTTGATTATGGCGGAATTGTTATTTATAGTTTTTTATTAATGTAGCTCCATGTTACAATTTTAAATGTTATCGAAGTAATAAACCATTATCTTTAAAGTATTAAACATTTGCATCGTTTAAGAAATGAAACTGAATCAAGTTTTAATTAGTAGCAATAAAAATTGTATTGAAATGATTTAAAGGCCCAATTTAATGCAGTTTGTATAAATTTTAGCAAAACTTTCGATGGCGATAGGTTTTTGTTTCGAAGACAAGGATTTAAGACAAGTTGACAAAGTATTGTGACTTCAAAAAAAAAACACAAAAAATTAATTGGATTGTCTTGAGAAATTAATTCCGCTACCTATAGCATTTCTTGGATGTGATTTATTTTCAAGGAAAAAATTATTACAGAAAAAACCATTTGTGCTCTTTCCAGACAGTTCAAAAATCAAAATAATTAAAACCAAAGATAATTGTGAACTCCAGTACTATTTTTGGTTGGTGTCATTTTGATTTAGGAACTTTTTATAATGACCACAAGCTAAGCTGTGAAAGTCGAAGTAGCAAAAACGAAAAAGAAAATAAAGAATGTTACATAACAATATAAATAAATGTTGCAAAAATATATGTACATATACTGTGAAAGCCTCATTGGTTAACTTACATCTGAAAGATACATAAAATACGCACAGAAACGCTGTTAAAAAACAATAACATTCACAATTAAAATTAAAATACTAATAATAATTCCGAATACTTCAATAGAAAAATGAAATATATTTACATTTTCCAAAAGAAGAAAGACATGGACAAACCAGAAAATTAAAAACTCTGTCTAATGCTTGCTTGAAATACAATATTAAGGGTCTATCTGTACAGAATAAAAACCCCGTCATTTACTGCTATGTATATCCAATGCATAAAAGAAAAAAAAGCTAATCTTTCACAATTCATCACTGTTTATGAAAATTGCTGCCTTCACCAAAGCATGTGAAAATTGAAAAACAAAATCCTTTCTGCAAAACTGTCTCTCTGATTTCTCAAACCTCAATCAATGCCTTCATACTTTCTTCATAAAATCTACATTATGGTTTACAACTCCAGATCTATACGAAGTTGAAATTATCATGCTCCACCAATATAATATATAGGTAGATCATAGGTACATATACTTTCTCCACCACTAATGAATATGGACAATAGCAGTCATTCAATTCTTTAAATCACCATCACTATCCCAGGAATCACGTAAGTTATATTATGAGAACCGATAGATAAAAAATTAGGTACGAGTATCTAGAAAAAAAAAGTTTCTCCTATCTCAAACTTATACTTAAGCTTATTCAACGGCAAAGTTATTTGCTGTGAACCACAAAAAGCCGTCATTATATTATCCGACGAAAACGAAATAATAATAAAAATGAGGAAAAATTATAGCAATCTATATCTATCACACAGTGGTATTTCGCTATAACAAAAATTAGTACGTTTTCAGCTCAATCAACTCTAATCGACAAATACGCGGCGTTGGAGGGAAAAGAGACGATTCCGACGATGTAGCGGCTTGGTGTTCAAATAGCCTCAAGTCTTACACATTTTGTTTGAATTTGGCAGAAACAGATATTCACACAAATGTAGATACGACATGACATACAAACAAGTTTTTCCAGCTAAGCCAACAAAGAAATCATTGTTTTCGAATTTAAACCTAATATACAAGTCACATTAAGCCCAAAACATAGTCACAAAAGTTTGAATGGAAGACTCTAGATAAGGTAATGATTGGCATTAACATAAAGTAAAATCGGCGTGCAAATTACTTTTGATGTCGACAATCTCGTCGCTCAGATGTGATCAAGGCGCAGTCACATATGCGAAAGACAAAAATAAAAAAAAGCTCCCTCCTGCGGAACTTAATTATACCGAAAAATGGTGTTTTTAGTAGATAACTTGTAACAGGTTTATAGATTGTTCAGGTACGGTACATATCGTCGCTTGAAAAGCAAACTGACATAAGTCAAAATTTGTCGATTTTGAGTTGGGTATACAGAACGAACCGCAAAAAAAATACTAATTTTCTATCAAACCGTCATAAGTATAACTATTAAACTGACATAAAGAGGGCGTAAGTGTCGTTTTGCATTTATGGTAACATTCCTGATCTTTTTTTTAAGTTTAACATAAACGTTATGTGTCTTTTGTTATTTATTAAATAAAATTTAACTTATTTTAGGTTATTTAATAAACAATATATTTTTTGACTATAAACATTGCTGGTTTTATTTAAAAACAAAACAAAACGACATTTTTTAATACATTTTCTGATTTTGATTTCAAATTTATAAGATATTTTGATGCTAAATGACATAAGTCTAAATTTTTTTTTTTTAAATGGCTTTTTTGAAAAATTTCAATATACCACTTGAAAGAAGAAAAAAAAACAATACTTTTTTACTCTACAACTTTTTCGTTTTCATTGAAATTCATAACTAAAATTAATTTTTTAAGTAACAAAAAAATTCAAATAGCTTTTCTGAAAATTCAAGAATTTTGACTTATGTCAGTTTGCTTTTCAAGCGACGATATAACTTTATACTATATGTCCTCGCCCAACACAATCGGGAAAAAGTAAATCATTTCTCAAGCTTGCTTAAGATATAAAATGGAGCTAGGTTTATAACCTACACCTACATATTACAGCTACTTTATGTTCGTATATCTTTATTCAGAGAATATGAGGAAGGAATTCCACTTGTTGTCGCTTTAGTTCATTCCACTGCGGGACAACATTCCTATGATCAAGCAATTTACATGATCAATTCTCCGCTGATCGGCTACGACAACAACGACAGCCGCGGCATGGCACAGCTCAGCCGGTTCCCGCGCATTTGATCATCAACAGAGCTCAGTACTATCATTATATATGGTGACCATCTGGTCTTCATTAGCTATTACAGATCTGTTCTGTTCAAATATTTTATAAATACAAATATTTTATATATATTTTTAAAGCACATATTCAACCCTGGTTCGTGCAAATTCCAATGTTTTATAATATTCCATGGCCTTGTGAGGAAGTGAAAATTCTTCCTCGGTAAAATGTTCTTCGTTCAAAAGTTCCGACTCGGCAGAAAATTGTAGAAAACAATAATTCCAATCGATATATCCGTTACGAAATGTATTCGATATCAGAGAAAATGTATGCTCCAAATTTTGACATTTCAACAGAAATAAAGCTACGGAACCTCAATGAGAACAAACACGTATCGTTGGGAATTAATTTGAATTTGAAGATTTTGAAAGTATATCTAGTGCATTCCGTACTTCAATTCGACCATTGTCCGAACCAAAGGAATTTCGATCGTGTTTAGTGGTAGTTTGTTAAATTTGTACAGTATTAATGAATGTTTTTTGTCTTGAAAGAAATAAAGATTGTTTTCAGAGGGAATCTTCTAGCAATCGACTTTCTTCAGAAATATATTCACAATGGCGCCCCATTAGCTTCTCTTCACAAGAATACAAGGTAGTAGGTACAGTGAGACAAAATTTTTAAAAATATTTTTTGAAAGTTGAACGTTCACGGAAATTATCAGAATTATGCCCCTACTAAGATCCAAAATTTTAAAAAGTTTAGGGGTAAACGGGTGAAACGAGAAACGAGACCGATACGATACTAACTGTTAGACATCTAAGAAGGGACCAAGACGAGAGACTTAACGATTTCGGTTGTGTTTCTTCAAAGAAAATCATCAGCATAAAATTAAATATCAGACTGCTTCTAAAATAAAATAGCTGCTTCTTACTATTCTTAAAAAAAAGACAATATTCTGAATTTGCATCAACGAAATCGAGGTGAGACTGAAATTTCTACCTAAGGACCTTCTACCTTCAACAAACATTCCGAAAACGTAACTTATTGAATTCACCTCCAATGTCATTAAATTATTTAAGAATATTTTAATCTTTATTTACCTGTAGTTGACACTATAATTTAGGAAAAATATATTTTTGATGAAATTTTTAATAGTTAGTTCAAAAATGCTACTTCAATATTTTCAAAAAACACAGGTCAGTTAAAATGAAGATAATTTATTTTTATTTATTATTTAGTTTGATTAAATTTATCATCAGTTCAGTTCCAGAGACCAGAGACGTTGGGTTTTCGCAACGCTTGACGTAAATGGGTTTTAAAGAAACGACTCATGTACATTCAGGTTTATCCTTGACGATTAACAGTATTTCTCTTACCGATTACTAATGTCAACGAATTGGTTCGAATCATGTTCCATGGATGAAGAACCCTTGTTACTGGAGTGGGAAGGATTTAATTTCTGGTCTCTAAGAGGAATTCTTATTTTCTTCTTCTCATTTTACCAGAATTCATTAAATTAATTTAATAGATTGAAAAAGCCATTGATTGTTTGATTTAAAAATCCACAATTCAGATAACTAGTAAGCATTTAACAAAAATTTTTCAGTATAATAGGAAATGTTTTTATCTATATAATTAATATTATTTTTGAAATCTTGAAGAACAACCATTATTTTGTTCTTTCATCTAAGTAGTATCTGCCCACTTAATATTCAAAAATGGTCACCATAGTCAAAAGATACATGAACAACGTGTCACGGGTTGTTCTCGTGTAACGTGTGCTGTCAACTTTCGATTAAACAAATATTTATTATTATATAAGTTGCTACTG
The DNA here is from genome assembly GCA_958431115.1 of Syrphus vitripennis. Lineage (NCBI taxonomy): Eukaryota > Metazoa > Arthropoda > Insecta > Diptera > Syrphidae > Syrphus > Syrphus vitripennis. The sequence goes on from OY288108.1 coordinate 34,882,177, forward strand.
CCAGTTTATCTCCACCACATGCCTTTAGTACTTATGTATATGTACCTATATATAAACAGCACCTGTGCTAAATGTTATGGCTAATGAATTTTATAGAAAGATACTTATAAAGCAATTCAAATAAGATACAAAGTACTCTCTGAGATTTTTCTTCTCTTATTCAAAAAGGCTAATTAATGGCAAATTGATATAGAACGAATTCTTAAGTTACCATTTTATATATATTTATATGAATATACCTGTGTGATAGTTGGTAATAAATCCACTTAGAGAATGAAGCCGATGTTATCCACTCTATGACGTATATCTGAAAAGATAGAAAAAGAAATAAATTAGCATCTAGCATAAAGCGCGTGTAGCAGTAGTAGAAGTAGTTATTCATATTTGCGTGGCCTTGTCCTGCATAATTTATGATGCGTTTTACATTCTATTCTCCCGTGTCTTAGCCGGTCTCTCTTATATAGCCCATCAGTCCAAGCTGAGCCTGAACCAAAACCGGGGCTTAAATGTACCTAGCAAACAACTTTTCTTGCTTTATCAATTAGCATTCGTATTCGTAAAAGTCAGTTTGTAGATACATACATATGTATTTACATACATATGTATATAGTTCTGAGAAAAATACTGAGAATTTTATTGCACTGGAACGTTTGCGTGCGTCCGTTCGTTGTCGCTGTCGTCGTCGAAGCATTGCAAAGTTTGTTTTACTTCGTCTTTTTTTTAATGTAACTTAAGTATATCTCTTGTAGAGTAGATAAGATAGAGTTAAAAAAAAAAATTAAAAAACACGCGATGAATGACGTCAGTGCATGTATTGAATAGAGTACCTACTTTTTTTTCAACTCGGTTAATGGTCTAACCTTGGAATGTAAATAGAGATACAAAGATACCGGTAGGTATTCTTCTTGCAATAAAATCGTGTTCTTTAGGGGTAAGTTAGTATTTCCAAAAAAAAAAGTAAAGCTAACAACCTTGCTTTGGCAACATTCAATAATTTAAAAAAAAAATAAACCCATTGACACATGCTTTTCAACATTGTTCTAGCTTGAAATTATTTCAAAGTCTAATAAGTGACTAAGTTAAAGTCAAATATTACTTTCTCAGAAAAAAGATCAAAGCTTTAGTCGTAAGTACTTGTTGTTTTACTTTATGCAATTTTGTACGAAGTTGAGTGATGGAAGTTGTAATTTTTTCAAAGCCTTCAAATTACTGCTTAAGCCAAAAAAATTCAAAAACATGCGACCCATTCGTTCACTTTAGTTTTTTTTTTTTTTTTGTTTTTCTTGATTTTGTTTGGGCAATCCCGTGAATTACTTGGGTAAATATAATTTTTCGTAATTGTGTCGAGGAAGTTGAATCATATTTCGTTTTGTTTTCCTCTGTTTTTTAAACACATAGATAGGTTGAAGCGACCGCTAAGCAAATGGGAAGATTAAGTTTACAATTAGTATCAATTGGTAACCTTGTTAAGTATACATATGTATTTGCAAAAACAATAAATAATAAATGCTTGTAGATTTTAATCTTGGTTCAGATAAAAAAGGTGTGACACAATAATGTTTTTAAAAATTGTAAATATTTTTAAAAATCATAATTGTTTTGATAAAATGAAAATTTTTAAAAGACAGGAACAAATTTAATATAAGAATAATTTAAATGTTTGAGTTTATGTTAAACGTAACGTTCTATTTTGAATCAATGAATCAACAAGTCCAATTTGTGCTTAGTGCAGTACAGAAGTGTAGTATATAGAATTTAAAATATCTAAAAAAAACCATTCGTATAGAAACAAAGTAATTTTCTGAAAATATACCACATTGAGGTGATATGCGGGCCTGGTTCTAATTGCAAAAAAAAATTCATTTACATATTATTTTTATACCCGCACAACAAAAACTGTAAAGCAAATAATCAATGATTTTCGTGGATGGCTCAAAACAATGATTCTGTTTTTATAAACGTCTCAAAATGAAAAAATTTGTGGGTACTTTTAAGAAATTGACAAACTAAAACAAAGGTACACTGTGTTGTATACGTACTTATTTTTTTTTTTTGGTATGTGCTTTTATTTATATACAGGATAGGTTAAACCGTTTTATGGAGGGGGATCTATTTTCTCCGTTTAGGTGGGATGGGCAGTTCTCTAAAAAAAAGTTCTTCAAATTATTTAAATTATTAAAGAACTACGCAAACGCCTACAGTGTTATGTCTCAGCTTTTTTTTAAAGCCAAACTCCATTCTATGATTAGCTGTCTAAATCAACATTCAATGCTTTTAACAATTAAAAGTCAAAGACAAAAATTGAGAACAAGATGGTCCTAGGACCTAACATTTTTGTTCACATCAATTGGATTTTTTTTCTGTTTATACCTAATGATTTTTTAGAAATTTGCTTATATCAGTGAAATTTGGTGTTTTTGAGTGTATAAAAAACTCAAAGAAAGAAATATAGTTACAAATTCTTGCACTAAGTACTAATGGCGTCAAAAATAAGTTCCAGAACACTCTGGTTTTCATTTTTCGTAAGTGTTTGACTTCAAATTGATTTAAACATTGAATATTGAAAACAAAAATTATACTGAATAAGGTAGAATTTAAAAATAAAATTTTACTAAATGTAGTTATTGTTTCTAATTTTAAATGCTCTTTTAATGGTAAATGCAGAAAACAAGGTGCTCTTTGTTTAAAATTTGGATTAATCATTGGCTACGTACCATTAAAACATAGTGTAAAATCAGAACTTCCAGATCTGACTCAAGGTTTCCTTCTTATGAAACGACAAAGTTATACTGGATCATATTAGTTAATCAAAAATATTTGATTTGAATTAAAGTTAGTAAAACATTCAAATCTATGAAAAATGGAATAATGTATTTTTTTTTCATCAAATCTACAGGAGAATCAGAATTTTTGTATATTTTGCAGATACAGGTTTGTTACTAGTCAATCAAAACTGTAAACTTCATAATACATTATTTTATTTTTAATAACATTATTAGTTTTCGGAAATACCTACATGCATATAAACCGATTAAAAATTTGTTTTTTTTTGATAAAATAAAAACAAATTTGCTGATGAACGGTCATAAAAAAATTATAACAATGAAAAATAATTTTATATTTGCAATTCCCCATATATCGCTAATCTTTTGTACAATCATATATTTTTATATTTTTAATTTTATTTAGCTTCATATCGATAAATATAATGGAATGCGTTTTATTGCTCGATGGAATGAATGAAGTCATGAAGCCTAATCAATCATTGATAAGTTCGATAATCCAGGCCCACCACAACAAAACAAAACACAACCCAGACAAAGTAATTGGAATTATTATTGTTTGTATAAAGATATAGGAGACCCATTTCCCAACTTCCCCCTTCTCTATCAAGTAGTACATATCTGACTTTGACATTTCACTTGGCTTACAAAAAATTTAGCACAAACATTGCATTGCATTAAGGTGAATACATACTTATTTTCCAGTTGGTCGCCATTAAAATATAAGCTTTAACGCTTTATACGTAATGTGTGTTATCAGTTAACTATTTCGTGCGTTTACCAAATTCATAATCGTAGTAAAAAAAAATAATACAGCTGTCCGATTTTTGGTTGCATAAAATGCAAATTCGAACAACGATTTTGTTGGTATTCCATCAATCATATAATGATACGGATACAACACATTTTTTTTTTTTTTGGTTTTTTGTTTTTTAAGCTTTAAAAATGTGTCCTCAATGGATCTGTTCACTGTCAAGGTGCGGTCTAATGCCATCAGGCGAGGTAAAGTTAAAATTGTTTGTCTAAATATCTATCTAAGCCAAATGGAACTTATGATTGATGTCCCAAGCCATAAATTGTGTATGGTTTTTGGGACACATTTATCATACTTCATACATAATAAGTATTTTCTGTGATGTTATAATCGAATTATGTATGTAGAAATTTTAATGGGCTTCTAATTGATCGATGCTTGGAATCAACAATGCGAATAAAAATATTTCAACCGCTGTGATTTTACCAAAGTAAATTGCAAAACCCTTTCTCGTGAATGTCTGTCTTATAGACACTACTTAGCATAAAAAAATAATAATATACTTGGAACTGAGATAGGAATTCTCGCAACAAAAATGCTGATTAGTATGCAATTTGTCGGTGTTGTAGGTCACACATAAGTGAGCTAGACATCAAGCGCACCTACGCATCCGTTTTTAATATTTAACCGCAAGTTTTTGATGATATTTGTGACACTATTTCAATACTGCTTTCACTCGAAAACAAAATGTCATCTGTTAACTGTCGCTTGAATTCATAATGTCAACTTTAAATGGAGATTTGCTAGAAACTATCAAAAATTTGCGAAGCATTATAAAAATTGATCAATCGGCGACGATGACTTCATTTTCTAAAGAAATTCGAATGTGAATTTTAAATAATATATGTAAGAATTGTTCTGCTGTAATTTATTTTAAATTGAATATCTGCCAAATGCCAAATTATATTCACTGACTCATCTCAGATACAGGTTGTCACGACTGAATGAGTGGGATGTTCTTTCGGTACGACGACGACGATGCCATTAACATTAGAATTGAAAATGATTCTGTAAGTAGGTGGTTGTTGGTTGATGCGGACAGGTAAAAGAGGTAAGTTTGTTTATAAATTGTAAGACAGAATGACAAATCACTATTCTAAAAGCAGACACAAAAATAAAAACAACAAATTTAATTTTGAAAGAAAAGGATTTGATTGTAAATGATTTTTGAGAAAAACCCTAAATGGATATTCGAGTGGTTTGAGTGGTTTTTTTGTGTATAAATAAAACAAAAAGTAATCAATTTTGTTTGTTGGATTCTTTTAAGTGCAAAACTCCTCAATATGTCCGCTTTGAACTGTGTTTTTTTTAAATAATTATGAACGATCAGTCTCAAGTGATTAAAGAGTTCTAGACAGCCAGACATAAATACGGCGCAGTCTCAAAAATGTTATTTTGAAAAAAGAGCAAACGTTTCGCGAATTTTTTAAATGTAATTTTTCAATTTGTTTATGTTTTTTTTTTTTTTGTTTCCCTTTTCTGCGATTTTGAAAGATCTTTTCTTTTAATTTAATTTGGTTTGTTTTCCAGACTAGAGAAATAATTTATTAGTTAACAAACCAGACTTACATAATATTAATGTGTATATTGTATATTTTATATATTTTTGAGTATTATACTACTTGGCATTTGTATGGGAAGTTGAAGACTTTTGATAAAAATTGGGAAAAATTATCAGAAACAAAAACTATCAGTTATCTAGTTTCAAAACTATTTTATTTTTCCTCACGTAAATAAGAACTAAAAGTTTTTATGTTAATGTTTTTTTTTTTCAATTTAACTACAAGAAGAATATGTCACTCCGGCAGTAATAATATTGTGAAGTTTGTTGTGCTCTATGATATTTGTTGATGAAAGTGAAATTTGTGTACAAACAGCTTAGGTAATTTTAGCTCAAAGATATGAATTTTTGGCTATTTTATTTAATGGCTCCAAATGTGTTTGAAGTATCGTGATTGCTTCTAAAATTTTCCATATTAAGAGAGAAATTATTGCACATAAAAAACTCCTTTTTATTAGGTCTTATTTTAATTTATTTAAAAGATTTAATTATTATTTTTATTACTACTACGTATGTCGTATCCAAATGAAATAAATCCTTCTTTTGAGCTTTTGTATTTTCTTATTATCTAGAAAAAGGAAGAGAGAAGGAATTTTGGATCCATGCATTAACATGCATTAATGAAATAACTCCTACCAATTCCTGTCAACAGTGGTATATTAAAAAATTAGTTGACGCAGTGGATTGGGAAATTAATTATTAATCAATTATTGACTAACGTCTATAAGACTTTCTTAAATTTAAAAATTTTCTGGAGTCGCAAAATAATGCACCTTGTTTGAATTTATTTCAAAGCAGTGCCAGTAGCTTCTAAAAAGCTTATTAATTTTCCATTTAATGAAAGATTATTTATTCCTAAATAACTTCAAGAACAAGTCGTGGGAAATGATCTCCAAACTACTTTTCCATGAACTACTCGTATCTATCTATAAATAATCCTTTTGGTCAAACAAAAATATAAAAATGACACAGCAATCAAAACACAAAACAAAATAACGTGGGAATAACTTCATTGACCTCGAAATTCTTTTTGATTAATGAGCTTAGCACCGCAATATAAGCCCTAAGATTACTATAATGCAAGCAAAGTTCGTTACTCCGGCCTTTTTCCTATAACTACACTTATTATGTTGTTAAGACCCAAAATGTGTTCAAAATATTGCTGTCTGTATATCTTATGCGACCATATACTCATATTAGTATTCAACAACAATTATGGAGTAGAGTGTAGAGTTATAAATCACTCGGATGTTGATGTTATGATCTCATGTGTCATGATATGACTTAATATTTTACCATAAATGATGTAAGAAAAGATGACTACACTAAAGGTTAAGCCCCTATATACAATAAACAAAAACACATATGTAGTGCACAGTGGGCTCTAATCTTTTGGCGATTATTTTCCTACTGTAATCAAAGATTGTACATTGAGTTTTTTTTTCGCAAAGTAATTTATTTTCGAAAATTCAGCACTAATGTTTTTTTAAGTGACACCTTACCGGAAATGGAGTTGACTCATTTTTGTTGACGCCATCGTCGGTCGGTCGCTTTGGTTGGTTGGTGGCGTTGATCGTTACAAAAGTTACAAATGTATTTGAATGTTGTTAAGTAATTTTTTATGCTCAGCGTTAAGCAAGCCCAACTGTATACATATAGGTTTACGACAGCAACGTGCTGTCAAACAAAGCGCACACAGGTGCAGTAATTAGACGATTTATCTTGTTTCCGAATCTTATCTTAAGATACACACAATGAATCTTTGCGCTCTAGCGACAGCACTAAGCGCTATAAGCTTATTACTCGTAGGTATGTATATGGGTTCGTAGACAAGGTATCGCACGATGTCCAAAAACTTGTTGGCTGGAACAACAATCAACAAATCAACAACCAAAACGACAGCAGCAACCAATTTGTTTGCTTTTATTGTTTCTTCTGCTGGCACACCAGATCAGCAAACAAACTGCTAAAGAAAAATGAGTCAGAAAAATAGTCTGATTTTTTTAACAATCTGGAAGGGATTTTCACGCTTACTGCGTCGCGTCCGTTCGAACGATGTTAGAAGCATAGACAAAGTTTCTAGTGGAATGGCGGGCCGGGCGGTGGTAGTGACTAGTGAGTTGTGCGGGGTCTTCTATATAAATGGTGGTGCGGGTGTTTGAAATTTATATCTTATGGCATTTAATTTTGTTTCAATGGACTTTAGGTGTAATTTCGATTCGCTCGAGTTAGCGCCGTCACCGTCGTCGTTTATGTACATTCAATAATATAACTAGCATCGCATGGCCAGTAGCTTTAGAGTACCTTACCTACTCGCTTATATTTGACAAGGCTTCTCCATGGTATCTATGTCAGAAAGGGGCTCGTTAGTATGCGGCGCGATCAGTAGGTCAAAAAAATTCGAAGGAGAAGAACTAATTCGAATATGTACATTTTTATAGGCTTTTAAATCAAGTCCACCGAACACCCAATTATGTTTTGGATTTTGGTGCGTAGGATGAATGTGCGGCAAGAGCTTTGATATACATAAGCTGTTTATATATTTTTCGTTCTATATTTGGAACATGATCAAGTTGTCAATGGTTAAGTGTTACATTTTTGGTTTGAACGTAATTAAATGAGGCCGCGTAGCATTTTAAGTACATAAACAATTATCATACAATAATACAATTGACATCAGGCTCTCATGTCTAAACAGTACGTTTGTCAAATGTTTGGCCATACTAGATCTCTTCCGAATCTAAAGAGGTAGTTGGTCCTTGAAGAAAATTAGGAGTACACAATTATCTGTATATTTTCTTTACTGGTCAGTTCTGAAAATACATTTCTGCCCAATATTTATTGAACTCAGGAGTAGTTTTTTCATTGCAAATTATTTAGTAGAACTTTAGTTGTGAAAAATCTATCTAGTCTAGTGGTAATGAAATTCGTTGAATTATCTGCAATGAATAAAAAGTTTTTCTTATGAATTAATACGGGTTCAACACCTAAATAAGGATGATCTATGAAGCTGAAGATTGCAGAAAGAAAAATTCAAAAAAAAATTTAAACTGGAATCTAGAGGTATTTGGATGTGATTTTTCAAAATCTTAAAAGAGCATAAAATTTTCTAGACGTAAGGTTTTTTTACTTCTTTTTATTGTGTTTTATAATATTATTTATGTATATTATGTATATATATTATATACGTAAAATTTAAATAATTTTGTTTTTGTTTGTACTGAAATCCTGCGCACAAGAATGGTGTTATAAAAAAAAATATGTGACAAATAGAACCATCAAAACCGCAGACGTGATGTGTTTTTTTAATATTAACCGTTAGTTTTTTTACGATGATATCTGAAAGGAATCCACCAAGACTTTGTACCTATAAAACTTTTTTTAGGCAGCATCGGTGACGCAAAATTTTGTAAACTAAGGATAAGCTGACTGAAACTTTTATACAAAATCCATCAACTTCCAAATCATTTTTTTTTGGTTTTTGTTAAAATTTTCTTGTTTTGTTAAAAATGACCTTATATGATGAAATAAAAAAAAGAAAATAAGTCACATTGAGATTTCAAAAATTCTGATAAAATAGTGTTTTCCATTTTAACCTCCGATAACATCGATTGGAAGAGTATAGCAGCTTTGACCTGAAGAGCCTAACTGCTATACTTACAAAAACAAACAAAAGTTAGAAAGTTTTGAACAAGACTATGTATAGGTACAACGAATTGTTGACTTATATTTCGAGTATTTAAAAATGCGGGTTTTGAATTCGATTGAAACACAATAAAAATCTTTTCTGTGATGGACCTGAATACGTGACTTTGGAAATGTAATGCTAGTGCATATAGCTGTAAGGGAACTTCGTCTATGCTGAATCCCAAAAAGTTTTTCAATTAAAATTGTTCAATTAAAGTAATGGTAGCTCACACAAGTGTGTTTTTTTAAATTCAAAACCCTCAATATTAATATTATGGTGCGAAAGTTGGGCAGCAAACAAACAAAATTTACTTTAAATTGAATATATTCAATAAAAAAAAAAAAAACTAAATTGATGTTTGAACCCTGAAATAATCAAACAAATAAACACCTGAGAATGTCTTTATTCATAGATTACATTTATCTAAAACTATTACTGATCTACAGCTCAATTATAAAGACATATTGATTTAATAATAAAGTTCCTAAACAAAAATACATAAAAAGAATCCCAAATACATAGAACTTTTTACTTCAAACTTTCAGATTCTGATAAATGTTTTGTGGCAATATTTTAAACAAAGAAGTTACTAAACAAAAAAATGCATTAATGCTACCAAAGTTTTCAATATGAGTAGAATGACATTTATCATCACAATATGCAAATATCAACTTGCTACAAAATTACTTATTCAACCCAACCTCCCAGAGTCTTTTGTTCTTTGTTTTTTTTTTTACTATACGAAATAGGTCGTTCCAACTGGCTTGGAAAAAAACTTCTTAGTCATAAATTATTGTCTCATATAACACGGGTCATTAACATCATCGAACTAAATGATAGTCATCATAGCACATAAGTAGGTATAGCCCCATCAGTTGGTGAATATTTAAGTAATTTACAACAATCAAAATGATCAATTGATAGTATAAAATATCATCTTCTCAAATGAAGGTTGATATTGTTGTTTTTTTTTTTAAGTAGTATCTCATGACAATTGAAAATACAATACAGTAGTCGTTGAATTGCATATAGTAATTTATGTTCTAATACTTTATCAGTGTCAAATTGCAAAGGTCAGCATAGATAATTTATTGTTATTCCTCTTGTTTATTTTGTGATCATAAATTGACGTTGACATCGTGCTTCTATTAGTTTTAGAATCTTCTTTTAGTTTATATTGAAGATCAATATAGGGGCCTTAATTTATCAATCAACAGTAAGTAAAATTTTTGTATAAGGAATAATTTTCGAAAGAGGATCATTTTCAATTGTAGGGAAATTTCAATTTCAAATTTATTTAGAAAATATAAGATCAGTTTTAAAAACGTGGAAATTTTCCAGCCATCCTTCCTCAACTGCATTACCGACTTTTTGTTTACTTTTAAAAATTCTTCAAAAAGGTCTTCCCAAACATCTTCATATTTGTTTCCCTTTTTATAATATTTGAACTTAACATTCCTCAGAATTTATGTTGACTTAATATTCTCAAAATCATTGCATTTAGTGGGTGTCACTGATACCAAAGAAAAAAATCACAAAAAAAGCAGCTTAGTAGTACAATCACCCACACTATACACAAAAAAAAATTATCTAGTTCCAAAGCTTATCAGTTATATAGTTCTTCCCCCAAGTTAATTGTATTAAACTTCACTATGATACGACCAGTTGATACAGTTGATATGTGCCTATTTTAAAACAAAGCAAAACAAAAATCGAAGAAAAAACTTTCCAACTGTAATATAGGTATGTCCATGCCCACGAAAAAAATTCATATCAGTGAAAAGATGATAAGATAAGATAGAATTAATTGTTTCTCACTTTGCTTTTTATCTTTTTATTCTAGATTATTTTTTTTTTTTTAACTAAACTTGAACACCGCAAGAAAAGATAACTTTTGAAAAGATACAGTCGTTAAGCAGAATGTAAACAAGATTTAAGGAATTCATGTCTTTGCTTAGAAAATGCATTTGGAGTGTAAAGATATTCATCTGGAAGGAAATATAGGTACTGGTACATACAGACATCAGTCGTGCGTCGTTGTCATCAAATCACAATGCTGAAGGAGGTATCTCCACTACAAGTTTTACCCTGAAAACAGTAGTGCGCAGGAAATAAAAGAATAAGAAATATATTCTAGACTTTAGATACGAGATATCTATCTGCGTGCGGTGAGAAATATATTATTTTTTTTAAATGTTTTTTTTGTGTGTCTTTTTTTCTGGCCCGACCAAAAACGTTTGGCATCTAACCGTGGGATTTGGTAGTTTTTATTGTCTCTGGACTATGGGTCTTTATACGTTTGCTACATTGTTTTCGTTTTCAATATAGCGAGACGAGACCCCAAGCAGCGGCGGTGTGGGCAAAAATGTAGTTCGGCCCCAAGAATGATTTATTCAGCGGCAAGGTAATATAATTCAGCACACACTCAGCTATATCGAAATCGGACCACACCGTAACATATTATGCCAAGCAAATAAGAAACAGTATTGCCACCCTATATATTTTTATGAAGATAGTTTTGGAAATGAGCCATTTTGTTTGATTTGTTGCTAGACAGATTTTGTCAATAAAATTGAATTGAGCAATGAAAAACGTAATCATTAAAATCACAACTTTTTGTAGTTTTGAACTATTTAACTATCAACAAAAAATTCAACAATGCACCTTTTTTAGGTCGATTTTCCTGTTCTAGTTGAAGACAGTTGAAGACGTATACAATTTCAAATCAAAAGTTGAGATATCTCTTGTTTCCTTCTTAAATATGTATATATATACAATATTTGAAAATCCAAATATGTATTGAAAAAACGTATTTGTTTTTTATATTCCACACGACGCGACGTATAAGTATGTTCCAAAAGCATCAAATCATCTTGTTTCTGTTGCTTAAAATAAAACGAAACATTGGGTTAAAATGCAAGACTGTAAAATATCTTTTTACTCTCCATGATGTGAATATACATAACATTTTTACACTATTAATTTAATTTTTTATTCGTTTCATTATGTAGGAACCTCCTCAAAAAAAAAATTGAAATAGATTTTATTATAGACGACAGATATTTTTTTTTTAATGTATGTATGTAAAAAATAAGTCAAAAAGCGTCTTAATTGCACTTAGGTGGCAATCCTCACCAGAAGGTTAAATTCAAATTTTTATTTCAGAAATAATACAATTCGATTTATGTATATACATACTTATATTTGTCGTTGCACGTTTGAAACATTCACATACAAAGATAACACACGACATGACAAGGGATTTTTGGTTATACCTTTAAAATTCGATGTTCATTGTTGATAGGGTGGTGGAGGACGGTAAAGCTAATTTGAAATCGATTGACCGCCCATCTAAATGCATTGTAAATCAAAACTTTTGGTGCACGTTTTTTCTTGAAATACATACATAAATAACAAAATACATATACAAAAAATATATATATGAAGAAACTGTTGAAGGTTTTATAGGTTTTAAATTGGATTCCAAAATTGATTTTTTTTTTGTATCATTTTTGGAGTTCTTTTTGTATTTGGCATATTTTTTTTTTTATTGTGCTTTGACAAAGGATTAAGTTGTTGATGGGCGTTTTAAAATGAGAATTTATAGAGGTTATAATTTTGAATCTATCCATGTTAAGTGTTTATACAATTGAAAAAATATTAAATATTCAAAATATTGAGTTTTAAAAAAATTTATAGGAATGACATTTCAACAGTATTTAAAGTTATAACAAATATTTCAAAATTTAATCAAATTTGAGTTACATTCATTGCTAAAAAAAAGTTATATTTCAGCATTTTGCGAAGTTTTTTTTAGATAGATAGGTCTTTTATATTTCATCATTTAAAATAGAGGACGGTCCAAAGATTTTCTTGATGAATTCCAACTTCGAGTAATCCATTCCTAATAAGAAATAACAAACACAAAAGAAACCTTGACGACATCTCACTCGAACCAAATACCGATCATAAATCATTAGGAAAATATATCTATGTATGTACATAACTTCTCAAAATCAAAACAAAACAAATACGTTTATAACTCTCGTTACCATTTTTGTGACCTTATCTTGGTTTTTTAAAAAAATATCAAAATAACAAATTCAGCATTTATAGAATTGCACAGTATTAATAATTCACGTTTACAAATTCAAATCATTTTTTTTTAAGTCTCTCAATTTATTTATTTTTCTCAGATTTTCAAAATTTTGTCATTACTGATTTAAAATTAATAAAAAGAGAGGTGGGAAGAACTATTTTTGGTAATAATTAATAGCCCGTTTTAATAAGAACCAATGTAATTTCATTGATAATTTAGAATTTTCCATACAGTTCCACGAAATTATCTCTTAAATTAGATGAACGTATGACAATTACAAATTTGGATGCTATGCGAAAAAAAAATAAGTTCATGCTATTTCTTAGAATTACCCAGAATAGTGTGTCAATAAGAACTAAGACTCAAATGAGAGAAAAATTCGAAGGTAAAGTAAGTAACTTTACAAGTTCTGTTTAATACCTACCTAACTTGAAATTTTTTATGTACATATTTCCATATTCTGCTTTTTTTCAGCGCGCAACAAACTATGTATGTATTTGTAAAAATAAGTTCATACATATATACTTTTTCTTAGTAACTTTATGCTCACCAGAGGTTAGGAATTCCCTGAACAAAAAATGTAGGAACCAAAACTGGATTTATTTCTAGAGAATTTAAAAATATCAACCCCAAGAGGAAAAAAAAATCATAATCTTTGACCAAAAAAAAAAGAATTTAAAAAAAAAAACAAGGTGAACAAATTGTTCCGCATTGTGTCAAATTACAAAAATCTTGTACGTGATGTATTACCGTATAACATGACATTAAATTTCAATCAACCCACAAGAGAATTCGCATTTTTTTACCGCATTTAATTCTCCATATAAATTCCCAACACCTGGGTAAATAAGCGAACATTTACCCTGAGCAAGACACCTGCACTAGCTTCACTAAAAAAATATCTAGGTACTCCTTTGGTTTAGTGCTGCTAATGGTAACAACAAAACACTCGATATCCAGGAAGCAAATTACTCACTTAGGCGTAATGAATGCAATTACCATGTTACAAGGAACTTCAATCATATTACCCAGGACACCATCAAAGACCAAAGTATTTACTCTCACTTCGTATCTTGTTGGTCAAAAAAAAAAATAAGAAATAATCTGAAGCCAGTTCCACTCACAAGTTAATAAAGGGAACAACTTAAGTTGACATGCATGCGTATAAGTAATCAGTTCACCCTGAAGCCATCATATCGTTTGTTTCGTATTTTTTTTTTCTTCGAAAAGACACAGATACGTGTGGTTTAATACACTCCAAGGGACATTGTTCGACCGGGTGTGCAGTTAATCGTTTGCTAAAGGACTGCTGATGGCTGGCTAATACATAATTAAGACCGCACAATTTTGGTGATTGTTTCTTTGGAAAACATGAACTATGGCACACGGTCTTCTTTGTCGCACATCTTTTATCTTGGACTTTAACTCTTGTGAACATAAGCAGACACTTTTTTTTTTGCACAAAGCCGTTTATCAATACGCCAATAAATTAGCAAAAATTTGTATCTTAAAAACACTATAAGGTTGCATCGCAGCCATATAGCCGGAGAGCCTTAGTATACCACGAGTGCAGCACTGCAGTTCGCCAAACAATGAAAAGATAACATGGCTGCTCTAGTGATTTTAAGATGTACGGCGTTTGGTGGCCTCATCCCAACGATGCTTGTAGAGCGAAATTGTAAACTTCAATGGGGCATATTCAATATTCATAGTCAAATTTTAGAACCAAGTCCAACTGGCCTCGAGTCTAAAGTTAACACACAGGTTAAAAACAGCTGCTATTCATAGAGAATTTTGCAGCTCTGTTTAGTAAAAAACAGAAATCTACTACAATTTTAGTAGTATTGCCCGTCAATCCATTGAAATTCAATACATTTTTTGACAGATAGAAAAAAACAACTTAGTCAAAGAGTCAGCCGTTTTTAAAGTTGAGCTCCAGTTTATCTTTTGGAACCGGGTCCAAATTGTCTATGAATAACATAAACTCCAGGTTAGCTTAGAAGAGACAAAGAAACAACTTGTCAGACGACTATGAATATGCCCCAATGTCTTTAAACACAAAGACCATTTAACACTTCAAAAACATAACAAAAAGCATTGCCAAGTTTGAGTCATGGATCAAGAATCCCCGTGTGTATCTCACAGGATGAAGTTTGAAAGAAGAACTCGAAGAAAATTCACGGTGAAAAATTCATTGTATTCATAATAGCAAACTTAGTGACAAACTTCATTAACCAATATTTTTAGAAAATTGGAAAAAAAAAATAAAATAAATGCGGCCCTGAGATCCAAGCTGAGCATATAGCTGTAGTTAGTGTATTATAATGCCACCAAAGGATGGTTGCTGCATTTTATCTCAATCTGTCTGTTCTGTCTAATGACTGCTGTTGTACACCCATCGATGAATTGGTTAACCACTGTGTTGCTACCCTGTCTGGCATGGTTGTTTTCTGCGGGTTCCCAGTTTGGTGGACAAAGACGTCAGTCGTGCGCTCTCTGTTGCAGCTAAGTACAGCTCAGTGCAGCGGCAACAACAGCAGCAGAGGCCGCCTAATCAAGTGTTCATAATCTTAATCTGCATATGTGCACTGATAGTGCGCGCGGCGACGACGACCCAGCCGTAGATCATAGTGGCTTGGGAGGAAGGAGTTTCCTTGATCTACAGTTACTGTCTTAATAACGAGGTTATGTGGGACCGTTTTGTTGGGTGGATTGAAAGGTTGAGTTTTCTTTCGTCTCTTCATTTTTTTTTTTTGTTTTTGTTGTATTTGGTTGAATGGCTTCTTACATACATAAAGGGAAGACTTTCCTAACTAAAGACTTATAACTTCAAACCAAAATGAAATTTAAAAAAAAGCCGGGTAAAAAATTAAAAGATAGAGGCTATCCACACAAATTCATAAGAAAACAAAAATGCAGTGACTCCTCCTAAACTTTGTGGGAGATTGCTATAGCTTACATCTCTACTGAAACTGATGGAAATCCAACAAACGGTGTAAAAGTGTATCTATGAAAAGTATCTTGTTCGGTGAGGCACGGCGGCGCGGCGCGGCGCGATCGTGGTGTGGTATGGTGCTAGGCTGTATGAGGTATGCTATGGGAGCGTGTGGTAATTTTCATTAAAGTTATCGACATACGTTAGCAATATTTAAAGATCAATAGGAGTCTATTCATTCCCGTATACTCAGGTATGCATGATGGGTTCCAATATAATTACTCTTACCGCGTGCTCTAAGTTGAAGCTGTAATATGTGGCTCCCCGCCCCGTTTCCCAGCCATCACCATCCTCACTTCATCACCATCTCAATCTCAGTCTTCCAGTATCCGCAAAAGTGTTTTACACAAAAATATATCTTCTGTCCAATGAGATGTGCGCGGGAAAATGGTTTGTAAAAAATTTGTAACCAATTTGAAAGCGATTTGCGGCTTTAAGTTAATCGTTGTTATAGGTTGTGGTATACTCTGTATAGTCTATAGGTATACTTACCTTTACAAATATTATGGGGAAATTGAACGAGAATGTAAATTGCTTGTTGTCAATGGTGTTGAGTTGATTGATTGGGTCAACGGACTTAACACATCAATTACTCTCTCTTCAATTAATTTTTTTGAATAAAATATTGTATAGATATGTATATATAATATACTTAACTACATAATTGGTTGAAGTCTCCCCAATGGCATATTAATTATGGACCTACCCACCTACACCTAGTTCCATCACTCACTAAATAGATTTGGTTTACTTGAAATATGTGAAAGTGCTCTTCGAAAAAGTTTGTTAACTTGAGGTTTAATGTTTGTTTATTATACTAATAGAAAACAATAAGGAATCTTGGTTTATTTTTGAAGTCAAACTATTGAGAGGTAATTGAACATACTTTTAGAAGAAAAGTCATAATTTATTCCATTATCTAACTTTCTTAGTTTGTTAAGAATCAAAAATTTTAACTGTTCCTCTCCAATTTTAATCGCATTCCTAAAGCGAGTCGTTACTATTAAGGCTTCTAATTCCAGAAATAATTCTTATCTCAAAAGTTTAGTATTGCTCTTAAAGATAACAAGACACTTTTGCGTGTGTGCACTTTTCTTTCTTTTCTTTTTACAAAAAAGTTATTTCAATATATCTTTTACTTTAGGCAAAATCCCTTGTTGAAGAATAGTTAAAGTATAATTAAAAGAAAAACATTACCCAGCATTTATGCAAGGCTTCAAAATTAACAAACATTTTTTTGTGAGAAAATTACACGAATGTGTCAAAAACGGCACGTGATAAAATAATTTGGAGTTCGGACTTATTCATCGTTTAATTATTAGAAAAGTATATTTTGGTTTCTTTAGCAGTCTAATTTTATAATTTTTTGCTAGTCATTTACAGAGAGTTCAAAATGTTGATAATATAAATTACGTCAATACCCTATACAGTAGTTAGGTGTTTTAAGAAAACTAATGACGCCTTAATAATTATGTTAGTGTACATATCCATACGTTTTAAGTTTCACTTTTATAGTCTCTATCTATCTATTGACAGAAACAAGGTCATTTAAAAAAATGTCACACCATTTTTCAATTCAAACCGTCCCAACGTGAAACTATTGTTTAACACCGCAAATTGATTTTATCTAATTTTTTGTTCATAAATTGTTTACTTAGATATAAAGCTTGACTTTTTTTAAGCTTTCTACAAACACAGTTTAATATTGGAACATACTAGTCTACTTAGCATATATATGATACCTTACATTAAAGGCCTTCATTAATGCCTTACTGCTTATTTATAGCTCTCCGAATTTATATCGGTGAATAATCTGTTTTTTTTTTTTTTTTTTATTTCATCATGATTATATTAACAGGCTAGCCATCAATAAATTCATTATATACATTTTATCAATTCATTTTATATTTTCTTTGATAAAAAATATACCTACGACTTCCTAATCAGCAGCGGGATGACGACCTCTATACCACAAAGGTAAAAGTGTAAATATCATTGATAATAATTCACCGTCAAACCATTGAAATGCATATATCTTTTACTTCTTATCTTCATTTAGATACATCAAGAATTAAGAAGCACAATAGAAATCCGCTTCTATATGACCGATAGAATCTTTGAATCAATTTTATTTTCAATATTTCCTATAATATACCTAACTCCATCTTAAGTTCATTAAGTTAATTTTCATTTTTAGAAATGTTGTAAGATCCTCATTTATCAAGTCAAGATCAATATGGTCGAAGATAAGAACCAAGCAGAACTGCATCATTGAAAGACAAGAATACATTTTACTGATACGATTCTACAAAAGTTTAAAAGGTGTATCTACTACGGGAGAGGACAAAAAAAACATACTCCACAGTCGACATTGCTTGACGCCTCCATTCGAATCCATTAAAAATCTCGAAACAACACACTGCATAGATATCGACGACGGAAGCACTGTTACCACTACTAGGAAAATATGTGAAATTAACTCGAAATTAAATTTTCTTTAAATTCAATTTAAAACTACCAGCAGCATTCCATTATCTGAGGCACATTTTTGACATTTATTCAAATTTTCATATTTAGCATCTGCGTCAGATTCCATAACATCGTCCTTGAAATTTGATGATCGAAAAAGCACCACCATAGACCTATTTCATAAAAACTACCAACAAAAACGCGGTTTTTGACTATAGACACATATTTTTTGATGCACAACAGTGGAAAAAAAACAACGCAAAGTTGAATATATATTGGGTCTATTTAGCGACAACGACGAAAACTTTTCGAATCAATCTTATTATTTCAATTTGTTTTCATATATATTTATAACAAATTGAAACTTAAAAACTTCTATTTTAAAATTTTTGTTCCTCTTAAGTTTTTTTTATAAATCTCTAAATTGAATTTATTAAAAAATATACCATAGCGGTAACCTTAACTTGTAGAGCGGAAATGTACATTAATTAAATTAAAATATTCGAGAGAACCCTCACCGCATCCACTCAGCCTCAGATACAATATACCTATAAGCACGTTCAAACTATATATGTGAGTGTTGTGTTTTGTTTGAATATATGTGACATGACTAGCAAAGCAATTAGTATATTTAACTGAATACACTTAATTAAATGGCAATAAAATGAAATATAAAACTCCTTATCAACCGGCATTAAGCAAAAGAAGTTAAATTCGAAATTAATGATATTGGGGTCCTTACTAATAAAAAAAATATAAGAAGATTTTTTTCCTTTTTTTTCAAATTTAGATTTTGAATTCATTCAAGATTTGTTTTTTTTTTCTTGGATTTTGGGATAGTTCTCAGTTCTCACATTGTCTTTTTTTTAGATTTTTTGAAATCGATATAATTTATGGTAGAATCAAGGTATAATAAATTTTATCTGATATATTTATAGGTTTTGAATGAAATTAAAAATTAACAAAAACGAGCTCGACGTCTATAAAAAAATATATCAGAACTTTGGATACAAAAAAAAAAAAACACTACTTGTCAGTGGTGTGATGACCTTGAAATCAATATTCTGCCATTCGTTGATTTGTTAAATGATATGAAAATCTATAAAATTTCCACCAAATTTCTACAAACCTAAAGCTACCTGACTAAATATTAGATGAACTAATCAATGAAATGTGCATTAATATATATTTTTCAATTTTAACTTATTATAAATTTCTAATTCTCAAATGGGCCTTACAGTAAAAAATTACTTTTGAAGTGTAGAGTACTGAGTGCATTATATTATAGCTAAATAATAGTGTAACACTTAAAAACTTTCATAAACCGAATGAGCGAAGATGAAAAAAAGGTCTTTGTATGGGAGCTACAATTTACCAATTTTGAAATGCCACATTCCTGTAGGATCGGATTCTGGATCTGCTTCTCGAATCGAATAGGTTAAAATTTATTAAAATCGGCCGGAAATTGTGGATGTCTTATATTACGTTATAGTGGGGCTGTAACATTTTAACTTGGAGAGTTGAGCTTCAGTTCACTCATAGGTAACACTGTAGATGGGATTCTTAATTGGGGTTTTGCAAAATTGGCCTTCGATTTTTGTTCATTTTCTAAATTAACTTTCAAGAAGTGTTGCCTAAAAACCTAAAAATGCTCGAAAAATGGTTCAGAGGATATTTTAAAAATTAGAACTTCCACAATTTGAAATACAGTTTTAAATGTGAATCCACAATCCTTCAACTTAAGAACCTTATTTTTGTGCATTAATGCTTACGAAAGCTAAACATACTTTAATTTTAAAGGGCAAGCAAACCGCATTTAAAATGTATTTCACCATATTGGATTCCGTTTAGTAGTGCAGCAGTGGTGTATAATATACGCATCAAAAATTTAACGTGACCTTTCACGTTTCCGACTCATTAGTTTAAGTGTACTGTTCTGTTGTAATATGTCAAAACTAAGAAGTATACTCTACGACATGAAGTAATGTAAATAAATAAATAAAAGAACAAAAGCTTATGAAATATTACGCAAAACTTTAATCAAAATTTCAAAATAGTTAGGTATAAGTGTTTTGCCTTTTACATTGTGAAAATAATTAATTGAATCTTATTGCTTTAATAATAAATTTGAATAATCAAAATAATAAAATATCATTTTTCTGAAAGTTCTCTTCATCTTCGCAGAGGTCATAGCTACTCGTTTAAAACAACTACATTTGAGCTGCACCTTATCTAATAGTTTTCTACAGAAAAAAAAAACAATCTGTCATTTGTAATTAAACACCCACGGACAGTTAAAATGTGACATCATCTTAAACAGTCATTTTTATTCATATAGTATGTTACAATAATTCTAAAAAAGCTCTTAAGCTCAAAATGTTAAAAACAAAATTCATACATGCAATGCATTAATCATATTCTGTGTAGTTTCCATCAAATATGTAAACACATAGTTAACCGCAAAGCCATATTTTATATGAGTGATGCTATAAAAACTATACAAAGAAGCACAATTTTCTCACCCCATAATATGCTAAGAAAATAGACTTATAATTAAATGCCACTGTTTCGTATGATATTCTAATGGAATTTTCACTCCCTATCTACTATATACGATTCGTTGTAAAACAGTCACCCGCGAGATGACCTTTTTATTTTTCCTCAACCGATAAGTTTCTAATAAGATGGTTGTAAGAACATGCTAAACTCGTTGTGTAGTACATACATACTTCGTACGAAACAAAAAGCAGAAGGCCCACATTAATGTTTTGTTTCTTTATTTATTGCAGAAAAAACACACAACAATTAAAACGCATTGAACAACTCTATAGTCTATAGTATATATAGGGAACAGAGCAGATCGGTTGTGTGCTCCTGATACCATCCCATCGAAGATGCACACGATGGAGCTTAGCAAGATGAAGATCATCTGTCCGCTCCCCAACTACCCAAAGTCAAAGTACATAGAACTCAATTGTCGATCCGGATCAACACTTCAATGTGCGTGTACTATTAAACGTGATAGAAGTGCACTATCATGGTTGAATAGGCAGGGTTGAATTTACGCATTAAAGGTATGGGAAGAAGTTTTTCAAACACGGACCCAAATTTAAAATGGCCCTCAGTTTACTGTCATAAAGAAGTTCGTTTCCCTTGTTTGCGTCCCTTTACTCTAATAAAACTTTGACTGCACATAATATCCCTTGAAGAACTATAAGAAAAGGGAGCATTACTTTGTATTTATTAATTTTTTTTACTATAAAAAAATTTCTAAATATGTAGTTACAAACGTATTCATTGCATATCTGTGATCTGATATTTTGAATGAATTAATAAATTTGATTGAAATTTTGTTAACGTTCAATTGATTTGAGATAAATAACTAATGTCCGCGTTCAAGTAAACGTCGGAAAGTTATCTAAATCTGAAAATTTCTCAGGATTTTTTAACAACTGCTGACCAACAACTCATAAGAATAGCTATCTTATATACCCTGTTAGCCAGAAAGGGGCCTTCTTGTTCATTGAACATTTCCACTTAAGCGTGGGACACACTAGTCGATCTAGTAAGACACTTTTGCTCACAACTAGTAGTGGTTTATCAGTGAGAAATTGATTGTTCACTTACTCTCATTAATGATCGATAAAATAGATCTGTTCGATGACAACACTGGCGAGACCTAGGTCGTCCCGAAATTGCTTGTATTTGTTTTATCCTATAAGTATTTTGACCTGTGTTTGATATGAGCTCAGACGGATCTCAGAACGCACCCAGGTTTTTCTCAGTTCGCTAATTCAGAGCTGTCAAAATTTAAATGAGGGGCTAGATAGGGTAGACAATTCGACTGAACGATCGTCGTTTTTTGTTTTAACTCTCTTTATGCTGATGACGATCGATGGTTCAATCAAATGAGGCAATAAATAAGTGACGTATTACCATTATCTTCAATATTTTCAATATAAGCTGCTTAGAAATAAAATTTTCCTTTTCATAAGCAAATGAAGGAGGATATATCGAGTTAAGAGCGCCCTAATATGATATGAGTGATCGAAACATTAATCCATTTTCATCGATCGCTCCAGCCATGTGTTATTCTTTAATCAAGAGCCTGCTACATACATACATGTACATGTGTATAGCTAACACAGAACGATGGAACACTTCAAAAGAAATTACTTGCGCCCCTAGAATCTCGTTGGTTGACGGTACTAATAGTTTGTTTTTCTCGTTCGTAATTACCACACAGATGAGAGATCATTTGGTGCAACGCGGCGCGGTGGTGAGCGAGCGCGTGATCAGTATCAGTTGAACGGTCATTTGCCCGGCACAAGGGCGGCTCATCTTCTTTCCAAATGAAACTAATTTGGTGTCTTATTCCGAGTTTTTCCATGCAATCCCATCTGCCCCAGCTCCGATAAACTGATTGGTGTTGTATTTTGTTGTGGTCTTTCGACTAGAGAATCCCTCTTGCTATCTCTGATGCAATCGTTCCTATTCATCCAACAAACCAGCCTAGCATCCTGCTCGGTTTCAATTCTCTTCTTCACCGCCAGCTGTATAAAGTGTAACTACTACTACTTTTATAGGTTTGTTTTGCGTTGGAGTTTGATTGCTTTGGTGCAAGATGTTCGTATTTGTATTATTTTTTGTTTTTTTTTTGTTTTTTTAATTCTATTTTATACAAGTACTAGTCGTGTTGCAACTGCCAGTGACGAGGATGCAAACAACAGAAAATCGTATAGCATCAATGTTTTCGGCCTTGTTGGATCATTTTGGTACATTATAATAATTTTCATGAGCACACAAGAACATTTAAATAGGAATAAGAATAACTTCATACAGACTAGCACTAGACATAATTTTTGTAGGTGGCGGCACGCGGCATTGGCATTTTAAATTCTTAACAAAAAAAAAGTTTGTTTGATCGAAAAAAGATTCGAGTGAAACAAAAAATAACCTGCAACGCGTTGCTTTCCATTATTTTGTAAGAAATATATTTCTTAATTACAATGGCATTGTGCCAAAAAATAAGTAGATATTTTCATTTGAGAAAGAAATGCTAAGAATTAATTATGGTAATCCATAACTATCGATAACCCAAATAAAAGATGAAAAAAAATTGATTGGTTTTGAATACGAAATGAAGCTGCAGCTTACATTCCAGTTTGTATGAAATTTGTTTGTGATATATGTATGTATGTATATCAAATTTCGACATTCCGAAACCGAAAGTAAAAAACTACCAAATTATTACCAATTAACACAAAATCAAGAATCCTTAATGACTTTAATTTTTTAGTTCCTTGAGAGTAGTTCTAAAATCAATCTACCTAAACTCGATTCAATAACTATTGGTATATCTTTAGATCTCAATTTAGAAAAATATTTCGAATTTGAACATTTCTTCACTTCAATATTTTTCTGTTTAGCTCGGTCTAAAATCATTTTTCGATTAATTTTGTGAGTCTAAATTTAAATGAGTAAAGAATGTAAGACTTTGTCATTAAATTAGCCGTTAGTTTAGCTAAGTTGGTCAGAATTATGTGGTTCGTTATTATGGATTTCCGGATATTAGTATTCAGGATATTGGCGTGAATTGTAAATTAAAGACAACAATGGCCATTTGCACCAACATCAGTTAAATTTGACAAAAATCCCAAATATCTATGCATATTGTTTCATGCCTTGCTTAACCCTCTGAATATCTAAGCTTGTTTGTTGATTTTATATTCAGGTAATCAAGATTAAAATATTTAGCATTAGTCATATCGATGTGAGTGGATTTTGTAGTCCTCGGAATTTGGGATTTTTTATATTAAGTGTTGTGAACTACAATATCCCAATTTCATAATCTTAAATAAATAATTCTAAAGTATACCAACTCCCTTTTTCAACGTCTCATTAAATTACTGGTATCTTGAAATCCTTAATGCTCGAACATTTACGAGAGCAAAGATAAGCAATGAAATCTAGGGATGCAGAAATAATGTGATAAAGGATATTATTATGAAACTTTAATCAAAAAGAACTTTAATCGGAAAGAAAATTTCTGAAAGCCCCAACGCTAATTATTGGCTTCTAAATCAAAAAAAAAAATTTGACTATGTGATATGTTTTATACAGAATGTATGCACTCAAGTTTCCTCAAACCGTGTCAAAATTTTCAATTAGATTTTTTTAAATTCACAAGAGTCCAACAAACAAAAATTCTCAGGTTTTCACTTCGAAAATATATGAACGCTACAATCGTATTTGTCAAAAATGTCACACTACAGATTTAAATAATCTGACAACTGGACATATCTTAAACTTAAAAGAAAATCTTTTTTTTTTTGCTTTAAAGGAATTAAAAATAATCCAAAATTTCATTAACAAATGTTTTTGAGGTTTTGGTAAGTTCAATGACATTGAGGTAATTTCCCCTTTATTGATGCACATACATATGTTCATTGTACATAATTATGTGTCATCTTTTTTGGTCCTTATTTTAAATAATGTTCAAGTATCAAGTGTCCATATTAATACTATACCGTTCCGTCTTTTTCATTGAAAGTTTCTTATGGTTATGGTGTCTATGTACATTTTAAGTTCAAATTTTTTTTTCCGCCAATAGTAACTGTTCAAGAAAAAATGTCAGAGTTTCAACCCCATAATAGTAGATTTTGTGTGTGATACACATGCAATGCGGTCTAGGTATCATCAAACAAAAACAATTGAAATAAGCAACGGTACCCCCAGTTTATTTATTTTTCATTTTTTTTCATATCTACCAAAACAGTTTTGATTATTTTTTTTACAGTCAACCTTCGACTAATATTTTGAATTTTCTTTTACTTGTTGAAAATAAAAGTTTCATATATTACGTTACAAATTAGTCAATTTTAGTTTAATGTTACAATCAAAATCAGAGGTAAGAAAGTCGTTTTGAACACCTATCTACCTATATCTTACAATAATTATAATTCAAACACTTATTGGAAGATTCAAATAATCATATACATATTTTGAAACTTACTTTTATTTAAAATACTATACAGCACCAGAACACATAATGCATTCTGTTCAAGTGCCAACATAAAGAAGTGGAAAAGATTATTATTTATTGTTGTATAAGACGATTACGACATAATGAATTTAATTCCTAACTTGAACCCCATGAAGCAACTCACACCTATTCTACCGTCCCTCTCTCTGTATCTCTTCTGCCTATAACAGTTTATAAACATCAGCATTTTATAGATCAAACGACCATTAAATAGCTGTAAACTACACTGCCAACTGCCACCTTTGGGGCTGCCATAACTCATCACCCGTATATACCTAAACAACGTTGCTTTTGTCTGTCCAAAAGTGCTCCACCGCGCCGGGTGTAAACATTATAACAGCCTTCTGTTCCGATCCTATCCTCGCCTTGTGTTTCCGCCCTTCGATCAAAAATTAGCCCCCATTACACTATGCCACCTACAGAGTTCGTTGGTGGTTTATGTTGTTCGTATCGTTATTTCCATAGATTTTGTTGGAAAAACGATTCATTCTTTCAAGAATCTAAATAAACTTTGACTGGTAAAAACGATAAAAATCCTCTTGTTCGAGAAATAGAATTAAAAAAATAAATAATACTATGTGTTGCATACGAAATGTAGGCAAAGGTATCTTCCCAAATAAAACATCGAAAACAAAATGAAATCCCCTCTCTGGAATAAATTACACTACCGCTCCAACGCCGCGCGCCGCACAAGCTGCCATGCTGCTATCATCGATTAAAAAATGTCGATATACAAAAAGTTCCTCCCATTTCCATTCCAAAAGCAAACCGGATATGCTTACATTAGACATACCGCTCTTTTGACATTCAATTGACGTGTGATCCTCTGCTCATCGTAAAATATATTGGTGGTATAAATTCGAATTCGATATTCGACTGGTGCATTTTATATTATTTTTTTATTTTGTGTTTTGAATGTTTTGAAAGTTAAACGACAACAAATGCAAATAAGATGCAATTAGCGGGTCTGAAAATTTATTACAGCATACTAAATATAGACATACAAAAGGTAAATGATTTTAATTTATAACACCATTATTCTAGAAACTGGAAGTATAGCAGTGTAGGAATCTTCTGTAGCTTTTGAATCAGTGCCGGAATGGCGCCAAATTTTCGGGGGTCAAAATTTCGACGAATTTGTTATAGTTTTATTCCAAGTGTGTCAGCCGTTTTGCTGACAGATTTTTTTCTAAAATACTCATAAAGTGTATCGTATCGCCTGATAAATTTGTCTGGGTTGGAACAATGTTCTTCATAGTTTGCAAACCATCCCTGGATCTTATGATCTATTTTTTTTTAAACTGAGCAGAAAATAGGTGGTGTTTTTTTAAAGCCTCTTGTTAAAAGAAACGTTACCGAGGTTCATCGCTATGCCTAAAAATTTCTCGGGTTTCAACTATGCACGGATAGAGTACGGTCACCGGTGATATTTTCATATTATTTGTAATCGATAATTTGTATATAAATTTGCATAGTACTATCATCAGCACGTTCCACACGTCGGCCCCCAAGCGATCACACCATTTACTAATTTTTTGGTTGCTGTTTCTGTTTATAAACAAGTGCGCCCTCAAACGACCACACCACAAAGCTGTGTGGAACGTGCTGCTGAGAGTACCATAGATTTCATATACAATGTGCATGTGTTAATACTCTGTGGGATGGCGTATTTTCGTTTAAATTCTATTTTATTTTGCTGCCGGTCAAGTTCCAAATTTTGAAAGAACCTTGATCATGGACTTGTTTTGATAAAAAATTTAAACCCATAAGAGCCAATTTTTATACCAACAGTAAAGCAAAGATCAAAAACCTATTTTAGCTACAGCTTTTTTTTTTTGATTAAGTTATTGGAATTGCTAGTATGTTATTAATTTTTTCTCATTTGTCAATTACTAACTCAAAAAAGTGAAAAAAAATGTTAGGTGTGTTCGTTTACACCCCAAAACAACAAATTGTTGTTATTAATTTTGAGAGAAATTTGTGCTTATGATAGCAGTTTTGTGATATGAACGTACAAAGGCTCCATAAAAAAAGAACCAACAACTTTAAGACAATTGTTGCCTCAGATCCTCTAAATTACTAAATACAGCCCCGACTTTAATCGTTTGTTATACACAAATGGTTGTCACTCTTTTTTTTCTTTTAATGATAACTGTCACAGTGCTAGGGCGTTTCTTGAATAAAAGTAGCATTTCTGCTGAATCATCTATGAATAAACAACTAACTAAGCGCTGCATTTCTGTTTAATTTAATTTTTTATATCTTTTTTTTTCGTAGAAGGTCTTTTTATCATGTTTTAGATAAGCCTGATTGTGTCTTTCTCCGTTTACATTAAAAAATGCTGCAAGAAAACATAAATATTTCAAAGCATTTAGCATGATCAAAATTTAGGAACAAAATAAAGCAGCAGCGAAGTTAGTCAACAAGTACGTTTTAAGAAGTTGTCTAAAATAGCACGCCTAAATTGAAAAGTAAATAGTTGAAATGTAATGTATTTTGTGACATGTTTTTTAAGGCCTCTCATCAGACGAAAGGTTGTAACAGAATTTAAATTTCCTTGTTAAAGTAGAAAAATACATTTTTGCATGCAAATTATGCCAAATGGAGCTTTTTTGCTATAAGTTTTGACGGCACAAACTTGCAGATTTGCAACTTCAAGTTACCAAACACACTGAATGTTCAAATTTTGACAGAACGAGTAATACCAAGTAAAATCCAAATTTTTTAATGTTTTTGGATCTAAATGAAATCTTAGGCCCTCATTATGAATAGCGAATCGACAATTCGCTAAGTTGCGAATGATCTAGCGAACTTTTATTATCACTGTATTATTAATAGCGAACTTCATCGTTCGCTAAGAAATAAATGCTGCCAATAAATCATCATACTGAAATGGCATAACTCAAATGTCAAATGAATATTTTAGAAGTGAAGAATTTGATGTTTTTTCTTTGTGTGAATTTTAAATTGAAAAATAATAAAATGATAAGTACAATTTATTTGATAATTTATCACATATACATTTAGGTAGGAACTCTTCAAACTTAAATAATAAAAAAAAAAAAAAAAAAAAAATACATGTATGTATTTTATTTATGGTTCCTTTTCAATAAACGGAATACACCTATGCCCTTTGCTATATCGGGAATTGTTTTCATCAATTGCACAAGCCTAGCAAATTGATTTGCATTTGTCCTTGAAAATATGATTTTTTATTTACTTTTTTTGTTATAATATACAAATTATTTTCAAATACCTTTTCCTTTTGTCACTCATGTTAGCACACAGACACCAGACTCTACATTCGCTAGGTTTATCACTGAATATTTTGATTCGATAGAATTCGACGTTTTGAGAGGTTAAATTAGCGAACATTCGCTAATTGTAATTGGTCGATAAGCAAGTTCGATAATGTTTTGACATATGAAGCGAATTTAATTTAAGCGAATCGATACTCATAATACAGAGTTATTGAATTCGCAAGTTTTTAAGCTCGCTTCGCTATTCATAATGAGGGCCTTAAATTGATTTTTTTTCCATCCAAGTATTAGTTTAAGTGTGAAATGTCATCATTTAATCCTAATGCCAAGTTTGTGAAATTTCAATTTCTCATAAGAAAAGTTAAAATTTCTTAATTTTCTGTTAAAATCCATAAAAAAAGGATTTTGATTTTCAATAATTTAACCACTACACAAAGACATACTAAGGTTTTTCATGCTGCTAAAAACCCGAGATAAATTTATCGTCGCAGAAACGAACAGTCCTAATTTTTATAGGAATATTTTCTGCAAAATAGATAAATCTGTCCTAAAAATTTGTTGCAGAAAGTGGAAAGATAAACGTGATAAAGGATCTGACAATAAATAAAAAAACAAATTTGGAATGGCTTTGTTTATTTCCAAATTGGAGACCGATCTCCTGTCAATATTTCTATATTAATCCTAATTTCTTAGTCTGGCATCAAATGAAAAAAAATGTACAATAAAATGGGTAAATAATATTGAATTTGATTAAATAATTCTCGGCTAATGAATTAAGGGACTTAATAGTATATGGATATTAAGACGAAAAAAACGAAAACAACTCATGACATAATATCAGATTCTAATACCTCGTTGACTTTCCATATTTTGCTTTTGGAAGTAAAAGGTGCTCCCAAGCGAATATCAGCGATGTCAATAAAGGTTGGAACTTATATTTGGTGAAAAAGCAAATGATTTCACTTCTGTCACGTGGCTTACTTCTCTACTTCTTAGAACTGTTACAATTAGTTAACAAAATTTAACGAATGCCAACAAAAAAAAATTAGGCCCACTATCTAATTTCTTGTATAACTTTTTTTTCGTCCAACCACGTCAGGTAACATTCGGTCTAGTTAATTTATAGGGGAAAAAGGTTTTTTTTTTAAGAAAAATATGGGATATTTTTGATTTTTCCATTGCCGAATCCGAATCTTATATTTCCCATCAAAATTTCATGACACAACATCAAAAAATGTAAAACAAATTTAAAAAGAAAAATGCACTTTTGAACTTTAGGGTTAACTCAAAAGGATCAAACGATGTCGGAGTTCAACTGGAAGTATCTAAAACTGTCCATATGAATTGTTCAAAACGGAAAATGTTGTTGTATTTCCTCTATTGAAGTAAAGCAAGACAAAAAGTGTACCTTCTGTCAAATGAAGGAACAAAAGACGATCAGGGTTACCTCGATTCGAAAAAAAGTCTTCAAATTTAACAAGAAATTATAGTAAAGTTTCGAAATTGGAAAAAGAAATTAACTTGAATTTCATTTTCGTAGATAGTTTTACATCAGTTTTACAATCGATTAGATAAAAGAATGAGAACCATCATTCAGAGGAAATAGTTAAATTCGAGAAATCGTTTTTGTTATTCGTACTAAATTATTAAGATATTTTGCTTACAATCAAAACATACATAATTCATTAGTTTTTAATTTCAACATTTCAGTTCACAGACATAACAAACCAATTTATTTTGAATGTATGTATATCAAGGTATGTTTAATAAAACACAATACCTAATCAAAGAGGCCTTATAAGACCATGAATAGGCGAGATAGGAAATTACAAATGTGTAAATGCTTTAATGAAACAAAACTATATATCTGTAACGTAAAGAAGACTACATAGCGACGTTACGTCTGCCAAAAGAAAAAATAAATAAATTATTAATTAACATTGATACCAATTCAAATTAAAATAGGGTCAAACAGCGAGAGCGACGACGACGTCTTTATAGTTTTATACCTTAGATCATATATACTAAACTGAGATCTCGAATGGCCGTCTTGTCAATTTCCGCTGCTGAAATAGACCAAACAAAAATCTTGCTGTCATCTGTCCATTTCTTCGCCATCATCTAGGCGTCTATTTTGTTGACACTTGAGCCCGAATATCATCAGCTGACACAACTAACTACATCTTTTTTTTCTTCTGTGCAAGCAACTTAACGACAACCACCAACCCAGGCGTGGAGAGATATTCAAATTGACTTCGCTTTCGTTTGCTAGCGTGCAGTGTGAAATACTTCCACCGGGCATCACATAAAAATAATAGACCCGCCGGCCGCTGCGCTGCACTGGCCGCACCGTAACCACCCGCCGATCACCGTAAGACTCCCTCCAGAGGTTCTCTATCAGCTTTTCTTGATTATTTTTTTTTTGTCCAATGCAATTTGTAAGTGTCACCATTTCAATCGGCTTAATAGGAGCGCACGATATAATTAACTAGTAAATTGGAGTTTTCCTAGTGTAACGAGGTTACACGAAGCCTACATTTAAAGTTGTAGATGCGGCACTTTCCTACTATAGAGACTCAGCTCAACCTCTAACTAAGGTATGCTAAATACTCTCAGCATGATCTCACTCTAAAGGAGGCTTTGCGCGCAGACGGGCAAGCGAGCGTTTTAATGATATTATACTAGCACAGAGCATCACAAGCACTAAAGTGCTGGAAAGAGTGTGATGCAGCTTGTGGATAAAGGTAATCCCGTGTACCGGGGCAGCATTCATTATTTAAAATAACACACTGTCCGCATTCATTTAGAAAAGTGGTGACACACCCGTCTTCTGATTGCATTCATGTACATATATAAAGCAAGAGCGCTCTGAGCGAGTATATACGCTGATGTGTGGTGTGCAAGTTTAACTTTGTTGTGCCACCCGAACGAAGTCTTATGCGCTTTGGCCGATTTCATTATATGGATATGGAAGGAGTTGATAGATAGAGTTCTGTGGGCTGGGTAGGGCATGCTATAATATAGACCTTATAGGAATTCCTTTCCCTTTTTTTCTTGGCTTAAATAACGATAATAAAACTTGACTTATTCGATTTTAAATTGGATTTTTTGTTTGGCTAGTCGATCGTGTGTCAATATACGTTTAATTACAATAGTTTTTCTTTTCTAGCTTTTTATGAAAAAAAAAATAGGGCGTTCGGCGTTGTTTAGGGCTCAAGGGTCAATCAATTTGTAATATAATAAAACTTTAATTGTTTTTCTTTCACGAAAAAGAAAATTAAAAAACAGCATCTCAAATTCAAAAGGTATTAAAATAATGTTCTAGGTAGGTGGTCAATTATCAAAAAGCTTCGTTTTTTGCCATAGATACCAGTTGATCCAATTTTACTTAAAATACAAAAATTTATAAAGTCGAATCATTAAATTAGAGAAAGTCATTGAAAATTGTGTTTTTTAAACATAAAATTCATACATAGTTAGTTTGAGCTTTGAGCTTTAATAAAATTAACCAAAGCGATAATAAGTAAAATACAAAGGTAGTAAAGGATTATTGCTTCCAAAAAATATCAATAAATATCATTTAAAACCTCCATAAGCTCTCCGCAAAAAAAAAAAGAGTAAGGGTTGCGCAGAAACTTTAGATGTCGCCCCATTGGACTTCTACATGATAGTACTATATAGTTTTCATATACAAAGCAATAACGAACGTTTTAAAATAATTAATGCACATAAGCATTAAATAGTTTTGTAAAAATAGTTAAAATAAAATTATTAAACAATTAATTATATTTAAAATAAATGGGATAGCAGTTGTTCAGTGCTTATCCTTATACAGTATATTTATTAACTCACTTTCAATGAAGGGAAATCTGGCCGTGGATTTAGATCTTTTACTCAAAGATTTCAATATATGTATATATGGTATAGGTATTTCTATCGTTAAAGGTGAATAAGCAAGAAACAGCTGTCCTGCAAAATCTTAGGATCCAGCAAAACTGTGGTTAAGTTGGCATCATCAGGCAAGTGGCAGAAGGTCTCAACCAAATTGTTGTGCGAAACTGAAAATGCTGATGTAGCTAAGGACTGCTTGTTAACTGTTGAGACCCTTTTAAATTTGGGATTGTAATACAATTAAAATCGAGCCTGATGAAAGATTATAAATTATGATGAAAGATTACATTAGTTTTTCGGTTACAAAAGTAAAGATAAAACAGTAAGTACCAATGAAATATATTTTAATAAAAAAATTATTTTACTATAAAGTTTGGAATATTCCATTAAGTGTGAAAAACAATATCATTTCGAATGGCCGCCTCGGGAATCTTTTGATGTAATCATAAACCACTTTTCAGCACATTTCGATGGGGCAGCACAAAAGAATTTAATTATAGCACTCAAAAGATGAAAGCCTGAAAACCTCAGTTGCGCTTTCGTGATAACGTACAGTGACATCTGAATCAATTTCATCAGAATCAAATAAAAGTAGAAAACACTTTTTCACTATAGCGTGATCATATTAATAAACTTCTTTACCGGGGGCACACAAAAAGAAGATTGCGTGATAAGTTGAATATGCGAACTTGAGTCAGCAAAATATAGCAGAATTAGCCATATTATTTTGGTACAATAGACAATAGACACTTAAGTAGGTTTTACATTTTCTGAACTCATTTACTAAAAGAACAAAAAAAAACAGAAAGAATCCATGAGAGATAAAAATGTTTCAAATGTGGAAAAAACAGTTTATTACCTAAATAGTTTCCTTACTTAATTAGAAAGTTAATCTCATTCCCATTCGTTCTAAATTTCTCGTATTATAGAAAAAAAAAATTCAGTCGAAAGTTTTTTCTTTAAATTGAAAAATTAAAACTCTTCATTGAAATAGATTGGCACAATTTTATAACAATGATAATAATTCCCATCGCCATTAAGGCATTAGGCAATTAACAGCTACAAATACCAGAAGCTAAATGATAATCTTTTTTTTAATTCTTCCCACAGACAATAGTTGTTTTTTTTTTTTATTAAAAATGATCCGAAATATAGTCGAAGAAGCCTAAGGTCGGATCATGGTCATTGGGGATGTGCAAACTTGTACAATGTATATTCGTATTTTATCTACACAAAGTACATTTAACAGCATGCCGCGCGCGGCAGAACCATCCAAGCGTTTATTTTGTAACTCAGCGCAGCGCAGAATAGCAATAATTACGAGTATCTTTACCTATACATCTACGACGATATGAGCATAAAATATTTTTTTTTTGCTGTTGTGTCGTCTTGTCGGCATCGGCATGTAATGAACCAACCCAGGAAGCAGATGTTTGCCAAAAACAAATAAAAAATAAATTCACAGCCGCTATTGTGGATTCTTTCATAAACATAAGCAACAAGGAGCTGAAGATACATATACCGAAGCAAGAAGGATACAGGAGGAAGGTTGTTGGTGTTTTCGGTGTTGGTTGGCTGATGATGATTTCATCTCTAAATTTTCAACAACCGCAAGACAAATTAAAATGGTGATGTTAATGTTTTCATTTTGGGTGCATCTTTTATATTCGTCCAGAGGTTATTTCCGTTCGGTTTGTGACCGTCTTCGTCATCATCGTCATCTGATATTTACTTTAACTACGGTGTCGAGAGGGCACACTTTTCGCAGGCAATACTCTTGTCTTTAAGTGTGATTTTTAGGGGACTTTAATGTTGTTTTTCCATCAATGGACCCATCTCTTTCTTTGGTTTCATCAGAAATCCCAAGAAGTGTTTACGAAGAAGAAAAAAATGACAAGTCAAAAAAAGGGTCCGCGGACAATGAACTTTAACTTCTCGTAGGTTAAGGTCCACTATCAGGGGGTGTGCTCATTAATTTGACGCAGCCTTAAATGGACAACAACAGAGGCCTTAATATATTTATGTATACATTTTTTTTTTTCTTTTCAAAATATGTCTTCTTTCTTTGGCTCATTTCTCTTTGAGCCTCTCTGTTTCCGACTTTAAGTAGGGATTTCTGATGTTTATTTCTTGTTTTTGTTCTTTTGATGAATTTCTTCATACAGGATGCAATGATTTCCTGTGTGAACAATCTTATCACTCTTTTAAATATCGCATAATTGATGTGACTTCAAAAAGGTGAAAGCAATAAATTTTCTGAAGATTTAAATTTTTCTCTTAAAT
This sequence comes from Syrphus vitripennis, assembly GCA_958431115.1. NCBI lineage: Eukaryota > Metazoa > Arthropoda > Insecta > Diptera > Syrphidae > Syrphus > Syrphus vitripennis. Next base: position 34,917,065 of record OY288108.1, read on the forward strand.
AAGGATATGGGTCTTTTATGTTGGAAATAAAAGAGTAGGCAATTAATTAGTTCTTAGAATTTCTGATTAGGATTTGTTGATGGAATTCCTTTTTTTTTTGCTCTGGAATATTCTAGCAGCATACTGAGGTTTTTTTTTTGGCTAATTAATAATAAGAACGTTATAATGAAGTTAATTTAAAATCTTATAAATTATTATGGTTGATGGTTTAATAAAGTTTCTTTTTAGACCAATGGCATCACCATGAAGTCCTAAAAAGGCTTAGCACGTGTCTTGGAAAGATTGTTGGCGTCACCCTCGTCATTAATTTATTTTTAAATTATGAATATTCGCATTGTTGTTGTTGTTCACAACATTTCAATAAAATTGACGGAATAAAGAATGGTCAAGTCTAATAAACAGCTGACATTCTATGTACAAGTGTACCTACACTTAAAAAATAAATAAATTTCAGAAATTGTTTGTTATTAAGACGTTAATAATCGAAATTCTTGAGGTTTTTAAAACAATGGTTCAGCTCCTTTTTTCTTAAAAATTCGACGAGCTTGTTGATTTCACTGTTTAAGGTTATAGTATGTAATAACATGTAGTCCGCCAAACCAAGTCTGAACCATTATTGCTCGATTGGTCCTAATACTTTAACTGTGTTTTAGCACTTTTTATCTTCCATATTCGGTAAGTTAGTTGAAGTTAACTTCTGGTTGAAGATTCTGGTATGTGTAAACAGCCGATTCCATGCTTGAACCCAGCGTTGAACCTCATCAGCTAATCCAAAGAAATCGTTAAATTAAAATTCTTAACCTATGCTAAACCAAAATTGTACAACTGAAACTTACTATTCAAAAAGCTTATAGTATGGCATTAAAGAGCATCTACAAAATACACTTGCACTATAAATCTCCCTGTCTCGAGAATAGGAACGAAACAAGAATGTGTTGATTATGTCAATTATTCTCCAAGTACCATAAAATAACACTATTTTCCAATTAACTTTCTTAACTTTAAAAATAGTTTTGGATCATTTGTAAGCTTTACAGTGAGGTACATTCTTATTCTTTTGAATAAATAAAAGATTTATACGGTTTTCCGTTGGGCACTTATTAAGAACAATCAGTTCTTCGATGATTTCTTTGATATAATAAATAGATTAAAATAAGTTGGCTTAATAGTTTTATATCGTTCAGTGTAACAATAATATAACTAAGATTTACAACAACTTTTTCAATGGCCAATATAAAGCTTTACTCTATGACAACAATCTTAGCTCGACCATAAGTATTAGTCTTTAGTTATTTAACCTTTAAGATGCTTCTACTGATTAAGACTTACTCATTTATGATTATAAGAACTGCTCTTTAGTGGAAATCAACTGGATTCTCGCAGGGCGTCAGTTATTTAAATTCCATATTCTAAATTTTATTTTTTATCATATAAGTATACGTTTGTTCTGTTATATTTATAATATATACAAGTTAGCTTAGCCTTATACTATACAACGTGAATATATAATACTTAAGTTTTTCCACAGCCAGTTTCACACTTTCGCGACTCATTGACCTAAACCAGAAGTTTTGTTTGCTTTTTTGTAATATTAGGGGTCATCACACTTTTACTTATCAAGTTCAAGTTCTATATCAAACAATCAAATAAACTTTGTAATATGGTTAACACTGCGTTAAAGTAATTGACTATTTTTTCCTACACCATCACATCTGGTTGAACCAGACGCATTGACTTCATTTATCTCTATAACCTATGAATTAAAAAGCTTGCTTATTCTTTTCAAGATTGAAATAAATGTGGATTGACGTTGGGCGCCAAATTAAAAAAAAAATTACATTTAGAGTCTAAGTAACCGTTTACACAGGTTCACATTAGAAAATAATTCAGTTCCATTTGACAATATCAGATCATCAAAACTTAAATAATTCTATTTTAAATTAAAGGCTTTAACCATAACTTTATTTGTAATGATTAAAAAAAAATAATGCTAAAACTACTCTTAAATTATATAGATAGTGTGAATTCGCGTTGGGCGCCAACTATACATATTACATCTTTAATACTTATTCTTAGCTAATGAGTTACTTCAAATATTTTGGGCATTACTTATATATCATAAACTCTTAGAAACCTTATACCTACATTAGAATTCAGTTCCTAGTCAAGTTACACTGGCAAAACTCGATTGAAACAAAACTCTTGTTATTAGAATTCACATTGGACATTAAATAGAAGAAAATAAAAAAAAAACAGAATGTTTTCTTTAAGTTTATAAATATGTAAGCTATAAATTATAACTATCTTATTCTATATACCTACTAGAATACTAGAATTCATAATAAAGTAATTCAGTTTTTCTGCACCCGGTCAAACTTAAAACCATCACGGCACTTTAGAGGTCAACATAGGTACATATTTCATCTGATCAAAATTTAAAAAAAATTCTTTCTCTAACATCATCCTGTCAGTATACATATATATGATTCCATATATCTGGCAGCTCTTCCAATACATCGACTTCAAATAAAACACGTAATACCATCTACTTACTGCACTTTATAGAAACATTTTCAGCTATGTATGTGCAACGGACGGACGGCAGACAGACAATCATCTCTATGAATTAAAGATATTCATATCCAATTCAACCGAAACCCGCATTGTTCACCTTTTAAGTGTTGTCTTAACTATACCGAGGGTGATCATATTCAAATTAAACAAAACAACAACAAAAAATATAAAAGCAATGATGTCTGAAGATGGCGCGCATGTGTAGTGTACCATCCATATGTACATATATACTCACTGTACGTTGTATATAGCATTTGTTATTAATAATTGAATTGTTGAATTGATTGGAATGGTATTATTACTATTAATGCAGTTTCATCTACCTATGTTTTTCTACTCCTACTCTTCTGGTCCAAGAAAAACATCTTGAACAAGCTGGTTAGTAGGTGGTCAGCCTCACTCACAACAGCCAACCAGCTTCATAATGATGTTGAGGTTATGGAACGAAAAAGTGGATGCATAGCAACTTAATGCTGTGACAATGTCAAAACATTGTGTTAGGTTAATTGCATGCAGCGAATTGAGAGGAGACTTGTGATGAGGAGAGTAGGTATAAATAGGTACCACAAGGAGAACTACTAACTGTCATTTGCATTTGAGTCATACTCGTCATACTGGTTGTTGCAGTAGGTACTGTTGATGCGAGTATTTGTACTTCTCGGTGGTAGGTAGACGAATTTGCATATGTTATCACCATCATGGTTCTTATTCTGTTGTATGTACAATTGAATTTTTGTTTTTATAATTCCAATTTAAGTTGACGATTGGAATTCAATGATAGATAGTTAAAAACGCTCAACCCTGAAATGATAGTTCTTTTGATCGCTTAATTATCGTTTCTATTTCTGATTGCAAAATATGCGGGCTAGGTTTTTTGTTTCCTACATCATTTGTGTCAATTTTAAGAGTATTTATTTTTGACCTACCATACACGATTTAACTATTTTTCGTTTGTTTTTCATCAAGATTTTTTCTCCTTTTTCTGTTCTTTTTTTTGTTTTTTTTTTTCCATTCTAGCACTTAATAGGTATACTTTACAACCATCGCTGACATAGGGGTAGTCCAAATGAACCAACTTAAGGGTCTCTCAGTCTTTTATGACCCATTAACGGTTTATAATTTGAGGGGTATCAGAGATTATAAAACCAGTGTCTTCAAATACACTGTCAATAAAATACCTCCCAAGTAGAGATTGAAAAATGTCTATTTTCGATTCTATTGTATAAGGGTAACAAAAAAAACTGAAAACTTTATACTCGTAGTATATAACATCTTTATTTTATTTCATCTTTAATGTATAGATACATTTATTTGCGATTATTGAGCGTAGACCAGTTAGAAATGTACATGTGCATGTATACATAAATAGAGCTATAGAAATAAAAAAAAATACAAATAGAGTGATAATTAACACTGAAGGCAATTCTGTCACGACTTGTGATTGGTATACGTAACGTAGTCGAGGTATTTTCATTTGTTTTGTGAATTTAGCTTTACTTCTTGCGGATAGATATGTATATAATTTGATAAGCAAATTATTAATTTTTTTAGAATAATGTTTGGTGAAAAAAGAAAAAAAAATAGGCGTAAATAAAAACAAAAACAAAACAAGTTGAATGGCAGATATTGAGTAATAATATTTTATTGAGGTGATAATTAACTTAAATACAAAAATCTTTATTTTTCTCAAATTTCTTGGGAAATTAGCTTCATTGTTCAATAAATTATCTATGTACATACATAGTTATGGCGTCGACCAAGGTAAGTTTTTTAAGGATTGTTTTCTGCCTTATTGGCATTTGGTCATAATGATGATTTACGCAGAATCAAATTTAATCAATTATTCAACAAATAAACAGAATAGAGTGGTGATAAATCACGGTTTAAATAATTAGTATGACTCATCCTTAATTAGCTTTATGACGAAAGGCTTCAGACATTCAAATAATACCGCAGAAATGATCGTTGAGGATATTGAAGTCCATATAGTTGGTGCGAAACAGAACTCGATGTTGGTTTCTTCTCTTCGCTTGTGAACTCCCAAGCAGCTCTGTTTATTCTGTACAGTACCGGTTTGTGTGCCTTTTGTTAAGCTGCATGTGCTTAATGGACCTTAAAGGACGATAAGCCTTTTTAGTTGAATTTTGGGCTAAATATACTTACCCGTAAAAGGATTTGTTTTTAGACGGCCAGGCACACATATGTAAAAGTGTATATATTTGTTAATGGAGTGAGTTCGACGAAATTTATAAAAAATTTCAAAAACCATGTTAAATTCTTAATTGAGGGACTTTAAGCACTCTTGTTGCATCGATATTTTTTAACGCATACTATAAATTGCATCAATCAAAAACCTTACACCATCTAGTTGTATCCCTTCTCCACTTTCCAGCCTCAAACTTTTATCACTATTTCTAAAGTGTTTTTTGTAGGGTCGGACATTAGTGCTCTCGTGTGCAAGTGGTTGAATAAAATTTAATTCTATTAAAAACTGTGGCTAAAGAGATTTAAGTTCCTGATGCTCAAACCAATGTCAAATGGTTTGTTAACGAAAGTTTTGCTGTTCCACATTGGTTTTGAAGGAAGGTTATTAAGAATTTTATCCAAACCAAACTGTAATAACAGTTTGTTAACATGCTAAACACAATAGTATTCTTGTTAAGCTTTAATTAGCTTATTAAATATGCTAGACATCACAGAATTAAATTATGTTGGTTTCAATAATCGTAGGTAAATTAACCATAGACGTCAAAAGATGTCATTATTATTAAATTATTAAATGTATCAGTTTACCACTTGTCCATGTTTAATACGAATTTCCCCCGGGTCTGAATTTTTTCGTTTCGGAGTTTGATTCGTTGGGAGCATTTTGGTGAAATTGAAAGTGAACATTTTATGATTTGTACCATCATACCTACATGCATTTATTTACTCAGCTTGAAATACACAATTCAGAATTGCATTGTATTCTGCAAATTAGGAAATGTGGGTAGGTACCGATCTCCTGAAACATGTATTGTATACCTATCTGGTATGACGTGCTGTAAATTAATCTCATTTTATTTAGAAAACTCACATATTTTTATGAAATATTTATCATCAAATTACGTTATGTTCTTTCAGCTTTCTATGATAATCATAACATAAAAACGCAAAGGCAGTTTAACATCTCAGGTAGGTAGGTACCCCTTTGATTAGTTGCATCCAGTCCAAAGGCAGAACAAAAAACAACAAAAAACAGTTTTACAAAAGGAAGCGGAATTCAGTTTATCGCTCCAAAATTCTTTACAGAAAAATCTACTATTTCTTCTGTTGGTGATCAGGATCTTAATCCAAAATTAACTATACCTACCTATCCTTTTCAACAAAAAAATATATTCCGTGCCTGATATAGGAACCTCTCTCAAGTTGACAAAATAAATTCTATAATAACCTTGCCTTTTTCTCATTCATAACTTTTTATGTTTCATCAAAAAAAAAAACATTAAAATCAAGGGAACACATAAAAAAACACAAAACATAATAATCGAACATAAGAAAACGCACCTAAAATAACATAAAAATAGAATTCAACAAGAAGAAAAAAACTGTTTTTACGTGACATTTTGCCACTATCGACACGACACACAACGAACACGCCGCCACATGTGTCAACAACACTGTCGTAAGTCATGATTAATTTTTTCTTCATCAATAAATGTCATAAACACTTTTGGAAATACAAATCATAAAACTCTGAAACAGAGAGCCAATAAAATTATCAAAAACAATATTTTAAAAAAGTAGTAAAAATTTTAACTCATTATTAAATAAACTCTTTCAAATAATATGAATGAAATCAGATTTAAATAAACTCACATTTTTATAAGCGCCAACTAAATCCACCTTTGACGTTTCTCAAGGCCGCAGTTAATACATACATATGTAGATAATAATAATCCAAAAGAAAGGGAACAACAAAAATAAAAAACAACACTCTTTATCTATTTTAAGATTTTCTTTTTTTTCTTGATTATAATTTTTAATCATTAAAATATAAATAAATTGATATCTATACACAAACACTGATTAACAATATACCTAGAATAATTTTTATGATTTTTTAATTAAATTAAATAAAAACATTTGGGGGAGGATTACACTATGGTACATGATGGTTTTTAAAAATAACCCACTCATTCGTTATTCAAATAATCCGGAACAAATGTCTTTCCATTAAACAAAACTCTCCTCGCACTAAACAAGCACATTATGTATGATGATATGGAGCGTTTGTTGTTCGATGAAATTAAAACAACTCGCCCTTTTTTTTCGGTGGCCGTTAATTCGAAAACGTCACGGCTCGTTACTGACTTTGAATGCGCGCGGCCGAAAAATGTATAGCATTCAAAAAACAAAAGCGACCAAAATGTACAAATATATAGGTATATTATATACTGAAGCACATGTTAACAGTATTTCAAACATATGTGTTTCCAGGCAAATTCATATCAATTACAAGCAACTATAAGTAAAAAAAACTTAACGAATTAGAACTGTCAACCAGATGTATGTATATTGTATGGAGTTGGGAAGTTTTAAATAAGAGCGAGTTGTTGTTGTTGCTTTTAAATATAGTAAAATGCGCATTCTCACTCAGTGTCGCATTTAGGTAGTGCTAGTGCAGACTAATTAAATTCAAATGAGGCTCGGCAAATTATATTATTGTGCTCTATTATGCACAAAGTCGTTGTTCAACCGCCAGACCAGACACACAATCTATTTACCACTGAATGTAGGTGAAGCCCGACCGACGACGACAACGAAGTCAGTTAGGTACAAGAAACCAAACTATCTACATATACAGCAAGAATCCGTATAGAAACACTAGATTAAATTGAAACAATAAATAGTTTAGAACAACATAGCACACGCGCTTATTCTTGTATAAAATAAGGCAAAAAAATTATTTAAACAAAAATTGTATCAAAACAATGTGACAGTTGATACAACAAAACGCCGCAGACGCGACAGTCAACGACGACGTTCAAATTAAGATAAGACAAGAGGGCGCTAGTGTTTTCCTGGGCAAAGCAAAGAGTAAGATAGGGTAGGGAATAATATAGGTTATCAGTCAACATTCGACTTCTTTTTTTTGTGTTCTGTCAACTGGAACCACGACGACGACGCATTCGATTTTTAATTCGTTATAGATTATCTCGTTATTGCTTCGTAAAAATATTAAAATATTTCGTCAAAATAGTCGGGGATCCGTACCAGATAATTAATTCATTCACTCACGTTCACATAAATATCGTAGAGACATATTGTAAACAAATGATTTTTATATTGTATTGTAAATAAACTTAACCGCGAACACGACACGAAACACAAATAAATACAATAAATGCTACGTTTTTATCCGACATCACGCTACGTAATCAATGGCATTCGTTGGCCTACTGATCGCGCTCCAGAGAGCCACAGGAAAATTTTACCAACTCTGCTCATTTGATCGATAAAAATTCTACAATAAAAAAAAGCTCAAATTAAAAGTGAGTGTGAGTAGAAAATCAATTAGCTCAAACATGTTCGAGTGGGAAAATAAATGTTGTGTTTTGAGTGCAATTTTGATAAACAAAACAAATTGCTAAACCGGCACGGCACAGCGGCCGGCGGAGGTGGTTGGTGAGTTGGTATTGGTCTGCTATTATTCTTTGATAGGAACCTGATAAATAATCACAGTACACAATATCTATATGTGTACTGTGATAAATAATGATAACATATTTCGAAATAAGCTAATTCGCTGGTAGATAAAAATGAGGGATGTGGAGGTTTTGGTTTGAATGATGAGAAATGAGAAATTAGTCATGAGATAAAAAATTAGCAGGTTAATGTTTACACATACTCGTATATGTACATAGATATTTATGTAGACTTCATTTAATTTTTTCATTTATGAATGAAAAGATTTTGAGTCACGAATAATTTTTGTATATCATTACCCCATAAAAAAATGAAATTAAGATGAAAGTGTCAGAGAGTTAAGTTACAATTCCGATAAAAGAAACAACACATAAAATATTTTTTCTGCTTAAAAAAAATATAGTCGCTCGATAAAATTTCTTTAAGTTTGTGTACATTACAAACGCAGAAGTCCCTGTTTGGGATATCAGACATTTCGCTGATTTAAGGGTTTGTTTGCACTATTTTATAGGTATATCACTTTCAACTATCTTCGTGGAGGAAATAGAATTTCTGGAATGGTAATTAGTGTTTTACTTTATTTATACTTACGTACTCAGGACAATTTTCAATTAATGATAAATCTGCTTGAAAAATATTGTGAAGAATAGTTACTTAAAATAACTTAAAAGTTAGAGACCACCATATATTGATGGGAAGGCGTTTTAAAGTATGTAAACGATCAGATACATTTTTTATTTCTGTATCTAACAGTTAAATTAAGATGTGAAGTACTGGAAAGATGATACAATGGGAGATGTTATCTCGAATCCAAAGATGATTGTTATCATTTTTTATTCGTTTGTCTGATTTTTAAAGATCAGAGACAAGGGAACCTCGGAAAATATTCCTTTTCAAAAACACTGATTGCTACAGACTGGCCTACACTTGCTGACTTTGTAAAGGTAATTCAACCCTTTGGAGGCTGCTGTGCTGATGCAGAGTATGTTTATGTGTGAAAAACACACAGTTGTTTTCAAAGCCAAAACTCGATTCTTAAATTAATTTTTTTAATCAAGTTGTCTCAGAACAAAGTTTTGAAAAATTAATTTCCAAACTAGTATCATCACCAACTTTATGTTTGTGTTGTTCAAAAAAAAATTACTTACATAGTACTTTAAGAAAATTAAAAAAAGTTTTTTAACAATATTTGCAATAAAAGACTATTTATTTAAATTTATAGTTTAATGAATTATTTATTAAAGGATACGTGTGCTTTGTTTAAACGACCCAGAAGAAGTGTTTCGATTCACCAGGGCTGTAACAGTTTATCAAAATGTCATCAAAAAAATATGCGTATACGCACCAGTGTATCACGACTTTATAATTATATAAGGTGGTAAAAATTAAGAACATGTGAAGCAGTTTGTTGACTATAGGAACGCAATGATTCAAACGTAATGTGTGAGTGAAGATTATGAGTGTGAAGATTGAGTTGGCGCTCGTGATTTATCAGTACAGTGACAAATTCTAAACAGAAATGATTTTATTATAAAGACGATTGCATGTACAAAAAAATGCGTGCAAGGTGCAACCAATAGTGTAGCCTGCAGGCTGCACAAGTGCACAGCCAGTATATGCTTTTGTATTATAGGGTGAGCTAAATTGATCAAGTGAACAATTAATGTGAACCAACCTAACGACGCGATGGATTGTGCTTGCCGATGCGACCGACGTAACGCACTTTAATTTATTGTTTCCAACAATTTTTCCCAGTTTAGTTTCGATAGATATGCCGCGCTGGTTGCTGATGGTGTTCGACATTTTAATGTGCGCGCTCAAAGCAATTATAATTTAATTGCTGTGGAATTTCAATTTTGTTTTCCCTTTATGTTTAGAAAAACTAGGTATATGGGTTTTGGTTTTGCGGTTGAAAACCCATATACATACCTACCAAAGTATCTTTATAATCGTTAGTAAAGTACCAGTACATACAAATGTGTAATTCTGTTTAGATATTGATGCCACTCCTTTTTGTGGTGATGGTTTTTGTTTTCTTCATGAGAGCCTTCAGGGTGCGGTAAAAATTTAATTTCATTTCAAGAAATATCAAAATACAAAACCAATAATCCTAACGACCACCTATTGCGATTAAGGTCAGAAAAGGATACCTATATAAGCGTGAACGTATTGTTTGAAACAGAAGAGGGTCCCGCCTGGTATGCGTGATGAACTGATCTAAATCTACCATTCAAGAATATCCCAAAGTTAATTTTCAATCAATCATGCGTGGTTCATCTTTTGTTGGTTAGCTGAGAAGGGGTCAGAACGTATTTATTTTCAGGAATTCGACACATTGTTTGGAAAAATTGTTTAAATTTTTTTTAGCTGGAATGAATGTTTTTTCACTACATCATTGAAAGATCAAATATGTATGTTGACTGACTAGTCTGCTTTTTATTACCCTATGTATGTGTATATTTTTCTACATAAAAAAAAACCTATACTGTGGTACCATATCAAAAAAAACTATATAAAAGAAAATTTAGTTAAAATTCCAAACGTTTTTTTATAAGTCAGTCACGCAATCATTTTTTTTTTTTTTTTTTTTTTGAAAACGTTAACGGAAAAATAAAACTCCGTGAACATAATACGAAAGAAAATAGTATTTTTGTACAAATTTTACTTTGTTGTATAGGCGTTGTAAAAATCTTAGAATTGAATTTGACCAACATGCGATAAAAAATCCCGGGAAGCTGGATTTTGTTATACACCCTCCTCATGGTGTAGATTAAAATTCATGTAAATTTTAATGTTCAAATCAGTTACTTTTACAAAACTGTTTATAAAACAATGTTAATAAAACAAAGTACATTCGATGAAAGTTAAAAAACCTGTCTTATAAACACAAAACTAAAAGTTAGCAAATGACGGGTTGGTTCAATCTTGGAAGGTAGTTATATACCTTCCAAACCAAAAGCTAATTTTAGCTGCTAATAAACACTCCTTCCCAAATTGTATAAAAACCGCGAGAGATTTTTAAAAACTGTATTAAAACTTTGAAAACGTTTGTTGAGAAACCGCATTTTCTTTCATGCATCAAGTAGAGTGAAATGTATGTCCATGAAATAGATCCAATATAGCAGATTTGGTTACCGAACCCTTCAATTGTTAAAAAAATAAACTTTATTGGAGTTGAAAAGTTTTCATACAAATGGAATAAGGGTTATTTTCTTGAAAATAAACAAAAAGAGCATTGAAAAATAAAGTACTAAACTAACTTTCTTTCATGAGTATTAAGAGCGCAATTACCGTTAACTTGGGTCATAGTACAACAAAGTAAACCTTTCTTAACCCGATAATAATATTAAGATTTGAGATAGGACCTAGCTGTAGCACAATTTGTTTCACAGTATATATCTAAGAATCACGCACTGAAATCCTGAAAATGAATTAAGGATGGGGGAATGGAAGTAGACGGGATTTATTAAAATCACCTTTTTAAAGTTTCTTCTCCCTACAAAAAGCTGTAATCCATAAAAATATAATCTAGATTCTTTATTAATTTTGTGGCTACTCTGCTGAAAGATTTACTTAGCGTAAGAAATATTTTTTTTTTATAATTTGCGCGCGCTCAAGGGGATGGTGTACCCTTTATATGTTGTTCAACACAGCGCGTGCGTGAAGGATAGGGATGGGAAGGGAAAGGTGTATGGTGGTGGTTGTCTCAGATTTTATCTCCAGGGTTGGCGGCTCGGCTAAAGCGGAGAAATGCCGTGTCTTATCTCAATGTCCCTTTATAATTCGCATTATTTTGTTCATTGTCATATTTGTTGGGCATACTAGTATTTACTCAATCACATGTTGTTAGTGTTATGCCTGAACAACATGTAATTAGTAAACCAGCGGCCCAACAATGATCAATGATAATGGAATAAAAACATAACATGGAAACTAAGGCAGGGATCGAACCTGTGACCTGTGAGGTTGAAAGGCGACCACGCATACCATCGCGCCACGGCCAACCCTACACTCATTGTATATAGATAGAAAAAAACAACACATTCAAAGAGTCAGCCGTTTTTAAAGTTGAGCTCCAGTTTATCTTTTGGACCCAGGTCCAAATTGTCTATGAATAACATAAACTCCAGGTTAGCTTAGAAGAGACAAAGAAACAACTTGTCAGACGACTATGAATATGCCCCAATTTCCGTCGTTGTTTTTCGTCACTCGGGCTTTAGTGCCTGGTTACACGGTGATTTTTCAATCGCCTAACCAGCCAGTTTGTAGTCAAAAAGGATGAGGAGTGAAGGCGGAAGATGCTCAAGAAGGGAACTGAATTTTCCAAGTGCGCAGTACAGTTCCATTGCTAAATTGTTCCTCTTTTTGACGTTTGTTTATTTTTTTCTAGCTTCTTGTCAATGACAAATTGACAATGTCAATTTGTCATTCATTATAATTTCAAAGATGTAGATTAATGTTTTCAAAAGTTTTTTATGTTTACCTATTACTTTTCATTTATTTATTATTATTTGCCATGAGGAGTCTTCACTTACCATGACATGAGGAGTCTTCACTTACAAAAGTGAAGACATTAGGGCTTTCAGGGATTTCAGTAAATGTGTGAGTAAAAATTGTTAGAACTAAGAGAAATATCAACCAGCGCTCTGGCAATGCCCTGCCAGTGACAGAACAATTAACTTTATATTATATTTGGCAACACTATTACTTTTTGAATTCCAAACGACTGAATATGTCACTTCATTCTTTTGTCTAGAAACTTCTTACGCAAATCATTCTTTTCTTGTTTCTTTTATTAAAATAAACTTTTGCTTATATATAGTTTTGCGTTTTCAATTCATCAGGTTATGGGCCCAGTCCCAACGTGAAGTATAAATTGTTAAAAAGTAAGAAACAATGTCGAACAGCATGAATTCCATCAGGCCACTCGTCAGCGACAACTATGATACGTGGGTCATGCAAATCGAGGCCGTGATGGTGAAAGCTGGAACATGGAAGCATGTGAATGGAGCAGCACCAAAACCAGAACTTCTTGAAAACAACGATAAGTCCAAAAAGGATCTGCAGAAGTGGTTGGATGACGACGCGAAAGCGAAGTCAGACTTGATTATTGCCATCGATCCGAGTCTATTGCGTCTCGTTAAAGGATTGGACACGGCAAAAGGTGTCTGGGAACGATTGAAGTCTGAATTTGCTTCCACGGGACCAACGAAGAAGGCAACATTGCTGAAACGTGTGGCGACATATAAAATCCAGGAAGGCGACGATTTGCGCAAGAATTTAATGGAATTCTTTGATGCAGTGTCACAACTAAAGTGTATGGATGTTGATATACACGAAGAGTTATTGTCGATTCTTTTATTGAATGGACTGCCACCGAGTTTTGAACTGTTCAAGTGTGCAATGGAGTCTCACGACAACCTTCCGAAGCCCAGTATTCTGAGAGAGAAAATTCTCGAGAAGTACGATGCAACAAATCAGCGTAAGGAGGACGACAGATCCGAAGCAATGTATGTCCGGCGAGGTGCTAGTCAGACCAAATCGAAGTTCGAACGAGGAATGCAGCAACGAAAGCACATCAATGCGAGTGACCGTGACACATCTTTTAAATTCAGATGCTACAAATGTCATGAACTTGGTCACAAGGCGTCCATGTGTACGAAGAACATCAAACCGAAATTCCCTTCACGATTTGAATCGTCAGCGAAAGTAGAAAATACATTTTTCATGATGGAAGATCAAGCTTTGGGGATGCAGAGGAGTGAATTTGACAGACGGTGGTGTCTGGACAGCGGTTGCACGTCCCACATGTGCAACGATGAGAGTCTGTTTACATCCACACCATCTGCTATGCAAGGAAAGCTGCTGTTGGCAAACGATTCCAGTACGAATGTCGATGCGAGAGGAGCTATAAGGATTGTCACCACAGACGGGATGTCTGAGAGGTCAGTAAAACTCGAAAATACATTACTAGTCAAGAACCTTCGAACTAACCTATTATCTGTTGCGAGGATAACCGACCACAACAACACCATCACATTCGATAAAGAGAAGGCAATCGTCCGAGGAGATGACGGTGAAGTTAAGGTAGTTGCGAGCCGAGTTGGACAACTGTACTATGTCCAAGAAAGTACAACACAAGCGTGTATCGTGGATGTGAGTGAATCTAAACTTGATTTATGGCATCGCAGGCTCGGTCACCTGAACGAACGAGACCTTCTGGATATGCATCGAGGGAATGTGGTGACTGGACTTTCTCTGAACGAAAACGAAAAGCTTGGTACCTGCAGCGTGTGTCTCAGCGGAAAGATGACGAGGTTGCCGTTTCCCAAGAAGTCACATAGAAGCACAAACGTTTTGGATCTTGTGCACACTGATGTGTGGGGACCCTCCAGAGTTGATTCGTTAGCAAAGTCGAGATACTTCGTCACTTTCATCGACGATTGCAGCCGTTGGTGCGAAATAAGGTTTTTGAAGCATAAAAATGAAGTTTTTCGCGCTTTTAAAGATTACAAAGCTCAAGTTGAGACGCAAACTGGTCGAAAAATAAAATGCTTGATGTCAGACAACGGAGGAGAGTTCTGCAACCATGAATTTGACGAGTTTCTACGATTGAACGGAATAAAAAGACAACTTACAATTCCGCATACGCCACAGCAAAATGGTGTGGCAGAACGAAAGAATCGAACGCTTGCTGATATGGCAAGGTGTCTCCTAATTCAATCTGGTGTTGAAAACGATTTTTGGGCAGAAGCAATTGCAGCATCAAATTACTTGCGAAACCGATGCCCTACAACCAGTTTGGATGGACGCACACCGTTTGAGTTCTGGAACAAAAGATTGCCAGACCTAAGACATCTGAAGGTTTTCGGCGCAAGGACTTTTGTTCTTGATAAAACTCCTGGTAAGGACAAATTCGAAGCGCGTTCAATGGAGGGCATATTGGTTGGTTACTCCGACGTATCCAAGGGTTATCGTGTATGGATCCCTGAAAAACAAAAGGTAGTCATTACGAGAGACGTCAAGGTTGTAGAACATGATTTAGTTTCTGTGAAAAGTCGAGAGAGACAGTTAACTATTCCAAGTGACGAAACTACAATTGAACTGGAGTTAGCTTCGATTGATTTGGAGGCAGATAAGGAGTTTGAGCCTCCGATGGAGAAGAAAAATGTTCGTGAAGATTATCAAACGCGGTCTGTTTCGAAGTTAGCCAAGCAGAGACAAGTCGAACAACCAACAGAAAACGATGCTGATGTTGAAGACGAAAGCGAAGATGAAGATTACGATGATGCTGTAGACGGAGATGACATTGAGATAGCGAACATTGGAGAGTTGTCACTCGAGGATGCAATGTCTGGAGCAGAAGCACAAGACTGGTTGGAAGCAATCAAAGAAGAGATTCGAGCGCTAATCAAGAACAATACTTGGGACCTAATCGAGCGTCCAGAGAACAGAAGTGTCGTGACAAGCAAAATCGTTCTACGAAATAAAATGAACGCAGATGGTTCTTTGGAACGAAAGAAGGCTCGTGTCGTTGCTCGAGGTTTCACGCAGCGCAAAGGAATCGATTATGAGGACACCTTTGCGCCTGTAGCCCGCCTCGAATCAATTAGGCTCCTGATGGCTTTAGCAGTCCGTGAGAATTTGAAAGTTTATCAAATGGATGTCGTGGCAGCGTATCTAAACGGTGAGTTGGAACAAGAGATTTTTATGGAAACTCCAAAATATCTTCAGCAGTCGTTGCAAATGCTTGTTAGAGAGAACCGAAATAATGATGGTGTGATGAAAAAGGCCAAACAAATGCTGCAAAAACTCAAGAATGGTGATTATGTGTGTCGATTGAGGAAAGCGTTATATGGTCTGCGGCAGGCTGGACGACAATGGCACAAGAAGTTGGACGAAACACTTCGTAGACTTGGCTTGAAACCAGCTGCCAACGATACATGTTTTTACTTCAACACAAGTGGAGAAGAATTCACCATCGTTGCAGTGTACGTCGACGATATCCTGTACGCCTCAAGAAGTCAAAATACATTAAAGCACATACGTGATGGACTTGCTGCAGCATTTGAAGTGAAGGATCTAGGTCTGGCGCGATTTTGTTTGGGCGTCGAAATCATTCAGAGTGAAGGCCAGATTAAACTGAAGCAGCAAGCATACATCAGAGAAATATTAAAAAAGTTCAACATGGACGAGTCGAAACCAATAAATACACCGAGCGACTCAAAGTCAAAATTACCTCCTGGGAAAGGCAACACTGAACAGCGTCAAAGCGAAAAACCCTATCGTCAACTTATCGGATCGCTTATGTATTTGGCAATTGCGACAAGGCCAGACATAGCCTTCACAGTAAATCGTTTAGCGCAGTACAACGAAACCTATCAAGATATGCACTGGTCAGCTGCGAAGCGTGTTCTACGCTATTTAAGAGGAACGGAAACGTACGGGCTCACTTATACGAAGGACACTTTGGGTCTTCGAGGATACTCGGATGCTGATCATGCTAACGACGAGACCGATAGAATATCATACACCGGATATGTTTTTATATTGAGCGGAGCTGCAATTACCTGGCGTTCTCAGAAACAAAGGTCAGTAGCCATTTCAAGTACTGAGGCAGAATACGTTGCGCTGTCAGAATCATCGAGAGAAGCAACATATCTGCAGAATCTTATGACCGAGATGAATTTGCCTCAACTTACGAAGATAAGTATTGGAACAGACAACCAAGGCGCAAAACACATAGCTGAGAATGCAGTCTGTCATTCAAGAACAAAGCATATTGCGACCAGATACCATTTTGTCCGGCAGCTCCTACATGATGGAAAAATAACAGTCGTCTACACCCCAACTGATAAGATGCCAGCGGATGTGTTCACCAAGCCACTTCCTGGACCAGCCCACTACAGATGTATGGAAGACATCGGTACATCAACTTGTTAAAATGCGCTGATTGAGGAAGGCGTGTTAGAACTAAGAGAAATATCAACCAGCGCTCTGGCAATGCCCTGCCAGTGACAGAACAATTAACTTTATATTATATTTGGCAACACTATTACTTTTTGAATTCCAAACGACTGAATATGTCACTTCATTCTTTTGTCTAGAAACTTCTTACGCAAATCATTCTTTTCTTGTTTCTTTTATTAAAATAAACTTTTGCTTATATATAGTTTTGCGTTTTCAATTCATCAAAAATGATTCATTTTCACGTTTCCCAAAACGAAATGGAAAAGTGGAACGTGATTGGGCACAACACTGTGTAGTCACCGCACGTGATTTTTCAATCGATTGAAAAATCACCGTGTAGCCAAGCACTTATACTACGTTTTCACCAAGAGCTAAATCGCGATTTAAGTAGATTATCCATAAATCTTGTAGAAATCTCGAAGATTTATACTACGTTTTCACCAAGAGTTAAATCGCGATTTAAGTAGATTATCCATAAATCTTGTACAAATCTCGAAGATTTACCATATTAATAAATCTTGAGATTTCAAGGAGATTTCAAATAAATCTTGTATAAATCTTCATGGAAAAATAGTTTCGAAAACCGAACATCCCTAAATTCATATTCTCTTTGTGTTGTGGAACGTATTCCACAATTTTTTTTGCACTGTTTGACACAGATGGAACCCTCTA